>CM034534.1:18899745-18999770 GCA_020002185.1 Paraescarpia echinospica
TCTTTAATTCAGTGTTTACCAGAGAAGATATTAGTTCACCGCCAGTACCAGAGGCTAAGTTCAAGGGGCAGATTCAGACTATTTAGGACAATTAATTGTAACCCCGGAAATGGTTGCTAAGACAATAAGGGCTATGAAGGATAATAAATCACTTGGAGTGGATAGGATTCCGCCCAAACTACTATTGGAAATTGTAGAACAAATTAACATTCCGTTTGCAACAGTTTTCAATTTGTCATTAGAACAGGGAGTGGTTCCTTTAGAATGGAAAGAGGCAAACATTATACCGTTATTTAAAAAAGGTTCGAGAAACAAGTCAGATAATTATAGACCAGTGAATTTAACATCAGTGATTTGCAAATTATTAGAAAGACTAATTAAAGATGGATTTTCTTGTTAAACATAACTTGATAAATCCATCTCAAGATGGGTTTTTTAAAGCGAGGTCATGCTTAACAAATATGTTATGTTTTTTGGAAGACATCACTAAGTGGGTAGATGAGGGATCACCAGTAGATATCGTCTACTTAGATTTTCAAAAAGCTTTCAACAAAGAACCACATCAAAGATTACTGCTTAAACTATAGGCCCATGGCATAGGAAACGGTATAATAAAGTGGATAGAAAAATGGCTGATTGACAGAAGACAACGTGTAGTAGTTGATGGGGAGGCTTCAAACTGGAAATCGGTACTAAGTGGGGTACCACAGGGATCAATACTAGGAACTATATAATTCTTAATATATATCAAAGATTTAGATGATGAAATAACAGGCAAGGTGTTGAAATTTGCGGATGATACCGAAGTGTTTAGAAGGAATAAAAGTGATGGAGATAGACAACATTTACAAGATTATCTTGCCAAGTTGATCAAATGGTCTGAAAAGTGGCAAATGCTGTTCAATTTTGAGAAATGTAAATGCCTCCACACAGGACATGGGAACGAATATATAGAATATACAATGGAGATACTGTACTAAGTACGACTGTAAAATAAAAGGACTTAGGGTTAACCATTGGTGCTGATATGAAAGTTTCAGAGCAGTGGGGAATTTCAGCTTCAAAGGGAAATCAAATCACTGGATTAATTAGCGAAATATAGCGTATAAGGAAAATAATGAAATATACCGCAGTACAAAACAATAGTTAGGCCTCATTTAGAATATTGTATACAAGCTTGGAGGCCAAGCTGCAAGAAGGACATAAATATGTTACAAAGAGTTCAGAGGAGAGCGACTAAAATGATATCAAAACTGAGGATCTTAGTTATGAAAAACGCCTAAAAGAATGTGGTTTAAGAACACTAGAGACCAGGAGATTGAGAGGATATCAGATAGAAGTGTTTAAAATATTGAATGGTCATAATAATATTGATAGCAATGTGTTTTTCTCAGTTAAGAAAGATAGAAAGACTAGAGGACATGTAGTTACATAATTAAAGGAGCAGTGTAGATTAGGTATCAGAAAGTTTTATTTTCTCAAAGGACTGTAAATGATTGGTACAGATTATCTGCTGGTTGTGTTGGTGCTAGTAGTGTGAATATGTTTAAAAATAAAATCGACAAATACCTCAGAAGGTCGGGATAAATAAAAATAAAAGGGTTGGACTCTCGATAGACTAAAGGGCTTCCTTGTCCACCCGCCACCTAGAGTTAATTATTTGGGTGTCAATCTTGTTAAATCTTGTTCAATCTTACCCAGATGTTTGTTATTGTCTCCCGATATGTGATGTTTAACATACTTCTTTCCACCTCTGTTTGTGCGGCTGGTAGCTTCTTTGCCTGGATTGTGAGTGTCCACGTTTCAACGCCGTATGTCATCGCTGGAAGTACGCATGGGTTGTAGACTTGTCTCTTCAATCAGGTTCGAATGTTACCCTTGAAGATGCGAACGCTGTCCAGCCGGCCGTGATTCGTCTTTGAATCTACTTGACTTGGTTTTTGTCTCTGGTGCTGTATCGCTGTCGCAAGTGGACGTATGTCTTTCAGGAGTTCGATGTACACGTCTTCTATCCCCTGTTATTGAAATGAGACCAGCATTGTTTGAGTTTGCACCGAGTGGAAAGCCGTCTCGTAGTCGACGAACGCGGTGCACAGTGGAATATGATATTCTCGGCACTTTTGTTCAATTAGTTTACTTTTAGTTGTATGTCATCTCTAGTCTATTCTTTGGTATTTTTGTATATTGTGAGTAATTTATACATGTTTGATAACATACATATTGGTCTGTAGTTTACAAAGTCTTTCTTATTTCCCTTTCTTCACCATCTTTCGGTTCTTCCATGCAGAGTGTATTCGTCTTCTGATAATCATTTAATATACAGCTTAACTAGTGTCTTCGAGATGGTATCTTCTCCTGGTTTTAATGTTTCAATGTTTACATGGTCGTTGCCTGATGCTTTCCCATTCTTCGCATCTCTTAGCGCTGGTTCCACCTCTCACATTTCTGGTACTTCTTTGGTGTCGGTGTGAAGTATGGTACTCAGTTCACTGTCGTATAGCTCCGAGTAGAATTCTTTATACGTTCTATGATTATATCTTAGTATTGTATTTCTCTTCCCAGCTGATCAAAAGGTGTAAACTGTGTGTTTGTTTCGGCCTAGGGTCTGTTTTCTTCTGGCTTTCTCCAGGCTCTTTGAAGTCATAATCGTTTCTCATATGATTTCTTGTTTGTACTTCCTGATATCCTCCTACGCTTTCTTTTTGATGGTCTTGCACATTTCTGCGTAGTCTATTTGTTTTTACGGTCGCTGTTTTCCACCATTTCGCGTCGTTTTTTCATAAGCGCTCATGTTGGTGGCAATATTCTAGTCTTGTCTATTACCTGCTTGTTGATTGCTCTGGCAACACTCAGTAGTTTTGTCGCACTTAATTGGCTCATCTCTGTGATGTTTTCCCTAATGGTGTCAATGTCGTCGATTTGTAATTCGATATTTTTTCCTATTTGTGTGGTATCTACTCTTGTTGGTATCTTGTTTATTAACTTCTTCCTTTCAGCCTTGATGTCCAGTTTGTTGTTGCTCATTAACATTCTGTGGTCTCTTCCAATGTTGACTCGGTTGATGACAGTTATGTATATGACCATGTCTGGCCTATTTGTTAGGATGTTGTCAATTTCGTTCTTCGTTTCTTCATTTGGGCTTTTTCACGTCCATCTCCCCCCTGCTTACTTCCGAAACATGGTATTCATGATTGTATATTTTCTTGATGTAGCCCATTCTGCCAAAGTGTCGCCTCTTTTGTTTTCACTCCTAGGCCAAATTTTCCTTTTGCCGTTTTCATTATTTTTGTTCATTTCCCAACTTGCGCAGTAAAATCTCCCATCACTATCACGTAGTGATTTGGTTTTACTAAGGTCACATCCACGTTGTTCTATAAACTCTTTAAGTATTCTTCTGATTATGATGTTGTCGGTGCATATACTTGTATTATCTTCAGTTTGTAGCGCTTTGTTATGCGGAGAACAAGTTCTGGTACTCTGGGGCTGATTATATTAACCCGTATTGTATTGTCTTTCGTTTTCTCGGTTATAAGAAAGCCTGCTCCTGTTTGGTCGGTGTTCCCTCTTGAATTATATAGTAGGTGGCCGCATTGTAAGGTAGTGAAGCATTCCTCCCTTCTTCTGACTTTTCCGATCCCGATTACATGCGATACCAACAAGGTTTCCCTACGTTCTTCCTCCAGTTCTTGTATCTGTCCATCTATTACTAGAGTTCTTATGTTATGTGTTGCTATCTTCCGTCTACTTAAGTTCTCTCGGCGGCACTTCGTGACCCACACATTCTTAGCACCCCTTGCACGTAGCCCTACATGACCAAAACCACCTCCTTGGTCATAGGCTCTTTTGAAGCTGATGGGGCCTTGGTTTTATTGTACTTTCCATGCTGGTGTTGTTAGCCTACACTTCTACGCTGACCGGTGCGGGTTGGAAGGAGCAGCAAAGTAGGGTGAACGAAATTGCCCAAGTTTCGACATAGCGACAATTATCAATATCGGAACAACGACCGGTCAGCACCGGTATTTGAACGCAGGTTCCTCCGAATGCCTAGAGTCACGCATTTTTAACACTCGACCACTGCGCCCCATATATATATATATATGTATTATATATATAATATTATATATATATACATATATATATATAGATATGTATACAGCCCTGTATATATATATATATATATACTGTATATATATATATATATATACAGGGCTATATATATATATATATATATATATATATGTGTGTGTGTGTGTGTGTGTGTGTGTGTGGTGCAGTGGTCGAGTGTTTAGAGGCTGAAAAAACTCTTACTGCACATCAGGGAGAACGCTATCGGCAACACTTGATGTTCCAAAAACAACCAACTGCATCCCTCTTGATGCTTCGAAAATAGCGCGGATCCGGGGGAATGTGGGGGGTTGTTTTATTCGAATGCGCGTCACATGGTATTGAGTTGTATACATTTTGCGGATGCATGGAATGTGTTACATTTACTCACCTCTGCCCGGTTTGACCTGACGCTGTGTATACGTTCAACGTTTTTTTGCTCCTCGAGGGACGTGCAGTTAGACGGTTTGTGAACCCCCACGGAGTGCTAAGTTGTATGGGTGACGTGTAGCTCTGACCACGCTGGTTAACTCATACATCCAATCTTGTAATTACACTAACATTAAGAACTAGATGACATTGTTATATTATCAAATGTTTGTGTGACGCTAGTTGTAGATGGAAGGGGAGAAAGTGCAGCCATGAAGATTTCACGTTGACTTTAACTGACGCTGGAGTCTGCTACACATTCAACGCGCAGATAAGCAATGATTCCGTTACCAAGTCTACCGGTAAACACACACACACACGCTACCTGGCTATATACAGTGGTGGATATATGTGTACGGATAGTCTTCACGCATTAATTGCAGCGTGGCTGAATGTTTCCCAGAGATGTCCAGATGGTGTTCGATTGAACTGACCTGCCTATTAGTTAGTGTAAAGCGCTTTGAGAAGTCCCGAGGACTAGATTTTGCGCTACAAAAGAACATACCTTTGTATATATACACACATCACACACACACGCACACGCACACACCCACACAAACTTTGATGAACAGCACGGGGGAAGAAACTGTTTTCAAATGGTGGGCGGTGTAAGTGGGATTAGTGATGATAGACAGATAGATTTAACAAGATTTAACAAGATTGCAATCCAGAGAATTTACTTTAGATGGCAGGTGGACAAGGAAGCTCTTTGGCTTATCGAGAGTCCAACCCTTTTATCTACATATATCCAGCCCTTCTGAGGTATGTGTCGATTTTATTTTTAAACATATTCACACTACTAGCACCCACACAATCATCAGATAATCTGTTCCATTCATTCACAGTCCTTTGTGAAAATGAGAACTTTCTCACGTCTAATCTACACTGCTCCTTTACTAATGTAACTTCATGTCCTCTAGTCTTTCTATCTTTCTTAACTGAAAAAAACATATTTCTATCAATATTTTCATAACCATTCAATATTTTAAACACTTCTATCTGATCTCCTCTCAATCTCCTGGTCTCTAGTGTTGTTAAACCACATTCTTTTAGGCGTTTTTCATAACTAAGATCCCTCAGTTTTGGTATCATTTTAGTCGCTCTCCTTTGTACTCTTTCTAGCATATCTATGTCCTTCTTGCGGTATGGCCTCCACGCTTGTATACAATATTCTAAATGAGGCCTAACTATTGTTTTGTACAGCGGTATTATTAGTTCTTTTTCTTTATATGCTATATTTCGCCTAATCAATCCAAGGATTTGATTTCCCTTTGAAGCTGCAATTCCACACTGCTCTGAAACCTTCATGTTAGCACTAATTGTCAGCCCTAAGTCTTTTTCTTTTACAGTAGTACTTAGTACAGTTCCCCCCATTGTATATTCTACATATTCGTTCCCATGTTCTGTGTGGAGGCATTTACATTTCCCAAAATTGAACAACATTTGCCACTTTTCAGACCATTTGATCAACCTGTCAAGATCATCTTGTAAATGCTGTCTATCCCCATCACTTTTAATCGTTCTAAACACTTTTGTATCATCTGCAAATTTCAACACCTTGCTAGCTATATCATCGTCCAAATCGTTTATATATATTAAGAATAATATAGGTCCCAGTACTGATCCCTGTGGAACCCCACTCAAAACTGATTTCCAGTTTGAAGCCTCCCCATCAACAACTACCCGTTGTCTTCTGTCAATCAGCCATTTTTCTATCCAGTTAATTATACCATTTCCTATGCCATGGGCTTTTAGATTAAGCAGTAATCTCTGATGTGGCACTTTGTTGAAAGCTTTTTGAAAATCTAAGTAGATGATATCTACTGGTGATCCATCATCTACCCACTTAGTGATATCTTCCAAAAAACATAACATATTTGTTAAGCATGACCTCGCTTTTAGAAACCCATGTTGAGATGGGTTGATCAAGTTATGTTTAACAAGAAAATCCACCATGTGATCTTTAATTATTCTTTCTAATAATTTACAAATCACTGATGTTAAACTCACTGGTCTATAGTTCTCTGACTTGTTTCTAGAACCTTTTTTAAATAACGGTATAATGTTTGCTTCTTTCCATTCTAAAGGAACCACTCCCTCTTCTAATGACAAGTTGAGAACTGTTGCAAGCGGTATGCTAATTTGTTCTACAATTTCCACTAGTAGTTTGGGTGGAATACCATCCACTCCAGGTGATTTATTTTCCTTCATAGCCCTAATTTTCTTAACTACCATTTCTGGGGTTACAATTAACTGTCTTAAATAGTCTGATTCTGCCCCCTTGAACTTAGCCTCTGGTACTGGCAGTGAACTAGTGTCTTCTCTGGTAAACACTGAACTAAAATACTCATTTAGGTCTTCAGCCATTAAGAATCCTTCTCATATTATATTTCCAGCACTATCTTCTAGAGGACCGACCTTATCCTGAACTTTCTGTTTGCTTCGAACATACGCATCAAAACTCTTGCTGTCATGTTTTATATTACAAGCTAATTTATGTTCATAGCTTCTCTTTGAATTTCTAATTTCAGCTGTAGCTTGGTTTAGTGCTTCTTTATAAATGTTGTGGTCTTCGTCATTGCCAGTACGTCTATATGACTTCCACATCATTTGTTTATACTTAATTTTTCTAATGGCTTCTTTCGATAAGTATTTCTTTCTGGTCCGTTTCCCTTGTTTTTTGAAGGGAACAAATTGATCTACGATGCACTCTATTTCATTCTTTAAGATATTCCAGCATTCTGTTGCTGTCTTATTCTTCAGTGTATTATTCCAGTCTATCTTTGCTAAATATTTCCTCATTTCCTTATATCTTCCTTTGTGGAAATTTCTCCTGAACTGCTTTTTTATTATTTCTTTCTGATTTTACTTTGATGGTAAAATGTATCTGGTTGTGATCACTACTTCCCAGAGGCTCACATAATTTAACATTGTCAACTAATTCATTCTGTGAGGACAAAACCAAGTCTAACACATTCTCTCCCCTGGTTGGTTCTAGCACATGTTGAGAAAGGAAACTATCTTGTACTAAAACTAAAACTTGTGGTCCTCACTACCCATACTCTGTAGAGATTTCCATTTTATATGCCCATGGTTAAAATCCCCCATAATAACACAGTCCCGTTTGCTCACTTCCCTTATAGCGTTTTGTATTTTTTCATTCTCTTCTATGCTTATGTTTGGACTTCGATAAACTAATCCAACCGTTAACGTTGAGTTTCCTGTAACTATGTTACACCAAACAGCTTCTTCGCAATCTGCTTCTCTGTCTAATTTTATTTCATAAGCCTGGATAGATTCTTTAATATATAAAATAACTCCACCTCCCCTTCTTCCTATTCTATCTTTCCTAAACATTACATATCCTGTCAGTCCCAATTCGGCATCTGATATATCGGTGGTTGCCCATGATTCGGTTATACCTATTATGTGAGGGTCAATATCTTCTACCATAATGTTTAGTTCATTTCTTTTGTTTACTATACTCCTTGCATTTAAACAAACACATTTATACCCAGCTTCAGAACAGTTTTCCAGACTGTTCTTTGCTGAATTATTTTTGCTGCCTTTATGTATGCCTCCAGTTTCAGGCTTCTCTGCGAGTCCCCCCTGCGAATTTAGTTTAAATAGATGCAACCTGTCCCACTGTCAACAGATCGCAGCAGATTCTCTGAGAATACTGCTGCCCCCTTTCCACTTAGATGGAGGCCATCTCTCATGTACATATCTTCTCTCCCAACAAAGTACCCCCATAAATCTATGAATCCCACGCCCTCTTCCTCACACATCTGCTCAACTAGTGCGTTGATCGCCATCCTCTTACAGTTTCTGTATCTTGCCCCCCTTCCTCCCATTACTGGCAAAATTCCTGAGAGAATAACCTGTTCCACTCTTGTCTTCTTTAGCTTCCTCACTAGATGTCTGTACTTCTGAACTATACCAGTTGTTCCCTCCTTGTCTGCATTGTTTGTCCCAACGTGTACTAGTATAGACCCTCCCTTGCCATGCCCCAATACCTTCTCTACCCTTTCGGTCACATGCTCTATCCTAGCCCCCGGTAGACATACAACAACGTCCTTCCCCTCGCATATAGTCTTGTCTGTTTTTCTCAGAATTGAATCGCCCATAAACACTCTCTTTTCTCCTTGCCCCCTCAATCACTGCCTCGGAGTAGCTCCTCCGGTTTGCATATGTCTGGTTGTTGTCTTTTCCTCTTGTCGTCTTCTCTCCTGTCACATTCTCTTCCATTCCCTTCTTTCCTGTCGCGTTTTCTCTTGTCCCCTTTCCTCCTGTCATCTTCTCTTCTAGCACATTTACTCTCACTTCCTTTCGTCCCTTCTTCTTTCCTCCCATCACATTTTCTTCTCTCCTCTCCCGTCCCTTTTCCCCGGCTACCCCCTTCACTATGGTCACTTTCTCCCCTGTCACCTTCACGCCTGTCATGTTTTCTGTTTTTTGCTGAACACTCTGTCTTCTTCCATCAGTCTTCTGTCTCACAGTCTTACCAACTGCCTCTGTGGTATCTACCTCTTCACCACCTGTATCGCTGTCGTGTCTCTCCACGTTCTCTACAGTCTGACTACCTGCTGATCTATCCCCACTAGCCCGTTTTCTTTTCCTCTGCCGAACACTTTTCCTCCGTCCCTCTGTTTTCTCAATGTCTTGTTCCTTCACACCGGTCACCTTCCTTCCTCTCAGTCCTCTTGTCTTTTTCCCCTGCTGTCTTCTCTCCTGTCAAACTCTCTTCCACTCCAGTGTTTCCTGTCGCTTTTTCTCTTGTCCTCTTTCCTCCTGTTGTCTTCTCTCCTAGCATATTTACTCTCACTTCATTTCGTCACATTATCTTTTCTCCCATCACATTTTGTACTCTCCTCTCCCGTTCCTTTCCCCCTCCTACCTACTTCCTGCGGTTACTTTCTCCCCTGTCACCTTCACGCATGTCACATTCTCTGTCTTTTGTTGAACACTCTGCTTTCTTCCATCTGTCTTCTTCTTAGTCTTATGTTTCACAGTCTTACCCATTGCCTCTGTGGTATCTATCACTTCACCGCCTGTATCCTTGTCGCATCTCTCCTCGTTCTCTACAGTCTGGCAACCTGTTGATCTATCCCCACACGTTTTCTTTTCCTCTGCCGAACACTATTCCTCCGTCCCTCTGTCTTCTTCTCATTTCCTTGTTCCTTCACACCTGTCAACTTCCCTCCTCTCAGTCTCCTTTCTTCAGTCTCCGTGTCACAACTCTGCTCCTTCTGTGTTGTAGAATTCTCAACTCTCTCCGCGTCATCCCTCTCTGCTCCATCTATTTCTATGTTGAGTCTCGCCTCCATCTCCTTCACTATATCCGTCAACTTACACACCTCCTTCATCATATATTCCACCCTCAAACACCCCATACACCGAAAGGTGAATCCGTCATCTTTGGTCTCTGCCCATGATTTTGGACAGCCAGACAACGCAAAATCCACCCAGCTCTGGCAGTCGTTGCAAACTAGGTGTCGTTTTGCCCTGAGTTGCCGCTTGCAAGGTGCCATATCAGAATTTATTTATGTTCAAAGTAGTTTTATGTAGTCTTTGAAAAGACTTTTCTGTGTACAATTTACACCAGATTGTTTAGGTTATAATTAGTTATATTTGTTAACACACAGTGTCACACCGTGCCTTACCTAGTTACGATGTCGATGACAATGTATTCAAGTTAGGCTTAGATACAAGGTAGTCTTTACAAAGACTGTTTCCTGTGTACTATTATACACTTTAAAATATTGTTATTTCAGGTTTTAATTACTCATCTAACTACACCGATTATCTCAAATAACGCTATTCTATTGTCGTTCACGGTACGCTAACTTCGCCAGTGACCTACTTTGTAAACAACGTTCCGATTACATTAACGTCCCCAATTATCGCTCGCAAATCGCCTACTTTTAATCTACCCTAGATTACTCCCTCTAGCTAACTTTTAACAAAAAATATTGCTTAATATATATCTATAATTACGTTATGTATCCTATACGCTCAATAATATCACTTATCTTGATCAAATATCCTTATATTTTCGCAAGTTTGCTGCACCAAATTCAAATCAATTCACCACCGGATGTCCCCCAAATGCAAAAAAGATAGCTGATACAGCGGTGACCTAACTGTCTTGTATGCCGTTTTCACCACTTTGTCAAGCCTGTTTTGACGCTGGTTGATGTTGCCGATCCACACACATATGGATAATGTAAGAATAGTCTCAACAGCTTTGCGATAAAACTAAAAAAGTCTTTGGTCAGACCGATCTTCTTCAGCTAGCTTATGAAGCGTTTAGAGCCTTTTTCGCGGCTGTATCCCTTTTTTTCTCCCACCCCGGGTCAATGGAGTGGTTACTTCACAAGTTGTGTATTTTGTTTTAAATCAGATGACACCAATTAAATGAAACGATAACATGCTTAAATATATATATATATATATATATATATATATATATACGTACATGGGAAATACCGATGTTCTACAGGAGTCCCGAACGGTTTACAACTTGTGGTGAACATAGAACAGTACGAGTACATGGATGGTCCGCATGACGCCGTCGGACTAAAAGTCCTTCTGCACGAATAAGGGACCATACCACTTGTGCAGGACTTCGCTGATGCCGTCCCCGCAGGAATGAACACATTCGTTGCTGTAGACATCGCGAAAGTAAGATAAATATATCTTAAATATAGCGCAAAAAAACAGTAAAACGTATCTTCATAATGTGCAGTGCAGATCTTGTTTCAGACGGCCCAGAAAAATATGTATTACCGCATAGTTGTCTAAATATATGTGTAAATTATTTACTGAAAATAAATTAGTGTGCTATGTTTTATTAGTATATACATGCCACATATGTTTTACTGCAGACATGACCTGGTTCCATGGTCGTTTGTGTCCGTCATTCGATATAGCAGCCATCCAGGACTTACGCAATTACTCTCCTCCACCAGTTCTTTTATCGGTTCCGGATTAGGTATTATGATGTTTAACTCCTGAAAATATATTCAAACCTCTGCAACCATTCTATCCCCGTTGGTGTGCATTTCCCATATTGTTACTCTTGGAGAGGCTGTTGTCAATTTCCTCCTAAAGAAAATGTGTCATTACTATTATTATTATTATTACTTAGAAGCTTGACTTCAAATTAGCAATCATCGTTAAACTTCGTGAATCAATCGGCCCCTCCCTAAAGATAAATGTAAAAAATATATGTAACTGTCACTGTTGCAATGCATAACTTAAATACGTACGATTACTATTCACAGCATAAATAGTATCCACTGCAACATATTCAGCAACGGCAGGTAACACAAGACACAGGATCCGGACAAAAGCTAGGTATAATATCAGAATAAAGGTAGACATATTTAATCAAATTCACCTGTAGGGAAACACTACAGTCATGGTAAACGGAGATGTTAGCTTATCGTATCGGCATTCGACCTTAGGAATAGAATACGTTCAGTTCAAATTGCGCCAACAAATCTAACATCAAACAACCTAAGTGAAGAAACACAGTTTATATGATAGATATTTCGATCTGGACATTGTTGTCACGTGTTCCATTAATTTGGATCAACTTATTGATCAACTGAACAGTAACAATAAAACCGACGTGGCTGTGAAGTATAAATCAACTTAACAACTAACTGAACAGCAAGTAAACCGATAGCAACGACGCTGCATTTTGTGTAATCCAATTCTTTCATATTTGTTGGCGTAAATCTTGGACACACTTTTGAAAGCTGATTAAATACATACATCGATCATGATTCAAACACTATACTATATTATTATTATGTTCTCTGCAAGGAGGTCAACTTGCCATCACCTCACGGTGATTGCGTGAACGACCAAAAGCTGCGCTACTTTGATTACTACTCGCAGGCGGCTTGCTTCAGGGAATGCATCACGAGCGTTGTTGTGAAAACATGTGGCTGCAGAGATATATACATGCCGCACCTTAGCCCAGGTTTATATAACCATGTCGTTGTATCGTTTCTTCTTTCTAAATTCACTATTCACGGTGTTCTACGCTTCTGTGCTTTGGTATCGTTATTTAACTTTCATCCGCCCCCATAGCACCTATTTCCGTCCAGTTACCAAAGTCGGTTGCGAAGAGTCTGCAGTATTGGGAAAATATTTATTTTATTGTCCTGCTTTATACCTGTAGCTGATGAAAGCGAGACGAATAATAATGTGTGTGTGTGTGTGTGTGTGTGTGTGTGTGTGTGTGTATGTGTATGTGTGTGTGTGTGTGTGTGTGTGTGTGTGTGTGTGTGTGTGTGTGTGTGTGAGAGAGAGAGAGAGAGAGAGAGAGAGAGAGAGAGAGTGTGTGTGTGTGTGTATATTTGTGCGTCCGCGAGCGTACATATAGAGGGTATGTTAACTTGTTTTGTCTAGACGATTTTCAACTCTGTCGCAAAAAAAACGTGTTTTGTTTTGGTTCTTTCTGGTTCCGCATGCAGATTTGTCTTCAGCTTTCTTTCTGAATGCGTTACTAATGTTTGACCATGTATCCATTCCATTAAACCATTTCTCAAATGCTGTTTACTCTGCTCACGTTTTCACCACACGAATAATTAACAAACTGTGTCACTTTCGCAACAATATATTGTGTTTTCCCATTACTAAACATTAAATGTTGTGTTGTTATAATTTATTTTGGTTGTAGCCTATCCAGTTATTGTATATTCTGTGAAACGGCATCCGCTATATACCTACCATATTTCCCGTCTGCTTTAAAGAGAACGTCATTGTACTTTCAACGTAAATGACACTTTATACTTGACTTGTTTCAGATGATTCACCGGTGTGCACCGTCGCACAGTACACACGCTGCCTCTTACCAGCAATCGGTAAGTCTTTACAAGAAACCTTTAATGTACGTAATGAATATTGCCATCGAATGTATTGTTAATGAACGCAAGACGGCCGGAGATGCCTACCAAAACTAAATTGAGACTATACTATTAAAACGTCTTCAGTGTACTTCACTATTGTTGCGAGTGCTGGAAACTGACAGATAATTACACACAGGATTGAGACCTTCCAGAACAAGTGTCTCCGGAAGAGTATAGGGGTATAATTGATCACCAATGAGCAGGACATGTGCACAAAATTAGCGAAGATGGTAAAATACATTGAAACCAGAAGAGAGAGGAAAACGACGACGAGGAAGACCAATGCTGAACCATGTCGAACCATGGGCAATTTATTTCACTCTACATTGCTACAGTTCACTAAAATGTATGAATGAGAACCAGGTTATATACAGTGGTGGATATTTGTGTACGACCAGTCTTCGCCCATTCGCAGCGTGACCGAATGCTTCCCAGAGAAGTCGAGATGGTGTTCAAACGTACGGGAGTGTTAGGGTGTAAACCGTAATGGGCGTCGAGCATTCTAAAGGACTGGATACTTCGTTATATAAGAACGTATCTGTTTTCTCAAATATAATAACTGTTATCGAAAATTTGCGTTTGTTTCAGAGTTGGTCACGAACAATCTGTCTGCAAGTTGCGAATGCCCCAAGTTATGTGATGTTACTCATTACAGAGCGTCAACGAGCTACGCTTCGACAAATTAGAGAAAAAGCGGTCGATTTGGTGTGTCGAGTGACGTGCTACGAGGATTGAGAGAGCACTTGAACAAGTCGATGGACACGAGGGAGCATATCGTAAAAGAAAGACGGCGAGCCAACATAGAAGAGACAACAAAAGCGCTTGGGAATGTGTCCTACCTGGATATGGGACGTGGATATGTAGATCATAGCGAAATAGGCATTAGAGATTTGTACGTTCAAGACAAGGCTGGTGAGACCATAAACTATTTTATGAAAATAGGATTTCACAAAATGGAAGACATCTTGCAGTATGGGTTTATTGCTGCATGGGATAAAATCACTGTCTACGAGAGTATGTCCAATTACTACGAACTTTCTCAAATAGTTGAACGTTCTTTAGAGAGCATTGACAAAACAACATGGCGAGTGGTTGTTAGATGGCGTCTTAAAGAAAAGCTCATTGCATCAAGGAGGACGTTGCACAACCTACACCGAGTGCGCAGGTCCTACTCTAACGGTGTTCCGTTGATGTCGTTCTCGGCCACTCCCTGTGGCCGATACGACTCTTGCTATTTAAAAGCATTGTTTAATCAGAGTGCACAAATAAATGAGACGTTCGCTCGCCTTATAAGACACGTCACAATGTATATATTTCATATTGATACACTGTTATTTTTATTAGACGAAGGCGCTAATAGCGCAGATTTTCTGGAGGAGTATCTTGATGACATCAACGATGTCGCTAACAATTCAGCCGCATATGTTTCCGATCTGCTTCAGTATGAATATCTCGTGGTTCAACAACCGCTTCATCGCCTTCTCACAGCAAAACGTAAATTCTTAGATTACAAACAACGGATCTCTGCCATGGATGATAGTAATCGACACGACGTTGCCCTTCTCAAGAATACATTGAGAGAAATATTTAGCATATTTAGACAATTCAATAATGTAGAATCCGGTGGCATCCTTGCGATGTACTTGCAAAATCTGATTGAGGGCAGATTCGTCAGCAAACGTGAACTTGCCGAAACGTTTATGTCGGAAAGTATAACGCAATTGTTGTCAAAGCTGACAGCCTATTATACTTATGTTCATCAGCTCATTGAACATTACGAGCGACGCTTCAACGACGTGAACGACTTGGATTGCAAGCTGAATGTGGCTGTCTCCAATGATTCTTTACTGCAGACACTTTTTGCTAACTTGTTTGATCGTTACGATGAGGCAAATACTTCTGAGAAAGAAGTCATGGACGCATGTTTCAAACTTAACGACCACCTTCGTGTCAAATACTTAATAGATAAACATGAACATGGACATAGGTCGATGACTGGATGCCCTGTACATGAGTTATCAATTTGGTCGGACGTCAAGAATACAGCATTGACAACCTACATTTGGTTAAACAACTTGTCTTCGTTTAGAACCAAGCTGGAGAATTTCCTTCATGACACCCGACTTGACGGATACTTTTATAGGTAATGTGTTTTTACGTTTACTTATACATTTACCATTGTTGATCTACACATCATTGTCTTATTTCTTTACTGCAAACAGAGCATACAAGGGCAAAGCAACGTTTATGCAATGTAATCTGTTTTGGCTGATATTTGTGTTTCTTTCCAAGTGCTATAAAATCTAAGTATGTCTTCTGTGGCTGATATCCTTCACTTTGTTTGGGAAATGTAATATTTTAGTTAATACGTTTCTGTATTAAGCAAAAAATAATTGCAGACGTTCCAACATGGCATAAAGAAATAACGTTATAATTATTACTATGTGGGATCTCACGGCAGGAGAATAACGAATAATGTTCCGTTGTTGGCGCAAAGTACCGATTATCTTCGACTTTATTTATCAGTGATCTACTCCCGATCCGCCTGTGAACAAAACACAGAATATTGCAAATGAAGATATGTTTATTTCTTATCCATAACTAATTAAATATTATCGTATAATCGTATTTAATAAGTGTAACATTTCAAACATAAAAAGCGGGTCATCTGTCATCATGTAGGCAAACTCCGACTGTCTGAGGAACTGTCTAGGAGAATGTTCAGTATTGAAAGAAATATTGATATGCCTACTTTTCTCATCCTTTGTTGATTCCATGTAAACGTTTCCTTTGTGGATGTTTTGGATGGGGTGCCTTACCCTATTTAAGCGATTTTTTCAAAATCTTTTGAATGGCTGTTTGTTTTTACTCATGAACTGATAAATTTTATTTATAATATTATAGGTTCATATATCCGGTTATAACACCTGGTGAGAAGCAAATAAAATTGAATATATTATATAATTTAATCACTGCAATAAATTAAAAATGAAATATTAAGAAAGGTAAATCACGTAATTTATATACTCACTAGTAACGAAATAACACACGTAAAACAAAGTATCGGCAACACTCTGACTAAAGGATATATTAGTATAACTGATTTAACATGGATAAAGCAATAACATATAATTAATTACGTCAATTGCAATATAACTAAACCATGCTATCGATGACATGTAATGGTTTTCGCAAACGTTTCTATAAAGTATCGTTAAATGCTGCCTTAAAATAGTCTTAATTTGAGACTTAAACAATTCAAGTGAGTCAGCGACATGAATAATGTTAACTATATTATAATCTCTGGGCCATTTAGACGCCTGACCTTAACTAAATACTCGTTCACATACGTGTTTTTAATAACGTCCAAGCTGTTGCTCTTGTCCAATTGCATACATGCCTCTTCACTTGATTTGGGGGAGGTGCGTTTTTTGAACTGCGATTGCAGGCTTCTAAATCATTCACATGGGTGCCTTCAGTCCTCCAGCGGATATCAGGCAGAGTACATTACCTGAGAGGGTTCGTATCTCCAACCTATCGTCTTGACTAATATGCATAATTTGGTTAAAAATCTTTGTTTACATATTCTCTAAATTATCTACCAGAGGCAGGCACTCGATTGGGTAAATTGACGCGGATATGACATATTGTTTTTGGTTATCTGGATCAAACGACGCGTGCCCTGAGTAATTATGCTGTCTTTCTTTTTGATTTTTTTAAATAACAATCCTAAAATTAATTGCACAGTTTATTCCCTTTATGTTTGTACTACACATGTTTATCAATGATACTGTTAATGCAAAACATTTCTTTGAAATATCCGATATGTGATTGTACCTTGTTGTTGTAAAGTCTTTCGTTAGCGTAGCACACCAATTTCGTATGACGTCACATGTACTGAGGAAAAATGAAATCGTTTGTCTAAAAATGAACTATGATGAAGAATGTTCAACAATTACATTGTTCAACCTAAACAGATTACTAGCGCAAGACTCCTGCGAAGCAACGTTTATGCAACGTTTATTCGTCTGGCACGTTATCTAGGCGCATACTTCTGGCACAGGATATATGCGGCTCATGACTTTGCGAGCCATTTGGCATGCTAGAAAGTTAGGGCGCCTCCTGGCGAACCAGGAGAAAAAGTTAGAGGTTCGTCATGTTGTTTAAATAATCGTCGAGGTGATAATTGCGCATCAAATAACGTAAAAGCAACCCGTTAAAAGCAAAATCTGTCGCTGCCCCATAAACATAATCAACGCTGTTCAAACAAGGTTTGGGGTGTTATCTATATAGACGGTCTATATATTGTAACGCTACGCGAAATGTGCATGAAAGTGAAAGCGCGAGTGCCGATGCACGCCGCCTCGTCGCTCGACGATCGAGTAGTAAGAACGCGCTGTTTGAACCTGTAATGTGGTGGTCAGTTTGGTCGGAACCCTCCCTGCTGGACGTTGTTCAATGATACGAAGGGGTATTACTGCCAAGCTCGGCATCGATATGGCCTTATGTGGTGAGACTGACAGGACTGGTGTGACTAGGTCACCTATGGCTAATGCTCCAATGCATGCAGCCTACGATGAATTTGATACTATGGGAAGTGTGAGTCAAATCCCTCGTGGGTCTAGAACATCGTCAAACTCTAGAACAAACTCTGAGGTATCATTTAAGGAGAAAGGAGCCCAAGTTGAAGCTGAACATGCGAGATGGAAACTTCAGTTGGCTGTGAAAAGGATCAAAAGGGAACTAGAACGAAAGCGGAAACATACATGTAAGGAAGCAGAGTTAAAACAGATGCAAGCAGAGAACGAAGCAGTTGGGGATCTTGAAAAGGATCAGGAGGCAGTTAAACTTAATGAACTTATGTAAAACTGTGGGAGGATGTTGATGTAAATGAATTTGTCCCCAGTTTTTCAAGTAAATGCAAAGACAAAGAAGAACAACATGCTTCGCACCCCACTACTGAAATAAGTACAGCAGTTCCACTGGGTGTTGCGTTAATGACAAGTACAATGGCCACACATGTCGTAACTCTTTTGTGACTGATTCTGCATCGCACATTTATCTTGTTCCAAATGCCTCCACGTTTGTGTCTCAGGGGGCACCGGGAGGTTTGCAGAACACCTTCAGTGGTATGAGAGGTATGCCAGGAAGAACAAGTTGGAATCCGCCATCAGTGCATGGAAATCCGACTACCAGCGGTACTGATAACAACATCAATATGGCGCTCGTACACACTCTCGAGAAGATCATATAGCAATCAGAACTGCCTGACCTCCACCCGTGACATTTGATGATACCTCCGCTAAATTTCCGAAGTTTATGAGAAACTTCGAAGATCGGGTTGCGTCAAAGTTCTTCTCAGACAGCGTCAAGTTGTCCCAGCTGGTTTTATGTACAACAGGAGATGCAAACAAAGCAATCAAGCACTACGAAGGGACGGAGCATGGCTATCGAGAGGTAATGGCAATCATGCAAGAACCATTTGGACGTCGATTTCAGATTTTCAAATCATGTATGGATCGAATTATCTAGAGGCCACAGTTGTCATTGTATGACAGGAAAGGCCTACTGGAGTTCTCAGATCAGCTCAAGTCTACATACAAAACGCTGGAGGACCACGAGTTGCTCCCAGAAGCAAACAGACAAACATTTTTGAGAACCATATTCGACCGACTCCCTCTCAGTTGGCAAGATGGATGGGTCCGCCGTGTAATGGATCTTCAAAACGCAGGGCAGAGTCCGAAATTTGAAGACATGGTGCGATTCATTCAGAATTTAGCCAGAGCGCTAAATCACACAGTCTTCGCCATTCGATCGACCGGTAGCTGCAGTTCCAGTAAACCTCCTGGCAGGAAATGTAATGACTTCAAGAAAGGTGCAGATATCCATACTGCTTTTAAGAGGGAAACTACACTTTCCACCGGAGTCGCCAAAGGTGTAGAAGGTATGAATGGCAAGGAGAAGCAGGATGACGGATATAATGCTTCACGTACTAGAGACAGTAAGGACTGCAGTTACTGCGAAGGCAGGCATATCATCGGAGACTGTGCTGGGTTTAAACGTAGGACACTGGAATTCCGGAATAAATTCGTGAGGATCCATAACGTATGCTTCTACTGCCTTGGAAGGCACTACAGTAGGAACTGCGAACACAAGCAGAATTGCCCTGAGAAGGGATGTAACATGCGGAAAATGGAAACTCTGTGACGACACTTAGTATTCTGGATTCGGGAGCTAGTGCGACTCCAGTTACACAGTCGATAGCAAAGAAATTAGATGTTCAGGGAACACCTGAAGTTATCAGCGTCAACACGATCCCAACAAAAGGTCAAGACCAAAAGGTAACGGTCTTTGGATGTAGGCTGTCTCCCGTTGCCGTGGCTGATCCACAGATTCCCGTGAGATGAGCACACGTCGTGAAAGATCTGCATATGCTCGCTATAGGCTGAACTCACTGGACCTTTCAGAATGGTCACACCTAGAGGGGCTAGACTTGCAAACATACGTTGAAGAGGACCAACCCACAATGACACGGAATCTGGTGTTAGCATCAACTTCTTGACCAAGAGATCAAGTTTATTCTCACCGAACTGTAACCACGACAGCATAGATCCAACAGATATTCCGGGTGGTGATGCTATCCGTTCAAACGAAATTACCTTGGTAAAGTCAGTAGAGCGGATCTGGCAGTTGGAGAAACACGGGTTCGAGAGCGATGAGTGTAAGACCACGTCTGTGGAGAACAAAAGGGCGTTGAACATGTTGCACAAGAATACGAAAGTGGTCGATGGACAGTACGATATTGGTCTGCTTTGGAGAGATGAACACCCCGCATTGCCAAACAACAGGGTTGTGGCAACAAAGAGACTAGATCTTCTGGGCAGACGCTTCAAGCAGAAGCCAGAGTTTGCAAGAAAGTACTTTGAGGCAATGTCTGACAATATTACTAAAGACTACGCGAGATTACTGTCCGATGAAGAAGCTGCTCAAACTAGCCCAAGCACGTGGTATCTACCACATCATGGAGTTGAGAGTTCAAATAAGCCTGGAAAGGTCAGTGTTGTCTATGAAGCAGCATCGCTATACGGACGGACTTCGCTGAACCAAGAGTTGATGCAGGGACCGATCTGAATAACAGTCACGTGGGTGTGCTCCTGAGATTCCGGCAGGATAACGTTGCAGTAGTTGCTGACATCGAAGGGATGTTCCATCAGTTCAGTGTGCCTAAACACGACAGTGATGCTCAGCAGGCAGCAGTCGTAGCCGCGAGGATGGATGGTCTCATCAGGAGAGAGATTGATTTACGTATTGCAAGGGTTGTGTTCTGGAGAGACTCCAGAATAACTCTGTAGTACATACGGAATGAGACACAACGATTCAAAAGGTATGTGGCAAGCAGGGTGACGGAGATCAAGGATTCATCAAAACCAAAACAGTGGAGACATGTCCCAGGAAAGGAAAATCCTGCCGATGATGCTTCGAGGGGCCAGACTGTGCGGTCTTTCCTTCGGAATGAGCGATGGTTTCGTGGGCCGGACTTTCTCTGGCGTTCGGAAGATGCATGGTCTCCTACTGACATTGGAGCCTTGTCCAATGGCGACCCTGAACTGAAGGACAAAACATTGGTTGGGATTATGACATCGCCTTCATCGCTTGATCAGCTACTGAAAATATATTCTTCTTGGACTGCCACACCGACAAAAATTCCCATTCTGATCAAATTCAGTTGTTACGTCAAAGCAAAGGGACAGAAAGCCATCGATCAGCAGCATGACCGTTTTGAAAAGGAGATATGTCAAGAAGATCTCACAAGGGCCACTCAGGCTCTTGTGAGGTACATCCAGAGATCGTCATATGCAGATGAAGTCGACGACATTGAGAAGTTGGGCAGGGTCAAGACGTCGAACTCCCTAAAGAAACTGAACCCAGTCTTGGTGGACGGCGTTCTATGCGTCAAAAATGTCAGAGGCACAGATCTCCTTTGATTCGTAGTACCCGATGATCATCCCCAAGACTCATCACTTGGCGACCTTACAGATAACTTACTTTCACCCACGCTGGTCAAGAACATGTTCTTGCTAGACTGCGAGAACAGTCCTGGATCCCGAAGGTCCTGCATTGGATGTCGGAAGCGCCACGCTATCAAGATGACGCAGAGGATTGCTGACGTACCTGGGATGTGGAGTGGAGTGGACTACTTCGTAACTATGCTGATCAAAAGAGGACGATTCATTGTAAAACGATGGGGCGCTTTGTTTACCTGCATGAACGTAAGGGTAATACATCAAAGTCGCCGATTCAATCACTGGACACCAGCTCGGTCATCAATGCCCTTCGTCGCTTCA
This sequence comes from Paraescarpia echinospica, assembly GCA_020002185.1. Taxonomy (NCBI): domain Eukaryota; kingdom Metazoa; phylum Annelida; class Polychaeta; order Sabellida; family Siboglinidae; genus Paraescarpia; species Paraescarpia echinospica. The sequence goes on from CM034534.1 coordinate 18,921,548, forward strand.
TTGGTCGCAGAGGACATCCGAGGACATTTGGTCCAAAAATAGGACTAACTTTGTTGCAGCCATTTCTGAGTGGAATCAAGAGCAAATCAAACGAGAACTCCACCAGAAGGGGATTCACTGGCACGTCCAGTCGCCAGGAGCTTCCCATATGTCGGGTGTTTGGGAACGCCTTGTAAAGTCGGTGACACTTGCCTTAAAGGCCGTTCTCAGAGGATGTCTTGCCAGTGAAGACGTACTAGTTACATCACTCGTTGAGGTAGAGAAAATCCTAAACAATCGTCCCCTGTGCAAGAGCAGAGACGATCCTAATGATGATGAAGTACTAACCCCGAATGATTTCCTGCTCCAACGGGGAGAGTTGTCGTTGCCTCCTGGAGGCTTCTTTATGACGGATCAGTACCACAGGAAGAGATGGAGACAAGTACAAATTCTGCCGAACCACTTCTGGAAGCGATGACTAAAGGACTATCATCATACTCTCCAGGAGAGGAGCAAGTGGCATCAGAAAACTCGTAACGCAGCAGTTGGCGATCTCGTTCTTTTAGCGGATGACGACGTCTCCAGAGGAAATTGGCCGTTTGGTAGAATCACCGGGACATTTCCCGGTCGTGATGGTTACGTACGAACAGTATAGGTGAAGACAAGAAGCTCGCATCTCGTTTGGCAAATTCAGAAGCTGTGTCGTCATGAGGAAATCAGTGGTGGACATTCTGCAGAAGATGACTCGAAAGGTTAGCACATTAAGTATCAAGACTCAGTGTGTTGAGTATGCACAACGATGTGTGCTCTTTGTGTGTGAGTGTCTTCTAGTGACAGTTACACGGTGAATAGACTCATAATTGGACTATTTCCTATTTGGGAAATCAATGACTTTACGTTTGTTAGAATTATTCTTATGTATAGATACGCCAGTGGACTGTTAAGAGATTTCATTCTCAAGGTTACATGAGGGCAGAATAATCCCTTCACCTTTCATATATGTGAAGTGTTTGGTAGTATACCCAGCCTTCTGTTCACAAGTGTATGTAATAAGCATTCGTGTATTGTAGTAGCTTAACTGGACTATTTGATTTATGTAACTCAATTTGTAGAGTAGCAACTGTTCTGCGTTTCTTGTTTCCATTCAAGTGGGAATGTTTACTGTGTAATTCATTTATATCTGTTCATGAACCTGGACATTCATTGTCGTGTGATTATTGAACGTTGCGTTCTTGGATTCAATCTTGGACAGAAATGTGGACTTTCTGGTGATTAATATAACTAATGTTCTTAGTTTTTATGGCGCTTTAGAATTTGATTGAATGTTTCGTTTCGGACTCTCCATGAGGGGAGTATGTGCGCGCCATTTCGAATGCTAGAAAGGTAGGTCGGCTCCTGGCGAATGAGGAGAAAAGGGTAGAGGTTCGCCATGTTGTTTAGATAATTGTCGAGGTGACAATTGCGCATCGAATAACGTAAAAGCAACGAGATACGGGCAAAACATGTCGTTGCCTCGTAAACATAATAAACGCTGTTCAAACAACGATTGGGATGTTATCAATACAGACATATATATAATGACAACTTTAACTTTGTGTTTCAGTCGGAACTTCGTAGAATTGAACATTTATATGCGAGACCTGCGAATTGAGCAACGCGAACAGCAGAAGGCCTATCTTCTCATAGACTTACTAAGTAAGGCCCTTTTGTGTTATTACAGCGTGAAAACTCATTATATATAATATATATAAATATATGTATATATATATATATATATATGTGTGTGTGTGTGTGTGTGTGTGTGTGTGTGTGTGTGTGTGTGTGTGTGTGTGTGTGTGTGTGTGTGTGTGTGTGTGTGTGTGTGTGTGTGTGTGTAACATAACGTTGACTAATATTGATTATTTACTAAACATTATATAAACAAAAATGTTAGGTGTCGCAATTTGATGAGAGATGTCTTATAAATACTAGTTTACATCACATATATTGCCTCTCTTTAAACTGTATTGGTACGGGCAGGAATTGATACCACTTATCATTTCTGTCTTGTAAAGTTTCAGATATTTGTTCCGATATTCACATATATCCGATTTTGACATATCTTAGCACTGAAACCTAATGGGTGAATAAACAAGTTCCCCTTACCCCAGTGTTTTTAGAAAGGATGGATGAAATAACTACATTTTCACCAATGTATATATAAATTATATATATATATATATATATATAATGATATATATATATATCCAGGTATATATATATATATATATATATATACATGTATACATACACGTATATAATATATACACAAACACATAGAAACACACACAGACACATACGTATAACGCAAAAAATCACTACGTATAACACATGCACCGTTTCTGTAAAACCTCACACCGGATATTGCTGTAATTATTACGCATGCGTGTTATAGGCGATATCGGCGGTACACTGGGACTGCTAATTGGGGCCAGCGTCATAACCCTCCTCGAAGCTGTCGATGTGTTCGCCATCTACTTGGCCACCAGACGGCGCAACGTGTACGTGTTGAAAGCTGAAAACGGCGAGATCTGATATTAATGTAAACAAGCTAACGCAATCTAGCGGAAAGTACTATGTGAGATTAGAAACAAATGTCCATCTTTACTGACGCTCGCCAAGATCAAGCTTGAATATTTGGAGTCAACTCAACACGCGTTTTAACCAACATACGTTGCATCAGTTAAATAACTATTGTGAAACAACATTACGTCTTCGTTGCTACAAAACATATTGGTAGTGTTGCAAACAGGATGGGAAATGTACGAAGAATCTGTAATGTATAATTTGATATCAACTTAATTGAGTGTAACGTATACTGTTTGTCGATACTTTGCTAGACAAATGGGCGTATGCATGTGTGTGTGTGTGTGTGTGTGTGTGTGTGTGTGTGTGTGTGTGTGTGTGTGTGTGTGTGTGTGTGTGTGTGTGTGTGTGTGTGTGTGTGTGTGTGTTTGGTTATTCGTAGATGTATATATTGTTGATGTATATATTGTTGATGTTGGCATATTCTTCCCATCATACACATGGCAGAGACTGTATGTGTGAACTGCCCATGTTCCACGGAAATTGAGCAGAAGGTGTAATCAACCGCATTGATGGTCTCGCACATCTGCACTGCTCAAAATATAGTGTTTAACCAAACATAGTTTTTCGACCTACGTCTCGATTACCAAAGTTTGCATTTCGCGTTTGTTTGTTTCTGCTGCTGAAATGTTCTCCTCGGCGATTCTCACTGTTAACAATTTGTACATAGTGTTGTCACGTATTATTGTTGTTAAAATGTGTACACATTGAAAGGTAGTGACACTGTTGTATTATTCGCAACAATGGACGTGGTTGACCGGGCTATCATGTATCATATGGTATTAATATTATTAATCAAGGAAGCATATCTATGTGTTATTATTTAATATCCCGTCCATCTAGATCGGGTGATTTCTTATGGATGAGTTTGTTTGAATAATGCGCGGACTCATGCCACTGACATTACAATATCTTCCATGAGTGAAGCATTGTTGGTGGGTGCATAATGTTCTTAATATCATCCAACTTGTTGAAAGTATACTGCCCGCCAAATTGTGTTTAGTATGTCCATAACAATGTTCGTAATTTGAAAGGTACGATTCAGGAGCTTGACCAAAAAGTAAAAAAACGTCCAGTTTCAAAACAAGCTTTAATACTAGTACGATCGAGTTGGTATGAGTGAACTGGAATACCCTACTCTAGGAAAGATACGATTTTACCTCAAACTAATTTCAATATAAAGTAGTTTTTTTTTTCTTTCCCAGGATGGTGTCTTTAGCCACCAAAACGTCCAAAGAAATCCTAGCCCGAGAATATCCCTACACATTAAAAAACAAAATGGCTCCAAAATTATATTATTATTCACAACTATGGTTCAATGTAAGGTAGGTTTATGATTTAAAGATTGATTCTGATGTTTTCGACATCAGAGAATCCAATAAATTAAATCTAAATTTAGTTTGAATACTCTATATATGTAATTGTTCTTCTTTTTCTTCTTCTACTTATTATTATTATTAGTTGTATGCTTATTATTATTAACGCCAATTTTTATCAAATTTTTAAAAAGAGAATTTATGTGCAATATGAACAGTATTGAGAAAGTTGATGTTTCTTGCAACTATATAGACATACCTCTTTGGCAATTGGTACATTGCACTTTTGCTAAATTACCGGTCGCCAGGTCCGGCCAGCAATTTAATAAACGCGGATATAATTGTTTGTCTTATGCACCATTTGGAAATAACTTTTGTAACAGTGACCAAATCTATATTGTCACAACGTGTATACTATTGTGTTTTATAAGTTGCTGATAATATTTATCATCTCACTTGCATGTACTCTCTCCTGCGAGCGTGTGTGTGTGTGTGTGTGTGTGTGTGTGTGTGTGCGTGTGCGTGTGTGTGTGTGTGTGTGTGCGTGTGTGTTGAATGACGTGTGTGTGTGTGAGTGTGTGCGTTTGTATGTGCGTGTGTGCTTGCGTATGAGTGTTTGTCTGTGTGTTTCTGATTGTGTGTGTGTGTGTGTGTGTGTATGTGTTGTGATTTGGGTATGTGATTTGTGAGTGCGCGTGTGTGTGCGTGTGTGTGTGTGTGCCTGTGTGTGCGTGTGTGTGTGTTTGGGTGTGAGCGTGCGTGTGTGAGTGTGCGTATGTATATACGTGTCTGGGTTTGATTTGTTAGTGTGTGTGCGTAAGTATGTGTGCATGTGTGTGCTTGCGTGTGTGTTTATGTATGTACGTGTCTGTGTATGTGGGTGTTTGTGTGTGAGTGTGAGTGTGTGTGCATGTGTATGTCTTTGTATGTATCTGTGTGTGCGGAGTGTGCGTGTGTCTGTGTGTGCGTGTGTGTTTGTGTGTGTGCGTGAGAATACGTGTGTGTGAAGTGTGTGTGTGAGTGTGTGAATGTGCGTGTGAGTGAGTGTGTTCGTCTGTGTGTATGCGTGTGTGTTTGTGTGTCTTTGTTTCTGTGTGTGTGTGTGTGTGTGTGTGTGTGTGTGTGTGTGTGTGTGTGTGTGTGTGTGTGTGTGTGTGTGTGTGTGTGTGTGTGAGTGTATGTGCGTGTGCGTGTCTCTGTTTTGTGTGTGCGTGTCTCTGTTTTGTGTGAGTTTGATTGTGTGTGTGTGTGTGAGTGTGTGTGTGTGGTTTCGCGTGTGTTTGTTAGTGTCTTTGTTTGTGTGTTTTGTTGTGTGTGTTTTTTGTGGTGTTCGTGTTTTGTGGTGTATGTGTTGTGTGTGTGAGTGTGTGTTTGAGAGTGTGCTTGTGTGTGCGTGTGTGTGCGTGAGTGTGCTCGTGTGTGCAGTAACATTTCGCGTACTGATTGAAGACGCAAGGTCCAGATGCCTGACCGTTCAGTTTACAAAAATCTTCGGAGGACGTCCAACGTGTTCGGATATTTCACTCACATTACTATATATGCTCACCTGTAATTTCTTTGTGTCATTTACTCTACTTTGTATTATCTCAAACACCTCTGCTTCACACTTCTTCCTCAGGTAAGTCGGCAATCACCCACACCCATACAGTTCTTTGGTTGCTGTTAGGTCAATCGTGACAGTAGTATTCTCTTTGTTTGGTATTAGCACACTGTTTGCTTTAAGCACAAAACAAATTAGTTTGAGAACCATGCGTCTTGGAGAACAAACAATTGGCTGAAATCGGATAATTGTAAAATCAATGCTTTCCAATAGGTACATCAGGTCAGTTCGAATGTGAGGACCGGAGTGATATGGTATTGTCTTGTCTAATTTGACACAAACGTCAGTGTAGAGTAGATGCAGGATGGATGATTGAAATCAAGGTCAGTTATTGGGAGGGACGTTACAGAAGCCTGCTATGGGTGTTGGACATTATGCAGCGTCTGTACCTTACCGGACGACGCTGGTGTAGTGGTGCGAAGAAGTCGGGAGATCTACGTAATAACATGAACTTTAACTAGATCTGCCAATGTCTTGTTGTAGTAGAGCAGGTGTTTAAATATCTTCTGGCTGATATATATATTAGTTTACGACTAATTAAAGTATTTTCAGTAATCACTTTTTTTATACATGTAACGTTTGCGGGTAGACTGTGCAAAATACGGATAGCACAGTGTCAGCCACGTAATTAAGACTAACAGCCGATACGTGTACCTGTCGAACGTGTGTACTGTTAGCACATACACAACAATACAATATATGTGGCGGCGAAAAAGAACGATCGTTACGACGCTACGTGTTTAAAAAAACATTACAAACGTTATTATGCCATTTTGAATCGAGTGTAATTGAAGTCCTGCCACCTAGCGACCTTGAAAGAACCAAACTGCGGTATTTGTTAAAATGAGGGATTGTAGCGGGGGTTGGACAGTGCAAAATATGTGTAAAATCGTGGCCATCTGCCTAATCTGCCACACCCTAAACCCGACCCTGTCTGATAGTAAATAAACGACAACGTATTGGTATTTAGGAGCCATCTTGTAATTATGCAAATTATCTTTATTCCAATGGAATATTGTATGATATGGCAAATTCATCTTTGTATCAATAACCTTTTTCTATAATTTGAAATCACTCATATATATCAACATACAGCAAAGATATTGCAACATTTTGATTGCAGGTGGCCATATTAGTTTGATGCAAATTAGATAAACTTCCCGTGTAGACCGCGTCGGCGACGTAATAGAGGATCGGAATCTCAATAGAGAGAACCCGTGTTCGAATGCTGTGCTGCCGTATCGAACATTGGGCAAGTTCGTTCACTCTACGTTGCTCCAGTTCACTGTTGTATATGTTGTAATCGTGTATTAATTTGACATGCCTTATTTTGCCAATGCTATTTCAGCAATTTCGGGCCAATCCTTAATTTATAGAGGCTGATAGTTGTAGTAGTACTTCCGCTCTAGTAAATCATGTGCTTGCCAAAATTGAGAACGTAGTTAAATGTCGTTCTATTGCCAACGGTCAAACTTAGAACACGACATAACGGCGTCTAGTACCTAGACATAACTACACAGAATATGTGTGTCACGCACATAAGCTGAAATGGAGCACGAAGGTTTGGCACCATTTTCAATTGACCCGTTTTACAGTTGTAGCGCTCGCTCGGAGCGCTGGATTCGCCGTTTTGACAACATGATCGTTACCAAATACATTAATGTTGATGGGCGAAAGAAAGTTATGATGATACACTATGCAGCTGATGCCGTCTTTGAACTAAGTGAATCAGAAGGCGTTCTCCCAAGTGACAATTCACACTAACAAAGGAACAAATTTCCGCATATTGCACGTCAGGGCGGAATGAAGGATACGAAGTATTTACATTTAGACAAGTGCAACAAAACACTGGGGAAATTCTGGATCAATTCCATGCGAGTCTACGACTGTTAGCGAAATACTGCAACTTTGAAACAAGAATCGCGAGATAAAGTCTCAGATAATCCAGAAGTGTCCACTACTAAAGATACGTGATTAAGGGCTGAGTGAAACAGCACTAACCCTGGATCAACTGCTCACGTATGGGCGTATCGTGGAATCTACAATGCACCAATCGAAGATAATGGGAAACACTGTTTCTGAAACTGATCAACCTGTCCATGCAGTTTTTTGTATCGCACTTCATGAGGGCGACGAAGCGAAAGCAGTTGCCATCATGGTCGTCAGGTGGCGGGTGGTGTATATGATGGGGAAAGACATGCTAACAAGCGCCACCAGAGTGGGCCACCGTACCAGGCAAAGGCAAGATCGGGTCCAGTATGTGGAGGACATCCGCACAATAGGCTTAAGTGTAAAGCCTGGGGCAAGACCTGCCACATGTGTAGCAAGCTAAATCATTTCATAGAGTGTGTAGACCCATAAGAGTTACGACAGAAGCACATTTCGTGGAAAATGAACCAGTGAATGATTTGTGTGAGGATGCATACAATATGATTTTATACCACACCTCACGCGCACACTCAGTAAACATATATATTTGTACTGTGAGCATGGCAGGCACAGAAGTTACCATGGAAGTCGATACAGGAGCTTCAATCTCGTTGATTTCGGAGAAAGAGTAGACCAGGATAAAAGAGTCAGCCCCACAACTGACCTTGAATACAAACAATGTACCACGTCTGCGTACCTGTGATGGCAACACAATTCATACCTTAGGACAAGTTCGGCTGGAGATAGACCATACCAACCAGCATCACAACTTGCACGCACTTGTTGTGCCTGGATCTGGACCAAATCTACTAGGACGTGACTGGCTGTCGATACTAAAACTGAACTGGGCCACTGTACACCAGGTGGACAGATATCACATTCTGAAACCGTACCAAACAGAGTTCAGTGAAAGATATGGTACACTCAAAGCAGTCACTGCAAAATTCTGTGTACATGACACAGTGAAACCACGTTACTGCAAACCACGACCTGTACCACTTGTTCTGCTGGCAAAATTAGAAGCTTTGTTGGATCGCTTACATGAAGAAGGAGTGATTCGTCATTTTGAATATTCGAAATGGGCTGCACGTATTGTACCTGTACTCGAATATACAGGAGCTGTCACAGTCTGCGGAGATTACCAGGTTAAAATCAACCAAGCTGGCAAAGTGGGCATGTACCCAATCCCCAACATAAATTATTTGTTCACAAAACTAACGGGTGGTCAACAGTACACAACACTTGACTTAAGCCACGCTTATCAACAAGTTGTACTCGACGAATAGTCGCGTAAGCTCACCACCATCAATACTTCCATGGTTTTGTTTGAGTGTGTAAATCTGCCATACGGAGTTAGTTCATCTCCAGACATATTCCAGATAGACAGTAGTCTATCTGGACGACGTCCTGGTGACGGGCAGAACTCCAGAAGGGTACGATCAACATATGCAAATGGTGTTGACTAGACTCCAAAACGCAGGGTTACGTCTGAAAAAGAAGAAACATACCTTTCGTCAGAAGTCATGTCAGTATCTGGGACATGAAATTTACGTGGAACGCATTCACCCGACAAACGAAAAGGTACTCGCCATCGAGAATGCACCTGCACCGCAGAATATGCAACTGTTACGCAGCTACCTGGGACTCATCCACTAATACCACAACTTCCTACGAAACCTGAGCACCATTTTGACTAGACGCTGAAATTAAAATACGTGTGAAAGACTTATCATATGCCAGGTACACTGCAAACAGCCAACAAGGTCGCCACTGCGACCTTGGGAATGGCCAACTCACACCTGGAACCGCATTCACATTGACTATGCGGGACCATTTGATGGACGAATGATTCTCATCATAGTAGACGCTCACAGCAGATACATCGATGCTAATGTGGTTATGGCAGCAACCACAAGTGCCACGATCAACAAGCTGAGACAGACATTTGCAGTTTTGGGACTACCAAACACTATCCTGTCGGACAATGGGAGTTTTTTTTACCAGTGATGAATTTGAACAGTTCTGTAGAGCAAACGGCATCAGACACATGAAAGGCTCACCATACCACCAGGCAAATAATCGGTTGGCAGAGAGAGCAATTCAAACAGTGAAGGCTGGTTTTATGTAAACCCAGGGTAAAATTGAAGATCAATTATACAATTTCTTGGCCAGGTATCGAGTTACACCGCAAAATACCACTGGTCGGACTCCGGCAGAATTTTTGCTGAAAACACCACCACGTACTCGCTTGGATCTAATACAACCCTCCGCCCAGAACCGAGTTCTTCGGAAGCAGGCATTATGACAAACAGCGACATGACGCTCATGCGTCTAAACGCATCTTCAAGGTAGATGCAGTGTGTGGGCCATGAACGTCCAAAGAAAATCCAAATGGATTCCAGGAGTCATCGAAAAGCAACTGGGTCCACTGACATTCGAAGCAGTCTGAATGATGGACACACATGGAAGCGTCATCAGAATCACCTGAGAGAGAGAAGACCAGATGAGAACGAAGTGGTTAGAAAGGACCAACCATAGATAACTTCAGAGGGCCATGTCTCCAGTGCTACCAGGGAGACCGCACTCGACTTCAGACACAGTCACCAAAAGTCCGGTTGAAATGCTAGAGCCAACTCTTGAAGCCGTGCCAAAACGAGTGATTACAGCAAATCTACTAACTGTTGTACAAGTTCCATGTATCATATGTGAAGAACATTACTGGTGATTTGAACACTGACGTTACATTCTCTATGAGATAATATAAATGAGAACACGAACTCCTTGAGAGTATTTGTTATTAGCAATGGACCTTTAATGTCGTCAGTGCAGAGTGTCACATGACTATTAAACTTAAGGGAGAGGAATGTTGTATTATGTTTACGGGTTATCGCGTGAGATTCCACCAATTCGACGGAATTCCACCATAATAGAGGGTTATCGCGTGAGATTCCCTCAAAAAGGGAGCAAAGCAAAGCAAATAGACGGGTTATCGCGTGAGATTCCACCAATTCGACGGAATTCCACCATAATGGACGGGTTACCGATTGAGATTCCAACAATTCGACGGAATTCCATCAGAATAGACGGGTTACCGCGTGAGATTCCAAAGATTCGACGGAATTCCATCACAATAGACGGGTTATCGCGTGAGATTCCACCAATTCGACGGAATTCCACCATAATAGACGGGTTATCGCGTGAGATTCCCTCAAAAAGGGAGCAAAGCAAAGCAAATAGACGGGTTATCGCGTCAAATTCCACCAAAAGGGAGCAAATATACCGTTTATCGCGTAACATCTCACCTCTTTCAGGCAAGTCGACAGTTTATCACGTGACATCTCACCTCTTTCAGGCAATTTGACAGTTTATCGCGTGACATCTCACCTCTTTCGGACAATTCGGCAGTTTATCGCGTGACATCTCTACCAAACTTAGCGCACGAGAGTACGGCCGAGACATTGCATGATACTACGGACGAGACATCGCATGAGACTACGTGTTCCAAGAAACATTCCGTTCTTTACATTTGAACAATAAACACGTACATGATGAGCTTATGAACTAGTCTACCAGCTACCAACAAGCCTACATCATCTTCATCATCATCACGTGCAGCCTTCCAGTACCCAGATTACAAGAGACATTTCACACATCGAGATAACTTGAAACGACACAGTATCCTCAGTCGCTGTGCACTGTCGACAAACGCTACACTGCTGAAATCACTTGTCCTGACGCTCACTACGACATCTGTGTAACACCAAACATTTATACCAAAGAGTGACAAGAACCAAACTTGTCGGACAAACGAAACACCAACCATTTAGATCAACGAGCGACAAGAACCAAACATCACATACCTTCATGTCAAGAGACGATCATCTGTTCGGATTCACATCCAACGAGACGACCATAGGACTCGTGTGAGGTATCGCTTCTTTAAACGGAAAACATATGTATATGAAACAGCCGTCTTTACAACGTAACATTTCGATATTTACAAATAGTGCGAGCGATCAGACACGATACGACCTTCTCGAGAGTCGAAAAAGGAAAGACCAGAATCGTCGGAAGTATGGTATATACACTAGTTTTCGGCGTCATTTCATTTGTATAACCAATCAGACCGAACGTACATCACGTGACTTCCCTTAACACAAAAACTGTGCACGTTCATGAGAGAGGCGACATTCGACGCCACCAAACGGACACCAATACAATAAGTCAGTCTTAAATGCTTTCCACTCTGCTCACGTTTTCACCACATGAATAGTTAACAAACTGTGTCGCTTTCGCAAAACTTTATTGTGTTTGCTTATTTCTAAACATTAAACGTTGTGTTGTTATAATATTAATTTTGGTTGTAGCCTGTCCAATTATGGTATATTCGGTGAAACGGCATCCGCTATATATCTACCATATTTAACGTTTGCCTTAAAGAGAACATAATTATATTTTCAACGTTAATTACACTTTATACTTGATTTGTTTCAGATGATTCACCCGTGTGCACGGTCGAACACTACACTCGCTGCCTCTTACCAGCAATCGGTAAGTCTTTACAAGAAACCTTTTAATGTACTTCATGAGTATTGCCATCGAATGTATTTTAATGAACGTATGTGTGCGTGCGTGAGAGTTTGAGTGCGTGATTGTGTATGTGTATGTATATGTGTATGTGCACGTGTGTGTGATTGCGTTTGTGTGTGAGTGTGAATGCGCGTGTGTGTTTTATTTGTGTGTTCGTGTATGAGTGTGCATGCGTGTGAATGTGTGCGTGTGCGCCTGCGTGTGTGCTTGTGTGTGTGCGTGTCTGTGAGAGCGTGTGTGTGTTAGTGAGTGTGTGCTTATGTGGGAGTGTGTGCTTGGGTGTGCGTGTGTGCATGTGTGTGCGTTTGCGTGTGTGTCTGTGTCTGTGTGTGCGTGTGAGTTTATTTGTGTGTGTGTGTTTGTGTGTGTGTGTGTGTGTGTGTGTGTGTGTGTGTGTGTGTGTGTGTGTGTGTGTGTGTGTGTGTGTGTGTGCATATGTGCGAGTGTGCATGTGAGAGTGTTTGTTTGTGTGCGAGTGTGTGTTTGGGCGTGCGTGTGCGTTTGTGGGCGTGCGTTAATGTATCGTTGTGTATGCGCGATTGTGTTTGATTGTGTGTGTGGGTGTTCATGTGTGCTTGTTTTTGTGAGTGTGTGTGTTGTTTTCTGTGTGTGAGTTTGTGTGTGTATATGTGTGCGAACGTGGGTGTGAGAGTGTGCGTGTGTGCTTGTGCGCCTGCGTGTGTGCTTATGTGTGGCATGTCTATGTGTGCGCGTGGGTGTGACTGAGTGTTTGCGTATGTCCTTAATAAGTTACTGGAAAGTGAATATGTCCATACACAGGGATTGCTTTACCTGTGTAAGCCCTCAGCTGGAGTAAAGTTTCTTTCAATGGAATATGCGACAGGGATCGGTCATATATGGATTTGGAATAATAGACACGGTGCTCCTGTGCCCAATTGCATTTTAAAACTAAAATTGGCCAACATCACCTTCACTTGCCACGATTTCGCCCTCTTTTCCTCCGCAGAGTAAAAATGTTCAGCGTAGCTATCTCTTCCATCGAAGAATCTTCGACACATCTAGCGGTACCGTGTTGATGATACTGGGTCGTCTTCTTTCGTTTACACGCCCTGGTGATGGTCTCTTTATTTGATACGTCGCTTCTTTAAATCTGCATTCCTTCGTGGTGTGGTTACTTCGGTTGAAACGCCAACACTGGCCTCTACTATTTGGCTTCGTCTTCTGGCTCTTTTTCACTCTCACCTTGCCCTTGATTACCGAAAGGTGATCGCTCGTGAATGACCTGCTTTTGAATTCCGGGTGAAATCCAGCCGTATTTCGTGTTGCCAGGCACATAGCTGTGGCTAACTGTTGAGCTCTTTGTAAATCTAAATTGGTTTCTGCTAACAATTGTCATTGAATTGTCGCTTCTGACAGACAACACACAAATTGGTCTCGAAGAGCTTCTGTCAGAAAGCTTCCAAATTCGCATGTAGTACTCGATTGTGTGAGGCTGACCAAAAATTCCGCCACATTTTTGCGTTCCTTCTGTTGACGTTAGTAAAAGCGAAATCTGTCCGCTATAATCAACGGGTTTGACTTACAGAACGTTTCGGTGTTCGGCTTTACAGGAGCCATAGCATGCCAATAACTGCCGGAAATACGCTCGTCCGTTCGGTCATTACGAACCATGCTTCTAATCTCTCGGTGTACGACTCGAAATCTTCCTGAGATTCATCGAAGTCACCGATGTGTCCCACCGGAACTCGTGCCATATTGTTCTCTAAAGTATTCGTAACATTTTGAGAAACAACCCCATCCTCGTCGCCAATTTAAATGTCATATACTAACACCAGAACCACACATATAACTGTGAAGCACATTGCTACACCGTCATTTGTTTATACGTCATTGACGCGTACAGGATCAGACTATACAAATCGATAACGGGGCTGTATCAATCGATAAATAAACAAAGTATATAACATAACCCACATAGCAGGGGCCGGCAACATTTTTGAATGGAGGACCAAAAAATGACGTAAGCTATGTCAGCGGGCCACACATTAATTTCTTAATATCACTTGCCCAATCTTCATGGAAACTGGTGCATCTTGTTCTGATGCCCATATACAACTGTACATAGTAGGCCCTACATATCTATATAGGCATTGTAGCTCATGTGCGAAGAAACTGAACTTACCCATTTTGGTATTGTTTAAATAAAGACTTGTTATTATTATGAAACACCAGTTGCTAATTTCGAACAATTTACTATTACAAATACACTTTATTTACAGTCTGCTTTGATTTCTTACAACTGACATTTTGACCAAATTCTCATGCACGTCCAAGTGAGCTTGGCGTGTGTGATAGTTCCGTGGGCAAGTACGTTTGGTTGCAAGATATACCTCACTCAATGTCACTTTGAGTACCCAGAGCCACATTATATTTTAGTAAGCTTCTTATACACAACTTCTGGCGCATCGTCGACTATAACGGGCTGCAAAACGAGCAAATAGGAGCTACGAGATCTGTAAAAAGCTTAACAAACTCCCGTCTCAGCAGCTCAACAAATGCTGTTTATGTGTCCTGCCTTTCTGGTTCGTTTTCAGGACTCAGGAGTGTTGAAAAATGAAACTGTTGTGGTTGCCGCAATCGCAACTTGATCTCGAAAGTAGAAACGAAGTAGATTATTTCTTTGGTTAAATGTTCTCGTCCGTTGAGTTGATAATTCAACAGACTGAGATGCGCTACGATGTCGACAAGAAATTAAAACTCGCAGATCCACCAAGGGGTCAACGATGTCCGGTAGGCCTTACGTCTAAAAAAGTCTGCCTCACGAATAAGTTACTTCCATGCTTCAGCTCGTGCACGCGACCCTGCATAAATGTTTGCATCTATGATCTTTTTTATGTTATGGTGAACTCCCCAATTTTGTGTGAATTATTTAGATACTGCATCGAAAATGTTAAAAAAACACTTCGAAATAAATATATCCATCAGCAACCTCCCTGCCTTCCGATGGCATCTCTGACGATAGCATCACGCTGAGGATCCGACTCCGACTTCCAAACTGCCATCACGTTCCGAAGCCTATGACAAGTTATCTGTTTGAAGGCATGGGTCGCAGTGCAAGTCCCACGACCGGAATTTGGGAGCAGCAATAACAAGGTAAGAATCGCTGGGATAGATGACGCAGTGGGCCTGAATATATTCGAAGTGGCACCTGCATCGCATCAAACGTTTCCAATCGGCGAAATAAATCCTTTTGTTCTTCCTCTCACGGAAGGAGCACCTTGCAAATGTGTATATTGTCATTCCGCTGGCCACATTTTATGCAATCTCGGTTTTAGTCCGCGGGCCGCAGGGAATTGCTTCGCGGATCGCATTTGGCCCGCGAGCCGCAGGTTACCGACCACTGCCATGTAGGTCTATTAAGTTGTATATATCTGCTACAGCATCTTCCCTACATCATATACAGTTGGGAACGGTTTACGTAATTTCCAAAAATAGAACTTTGTATGAATGTTTGACTATGGTTTCGTATTTTATGTGTTTTGTTTACGATGTGTTCCAAATATAAAATGTGTCAGCCGTCGGCTGATGACTTGAGGGAAGGTTTTCCCTATTTCTATGTGTGCGTTTATTTGTTTATGTGCTTGTGCGTGTGTTTGTGCGTGTGTGTATGCGTTTGGGTGTGTGCTTGTGTGCGTGTGTGCGACTGCGCCTACGTATGCGCGTGCGTCTGTGTGTGCGTGCGTGTTACATGTTTTTAATTGTTTGATGGGATGACTGCATGTTAAATGTACAATTGAAAGCGACTGTTGCAGACTAGTGGTTTTTGCAGACAGTGGCATGTATCGTGTAAACATGTACACTCTTCACGTTCAACTACTCTGCGTGGGGTGTCAACCATATGTCAACGATGGACGTCTACCTCCAGACTAAACACCTCGTGAAAGATATGATTGTGAGGTAATTCGCTCAGAAAGCAGGCGACAGTTACTAATCATACACTTATATATTTGTCACGTGTATACCAGTTCCTTCGAATAAAATAACGACGCTGAGATTACATAATCTAACTACAGCATAACCTCGCTTTACGGTCAACTCGGTTATACAACCACCTCACAATTAAGGTCACCCTACGACATTCCCAAATTATTTCCATATACAGTAAAGTATAGGAAATTCGTCCTGCTAATAAGGTTACCTCGCTATTCAGTTCACCTTTGACTAGTCCCAAGGGTGGCCTTAAAAGAGTGGTTCCACTCTATAATCGAGTAGCTTGTCTATGTGGTTATGTTAACGTTTTCCGATACGATTTGCATTTCCGGCGCCAACCTTTCACGGATTAATCTGTGACCCCTCAACAGAAATGTAATGCATTCGGTTTTTTTCTCGATATTCTCCTTGTGTCAAGGGCTCTCAGCTTTTATTTGGTAAAGGTAAAGCGTAAATTCCAGCAATCATAGAAACCACATGCCTAGCGAATACTTCGGTAAACCAGCCCCTGCGTCTATACATATACCGTCGGAGAGCACGTACGCCATTTGGCATAAAACATTTAACTGTGTGTGCGTTTATTTTAGAAAACATTCGCAGCAATTTTAGGGGAAGGCAGTGTTAGTAAAAATTGTGCCTACTCATATAAACCATTATTATTTGTAGATCTTTTGCAACAGAGTACAGTTGAGTTATGTACTTACGTGTTTTGATAAGATCTGCTTTTCTGGAGGGGCAACAACGAGTTACTCGTTTTATGTCTTTTAAGCCCAACGTAGGCGGTGAAACAACGTGACATAACAACTGCTGTTGCAATTACTAGACAATAGCACATCCATAATTGATGCATGTTAGATGCAGGTCAAATGCAGATGTCATATAAATTCTGGATAATCAAAACTAATCATCTACATACAAGCGTTTGCTTATTATGGGCCGACATTGTGGAACTCTCTTCCGCTAGAATTGCTAGCAAATGACAACAGTAGGCAGTTAAGGAAACTACCCAACATATTTCGTTTCTCGAATTAATGTAGTTAGAAGTAATCTAACATTTGTATTATGTATACATACAGTTTTAATGAATTATTGGTTTTATATCACTTAACACAATGTAGGCGGTGAAACAACGCTACATAACAACTGCTGTTGCAATTACTAGACAATAGCACATATATAATTGATGCATGTTAGATGCAGATCAAATGCAGATGTCATGTAAATTCTGGATAATCAAAACTGATCATCTACATACAAATGTCACCGGTTAAACGCTAATGTGTTGTAATTATGTTCTCTGGTGGGAGATCAACTTGCCGGCACCTCACGGTGATTGCGTGAACGTCCAAAAGCTGCGCTACTTTGATGGCTACTCGAAGGCGGCTAGCATCATTGTATGCGTCACGAACTCCGTCGTGAATGTGGCTGTAGAGATAGCTACACACCACAACTTAGCCAAGATTTTTATAATCACATTTCTCTCTTAGTCTTGTAGATATGTGAACCAAACATTGGTTATGACGTACAAAAATGCCACTTAGCCTATTTGTAAACTGTGCCCCAAGTCATGTTTCCAGAAGTGTAAGTATCAAGTATTTGCCTTGGGAAATATTACAAAAATGGCTGCCACGTCCATTTTCGACTAACAGAATGTTCTATTATGTTGTAGTTAAATTATTATATAGTTTCCTATTGTACGTTTTTGTATTTCCTGTACGATTTTTTAAAACTATATGTATGTTTGTCCATCTGACATTTTGTTAACTCGTCAGCGGAACTTTTGGGTGGTGCGTCGATTGAGATTTTTTTGTTTCACCCGGGACATCTTTGAGATGGAGATCTTGTGATCAATATTTCAAAAGGAGGTTCTTGGCGTTACAACAGAGGAATTGAATGTTTTTCTATGTCATCGTAAATATAATAATGTCATATAGAAACACACTGTTGCATATACGCAGACAATTCGAATAGTTTTCAATGTATTAATCGTACTTTGAAACCTTTTAATGTGTGTTTTGGCTGGTTAAAAATAATTACACAATTTCGCTTTTTTCCGATGTTATTGTTAATATAGTAATCCCTTCTACAAATATGCCTTTGGGTCAAACCTGACATTTTGAGTCGTTTTCAGGTTATTGCATCTAAATACATGCAGGCCAATCTGACCACTTCACTGTTGTGTTATGTAAATACCGAAGGGATAAAGAAATAGTAATAATAATAAATTTCTTAAAATGTTGGAAAAGAAATAGTAATAATAATAACGATAATAAATATATTAAGCGTTGGGGCGGGATTAAACAAGACCAAGGACTTCTGTACCATATTCACTGCATATTCAGCGTACATATATAAAATCTATATTATGTATACACAACTTATTTGAGATAATCCACCCACGTGTATTGTCTCACAATATACACGTTGTCTCTTGCCGGCTACAGATAAGTTGTATTCATTGTATAATGTAATTTAACTTGTTTATATAATGCTCACAACCAATAATGTTTAAAAAAATCAGTGATACCAACACATCGTAATAAATGGACTTTTCCCAAGGGGAAATTAAGCACAAATAATTGTGCTGTTACCATCGTTGAGAATTGTGTACGCACTCACATACGCACACACGCCTCACGCAAATAGAAACACATAACCACACACACAGGCAAGCACGCATGTACACACACGCACACGCACACGCGCACACGCACACACACGCACACAAACACACATACACAAATACACACACATAATGTATATTTTTACATTTTTGATATAAATTGCTCCCTAAATCCGGTAAGAGTTTTGTCTGAATTACCGTTTCCATTTGAAGACTGTTACTGTATGAAATGCAAGGTTAAATGATGATAAGACGTATTCGTCGGTATTTGTAACTTTCTGTTGCAAAAAAACAATTCAAATGCAGTTATTAGTAATATACGTGAATATATTAATTACCCTTTAACATACTATTTACGTGAAGGATATTAAGATATTAGAACGTGTGCAAATTTGTTTAGGAATGGTTGTAGGCCTGTAGCTCGGTTTCCGCGGTATTCTCACTCGAGGTAACTTCTGATGTCTCTGTGTTGGCTTCCAGTCTGATGTCGTATCATTTTATAAACCTATCCTATTACCTACCAGATATTTTCATGTAATCGTCTTATTTCTACTCATTGCTTAGTCCAGCTTCGAACATCTTTGCCATTTTTATATTTTGCTGCACATTTTTGGTCCCTTTTTGTCAGTTGGCAATATTGCACATTGCCGCCGTCATTTAAAAACTTACCTAGGTAACCGTATTTTCCTATCCATCCATCCATCCATCCATTAATATGTTCACATGTTTAATAGTGCTGATCGATTTTGAGATTAAATGACCTTTTTAGTATTATTATTAAATGTGCATATTTTAAAACAAATGTTACCATAACGGTAATCATATTACGACGTGAACGTTTTAAAAAGTATTTCAATAATGATTTTTAATAAATCCACAGGCAGTGTTTAGAAAAAAATATTGCAGCTGTTATTTAAGCCATCGCATTCGTTTCAGAATCTATTATGAAGAACTTTCCTACCCTGTGCGACTGACCTAAGGAATGTGACGTCACGCATTACAGGGTGTCCACAAGTTACGCTTCTGCCATTCAGAATAAAGATGACCGATTAGGTGCGTCAGGCGAATTCCAAAGACAATTGGCGGAGAACTTGAAAAATCGTTGGACACGAAGGAATGGGTCTTGCCAGAAAGTCGACGAGGTAACACCGACAAGGCAAACGAGTATCTTAGTTCCATTCCAAAGAACGAAGTCGCATATGCAGGAGAGGAGACCAAACCAGGCCAACACAGTTAGTACGTTAAAATATCCTCGTTCAGAGCTACAACTTTATAGTGGAAGTTGGATTTCAGAAATTTAAGACGAGTTTCGAAATAGGTTTACTATCCCTACTAATATATAATTATTACCATAAAGTGATATATATATATATACCCTGTATATATATATATATATATATATATACACTTATATATGTATATATATATGCTATTTTCTGTATAATACACTTAACAGTTTGTCTTAATGCGTCAGTATAAGCGATTTATAATATAAAATGTCGGCTTCAATTGCGCATCATTGGGTGTTAATTATTGATGGTGTGTTATATCCAGACTGTAATGACATGTTTATATATACGCGTCTTACGTAATGTAAATTGATAAGAAGGAATATGAACTGTAAAAGGAAAACTATAGCATCATGCTAATCATTTTCGGGACCGTCAGATCGCGTTAATTGAACAATTCACCAAGAGCAAATTATGTGTCCAGTGTCGAACATCTGATATACTTTGGACAATGGGGCACGCATTGCAAAACTTAATTTGCAAAACAGGAAAAGTTCGCGACGCGTTGATATTTTGGCTATTATAAGTGCAACGACAAACAAATGTCACCTACATAACTTTACTGCCTTCTCAAAATGTGACGTATTTGTGATTATAACGTTCAGAGAGCATATGTTAAATGGCCGATGTACCGCAGTATTTAATTAGAGTCGACGTCCACAACAGATGTGTCCTCCGCGCGTTTGATTCTCGAAACAACCGTTGCCCGCCGTCTTGCTCCAATGGTGTAGATGCCGTGACTTCCTCCAGTACTGACACATCGACTGGAAACGGGAATGAAAAGAAGTGAACAGAGAAGAATGCAGGACACACCACAGACTGGGAGGAAGCGGAAATAATAGACAAGGAAGCCAACGTAAGAACACGAAACATAAAAGTAGCCGTATGGACCAGAAAGGCCAAAACACCAGTCAATCGAGAACGGGAATTACGAACTATCGCACTAAAACTGTTTGCAGAACAATTATGTTTCATTTTACCTATCTCGCTTCTTTTATTCAGCTTGTTCTCCGTTCCGACACCTGTTCACTAACTCGGCCTCCTTCTAGTCCACAACGCCTACATGTAAACCGAGAACGTTATGGTCGCTGAGCGTTTGCTTGTGTGGTGCCGACATTGTAGAACTCTCTGCCACTAGAATTGCGAGCAAATGTGAACATTAGGCAGTTTAGGAAATTACTGAAAATATTTATTTTCTCGAACTAATATAGTTTGACGTAATCTAACATTTGTATTATGTATACACACAGTGTTAATGACTTATTGGTGTTACGTAAGTTAGCGTGTGGTTTTCGTAGGTACTCAATATATGTTGTATAATTTTGTCAGTATTTATAGCTTCTTTTATTTACTCTGTTTAGTTTTTAACACTTTGATAATCATTACTTTATTATTTCGATTTATTAGTAATTTTACCATACATGTTTTTTATTACATATCAATTACGTAGAATTTAGTTTTGTCTGTTTTATTATTATAATCATAGTTTTATTTTTGGTCATGTATTTACTGATTAGTGACCGATAATTTCATATCTCTGCTGCATCTGATGAAGAACATACTTTCTGATGCCTTTATCTGCATACTGGTATGTAAGATGCTTTGCATAATCTCACAGTTTAGAAAATGCCCCATTCAAGTACATGTCTAATAGTAACACCACGGCACCTTGTGATTCATGCTGATGAATTGGCTGGCACTTTTATTTCATTATCGTTACCCAAGCCGTAATTGTTTATTTGCACCGCATAAACACATTAAAATTAATGTATGCCGTAAACCAACGCGACATAACAACTGCTGTTGCAATTACTATAATTTATGGCGCCATTTAATCAGCTTCGACGGCTATAACATGTGCGTCGGGTGCGTATTTGTCGCACAACTGCCTGCAGTTTTTGCAGCGAATATTGTTTAGATTGACGAAATGGCTTTGTCTTGCATTGACACAGAAGAGACAGTCCGGGATCCAGACCCTACAGTGACAATAGAAAAACCGAACGTCAGCGAATATGATTCGAATCAGAGAAAGGAACGTTTGAGTGGTGCCTGGCAGATATTTTGTGAAACTACCACGTTTCATGGGCTACGAAACGTGGCTCAGTCAAATAACTTCCCGCGCAGGTGAGTGATTTGTAAAATCTCTCTTCCGGCAACAATAGCAAAACATATCGAAACTTTCAACTGTGTTTGATCAAGTTGTTTCTATCAAACCATGATTGACGGTTCAATAATTTCACGACAATATTGCATCGAGAATAAAGTCAGTTGACCTATCCATCACGTGAACTGTTGCTTAACATATTGTTCGTGAAGCCGTCAAAACGTTGACACTGAACACGTGGAGCGTTCGGACATTCCGTCGTATCTTGTTGAATTATCGGCCCAAACGTTTTCTTTATGATAAAAACATACGGCAAAACTTTGATGCGACAACTATGTGCGAGAATGTGTGATCTAGGAGATATTTTGTTATGGAAACATGCCATGAAAAGCTACAATTGTATGATTTCCCAAAAAACTTTAATGGGTGGCAAATTTGTTACTATTCAAATCTCATCAAGTAAAAATAGGAAATGTACATTCATATTCTGGTCAGCCAAATGGGGGAGTACCACAGGGAACTACATATGGACCTAAATGTTTCCTACTCTACGTATACGATTTAGAAACGCCTGTTCCGTTATATACAGTGTAAGTATGTAGAAGACAGTACATTATTCGAAGTATGCGATAGAAAAGGTGCGTCTGCTATGCAAGAATCAGATGACATTGCCGCCAGGGAGACAGAAAAGAATTCAGGAAAATTAATTCAGGAAAATCAAAACAGACAATCATCAGTTTTGAACAAGATGGTAAATTGTCGAAATACCATACAAAAATAAAGATCAATGGAATGGACACCATGTACACCATGCCAAACTTCTAGGTTTTTAATTTCGCGTAATCATATATGGAATAAACATATGGAGAATATTGTGAAAAAAGCTGGGAAACGATTATGCATGTTGTATCAATTAAAACGAGCTGGAATTAACCATAATGACCTGGTGACTGTATATGCCAGCGTTGTAAGACCGGTACTTGGATATGCATGCCCCGTGTGGCATACTAATTTACATCAATACCTGTCAGCAATATTGAAATGATACAGAAAAGAACTCTAAAATGCATTTTTACTGGTACAAGTTATGCTGAAATACTTAGTTCCGTTGGCCTACATACTTTGTCTGTGTGAACAATATTTCAACAAGATAAAAATTAGCACAAGCAAATTAAATCATCTACTACCTGAAAAAAAAACAGATATCGTAACTCATTAATACCAATGGGGGTTGTACAACTGGCAATAAACATTAAATGGCAAAACGAAGATTGTATTACTAATCTGTAACGTTTCACTGTATTAATTGCATTCTTTTATTGACTGTATAATGTGAATCCAATTTAGTTGAGTTGCAAATAAAACATCTTTATTTTATCTTATCTTTATGTCACGAGGACGTCGGGTTAATTAGCAACAGGTAAATTGTCGATAAAGGTATAGATTATACGTTCGCTCCTAAAATGGTTCCAATGTTGGTAATGTTCGTTGAACAGGTTTATATATCCGTTCTAACTATAATTATCTAACATTGCTGGCGTACGTGCACTGTTTATTTATGGAAATGATGGTTCCAGCAGAACAAGTCACTGTTTGCCTTCGTTACAGCCATAATTTAGCGCTTGACCCCCATCAAGCTTTGCCTTACAATTTTTTTTACACTATGTGCATTACATTGCTTAGACAGCATGGCATCTAACAGATCAACCGTTCATCCGTGCAGTTCTCCCTTAACCAACGTTGCCCTATATTTTTGTCGCAACGAAAAACAGTTGGGACGAAAATATAAAAGTTACACCTACCTTGTTGCAACGTTGTTGGTCAATGTTTGGATGGATAGTCAAGTCCACCAATGCAAACGTCTTTTCATGTGGTATTGTCAATGCAAAAGTATTTTTGTAGCATATAGTATATTATCATATAATTGTGTGGGTGCATGTGTGCGTGCGCGTGTGTGTGTATGTGTGTGTAAGAGAGTCGTATGCGCGCACGTGTGTGCTTTCGTGCGTGCGTACGTGCGTGCGTGTGTAACTATGAAAAATAGGATATATATCCACCACGGCCATCTTCTTAGTTTAAACGCGTCACCACTGCTCGCGATAACCACACAATTATGTACTTGCTTCTTAACCATCAACATAATTATATGTTTCTATTCCAGGATTCTATGGGTCGTCATTGTGGTAATTAGTTCATCGGCGGTCGTCTACCAATGTCAGAATTTTGTCAGAATATACTTCAGTTGGCCCGTCAACACAAAGACAACGATGAAAGAAGAAGGAAATGTCGTCTTTCCTGCCGTCACAATTTGCAACCAGAACGCCTTCAGGTGATGTTCGTGTAGAGGCGTTTGTCGTGATTTAACGCATCGATATATGGGACTAAACACACTGATATGTTTAGCTGTTAGAATAATAAATATAGATATTGATATATGGTAAAATAACAGCCTTGTTTGTTTAGCTCATAGCATAGTAAATATTACGTAATACAATAATAATAATAATAAACTTTATTTACACACTTTCAAATCCGTTCACGGGTGTTTACAAATCGGCAATCATCTAAGAAGTATAACACAGGGCTTGCGAATTGTTACTGGTTACAAGCAGCAGCTTTCCACTCGTGGCTCTGATTCTGCAACACCGGACAAAGTTATCAGCTTTTTAGTCGATGACATTTATGGCCCAAATAAGGTCATGTTCGAACACATTGCAACAGGAGCAATTCTTGCAGTTTTGAAAGCAGGTATATATCCTAGATATCGAAGGAATACAGCTGTAGAAATTGGGGAACATTGTCAAAATTACTCAATTGGTGGGGCTCTCTCAGTACTTTTTCGTGTGGGATTTCGTACCGATTTTACTTTCGAAACAAAAAAGAGCAAGTTAATGTTTCTGTAAAAAAAACAAGTAATCCAAATGCGTGTTCTTAAATACGCAAATATTATATTCAATGAACAAAAGTACATTAAAATAGCCCATAGCACCCAAAGTTCTGGTTTTATAAAAAAGCTCAACTTGTCAAACTTGAATGTGAAATGAAGCCCTCAAAAGCACCAACAAATTATTATCATCGAATGCGAAACTAATAACGGTGGCCATCGCGGCGTTAGCACGACGTAACTTTGAACGGCACAATCAACTTCCAAGGCAAAAGACGTCGCGATGCGGCGGGGAGGCGAACTCTGAACGTGGCAAAGATAGTGGTACCTCAATCATAGGCATCATATCGACCCGGACTCGATATGGGCCTACCCGGCACACCCGGCATTTACCCAGCATTCTAACCGGCAACCGCGGCCCGAAGGCAGGGGCACACTTAGTATTAAGTCTCGAGACTGTACAGTCGCCGAAAGCAGCTGTCGTGTGGCTGTCTTCAGATGGACATTATTTAACCCGTTTGCAAGTAACTCTAATATCTATTGGTATTAATCAGTTTTTGAACCTACAGTTATTTCCTATCGTGATTTTTTCTTTTCAAAAACGTTCATTCAGGTACAGCGCTCATAGGGTGTGTGTTCGGAACAATATGTAGGCCAGGGGCGTAGCCAAATCCCGCACTGCTGTATGATCCATATGAAAATGCAGGCCCGTATGCTTGGGTACTATGGGCGGAACGTCTCCACGAAAACTATCTAATAGCACCCCTACAGCACCCCCCCCCCCCGTCTTCCCATGTCATGTCCGACAGCACCAACGGGTTGAGCGCGACTCCTGAAAACATCTGGAACGTCACCGCAAACAAACAGCACCTCCCACCATCACCCCATCTTCCGATGTCACCTCCCACCGTCACCCCATCTTCCGATGTCACGTCCCACCATCACCCCATCTTCCGATGCCAGTCCCATAACATTAGCTGAGGTTCCGGCTGAAATGTTTACACATGACACATATTTACCAAAATGCTTTCCGTCAAATCACAACCCTAAAAAGCATACAGTGCTTCGGGCCTACAATATACTGAGTGATACCCGTTTGGAAACCCACCAATATATAAATGTCAGGTACGCCTCTTTAGGTTAAAAGCATCTATTTCATGTCGACATTATTGTGTGTGTATACTGGAGGCGAAGGCTGCTGCGGATGCCTTTCCAACTGTGAGTAAGAACATAAATAGGGGATTCACAAAGCAGCTGCTAAGTACTTTGAAACGGGCAGGGGAGTTTTTGGAGCGCTGGAACGGGCACGACCTGATGGCGGAGACAATGAAGATGGCGAGTCCAATAATGGCAATAACGAGGATCTCCCAGACTGGACAAGAGAGGAGTGCATCGATGAACCGAAACACCCCGCAGGCAAGGAGAAAAACAAAGCAAGACAATCAGACCCACTCACCACCAAACACGCTGAATCTTCTGTCGGAAACTCAATGGCTGTGCAACTCGTGACAATGACAGCTACACTCGAAGACAACTGCTTGACTATTTTACCAGTAAGACGAAAACTGAGCAAGAGAGCGGTACGCTGGTACACAGTACATCAGCGGGCTCACAAGGAGTTGATCAAACAAATGTTTTTTGGAATCGTTTGAAATTATGACATTGAGGATGTAACGATAGTGGGCCATGGCGAGTCTCTTCTGCTCAAGATAGCCATAGATCTGGCGGAATTTCGATAAATCCACTTTGACATCGACTAGAACGTCTTCAACAATGATGCGGCATTTGGTCTAGGGTTGTTGCCCACTATCATCGCTGTCGCAGAATTGTTGAAAAGAGATAACGTTGCGAAACACCTGCCGACCTACAGGAGAGTGGTGGAACATTTTATGTGTCTGCCAATCAGGATCTAGTCGACAGATATGAGAGGTTGTTTTTAGGGCTTGCTCGCATGAATTAAAAATTCTGACCAACTGGGGTCATCTCAACGTTATGGCATCTCAACAAGAAAGCCATCGACTCCATTGATCTGAAAATTGTGGTGGACAAATTATTGAGCTTTGTAGTTGTCAAAAGCATATATATCTGTGCACATATCAGACTTGCATGACGTATTCACCACCCTGCGCATATGCTTGCTGTACAGAAGTGTCCACTAATAAACAGTAAAACGCATGTATTGTAGTTAATTGTTTTTGTTTATTTTGCTATGATATGGGTCAGTTACAGTAGTAATAAAACATTTGATGCAGCCTGCTGAGTTTCGATGGTGCCAATAATTAGCAGGATTTTAATCCACTGAATATATAACTCTAAAATTATGTATAAAAAAGCAGCAGCCCGGACAGGAACAGTGGCCCAAGGTGGGTTAGATACCAGGCGGCACGAAGGATTGACCTATGGATTTACTACACGTATCAACATCGTTCGCAGTGTCTAAGACACCGGAACCGGCACGGTTGTAGGTCCGTTTATAATTTATTTTAGGAATGATTAACAGGAAACCATTTATACATCTGAATAGCAGAAATCGTATCCTTTCAAACGATATACAGATAGTTGGGATCGGATGAACCGTATAGGTACTAGCAATCGTTCAAAAAGCATTTTTGGGACTTGATTTCAGTTGTTCATTTTGCGTTCGTTTGTCCATTTTTGGTAATATTTAATAAGTAATAAATTTTACGAAACACGTAATCTAGATTGAACTTTTAGAAACTAGGCAAAGTCAGCAATCATCTAAGTTGTCAATTGGTGGGCTGCACGAATCTGGGGTTTCCTCTTTTTTGTGGAGTTTAGGCTGTTGTGCGGTGGGTCAATTTTAGTGTTCATAATTATGCCACCAATACTATTGTTGACACATATGGGATTAGATTTCAATAAAAATGAGTGGAATGTGGGATGCAATTCCACTACATAGGATTTTGGGACCATACCCTAAATTTAATTAGTAGATTACTATCTGCCTTCAGCGCTATTTAACCTTTGGCAATGCTACAAATAACTGAACTTGCTAACAAAACCGTGTTACTATTTGAAACCATGAATATATATATATAATTTAAAATATATGTGTGTGTGTGTGTGTTTGTGCGTGCGTGTGTGTGTGTGTGTGTGTGTGTGTGTGTGTGTGTGTGTGTGTGTGTGTATGTGTATGTGTGTGTGTTTGGTTGGGCATTATCGGGACACGTGTACCATAATGGCAAAGTAACATGTCAAAAATGTTTACTTAATATATTTAGTATTAGTTAGCACAGTTAAATAATAAATACAGGAATCGGAAAATGTTGATTTGAAATACTAGTAGATGAAATAAGTTTAATATTTTATAGCTAATCAGTTACATTTTGACATTAAAAATTATATAGCAAACAATCCTTCGTAATGGTAAATATAAAATATAGCATTGGTAACGGTATACACATGCGCACGCATACGCATACGCACAAACCCGCACGCACGCACGCGCGCGCGCACACACACACACACACACACACACGTATGCTTATTAAGTGCCGGGTGTGTTGTTACTAATATACCACACTTTCATGTGACCTTTGCGCGTACGCATGGGCCTGCATCTGTTTGTGTGCTCATGCTAAGTATCGCATGCGTGTTACATGAACAAGTGTATGCCATTGCTGTAGACTCGTGGCTGCTGCAGATAATGGCATGTATCACTGGTTGGAAGATATGTACAGTCGGGCAAACCTCTCCACGTTCAACTACGCAGAATATGGAATCGGCAACGTCTCAATGATGGACGTGTACCTCCAGAATAAGCATCTGAAGGAAGATATGATTGTGAGGTAAATACGTAGGTTCGCAGGTAAGAGTCGCATAGCAAAAAACGATATAATTCTCTCTTTTTGTAAAAGAAACATACTTTTATTTGGAAATCAGTAAAGGTATATTATATATATATATATATATATAACAAATCAGAAACCAGACAACCGATGGACACCGTATATCACTAGCTGGAGGCCTTACAGGGCGCCATCGGGCACAGGATACTCAAGACAACCATATATGGAAATGACATGCTGAAGTCTTCGCCCAACAACGGGACCCTACGGCTGCACAATGACGATGATGATGAATTATATATAAAGATATATATATATATAAATATATATATATATATAAAGATATATATATATAAAGATATTAGTTCACTGCCAGTACCAGAGTCTAAGTTCAAGGGGGCAGAATCAGACTATTTGGGACAATTAATTGTAACCCCGGAAATGGCTATAAGGATAATAATGGCTATGAAGGATAATACATCATCTGGAGTGGACGGGATTCCGTCCAAACTATTATTGGAAATTGTAGAACAAATTAGCATACCGCTTGCAACAATTTTCAAATTGTCATTAGAAGAGGGAGTGTTTCTTTTATAATGGAAAAAAGTAAACATTATATATATAACCGTTATTTAATTTTTTTTCGAGAAACAAGTCAGAGAACTATAGATCAGTGAGTTTAACACCGGTGATTTGCGATATAATAGAAGAACTAGATTCGCGGGGGGACTCACAGAAAAGCCTGAAACTGGAGGCATAGATAAAGACGGTACAAATAAATCAGCAAAGAACAATATGGATGGAAAACTCTTCTGAAGGTGGATATAAATGTGTTTGTTTAAATGCAAGGAGTATAGTAAACAAAAGAAATGAACTAAATATTGAGGTAGAAGATATTAACCCTCACATAATAGGTGTAACCGACTCCTGGACCACCACCGATATATCAAATGCCGAATTGGGACTGACAGAATATGTAATGTTTAGGAAAGATAGAATAGGAAGAAAGGGAGGTGGAGTTATTTTATATATTAAAGAATCTATCTAGGCTGATGAAATAAAATTAGAAAGAGAAAGAGATTGCGAAGAAGCCGTTTGGTGTAACATAGTTACAGGAAACGTAACGTTAACAGTTGGGTTAGTTTATCGAAGTCCAAACATAAGTATTGAAGAGAATGAAAAAAATACAAAACGCTGTAAGGGAAGTAAGCAAACGGGAATATTATTATGGGGGATTTTAACCATGGACATGTAAAATGAAAATCTGTACAAAGTATGGGGAGTGAGGATCACAAGTTTTTAGTTTTAGTTCAAGATACTTTCCTTTCTCAACATGTGCTAGAACCAACCAGGGGTGAGAATGTGTTAGACATAGTTTTGTCCTCACAGAATGAATTAGTTGACAATGTCAATATATGTAAGCCACTGGGGAGTAGTGATCACAATCAGATACATTTTACCGTCAAAGTAAAATCAGAAAGGAATAGTAAAAAGCAGTATCGGAGAACTTTCCACAAAGGAAGGTATAATGACATGAGGAAATATTTAGCAAAGATAGACTGGTATAACGCACTGAAAATTAAGACAGCAACAGAATGCTGGAATATACTAAAGAGTGAAATTAAGTGCACAGTTGATAAATGTGTACCCTTCAAAAACAAGGGAAACGGTCCAAAAAGAAACACTTATCGAAAGAAGCCATTAACAAAAATTAAGTATAAACAAATGATGTAGAAGTCATATAGATGTACTGGAAATGATGGAGACTACAACAGTTATAAAGAAGCACTTAACCAAGCTACAGCTGAAATTAGAAATTCAAAGAGAAGCTATAAACAACAATTAGCTAGTAATATGAAACATGACAGCTAGAGTTTTTATGCGTATGTTCGAAGAAAACAGAAAGTTCTACATAAGGTCGGTCCTCTAGAAGTTAGTTCTGGAAATATAATATCAGAGGGATTCTTAATGGCAGAAGACCTGAATGAGAACTTTCTTTAATTCAGTGTTTACCAGAGAAGATATTAGTTCACCGCCAGTACCAGAGGCTAAGTTCAAGGGGCAAATTCAGACTATTTAGGACAATTAATTGTAACCCCGGAAATGGTTGCTAAGACAATAAGGGCTATGAAGGATAATAAATCACTTGGAGTGGATGGGATTCCGCCCAAACTACTATTGGAAATTGTAGAACAAATTAGCATTCCGTTTGCAACAGTTTTCAATTTGTCATTAGAACAGGGAGTGGTTCCTTTAGAATGGAAAGAGGCAAACATTATACCGTTATTTAAAAAAGGTTCGAGAAACAAGTCAGATAATTATAGACCAGTGAGTTTAACATCAGTGATTTGCAAATTATTAGAAAGACTAATTAAAGATGGATTTTCTTGTTAAACATAACTTGATAAATCCATCTCAAGATGGGTTTTTTAAAGCGAGGTCATGCTTAACAAATATGTTATGTTTTTTGGAAGACATCACAAAGTGGGTAGATGAGGGATCACCAGTAGATATCGTCTACTTAGATTTTCAAAAAGCTTTTAACAAAGAACCACATCAAAGATTACTGCTTAAACTATAGGCCCAAGGCATAGGAAACGGTATAATAAAGTGGATAAAAAAATGGCTGATTGACAGAAGACAACGAGTAGTAGTTGATGGGGAGGCTTCAAACTGGAAATCGGTACTAAGTGGGGTACCACAGGGATCAATACTAGGAACTATATAATTCTTAATATATATCAAAGATTTTGATGATGAAATAACAGGCAAGGTGTTGAAATTTGCGGATGATACCAAAGTGTTTAGAAGGAATACAAGTGATGGAGATACACAACATTTACAAGATTATCTTGCCAAGTTGATCAAATGGTCTGAAAAGTTGCAAATGCTGTTAAATTTTGAGAAATGTAAATGCCTCCACACAGGACATGGGAACGAATATATAGAATATACAATGGAGATACTGTACTAAATACTACTGTAAAATAAAAGGACTTAGGGTTAACCATTGGTGCTGATATGAAAGTTTCAGAGCAGTGCGGAAGTTCAGCTTCAAAGGGAAATCAAATCATTGGATTAATTAGCGAAATATAGCGTATAAGGAAAATAATGAAATATACCGCAGTACAAAACAATAGTTAGGCCTCATTTAGAATATTGTATACAAGCTTGGAGGCCAAGCTGCAAGAAGGACATAAATATGTTACAAAGAGTTCAGAGGAGAGCGACTAAAATGATACCAAAACTGAGGGATCTTAGTTATGAAAAACGCCTAAAAGAATGTGGTTTAAGAACACTAGAGACCAGGAGATTGAGAGGATATCAGATAGAAGTGTTTAAAATATTGAATGGTCATAATAATATTGATAGCAATGTGTTTTTCTCAGTTAAGAAAGATAGAAAGACTAGAGGACATGAAGTTACATAATTAAAGGAGCAGTGTAGATTAGGAATCATAAAGTTTTATTTTCTCAAAGGACTGTAAATGATTGGTACAGATTATCTGCTGGTTGTGTTGGTGCTAGTAGTGTGAATATGTTTAAAAATAAAATCGACAAATACCTCAGAAGGTCGGGATAAATATAAATAAAAGGGTTGGACTCTCGATAGACTAAAGGGCTTCCTTGTCCACCCGCCACCTAGAGTTAATTATTTGGGTGTCAATCTTGTTAAATCTTGTTCAATCTTACCCAGATGTTTGTTATTGTCTCCCGATATGTGATGTTTAACATACTTCTTTCCACCTCTGTTTGTGCGGCTGGTAGCTTCTTTGCCTGGATTGTGAGTGTCCACGTTTCAACGCCGTATGTCATCGCTGGAAGTACGCATGGGTTGTAGACTTCAATCAGGTTCGAATGTTACCCTTGAAGATGCGAACGCTGTCCAGCCGGCCGTGATTCGTCTTTGAATCTACTTGACTTGGTTTTTGTCTCTGGTGCTGTATCGCTGTCGCAAGTGGACGTATGTCTTTCAGGAGTTCGATGTACACGTCTTCTATCCCCTGTTATTGAAATGAGACCAGCATTGTTTGAGTTTGCACCGAGTGGAAAGCCGTCTCGTAGTCGACGAACGCGGTGCACAGTGGAATATGATATTCTCGGCACTTTTGTTCAATTAGTTTACTTTTAGTTGTGTGTCATCTCTAGTCTATTCTTTGGTGTTTTTGTATATTGTGAGTAATTTATACATGTTTGATAACATACATATTGGTCTGTAGTTTACAAAGTCTTTCTTATTTCCCTTTCTTCACCATCTTTCGGTTCTTCCATGCGGAGTGTATTCGTCTTCTGATAATCATTTAATATACAGCTTAACTAGTGTCTTCGAGATGGTATCTTCTCCTGGTTTTAATGTTTCAATGTTTACATGGTCGTTGCCTGATGCTTTCCCATTCTTCACATCTCTTAACGCTGATTCCACCTCTCACATTTCTGGCACTTCTTTGGTGTCGGTGTGAAGTATGGTACTCAGTTCACTGTCGTATAGCTCCGAGTAGAATTCTTTATACGTTCTATGATTATATCTTAGTATTGTATTTCTCTTCCCAGCTGATCAAAAGGTGTAAACTGTGTGTTTGTTTCGGCCTACGGTCTGTTTTCTTCTGGCTTTCTCCAGGCTCTTTGAAGTCATAATCGTTTCTCATATGATTTCTTGTTTGTACTTCCTGATATCCTCCTACGCTTTCTTTTTGATGGTCTTGCACATTTCTGCGTAGTCTATTTGTTTTTACGGTCGCTGTTTTCCACCATTTCGCGTCGTTTTTTCATAAGCGCTCATGTTGGTGGCAATATTCTAGTCTTGTCTATTACCTGCTTGTTGATTGCTCTGGCAACACTCAGTAGTTTTGTCGCACTTAATTGGCTCATCTCTGTGATGTTTTCCCTAATGGTGTCAATGTCGTCGATTTGTAATTCGATATTTTTTCCTATTTGTGTGGTATCTACTCTTGTTGGTATCTTGTTTATTAACTTCTTCCTTTCAGCCTTGATGTCCAGTTTGTTGTTGCTCATTAACATTCTGTGGTCTCTTCCAATGTTGACTCGGTTGATGACAGTTATGTATATGACCATGTCTGGCCTATTTGTTAGGATGTTGTCAATTTCGTTCTTCGTTTCTTCATTTGGGCTTTTTCACGTCCATCTCCCCCCTGCTTACTTCCGAAACATGGTATTCATGATTGTATATTTTCTTGATGTTGCCCATTCTGCCAAAGTGTCGCCTCTTTTGTTTTCACTCCTAGGCCAAATTTTCCTTTTGCCGTTTTCATTATTTTTGTTCATTTCCCAACTTGCGCAGTAAAATCTCCCATCACTATCACGTAGTGATTTGGTTTTACTAAGGTCACATCCACGTTGTTCTATAAACTCTTTAAGTATTCTTCTGATTATGATGTTGTCGGTGCATATACTTGTATTATCTTCAGTTTGTAGCGCTTTGTTATGCGGAGAACAAGTTCTGGTACTCTGGGGCTGATGATATTAACTCGTATTGTATTGTCTTTCGTTTTCTCGGTTATAGGAAAGCCTGCTCCTGTTTGGTCGGTGTTCCCTCTTGAATTGTATAGTAGGTGGCCGCATTGTAAGGTAGTGAAGCATTCCTCCCTTCATCTGACTTTTCCGATCCCGATTACATGCGATACCAACAAGGTTTCCCTACGTTCTTCCTCCAGTTCTTGTATCTGTCCATCTATTAGTAGAGTTCTTATGTTATGTGTTGCTATCTTCCGTCTACTTAAGTTCTCTCGGCGTCTCTTCGTGACCCACACATTCTTAGCACCCCTTGCACGTAGCCCTACATGACCAAAACCACCTCCTTGGTCATAGGCTCTTTTGACGCTGATGGGGCCTTGGTTTTATTGTACTTTCCATGCTGGTGTTGTTAGCTTACACTTCTACGCTGACCGGTGCGGGTTGGAAGGAGCAGCAAAGTAGGGTGAACGAAATTGCCCAAGTTTCGACATAGCGACAATTATCAATATCGGAACAACGACCGGTCAGCACCGGTATTTGAACGCAGGTTCCTCCGAATGCCGAGAGTCACGCATTTTTAACACTCGACCACTGCGCCCCATATATATATATATATATATATGTATATGTATTATATATATACATATATATATATATATATGTATACAGCCCTGTGTATATATATATATATATATATATATACTGTATATATATATATATATATATATATATATATATACAGGGCTATATATATATATATATATATATGTGTGTGTGTGTGTGTGTGTGGCGCAGTGGTCGAGTGCTTAGAGGCTGAACAAACTCTTACTGCACATCAGGGAGAACTCTATCGGCAACACTTGATGTTCCAAAAACAACCAACTGCATCCCTCTTGATGCTTCGAAAATAGCGCGGATCCGGGGGAATGTGGGGGGTTGTTTTATTCGAATGCGCGTCACATGGTATTGAGTTGTATAAATTTTGCGGATGCATGGAATGTGTTACATTTACTCACCTCTGCCTGGTTTGACCTGACGCTGTGTATACGTTCAACGTTTTTCTGATCCTCGAGGGACGTGCAGTTAGACGGTTTGTGAACCCCCACGGAGTGCTAAGTTGTATGGGTGATGAGTAGCTCTGACCACGCTGGTTAACTCATACATCCAATCTTGTAATTACACTAACATTAAGAACTAGATGACGTTGTTATACTATCAAATGTTTGTGTGACGCCAGTTGTAGATGGAAGGGGAGAAAGTGCAGCCATGAAGATTTCACGTTGACTTTAACTGACGCTGGAGTCTGCTACACATTCAACGCGCAGATAAGCAATGATTCCGCTACCAAGTCTACCGGTAAACACACACACACACGCGCTCACGTACACGCACACGCCCGTGCACACGCACACACACACACACACACACACACACGCACGTTTTGTTGGAGCGCAGTAGCGCAGCGGTAAGACCTCCGGACTCTCGACTGAGAGAACACGGGTATGAATCCTGTGCGGCGGTGTCGAACCTTGGGCAAGTTCATTTACTCTACATTGTTTCAGTTCACTCAGCTGTATGAATGAGTACCTGGCTATATACAGTGGTGGATATATGTGTACGGATAGTCTTCACGCATTAATTGCAGCGTGGCTGAATGTTTCCCAGAGATGTCCAGATGGTGTTCGATTGAACTGACCTGCCTATTAGTTAGTGTAAAGCACTTTGAGAAGTCCCGAGGACTAGATTTTGCGCTACAAAAGAACATACCTTTGTATATATACACACATCACACACGCACGCACACGCACACATCCACACAAACTTTGATGAACAGCACGGGGAAGAAACTGTTTTCAAATGGTGGGCGGTGTAAGTGGGATTAGTGATGATAGACAGATAGCTGATACAGCGGTGACCTAACTGTCTTGTATGCCGTTTTCACCACTCTGTCAAGCCTGTTCTGACGCTGGTTGATGTTGCTGATCCACACACATATGGAGAATGTAAGAATAGTCTCAACAGCTTTGCGATAAAACTAAAAAAAGGCTTTGGTCAGACCTATCTTCTTCAGCTAGCTTATGAAGCGTTTAGAGCCTTTTTCGCGGCAGTATCTCTTTTTTTCTCCCACCCCGGGTCAATGGAGTGGTTACTTCACAAGTTGTGTATTTTGTTTTAAATCAGATGACACCAATGAAATGAAACGATAACATGCTTAAATATATATATATATATATATATATATATACGTACATGGGAAATATCGATGTTCTACAGGAGTCCCGAACGGTTTACAACTTGTGGTGAACATAGAACAGTACGAGTACATGGATGGTCCGCATGACGCCGTCGGACTAAAGGTCCTTCTGCACGAACAAGGGACCATACCACTTGTGCAGGACTTCGCTGATGCCGTCCCCGCAGGAATGAACACATTCGTTGCTGTAGACATCGCGAAAGTAAGATAAATGGATTGCTGCAATATATCTTAAATATAGCGCAAAAAAACAGTAAAACGTATCTTCATAATGTGCAGTGCAGATCTTGTTTCAGACGGCCCAGAAATATACGTATTACCGCATAGTTGTCTAAATATATTTGTAAATTATTTACTGAAAATAAATAAGTGTGCTATGTTTTATTAGTATATACATGCCACATATGTTTTACTGCAGACATGACCTGGTTCCATGGTCGTTTGTGTCCGTCATTCGATATAGCAGCCATCCAGGACTTACGCAATTACTCTCCTCCACCAGTTCTTTCATCGGTTCCGGATTAGGTATTATGATGTTTATCTCCTGAAAATATATTCAAACCTCTGCAACCATTCTATCCCCGTTGGTGTGCATTTCCCATATTGTTACTCTTGGAGAGGCTGTTGTCAATTTCCTCCTAAAGAAAATGTGTCATTACTATTATTATTATTATTACTTAGAAGCTTGACTTCAAATTAGCAATCATCGTTAAACTTCGTGAATCAATCGGCCCCTCCCTAAAGATAAATGTAAAAAATATATGTAACTGTCACTGTTGCAATGCATAACTTAAATAAGTACGATTACTATTCACAGCATAAATAGTATCCACTGCAACTTATTCAGCAACGGCAGGTAACACAAGACACAGGATCCGGACAAAAGCTAGGTATAATATCAGAATAAAGGTAGACATATTTAATCAAATTCACCTGTAGGGGAACAATACAGTCATGGTAAACGGAGATCTTAGCTTATCGTATCGGCATTCGACGTTAGGAATAGAATACGTTCAGTTCAAATTGCGCCAAAAAATCTAACATCAAACAACCTAAGTGAAGAAACACAGTTTATATGATAGATATTTCGATCTGGACATTGTTGTCACGTGTTCCATTAATTTGGATCAACTTATTGATCAACTGAACAGTAACAATAAAACCGACGTGGCTGTGAAGTATAAATCAACTTAACAACTATCTGAACAGCAAGCAAACCGATAGCAACGACGCTGCATTTTGTGTAATCCACTTCTTTCATATTTGTTGGCGTAAATCTTGGACACACTTTTGAAAGCTGATTAAATACATACATCGATCATGATTCAAACACTATACTATATTATTATTATGTTCTCTGCTAGGAGGTCAACTTGCCATCACCTCACGGTGATTGCGTGAACGACCAAAAGCTGCGCTACTTTGATTACTACTCGCAGGCGGCTTGCTTCAGGGAATGCATCACGAGCGTTGTTGTGAAAACATGTGGCTGCAGAGATATATACATGCCGCACCTTAGCCCAGGTTTATATAACCATGTCGTTGTATCGTTTCTTCTTTCTAAATTCACTATTCACGGTGTTCTACGCTTCTGTGCTTTGGTATCGTTATTTAACTTTCATCCGCCCCCATAGCACCTATTTCCGTCCAGTTACCAAAGTCGGTTGCGAAGAGTCTGCAGTATTGGGAAAATATTTATTTTATTGTCCTGCTTTATACCTGTAGCTGATGAAAGCGAGACGAATAATAGTGTGTGTGTGTGTGTGTGTTTGTGTGTGTGTGTGTGTGTGTGTGTGTGTGTGTGTGTGTGTGTGTGTGTGTGTGTGTGTGTGTGAGAGAGAGAGAGAGAGAGAGAGAGAGAGAGAGAGAGTGTGTGTGTGTGTGTATATTTGTGCGTCCGCGTGCGTACATATAGAGGGTATGTTAACGTGTTTTGTCTAGACGATTTTCAACTCTGTCGCCAAAAAAACGTGTTTTGTTTTGGTTCTTTCTGGTTCCGCATGCAGGTTTGTCTTCAGCTTTCTTTCTGAATGCGTTACTAATGTTTGACCATGTATCCATTCCATTAAACCATTTCTCAAATGCTGTTTACTCTGCTCACGTTTTCACCACACGAATAATTAACAAACTGTGTCACTTTCGCAACAATATATTGTGTTTTCCCATTACTAAACATTAAATGTTGTGTTGTTATAATTTATTTTGGTTGTAGCCTATCCAGTTATTGTATATTCTGTGAAACGGCATCCGCTATATACCTACCATATTTCCCGTCTGCTTTAAAGAGAACGTCATTGTACTTTCAACGTAAATGACACTTTATACTTGACTTGTTTCAGATGATTCACCGGTGTGCACCGTCGCGCAGTACACACGCTGCCTCTTACCAGCAATCGGTAAGTCTTTACAAGAAACCTTTAATGTACGTAATGAATATTGCCATCGAATGTATTGTTAATGAACGCAAGACGGCCGGAGATGCCTACCAAAACTAAATTGAGACTATACTGTTAAAACGTCTTCAGTGTACTTCACTATTGTTGCGAGTGCTGGAAACTGACAGATAAAAGCACACAGGATTGAGACCTTCCAGAACAAGTGTCTCCGGAAGAGTATAGGGGTATAATTGATCACCAATGAGCAGGACATGTGCACAAAATTAGCGAAGATGGTAAAATACATTGAAACCAGAAGAGAGAGGAAAACGACGACGAGGAAGACCAATGCTGAACCATGTCGAACCATGGGCAATTTCTTTAACTCTACATTGCTACAGTTCACTCAAATGTATGAATGAGAACCAGGTTATATACAGTGGTGGATATTTTTGTACGACCAGTCTTCGCCCATTCGCAGCGTGACCGAATGCTTCCCAGAGAAGTCGAGATGGTGTTCGAACGTACGGGAGTGTTAGGGTGTAAACCGTAATGGGCGTCGAGCATTCTAAAGGACTGGATACTTCGTGATATAAGAACGTATCTGTTTTCTCAAATATAATAACTGTTATCGAAAATTTGCGTTTGTTTCAGAGTTGGTCACCAACAATCTGTCTGCAAGTTGCGACTGCCCCAAGTCATGTGATGTTAGTCATTACAGAGCGTCAACGAGCTACGCTTCGACAAATCCGAGAAAAAGCGGTCGATTTGGTGTGTCGAGTGACGTGCTACGAGGATTGAGAGAGCACTTGAACAAGTCGATGGACACGAGGGAGCATATCGTAAAAGAAAGACGGCGAGCCAACATAGAAGAGACAACAAAAGCGCTTGGGAATGTGTCCTACCTGGATATGGGACGTGGATATGTAGATCACAGCGAAATAGGCATTAGAGATTTGTACGTTCAAGACAAGGCTGGTGAGACCATAAACTATTTCATGAAAATAGGATTTCAGAAAATGGAAGACATCTTGCAGTATGGGTTTATTGCTGCATGGGATAAAATCAGTGTCTACGAGAGTATGTCCAATTACTACGAACTTTCTCAAATAGTTGAACGTTCTTTAGAGAGCATTGACAAAACAACATGGCGAGTGGTTGTTAGATGGCGTCTTAAAGATAAGCTCATTGCATCAAGGAGGACGTTGCACAACCTACACCGAGTGCGCAGGTCCTACTCTAACGGTGTTCCGTTGATGTCGTTCTCGGCCACTCCCTGTGGCCGATACGACTCTTGCTATTTAAAAGCATTGTTTAATCAGAGTGCACAAATAAATGAGACGTTCGCTCGCCTTATAAGACACGTCACAATGTATACATTTTATATTGATACACTGTTATTTTTATTAGACGAAGGCGCTAATAGCGCAGATTTTCTGGAGGAGTATCTTGATGACATCAACGATGTCGCTAACAATTCAGCCGCATATTTTTCCGATCTGCTTCAGTGTGAATCTCTCGTGATTCAACAACCGCTTCATCGCCTTTTCACAGCAAAACGTAAATTCTTAGATTACAAACAACGGATCTCTGCCATGGATGATAGTAATCGACACGACGTTGCCCTTCTCAAGAATACATTGAGAGAAATATTTAGCATATTTAGACAATTCAATAATGTAGATTCCGGTGGCATCGTTGCGATGTACTTACAAAATCTGATTGAGGGCAGATTCGTCAGCAAACGTGAACTTGCCGAAACGTTTATGTCGGAAAGTATAATGCAATTGTTGTCAAAGCTGACAGCCTATTATACTTATGTTCATCAGCTCATTGAACATTACGAGCGACGCTTCAACGACGTGAACGACTTGGATTGCAAGCTGAATGTGGCTGTCTCCAATGATTCTTTACTGCAGACACTTTTTGCTAACTTGTTTGATCGTTACGAGAAGGCGAATACTTCAGAGAAAGAAGTCATGGACGCTTGTTTCAAACTTAACGACCACCTTCGTGTCAAAGACTTAATACATAAACATGAACATGGACATAGGTCGATGACTGGATGCCCTGTACATGAGTTATCAATTTGGTCGGACGTCAAGAATACAGCATTGACAATCTACATTTGGTTAAACAACTTGTCTTCGTTTAGAACCAAGCTGGAGAATTTCCTTCATGACACCCGACTTGACGGAAACTTTTATAGGTAATGTGTTATTACGTTTACTTGTACATTTACCATTGTTGATCTACACATTATTGTCTTATTTCTTTACTGCAAACAGAGCATACAAGGGCAAAGCAACGTTTATGCAATGTAATCTGTTTTGGCTGATATTTGTGTTTCTTTCCAAGTGCTATAAAACCTAAGTATGTCTTCTGTGGCTGATATCCTTCACTTTGTTTGGGAAATGTAATATTTTAGTTAATACGTTTCTGTATTAAGTAAAAAATAATTGCAGACGTTCCAACATGGCATAAAGAAATAACGTTATAATTATTACTATGTGGGATCTCACGGCAGGAGAATAACGAATAATGTTCCGTTGTTGGCGCAAAGTACCGAATATCTTCGACTTTATTTATCAGTGATCTACTCCCGATCCGCCTGTGAAAAAAACACAGAATATTGCAAATGAAGATATGTTTATTTCTTATCCATAACTAATTAAATATTATCGTATAATCGTATTTAATAAGTGTAACATTTCAAACATAAAAAGCGGGTCATCTGCCATCATGTAGACAAACTCCGACTGTCTGAGGAACTGTCTAGGAGAATGTTCAGTATTGAAAGAAATATTGATATGCCTACTTTTCTCATCCTTTGTTGATTCCATGTAAACGTTTCCTTTGTGGATGTTTTGGATGCGGTGCCTTACCCTATTTAAGCGATTTTTTCAAAATCTTTTGAATGGCTGTTTGTTTTTACTCATGAACTGAT
Source organism: Paraescarpia echinospica (assembly GCA_020002185.1). NCBI lineage: Eukaryota > Metazoa > Annelida > Polychaeta > Sabellida > Siboglinidae > Paraescarpia > Paraescarpia echinospica. Next base: position 18,963,294 of record CM034534.1, read on the forward strand.
ACATTTTATTTATAATATTATAGGTTCATATATCCGGTTATAACACCTGGTGAGAGGCAAATAACATTGAATATATTATATAATTTAATCACTGCAATAAATTTAAAATGAAATATTAAGAAAGGTAAATCACGTAATTTATATACTCACTAGTAACGAAATAACACACGTAAAACAAAGTATCGGCAACACTCTGACTAAAGGATATATTAGTATAACTGATTTAACATGGATAAAGCAATAACATATAATTAATTACGTCAATTGCAATATAACTAAACCATGCTATCGATGACATGTAATGGTTTTCGCAAACGTTTCTATAAAGTATCGTTAAATGCTGCCTTAAAATAGTCTTAATTTGAGACTTAAACAATTCAAGTGAGTCAGCGACATGAATAATGTTAACTATAGGATAATCTCTGGGCCATTTAGACGCCTGACCTTAACTAAATACTCGTTCACATACGTGTTTTTAATAACGTCCAAGCTGTTGCTCTTGTCCAATTGCATACATGCCTCTTCACTTGATTTGGGGGAGGTGCGTTTTTTTAACTGCGATTGCAGGCTTCTAAATCATTCACATGGGTGCCTTCAGTCCTCCAGCGGATATCAGGCAGAGTACTTTACCTGAGAGGGTTCGTATCTCCAACCTATCGTCCTGACTAGTATGCATAATTTGGTTAAAAATCTTTGTTTACATATTCTCTAAATTATCTACCAGAGGCAGGCACTCGATTGGGTAAATTGACGCGGATATGACATATTGTTTTTGGTTATCTGGATCAAACGACGCGTGCCCTGAGTAATTATGCTGTCTTTCTTTTTGATTTTTTTAAATAACAATCCTAAAATTAATTGCACACTTTATTCCCTTTATGTTTGTACTACACATGTTTATCAATGATACTGTTAATGCAAAACATTTCTTTGAAATATCCGATATGTGATTGTACCTTGTTGTTGTAAATCTTTCGTTAGCGTAGCACACCAATTTCGTATGACGTCACATGTACTGAGGAAAAATGAAATCGTTTGTCTAAAAATGAACTATGATGAAGAATGTTCAACAATTACATTGTTCAACCTAAACAGATTACTAGCGCAAGACTCCTGCGAAGCAACGTTTATGCAACGTTTATTCGTCTGGCACGTTATCTAGGCGCATACTTCTGGCACAGGATATATGCGGCTCATGAATTTGCGCGCCATTTGGCATGCTAGAAAGTTAGGGCGCCTCCTGGCGAACCAGGAGAAAAAGTTAGAGGTTCGTCATGTTGTTTAAATAATCGTCGAAGTGATAATTGCGCTTCAAATAACGTAAAAGCAACCCGTTAAAAGCAAAATCTGTCGCTGCCCCATAAACATAATCAAGGCTGTTCAAACAAGGTTTGGGGTGTTATCTACATAGACGGTCTATATATTGTAACGCTACGCGAAATGTGCATGAAAGTGAAAGCGCGAGTGCCGCTGCACGCCGCCTCGCCGCTCGACGATCGAGTAGTAAGAACGCGCTGTTTGAACCTGTAATATGGTGGTCAGTTTGGTCGGAACCCTCCCTGCTGGACGTTGTTCAATGATACGAAGGGGTATTAGTGCCAAGCTCGGCATCGATATGGCCTTATGTGGTGAGACTGACAGGACTGGTGTGACTAGGTCACCTATGGCTAATGCTCCAATGCATGCAGCCTACGATGAATTTGATACTATGGGAAGTGTGAGTCAAATCCCTCGTGGGTCTAGAACATCGTCAAACTCTAGAACAAACTCTGAGGTATCATTTAAGGAGAAAGGAGCCCAAGTTGAAGCTGAACATGCGAGATGGAAACTTCAGTTGGCTGTGAAAAGGATCAAAAGGGAACTAGAACGAAAGCGGAAACATACATGTAAGGAAGCAGAGTTAAAACAGATGCAAGCAGAGAACGAAGCAGTTGGGGATCTTGAAAAGGATCAGGAGGCAGTTAAACTTAATGAACTTATGTAAAACTGTGGGAGGATGTTGATGTAAGTGAATTTGTCCCCAGTTTTTCAAGTAAATGCAAAGACAAAGAAGAACAACATGCTTCGCACCCCACTACTGAAATAAGTACAGCAGTTCCACTGGGTGTTGCGTTCATGACAAGTACAATGGCCACACATGTCGTAACTCCTTTTGTGTATGATTCTGCATCGCACAGTTATCTTGTTCCAAATGCCTCCACGTTTGTGTCTCAGGGGGCACCGGGAGGTTTGTAGAACACCTTCAGTGGTATGAGAGGTATGCCAGGAAGAACAAGTTGGAATCCGCCATCAGTGCATGGAAATCCGACTACCAGCGGTACTGATAACAACATCAATCTGGCGCTCGTACACACTCTCTAGAAGATCATATAGCAATCAGAACTGCCTGACCTCCACCCGTGACATTTGATGATACCTCCGCTAAATTTCCGAAGTTTATGAGAAACTTCGAAGATCGGGTTGCGTCAAAGTTCTTCTCAGACAGCGTCAAGTTGTCCCACTGGTTTTATGTACAACAGGAGATGCAAACAAAGCAATCAAGCACTACGAAGGGACGGTGCATGGCTATCGACAGGTATTGGCAATCATGCAAGAACCATTTGGACGTCGATTTCAGATTTTCAAATCATGTATGGATCGAATTATCTAGAGGCCACAGTTGTCATTGTACGACAGGAAAGGCCTACTGGAGTTCTCAGATCAGCTCAAGTCTACATACAAAACGCTGGAGGACCACGAGTTGCTCCCAGAAGCAAACAGACAAACATTTTTGAGAATCATATTCGACCGAGTCCCTCTCAGTTGACAGGATGGATGGGTCTGTCGTGTAATGGATCTTCAAAACGCAGGGCAGAGTCCGAAGTTTGAAGACATGGTGCGATTCATTCAGAATTTAGCCAGAGCGCTAAATCACAGTCTTCGCCATTCGATCGACCGGTAGTTGCAGTTCCAGTAAACCTCCTGGCAGGAAATGTAATGACTTCAAGAAAGGTGCAGATATCCATACTGCTTTTAAGAGGGAAACTACACTTTCCACCGGAGTCGCCAAAGGTGTAGAACGTATGAATGGCAAGGAGAAGCAGAATGACGGATATAATGCGTCACGTACTAGAGACAGTAAGGACTGCAGTTACTGCGAAGGCAGGCATATCATCGGAGACTGTGCTGGGTTTAAACGTAGGACACTGGAATTCCGGAATAAATTCGTGAGGATCCATAACGTATGCTTCTACTGCCTTGGAAGGCACTACAGTAGGAACTGCGAACACAAGCAGAATTGCCCTGAGAAGGGATGTAACATGCGGAAAATGGAAACTCTGTGACGACACTTAGTATTCTGGATTCGGGAGCTAGTGCGACTCCAGTTACACAGTCGATAGCAAAGAAATTAGATGTTCAGGGAACACCTGACGTTATCAGCGTCAACACGATCCCAACAAAAGGTCAAGACCAAAAGGTAACGGTCTTTGGATGTAGCCTGTCTCCCGTTGCCGTGGCTGATCCACAGATTCCCGTGAGATGAGCACACGTCGTGAAAGATCTGCATATGCTCGCTATAGGCTGCACTCACTGGACCTTTCAGAATGGTCACACCTAGAGGGGCTAGACTTGCAAACATACGTTGAAGAGGACCAACCCACAATGACACGGAATCTGGTGTTAGCATCAACTTCTTGACCAAGAGATCAAGTTTATTCTCACCGAACTGTAACCACGACAACATAGATCCAACAGATATTCCGGGTGGTGATGCTATCCGTTCAAACGAAATTACCTTGGTAAAGTCAGTAGAGCGGATCTGGCAGTTGGAGAAACACGGGTTCGAGAGCGATGAGTGTAAGACCATGTCTGTGGAGAACAAAAGGGCGTTGAACATGTTGCACAAGAATACGAAAGTGGTCGATGGACAGTACGATATTGGTCTGCTTTGGAGAGATGAACACCCCGCATTGCCAAACAACAGGGTTGTGGCAACAAAGAGACTAGGTCTTCTGGGCAGACGCTTCAAGCAGAAGCCACAGTTTGCAAGAAAGTACTTCGAGGCAATGTCTGAAAATATTACTAAAGGCTACGCGAGATTACTGTCCGATGAAGAAGCTGCTCAAACTAGCCCAAGGACGTGGTATCTACCACATCATGGAGTTGAGAGTTCAAATAAGCCTGGAAAGGTCTGTGTTGTCTATGAAGCAGCATCGCTATACGGACGGACTTCGCTGAACCAAGAGTTGATGCAGGGACCGATCTGAATAACAGTCACGTGGGTGTGCTCCTGAGATTCCGGCAGGATAACGTTGCAGTAGTTGCTGACATCGAAGGGATGTTCCATCAGTTCAGTGTGCCTAAACACGACTGTGATGCTCAGCAGGCAGCAGTCGTAGCCGCGAGGATGGATGGTCTCATCAGGAGAGAGATTGATTTACGTATTGCAAGGGTTGTGTTCTGGAGAGACTCCAGAATAACTCTGTAGTACATACGGAATGAGACACAACGATTCAAAACGTATGTGGCAAGCAGGGTGACGGAGATCAAGGATTCATCAAAACCAAAACAGTGGAGACATGTCCCAGGAAAGGAAAATCCTGCCGATGATGCTTCGAGGGGCCAGACTGTGCGGTCTTTCCTTCGGAATGAGCGATGGTTTCGTGGGCCGGACTTTCTCTGGCGTTCGGAAGATGCATGGTCTCCTAATGACAGTGGAGCCTTGTCCAATGGCGACCCAGAACTGAAGGACAAAACATTGGTTGGGATTATGACATCGCCTTATTCGCTTGATCAGCTACTGAAAATATATTCTTCTTGGACTGCCACACCGAAAAAAATTCCCATTCTGATCAAATTCAGTTGTTACGTCAAAGCAAAGGGACAGAAAGCCATCGATCAGCAGCATGACCGTTTTGAAAAGGAGATATGTCAAGAAGATCTCACAAGGGCCACTCAGGCTCTTGTGAGGTACATCCAGAGATCGTCATATGCAGATGAAGTCGACGACATTGAGAAGTTGGGCAGGGTCAAGACGTCGAACTCCCTAAAGAAACTGAACCCAGTCTTGGTGGACGGCGTTCTATGCGTCAAAAATGTCAGAGGCACCTTTGATTCGTAGTACCCGATGATCATCCCCAAGAGTCATCACTTGGCGACCTTACAGATAACTTACTTTCACCCACGCTGGTCAAGAACATGTTCTTGCTAGACTGCGAGAACAGTTCTGGATCCCAAAGGTCCTGCATTGGATGTCGGAAGCGCCACACTATGAAGATGACGCAGAGGATGGCTGACGTACCTGGGATGTGGAGTGGAGTGGACTACTTCGTAACTATGCTGATCAAAAGAGGACGATTCATTGTAAAATGATGGGGCGCTTTGTTTACCTGCATGAACGTAAGGGCAATACATCAAAGTCGCCGATTCAATCACTGGACACCAGCTCGGTCATCAATGCCCTTCGTCGCTTCATTGGTCGCAGAGGACATCCGAGGACATTTGGTCCAAAAATAGGACTAACTTTGTTGCAGCCATTTCTGAGTGGAATCAAGAGCAAATCAAACGAGAACTCCACCAGAAGGGGATTCACTGGCACTTCCAGTCGCCAGGAGCTTCCCATATGTCGGGTGTTTTGGAACGCCTTGTAAAGTCGGTGACACTTGCCTTGAAGGCCGTTCTCAGAGGATGTCTTGCCAGTGAAGACGTACTAGTTACCTCACTCGTTGAGGTAGAGAAAATCCTAAACAGTCGTCCCCTGTGCAAGAGCAGTGACGATCCTAATGATGATGAAGTACTAACCATGAATGATTTCCTGCTCCAACGGGGAGAGTTGTCGTTGCCTCCTGGAGGTTTCTTTAAGACGGATCAGTACCACAGGAAGAGATGGAGACAAGTACAAATTATGCCGAACCACTTCTGGAAGCGATGACTAAAGGACTATCATCCTACTCTCCAGGAGAGGAGCAAGTGGCATCAGAAAACTCGTAACGCAGCAGTTGGCGATCTCGTTCTTTTAGCGGATGACGACGTCTCCAGAGGAAATTGGCCGTTTGGTAGAATCACCGGGACATTTCCCGGTCGTGATGGTTGCGTACGAACAGTATAGGTGAAGACAAGAAGCTCGCATCTCGTTTGGCCAATTCAGAAGCTGTGTCTTCATGAGGAAATCAGTGGTGGACATTCTGCAGAAGATGACTCGAAGGGTTAGCACATTAAGTATCAATACTCAGTGTGTTGAGTATGCACAACGATGTGTGCTGTTTGTGTGTGAGTGTCTTCTAGTGACAGTTACACGGTGAATAGACTCATAATTGGACTATTTCCTATTTGGGAAATCAATGCTTTACGTTTGTTAGAATTATTCTTATGTATAGATACGCCAGTGGACTGTTAAGAGAGTTCATTCTCAAGGTGACATAAGGGCAGAATAATCCCTTTACCTTTCATATATGTGAAGCGTTTGGTAGTATACCCAGCCTTCGTGTATTGTAGTAGCTTAACTGGACTATTTGAGTTATGTAACTCAATTTGTAGAGTAGCAACTGTTCTGCGTTTCTTGTTTCCATTCAAGTGGGAATGTTTACTGTGTAATTCATTTGTATCTGTTGATGAACCTGGACATTCATTGTCGTGTGATTATTGAACGTTGCGTTCTTGGATTCAATCTTGGACAGAAACGTGGACTTTCTGGTGTTTAATATAACTAATGTTCTTAGTTTTTATGGCGCTTTAGAATTTGATTGAATGTTTCGTTTCGGGCTCTCCATGAGGGGAGTATGTGCGCGCCATTTCGCATGCTAGAAAGGTAGGTCGGCTCCTGGCGAATGAGGAGAAAAGGGTAGAGGTTCGCCATGTTGTTTAGATAATTGTCGAGGTGACAATTGCGCATCGAATAACGTAAAAGCAACGAGATACGGGCAAAATCTGTCGTTGCCTCGTAAACATAATAAACGCTGTTCAAACAACGATTGGGTTGTTATCTATACAGACATATATATAATGACAACTTTAACTTTGTGTTTCAGTCGGAACTTCGTAGAATTGAACATTTATATGCGAGATCTGCGAATTGAGCAACGCGAACAGCATAAGGCCTATCTTCTCATTGACTTACTAAGTAAGGCCCTTTTGTGTTATTACAGGGGAACTGAAACCTCACACATAGCTACCTACATTGTGTTAGTTAATTTGTAATTTGTTTGTAATTCTTTAAGTCAGAGCTGTTTCGGCTTGCAAGGAAACTATATAAATAGGTACATTTTCTCGCCGTGCAACGCCGCGCGAAAACTCATTATATATAATATATATAAATATATGTATATATATATGTGTGTGTGTGTGTGTGTGTGTGTGTGTGTGTGTGTGTGTGTGTGCGTGTGCATGTGTGTGTGTGTGTGTGTGTGTGTGTAACATAACGTTGACTAATATTGATTATTTACTAAACATTATATAAACAAAAATGTTAGGTGTCGCAATTTGATGAGAGATGTCTTATAAATACTAGTTTACATCACATATATTGCCTCTCTTTAAACTGTATTGGTACGGGCAGGAATTGATACCACTTATCATTTCTGTATTGTAAAGTTTCAGATATTTGTTCCGATATTCACATATATCCGATTTTGACATATCTTAGCACTGAAACCTAATGGGTGAATAAACAAGTTCCCCTTACCCCAGTGTTTTTAGAAAGGATGGATGAAATAACTACATTTTCACCAATGTATATATAAATTATATATATATATATATATATAATGATGTATATATATATATATCCAGGTATATATATATATATATATATATATACATGTATACATACATGTATATAATATATACACAAACACATAGAAACACACACAGACACATACGTATATCGCAAAAAATCACTACCTATAACACATGCACCGTTTCTGTAAAACCTCACACCGGATATTGCTGTAATTATTACGCATGCGTGTTATAGGCGATATCGGCGGTACACTGGGACTGCTAATTGGGGCCAGCGTCATAACCCTCCTCGAAGCTGTCGATGTGTTCGCCATCTACTTGGCCACCAGACGGCGCAACGTGTACGTGTTGAAAGCTGAAAACGGCGAGATCTGATATTAATGTAAACAAGCTAACGCAATCTAGCGGAAAGTACTATGTGAGATTAGAAACAAATGTCCATCTTTACTGACGCTCGCCAAGATCAAGCTTGAATATTTGGAGTCAACTCAACACGCGTTTTAACCAACATACGTTGCATCAGTTAAATAACTATTGTGAAACAACATTACGTCTTCGTTGCTACAAAACATATTGGTAGTGTTGCAAACAGGATGGGAAATGTACGAAGAATCTGTAATGTATAATTTGATATCAACTTAATTGAGTGTAACGTATACTGTTTGTCGATACTTTGCTAGACAAATGGGCGTATGCATGTGTGTGTGTGTGTGTGTGTGTGTGTGTGTGTGTGTGTGTGTGTGTGTGTGTGTGTGTGTGTGTGTGTGTGTGTGTGTGTGTGTGTGTGTGTGTGTGTTTGGTTACTCGTAGATGTATATATTGTTGATGTTGGCATATTCTTCCCATCATACACATGGCAGAGACTGTATGTGTGAACTGCCCATGTTCCACGGAAATTGAGCAGAAGGTGTAATCAACCGCATTGATGGTCTCGCACATCTGCACTGCTCAAAATATAGTGTTTAACCAAACATAGTTTTTCGACCTACGTCTCGATTACCAAAGTTTGCATTTCGCGTTTGTTTGTTTCTGCTGCTGAAATGTTCTCCTCGGCGATTCTCACTGTTAACAATTTGTACATAGTGTTGTCACGTATTATTGTTGTTAAAATGTGTACACATTGAAAGGTAGTGACACTCTTGTATTATTCGCAACAATGGACGTGGTTGACCGGGCTATCATATATCATATGTTATTAATATTCTTAATCAAGGAAGCATATCTATGTGTTATTATTTAATATCCCGTCCATCTAGATCGGGTGATTTCTTATGGATGAGTTTGTTTGAATAATGCGCGGACTCATGCCACTGACATTACAATATCTTCCATGAGTGAAGCATTGTTGGTGGGTGCATAATGTTCTTAATATCATCCAACTTGTTGAAAGTATACTGCCCGCCAAATTGTGTTTAGTATGTCCGTAACAATGTTCGTAATTTGAAAGGTACGATCCAGGAGCTTGACCAAATAGTAAAAAAACGTCCAGTTTCAAAACAAGCTTTAATACTAGTACGACCGAGTTGGTATGAGTGAACTGGAATACCCTACTCTAGGAAAGATACGATTTTACCTCAAACTTATTTCAATATAAAGTAGTTTTTCTTTTTCTTTCCCAGAATGGTGTCTTTAGCCACCAAAACGTCCAAAGAAATCCTAGCCCGAGAATATCCCTACACATTAAAAAACAAAATGGCTCCAAAATTATATTATTATTCACAACTATGGTTCAATGTAAGGTAGGTTTATGATTTAAAGATTGATTCTGATGTTTTCGACATCAGAGAATCCAATAAATTAAATATAAATTTAGTTTGAATACTCTATATATGTAATTGTTCTTCTTTTTCTTCTTCTACTTATTATTATTATTAGTTGTATGCTTATTATTATTAACGCCAATTTTTATCAAATTTTTAAAAAGAGAATTTATGTGCAATATGAACAGTATTGAGAAAGTTGATGTTTCTTGCAACTATATAGACATATCTCTTTGGCAATTGGTACATTGCACTTTTGCTAAATTACCGGTCGCCAGGTCCGGCCAGCAATTTAATAAACGCAGATATAATTGTTTGTCTTATGCACCATTTGGAAATAACTTTTCTAACAGTGACCAAATCTATATTGTCACAACGTGTATACTATTGTGTTTTATAAGTTGCTGATAATATTTATCATCTCACTTGCATGTACTCTCTCCTGCGAGCGAGCGTGTGTGTGTGTGTGTGTGTGTGTGTGAGTGTGTGTGTGTGTGTGTGTGTGTGTTGAATGACGTGTGTGTGTGTGAGTGTGTGCGTTTGTATGTGCGTGTGTGCTTGAGTATGAGTGTTTGTCTGTGTGTGTCTGATTGAGAGTGTGTGTGTGTGTGTGTGTGTGTGTGTATGTGTTGTGGTTTGGGTATGTGATTTGTGAGAGCGCGTGTGTGTGCGTGTGTGTGTGTGTGTGTGCCTGTGTGTGCGTGTGTGTGTGTTTGGGTGTGAGCGTGCGTGTGTGAGTGTGCGTATGTATATACGTGTCTGGGTTTGATTTGTTAGTGTGTGTGCGTAAGTATGTGTGCATGTGTGTGCTTGCGTGTGTGTTTATGTATGTACGTGTCTGTGTATGTGGGTGTTTGTGAGTGTGTGTGAGTGTGAGTGTGTGTGCATGTGTATGTCTTTGTATGTATCTGTGTGTGCGGAGTGTGCGTGTGTCTGTGTGTGCGTGTGTGTTTGTGTGTGTGCGTGAGAATACGTGTGTGTGAAGTGTGTGTGTGAGTGTGTGAATGTGCGTGTGAGTGAGTGTGTTCGTCTGTGTGTATGCGTGTGTGTTTGTGTGTCTTTGTTTCTCTCTCTGTGTGTGTGTGTGTGTGTGTGTGTGTGTGTGTGTGTGTGTGTGTGTGTGTGTGTGTGTGTGTGAGTGTATGTGCGTGTGCGTGTCTCTGTTTTGTGTGTGCGTGTCTCTGTTTTGTGTGAGTGTGATTGTGTGTGAGTGTGTGTGTGTGAGTGTGTGTGTGTGGTTTCGCGTGTGTTTGTTAGTGTCTTTGTTTGTGTGTTTTGTTGTGTGTGTGTTTTGTGGTGTTCGTGTTTTGTGGTGTATGTGTTGTGTGTGTGAGTGTGTGTTTGAGAGTGTGCTTGTGTGTGCGTGTGTGTGCGTGAGTGTGCTCGTGTGTGCAGTAACATTTCGCGTACTGATTGAAGACGCAAGGTCCAGATGCCTGACCGTTCAGTTTACAAAAATCTTCGGAGGACGTCCAACGTGTTCGGATATTTCATTCACATTACTATATATGCTCACCTGTAATTTCTTTGTGTCAATTACTCTACTTTGTATTATCTCAAACACCTCTGCTTCACACTTCTTCCTCAGGTAATTCGGCAATCACCCACACCCATACAGTTCTTTGGTTGCTGTTAGGTCAATCGTGACAGTAGTATTCTCTTTGTTTGGTATTAGCACACTGTTTGCTTTAAGCACAAAACAAATTAGTTTGAGAACCATGCGTTTTGGAGAACAAACAATTGGCTGAAATCGGATAATTGTAAAATCAATGCTTTCCAATAGGTACATAAGGTCAGTTCGAATGTGAGGACCGGAGTGATATGGTATTGTCTTGTCTAATTTGACACAAACGTCAGTGTAGAGTAGATGCAGGATGGATGATTGAAATCAAGGTCAGTTATTGGGAGGGACGTTACAGAAGCCTGCTATGGGTGTTCGACATTATGCAGCGTCTGTACCTTACCGGACGACGCTGGTGTAGTGGTGCGAAGAAGTCGGGAGATCTACGTAATAACATGAACTTTAACTAGATCTGCCAATGTCTTGTTGTAGTAGAGCAGGTGTTTAAATATCTTCTGGCTGATATATATATTAGTTTACGACTAATTAAAGTATTTTCAGTAATCACTTTTTTATACATGTAACGTTTGCGGGTAGACTGTGCAAAATACGGATAGCACAGTGTCAGCCACGTAATTAAGACTAACAGCCGATACGTGTACCTGTCGAACGTGTGTACGGTTAGCACATACACAACAATACAATATATGTGGCGGCGAAAAAGAACGATCGTTACGACGCTACGTGTTTAAAAAAACATTACAAACGTTATTATGCCATTTTGAATCGAGTGTAATTGAAGTTCTGCCACCTAGCGACCTTGAAAGAACCAAACTGCGGTATTTGTTAAAATGAGGGATTGTAGCGGGGGTTGGACAGTGCAAAATATGTGTAAAATCGTGGCCATCTGCCTAATCTGCCACACCCTAAACCCGACCCTGTCTGATAGTAAATAAACGACAACGTATTGGTATTTAGGAGCCATCTTGTAATTATGCAAATGATCTTTATTCCAATGGAATATTGTATGATATGGCAAATTCATCTTTGTATCAATAACCTTTTTCTATAATTTGAAATCACCCAAATATATCAACATACAGCAAAGATATTGCAACATTTTGATTGCTGGTGGCCATATTAGTTTGATGCAAATTAGATAAACTTCCCGTGTAGACCGCGACGTAATAGAGGATCGGAATCTCAATAGAGAGAACCCGTGTTCGAATGCTGTGCTGCCGTGTCGAACATTGGGCAAGTTCGTTCACTCTACGTTGCTCCAGTTCACTGTTGTATATGTTGTAATCGTGTATTAATTTGACATGCCTTATTTTGCCAATGCTATTTCAGCAATTTCGGGCCAATCCTTAATTTATAGAGGCTGATAGTTGTAGTAGTACTTCCGCTCTAGTAAATCATGTGCTTGCCAAAATTGAGAACGTAGTTAAATGTCGTTCTATTGCCAACGGTCAAACTCAGAACACGACATCACGGCGTCTAGTACCTAGACATAACGACACAGAATATGTTTGTCACGCACATAAGCTGAAATGGAGCACGAAGGTTTGGCACCATTTTCAATTGACCCATTTGACAGTTGTAGCGCTCGCTCGGAGCGCTGGATTCGCCGTTTTGACAACATGATCGTTACCAAAGACATTAATGTTGATGGGCGAAAGAAAGTTATGATACACTATGCAGCTGATGCCGTCTTTGAACTAAGTGAATCAGAAGGCGTTCTCCCAAGTGACAATTCACACTAACAAAGGAACAAATTTCCGCATATTGCACGTCAGGGCGGAATGAAGGATACGAAGTATTTACATTTAGACAAGTGCAACAAAACACTGGGGAAATTCTGGATCAATTCCATGCGAGGCTACGACTGTTAGCGAAAAACTGCAACTTTGAAACAAGAATCGCGAAATAAAGTCTAAGATAATCCAGAAGTGTCCACTACTAAAGATACGTGATTAAGGGCTGAGTGAAACAGCACTAACCCTGGATCAACTGCTCACGTATGGGCGTATCGTGGAATCTACAATGCACCAATCGAAGATAATGGGAAACACTGTTTCTGAAACTGATCAACCTGTCCATGCAGTTTTTTGTATCGCACTTCATGAGGGCGACGAAGCGAAAACAGTTGCCATCATGGTTGCCAGGTGGCGGGTGGTGTATATGATGGGGAAAGACATGCTAACAAGCGCCACCAGAGTGGGCCACCGTACCAGGCAAATGCAAGATCGGGTCCAGTATGTGGAGGACATCCGCACAATAGGCTTAAGTGTAAAGCCTGGGGCAAGACCTGCCACATGTGTAGCAAGCTAATTCATTTAATAGAGTGTGTAGAGCCATAAGAGTTACGACAGAAGCACATTTCGTGGAAAATGAACCTGTGAATGATTTGTGTGAGGATGCATACAATATGATTTTATACCACACCTCACGCGCACACTCAGTAAACATATATATTTGTACTGTGAGCATGGCAGGCACAGAAGTTACCATGGAAGTCGATACAGGAGCTTCAATCTCGTTGATTTCGGAGAAAGAGTAGACCAGGATAAAAGAGTCAGCCCCACAACTGACCTTGAATACAAACAATGTACCACGTCTGCGTACCTGTGATGGCAACACAATTCATACCTTAGGACAAGTTCGGCTGGAGATAGACCATAACAACCAGCATCACAACTTGCACGCACTTGTTGTGCCTGGATCTGGACCAAATCTACTAGGACGTGACTGGCTGTCGATACTAAAACTGAACTGGGCCACAGTACACCAGGTGGACAGATATCACTTTCTGAAACCGTACCAAACAGAGTTCAGTGAAAGATATGGTACACTCAAAGCAGTCACTGCTAAATTCTGTGTACATGACACAGTGAAACCACGTTACTGCAAACCACGACCTGTACCACTTGTTCTGCTGGCAAAATTAGAAGCTTTGTTGGATCGCTTACATGAAGAAGGAGTGATTCATCATTTTGAATATTCGAAATGGGCTGCACTTATTGTACCTGTACTCGAATATACAGGAGCTGTCACAGTCTGCGGAGATTACCAGGTTAAAATCAACCAAGCTGGCAAAGTGGACATGTACCTAATCCCCAACATAAATGATTTGTTCACAAAACTAACGCGTGGTCAACAGTACACAACACTTGACTTAAGCCACGCTTATCAACAAGTTGTACTCGACGAATAGTCGCGTAAGCTCACCACCATCAATACTTCCAAGGTTTTGTTTGAGTATGTCCATCTGCCATACGGAGTTAGTTCATCTCCAGACATATTCCAGATAGACAGTAGTCTATCTGGACGACGTCCTGATGACGGGCAGAACTCCAGAAGGGTACGATCAACATCTGCAAATGGTGTTGACTAGACTCCGAAACGCAGGGTTACGTCTGAAAAAGAAGAAACATACCTTTCGTCAGAAGTCATGTCAGTATCAGGGACATGAAATTTACGTGGAACGCATTCACCCGACAAACGAAAAGGTACTCGCCATCGAGAATGCACCTGCACCGCAGAATATGCAAGTGTTACGCAGCTACCTGGGACTCATCCACTAATACCACAACTTCCTACGAAACCTGAGCACCATTTTGACTACACGCTGTAATTAAAATACGTGTGAAAGACTTATCATATGCCAGGTACACTGCAAACAGCCAACAAGGTCGCCACTGCGTCCTTGGGAATGGCCAACTCACACCTGGAACCGCATTCACATTGACTATGCGGGACCATTTGATGGACGAATGATTCTCATCATAGTAGATGCTCACAGCAGATACATCGATGCTCATGTGGTTATGGCAGCAACCACAAGTGCCACGATCAACAAGCTGAGACAGACATTTGCAGTTTTGGGACTACCAAACACCATCCTGTCGGACAATGGGAGTTTTTTTTACCAGTGATGAATTTGAACAGTTCTGTAGAGCAAACGGCATCAGACACATGAAAGGCTCACCATACCACCAGGCAAATAATCGGTTGGCAGAGAGAGCAATTCAAACAGTGAAGGCTGGTTTTATGTAAACCCAGGGTAAAATTGAAGATCAATTATACAATTTCTTGGCCAGGTATCGAGTTACACCGCAAAATACCACTGGTCGGACTCCGGCAGAATTTTTGCTGAAAACACCACCACGTACTCGCTTGGATCTAATACAACCCTCCGCCCAGAACCGAGTTCTTCGGAAGCAGGCATTATGACAAACAGCGACATGACGCTCATGCGTCTAAACGCATATTCAAGGTACATGCAGTGTGTGGGCCATGAACGTCCAAAGAAAATCCAAATGGATTCCAGGAGTCATCGAAAAGCAACTGGGTCCACTGACATTCGAAGCAGTCTGAATGATGGACACATATCAAGCGTCATCAGAATCACCTGAGAGAGAGAAGACCAGACGAGAACGAAGTGGTTAGAAAGGACCAACCATAGACAACTTCATAGGGCCATGTCTCCAGTGCTACCAGGGAGACCGCACTCGACTTCAGACACAGTCACCAAAAGTCCGGTTGAAATGCTAGAGCCAACTCTTGAAGCCGTGCCAAAACGAGTGATTACAGCAAATCTACTAACTGTTGTAGCAGTTCCTGTGAGAAGGTCCACAAAAGTTGTGAAACCTCCAGACAAGTAATACTTATAAACTAGCACAGTTGTGAATAGGTGTACGCCGTGCGCTGCCTAACTGTGTTCTAGTGATGTAGTGACAGTAGTTGCTAGACATATTAATTTGTGTATTATGTTTCTAAGGACATACTTGGACAAGTTCCATGTATCATATGTGAAGAACATTACTGGTGATTTGAACATTGACGTTACATTCTCTATGAGATAATAAAAATGAGAACACGAACTCCTTGAGAGTATTTGTTATTAACAATGTACCTTTAATGTCGTCAGTGCAGAGCGTCAAATGACTAATAAACTTAAGGGAGAGGAATGTTGTATTATCTTTACATTTTCCCAGCAGGGATATCTTAGGAGTACACACACACACTCGTGCGCGCCAACACACACACGCGCGCCAACACACACACACGCATGCACGCATGCACGCCATATTAAAAAAAAAGTCGTCGTATACCTTTACGATAATAGCTCCTATGCTTTAACATGGGGAAAATTCCATATCCTTTAACATGGAGAAAATGGCCTATCTTTTGACCCGGGAGTCCCCCTGGTGGAAATCCCTATCCTTTAACATGGCGAAAAAATGGCCTATCTTTTAACCCGGGAGGCCCCCGGTGGAAATCCCTATCCTTTAACATGGGATTTGCACCGGAGGAAAAATCCGTTGCTCCGGATCTCGAAAACCATTTTCTGATTTCTGGAGGAAAATCTAAATTTTTCCCTATCCTTTAACATGGGATTTGCACCGAGAACGGAATTGCCCGCGCTGGACCACCTATATTACTACTCACACGCATGCACGCCACACGACATGACACATATTCAAATTAGAAATACACCTGAGACGGTAACACCGTGGAATGATACGATTCAATCATACAAAACACCATGCATTCCAACTTCCGTCACGAGTTCCCAAAATGAGTAATGTTTATTTACTTCATATGTACGTTACCAGAAAGAGCAGGCATTAAAATGTAAAAATCGAAAATATAGCTCTTAAAAAACCGTAACAGCAGTTGTTGCATGCAAGTACTGGACAAATGTATTAAAATAGCTCAGCTAATCACAAAGTTACGACCGTGAATCTCGTCTGCCATTTAATCAGCGTCGACGACTATGTCATATAACATTGTGCGCTCATTATGTATTTGTTCCCCAGCTGCGCCCGTTTTCTTGCAGCTAATAGTGTCTAGTTTAATGTTGTCATGGCGCTGTCTCGCATTAACACTGAACAGAAAGTCTGGAGGCCAGGACACGCAATTAGAAAAGACGGACGACAACGGAGATAACTCGAATGAGAGAAATGAACGTAGGATTCGCGCCTGGGAGGCGTTTTGTGACACTATCACTTTCCACGGGCTACGAAACGTCGCGTAATCAAATAACGTTCGGCGCAGGTGAGAGGAACACGTATGAGTTAGTGGTCTACTCGTAATGCGTGCGTCAATCATTGCTCCTTCATTGCCAGATTGCATGTGACCTAGACCAACGTCAGAAGCGTTGCGTCTGATCCGTAAAAAGTGACTGCACCTTACGGCCGATATATAAAGGCAATACATTAATACATAATACATAACCAACATAGCAGGGGCCGGCAACTGTTTTGAATGGATGACGTGAGCTATGCCAGCGGCCACACATTAATTTCTTAATATCACTTGTCCAATCTTCGTGGAAACTGGTGTATCGTGTTCCGATGTATATATGTAGTAGGCCCTATAGATCTATGTAGGCATTCTAGCTTATGTGCACTGAAACTGAACTTACACATTTTGGTAGCGTGTAAATAAACAGTTGTTATTATTATGAAACATCAGTGGCTAATTTCGAACAATAATTATTAAATACACATTATTTAAAGTCCGCTTTGACGTCATGCTACTGACATTTTAACCAAGTGCTCCACGTCCAAGTGAGCATGGCGTGTGTGATAGTTCCGCCGGCAAGTGCGTTTGGTTGCAAGATATACCTCACTCAGTGTCACTTTGAGTACTCAGAGGCACGTTATATTTTGCTAGTCTTCTTATGCACAGCTTCCGGAGCATCGTCTACTATAATTAGCTGTACAACGAGTAAATAGGAGCTCCAAGATCTGTAAAACGTTCTACAAACTCCCGTCTCAGCAGCTCAACAAATGCTTTGAACATGTCCGACATTTCTGGTTCGTTTTCAGGAGTGTTGAAAATGCAACTGTTGTGTTTCCCGCAATAGCAACTTGATCTCGAAAGTAGAAACGAACCAGAAGATTTCTTTGGTTAAATGTTCTCGTCTGTTATGTTGATAATTCAGCAGATTGAGATGCGTCACTACGTCGACAAGAAATGAAAACTCGCAGTTGCACCTAGGATCAACGATGTCCGGTAGGCCTTACGTCCGAAAAAGTATGCCTCACGAAGAAGTTACTTCCATGCTTCAGCTCGTGCACGCGACCCTGCATAAATGTTTGCATCTGTGATCTTTTTCTTTATTTCATGCTGAGCCCCGCAATATTCTGTAAATTATTTAGATACTGCGTCGAAATTTTTCAAACCACACCGCCAAATAAATATATCCAACTGCAACCTTCCTGTCGTCCGATGCCATTTCTGACGCTAGCAAAATGCTGAGGATCCGTTCCGAAGTCTATGACAAGTTAGCTATTTGAAGGCATGAGTCGCAATCCAAGTACCACGACCAGAATTTGGGTGCAGCAACAAAAGGTTAGGAATCACTGGGATAGATGACGCAGTGGGCCTGAACAGATTCGAAGTGGCACCTCCATCGTGTCAAACCGTTTCAATCGGCGAAATAAATCCTCTTGCTCTTCCTCTCACTGAAGGAGCACTATGCAAATATATATGTTGTCATACCGCGGGCCACATTGTATACAATCTCGCTTTTAGTCTGCGGGCTGCACGGAATAGCTTCGAGGGCCGCATTTGGCCCAAAGAATCGCAGGTTACCGACCACAGCTATGTAGGTCTATTAAGTAATATATCGGCTACAGCATCTTCCCTACATCAGATACAGTTGGGGACGGTTTACGTAATTTACAAAAAGAGAACTTCGATTGTATTAATGCCTATGAATGTTTTACTATGATTTGGTAATTTCGAACTGTTGTTCGCGACGTTAGTTCGTTTTGTTTACGATTGTTCCTGTTATAAAATGCGTAAAGCCGTCGGCTGATCATCTGAGGACAGTTTTATGTATTTGTGTGTGTGTGCGTTTATTTGTTAACGTGTTTGTTTATATTTGTGTGTATGCGTTTGGTGTGTGCTTGTGTGCGTGTGTTTGTGTTCGCCTACGTATGCGCCTGTGTCGGTGTGTGCGTGCGTGTTACATGTTTATAACTGTCTGATGGGTTGACTGCGTGTTACATGAACACTTGGTTGCTGTAAGTATTTTTATTAATCACTTTTTATACATGTAACATTTGCGGGAAGACACACCTGGAACCGCATTCAAATTGACTATGCGGGACCATTTGTTGTTGAATAAACGTTCATTCATTCATTCATTTGATGGACGAATGATTCTCATCATAGTAGATGATCACAGCAGATACTTCGATGCTCATGTGGTTATGGCAGCAACCACAAGTGCCACGATCAACAAGCTGAGGCAGACATTTGCAGTTTTGGGACTATCAAACACTATCCTGTCGGACAATGGGAGTTTTTTTACCGGTGATGAATTTGAACAGTTCTGTAGAGCCAACGGCATCAGACACATGAAAGGCTCACCATACCATCAGGCAAATAATCGGTTGGCAGAGAGAGCAATTCAAACAGTGAAGGCTGGTTTTATGTAAACCCAGGGTAAAATTGAAGATCAATTATACAATTTCTTGGCCAGGTATCGAGTTACACCGCAAAGTACCACTAGTCGGACTCCGGCAGAATTTGTGCTGGAAACACCACCACGTACTCGCTTGGATCTAATACGACCAACCTTCCAGAACCGAGTTCTTCGGAAGCAGGTAACGCCACTTCAGAGGGCCATGTCTCCAGTGCTACCAGGGAGACCGCACTTGACTTCAGACACAATCACCAACAGTACGGTGGAAATGCTAGAGCCAACCCTTGAAGCCGTGCCAAAACAACTGACAACAGCAACTCTACTAACTGTTGTAGCAGTTCCTGTGAGCAGGTCCACAAAAGTTGTGAAACCTCCAGACAAGTAATACTTATAACCTAGCACAGTTGTGAATAGGTGTACGCCGTGCGCTGCCTAACTGTATTGTAGTGAAGTAATGACAGTAGTTGCTAGACATATTAATCTGTGTATTATGTTTCTAAGGACATACTTGGACAAGTTCCATGTATCATATGTGAAGAACATTACTGGTGATTTGAACATTGACGTTACATTTTCTATGAGAGAATAGAAATAAGAACACGAACTCCTTGAGCGTATTTGTTATTAACAATGTACCTTTTATGTCGTCAGTGCAGAACGTCAAATGACTATTAAACTTAAGGGAGAGGAATGTTGTATTATGTTTACGGGTTATCGCGTGAGATTCCACCAATTCGACGGAATTCCACCATAATAGACGGATTATCGCGTGAGATTCCCTCAAAAAGGGAGCAAAGCAAAGCAAATAGACGGGTTATCGCGTGAGATTCCACCAATTCGACGGAATTCCACCATAATGGACGGGTTACCGCGTGAGATTCCAACAATTCGACGGAATTCCATCAGAATAGACGGGTTACCGCGTGAGATTCCACAGATTCGACGGAATTCCATCAGAATAGACGGGTTATCGCGTGAGATTCCACCAATTCGACGGAATTCCACCGTAATAGACGGGTTATCGCGTGAGATTCCCTCAAAAAGGGAGCAAAGCAAAGCAAATAGACGGGTTATCGCGTCAAATTCCACCAAAAGGGAGCAAATAGACCGTTTATCGCGTAACATCTCACCTCTTTCAGGCAAGTCGACAGTTTATCGCGTGACATCTCACCTCTTTCAGGCAATTCGGCAGTTTTTCGCGTGACATCTCACCTCTTTCAGGCAATTCGACAGTTTATCGCGTGACATCTCACCTCTTTCAGACAATTCGGCAGTTTATCGCGTGACATCTCTACCAAACTTAGCACACGAGACTACGGCCGAGACATTGCATGAGACTACGGACGAGACATCGCATGAGACTACATGTTCCAAGAAACATTCTTTTTCTTTACATTTGAACAATAAACACGTACATGATGAGCTTATGAACTAGTCTACCAGCTACCAGCAAGCCTACATCATCATCATCATCATCACGTGCAGCCTTCCATTACCCAGATTACAAGAGACATTTCACACATCGAGACAACTTGAAACGACACAGTATCCTCAGTCGCTGTGCACTGTCGACAAACGCTACACTGCTGAAATCACTTGTCCTGACGCTCACTACGACATCTGTGTAACACCAAACATTTATACCAAAGAGTGACAAGAACCAAACTTGTCGGACAAATGAAACACCAACCATTTAGATCAACGAGCGACAAGAACCAAACATCACATACCTTCATGTCAAGAGACGACCATCTGTTCGGATTCACATCCAACGAGACGACCATAGGACTCGTGTGAGGTATCGCATCTTTAAACGGAAAACATATGTACATGAAACAGCCGTCTTTACAACGTAACAATTCTATATTTACAAATAGTGCGAGCGATCAGACACGATACGACCTTCTCGAGAGTCGAAAAAGGAAAGACCAGAATCGTCGGAAGTATGGTATATACACTAGTTTTCGGCGTCATTTCATTTGTATAACCAATCAGACCGAACGTACATCACGTGACTTCCCTTAACACAAAAACTGTGCACGTTCATGAGAGAGGCGACATTCGACGCCACCAAACGGACACCAATACAATAAGTCAGAGTACTGCCATCTACCAGCCATGATAGATGACAAAGTTGGGGTTAATCTCGCGAAAATTTAAACAACCACCAAGATGGTTGTATAAATTTTCAGAAAATGTTATGTTTTTGTCCCAAAGGGACAAAACATGAAATTTTCGCGAGATTTACCCCAACTTTTTTCTCTATCTAACCAAATTATATATTTTTACCCGCTAGATGGCGCCATGATGTGACGTATTTCTCCGATTATCCACTAGGGGGCGCTACGCCATAAGTAACGCCGTACCGGAAGTTACTTCACTGTCATGGCAGCCTCTGCTAGGGACGGTACGTTGGAAGTGACGTCGCACCGGAAGTTACTTGACGGTCATAGCGGCCTCTACGCTTCCGGTATTCTGGGAAGTGTGTCAACGAATAGAGATCTATCAGGGCCGGCAGATGGCAATACACTGACTAATTACATTGGTGTCCGTTGAGTGGCGTCG
The DNA here is from genome assembly GCA_020002185.1 of Paraescarpia echinospica. NCBI lineage: Eukaryota > Metazoa > Annelida > Polychaeta > Sabellida > Siboglinidae > Paraescarpia > Paraescarpia echinospica. The sequence continues at coordinate 18,985,339 of CM034534.1, forward strand.
GGAACCATGATGGTCACCTCTTTGAATGAAGTCCTGTCAGGTGGTTGTCCTTACATGTTATTGACATATTCGTTTTCGATCATAGCAATTTTCAAATTCGCTTACTATGGCAGCCTCTACTAGGGATGGTACGTCGGAAGTGACGTCGCACCGGAAGTTACTTGACTGTCATGGCGGTATCTACGCTTCCGGTATTCCGGGAAGTGTGTCAACGAATAGAGATCTATCATGGCCAGTAGATGGCAATACTCTGACTAATTACATTGGTGTCCGTTGAGTGGCGTCGGGAACCAAGATGGTCACCTCTTTGAATGAAGTCCTGTCAGGTGGTTGTCCTTACATGTTATTGACATAGTCGTTTTCGATCACAGCAGTTTTCAAATTCGCTTGCTACGGCAGCCTCTACTAGGGACGCTACGTCGGAAGTGACGTCGCACCGGAAGTTACTTGACTGTCATAGCGGCCTCTATGCTTCCGGTATTCCCGGAAGTGTTTCAACGAATAGAGATCTATCATGGCTGGTAGATGGCAATACTCTGACTAATTACACTGGTGTCCGTTGAGTGGCGCCGGATGTCGCCTCTCTCATGAACGTGCACAGTTTTTGTGTTAAGGGAAGTCACGTGATGTACGTTCGGTCTGATTGGTTATGCAAATGAAATGACGCCGAAAACTAGTGTATATACCATACTTCCGACGTTTCTGGTCTTTCCTTTTTCGACTCTCGAGAAGGTCGTATCGTGTCTGATCGCTCGCACTATTTGTAAATATAGAATTGTTACGTTGTAAAGACGGCTGTTTCATATACATATGTTTTCCGTTAAAAGAAGCGATAGCTCATACGAGTCCTATGGTCGTCTCGTTGGATGTGAATCCGAACAGATGATCGTCTCTTGACATGAAGGTATGTGATGTTTGGTTCTTGTCGCTCGTTGATCTAAGTGGTTGGTGTTTCGTTTGTCCGACAAGTTTGGTTCTTGTCATTCTTTGGTATAAATGTTTGGTGTTACACAGATGTCGTAGTGAGCGTCAGGACAAGTGATTTCTGTAATGTAGCGTTTGTCAATAGTGCACAGCAACTGAGGATACTGTGTCGTTTCAAGTTGTCTCGATGTGTGAAATGTATCTTCTAATCTGGGTACTGGAAGGCTGCACGTGATGATGATGATGATGTAGGCTTGTTGGTAGCTGGTAGACTAGTTCATAAGGTCATGATGTACATGTTTACTGTTCAAATGTAAAGAACGGAATGGTTCTTGGAACACGTAGTCTCATGCGATGTCTCGTCCGTAGTCTCGTGTAGTGTCTCCGCCGTAGTCTCGTGCGTTAAGTTTGGTAGAAATGTCACGCGATAAACTGCCGAATTGTCTGAAAGAGGTGAGATGTCACGCGATATACTGTCGAATTGCCTGAAAGAGGTGAGATGTCACGCGATAAACTGTCGAATTGCCTGAAAGAGGTGAGATGTCACGTGATAAACTGTCAACTTGCCTGAAAGAGGTGAGATGTCACGTGATAAACTGTCAACTTGCCTGAAAGAGGTGAGATGTTACGCGATAACCGGTCTATTTGCTCCCTTTTGGTGGAATTTGACGCGATAACCCGTCTATTTGCTTTTGCTTTGCTTCCTTTTTGAGGGAATCTCACGCGATAACCCGTCTATTATGGTGGAATTCCGTCGAATTGATGGAATCTCACGCGATAACCCGTCTGTTTTCTTTGGTTTGCTCCCTTTTTGAGGGAATCTCACGCGATAACCCGTCATACGATAACCCGTCGAATTGCTTTGCTTTGCTTCGTTTTGGTGGAATCTCACGTGGTAACCTGTTAAGTTTAATGTTTTGGTATTTCGTTTGTCCGACAAATTTGGTTCTTGTCGCTCGTTGGTCTTAGTTTGGTTAAGTAAAGACACAGAATAAGGTTGGCACAGTTTATTCGTGAACAACACAAACGTATTTACATGTCACTCTCCATAACTACAAGAACCAGAGACTAAACATTGATACAGAGTCTTTCAAAGTTTAATCGTGTACAAAATAATATACAGGGACGCCATTTTGTCGGAAGTAAAAAAAACCACAGGGAAGCTATTTTGACGGAAGTAAACATACACAGCGGCACTATTTTAACGGAAGTAAACAAAGTACATGTAAACTATATATAGGGACACCATTTTAGCGGAAGTAAACATACACAGGGGTGTCATTTTAACGGAAGTAAACACACAATTGTCCGGGTGTCAAGTCGGCTAGTTTAAGATGTGCGTCTAACAAAATAGTCAACCAGTCTTTATTCATTGTACTCAAATTGTATCTATGTAGATCTCTATGAGTCCATTTTCGGTTACCAATGCCAGGTTATTATTTTACTCTGCAGTCCGTACTTGAATTTTCTAATCTACCGTCTGCGCATGTGTAGTTTGTACTCTGAAGTCGGTGATCTTTCGGCACGCCTACGTGATCATTATGTACTGTTCTACAATCCATAGTCTTTCGGCACACCCACGTGATCTTTATGTTCCATCGAATTGGTATAAAAAGAAATTATACACATTACCAGGTGCCTTATTTTATTCATTCTCGTCAGATACGTTGGTTATCAGGACGTGAGATGTCACGACTTATTTTGCGCCTTTTACTGCTCCTTTTGGAACCCCTCTGACCGTTCGTCCGTCTCGTCACCTACGTCGATTGATTGGAAGTGAGATGTCACGGCTTACTTCGCGCCCTTTGGTGCTGCTTTTGGAGGCATTTCCTTCTGTTGCTGCTGTGGTACCATCACCCGTTGTTGCTGATTTTGGAGACCTTCTTGGTACCTTGAAGTTCGTGCCTGCTGCTGTTGTTCTTGCTGAACCTGCAGTTGCTTTTGGAGATTTAATATAATTTAAATGGTTCTTTTCAGAACCAATCACCTATGCCGTTGTTTTTGAAGGTGTATTTTAATTTAAACGGTTCTTTTCAGAGCCATCCATCTTCTCACAAAAGAGTTTTAACTACTATGTTGGTATTGATACAAAGTCTGATAAGTACAAATGTCGTATGTTAGCTTATGTTACAGGTCAAATGACCAAAATACTACGTAAATAGTTGGTAGTTTTAGTGTTTTAGCAGATAAGTAACTGTTTTATAATTCCCTATGACTTAACACGAGACAAATACCCGGATGTTTTTCCAATACACAGACCATTCGTTATCAATTTATACTGATTTATACCGGTTAGTAGTGTCAGTGTTCGATATAGTTCTTACAAATGTTGGCTAACAAAATCACTATGATAGCTTTGACGTTATACACGACGTACGCGCGCACTCGCGCCCGCAGCAAACAAACAAGTTCAGACATGTCTCCAGGATACATTTGCACACAGTAGCGTCGGTATTGTAGTGTGTTGACAAAATTAGCAAAGAAAACTTCCAATTCAAATCAGTTTGGAACCAGTTGGCTTATAGTACGATGAGTCTGTGTTGAAAGCTGGTTTTACTCTGCAGTCCGTGCTTGAATTTTCTAATCTACCGTCTGCGCATGTGCAGTTTGTACTCTGAAGTCGGTAATCTTTCGGCACGCCCACGTGACCTTTCGGCACATTCACTAACTATATATCCTACAGTCCATCATATTTCGGCACACCCACGTGACCTTTATGTTCCATCGAACTGCTATGAAAAGAAATTATACACATTACCAGGTGCCTCATTTTATTTGTTCTCGTTCGTCTCGTCACAGCTTATTTCGTACATTTTGCGGGTGTTTTTGGAGGTATTTGCTCCAAAATCAACAACAGCGGATGATGGTACCGCAGCAGCAACAGAAGGAAATGAAGATTTAATATAATTTAAACGGTTCTTTTCAGAACCAACCGTCTTTGCTGTTGTTTTTGAAGGTTTGTTTTAATTTAAACGGTTCTTTTCAGAGCCAACCATCATCTCACAAAAGAGTATTAACTATTTCTGTATTGATACAAAGTCTGGTAAGTACAAATGTGGTATGTTAGCTAATGTTACAGGTCAAAGGATTATACCGGTTTGTTTATAGCCAGTGTTCGATATAGTTCTTACAAATGATAGCTAATATACATGTACTGTTCCATCATAACGATTCACTTTGTTAGGCGCCTGATTCAAAAAAAAATTTGCAAACAATTCTTTATTCGGTAAGTTTGGTGACAAGGCCACCAAGTTGACATCGTATCTCGCACATAGCACATCACGCATAGCGCCTCGCTTGTGTTTACTTCTTTACATACTTACATACGTGTGGATTAAGAATGGTAGCATGATAAAAGGTTGAAACAAAACTGTTGATCTCTAAATGTAGATGAAACACAGACGAGACTTGAACAGGGAATATCACTTCAAAACAGTTTTCAAGCGACCGCTCAAGTGAGATACGGCTGGTAAGTATAAATGTTATATGTCGATACCCGACTGTTCTTCTAACACAGCATTCTTTACGAGTTTATACCAGTTTATACCGGTTAATAATTATATGATGATACCCGACTGTTCTTCCAACACACAGAGAGTTCATTACGAGTTTATACCAGTTTATACCGGCTAATAGCGTCAGTTTTGTAGTGTGCTGAAAACATTACCAAAGAAACTTCTAGAATGAAATTTTACATGGAAATTTTCCACTCGCTATAATACGTCACTGACCCTAACGTCACATGATGGGATTATATTCAAGTGCGCAAGTTCAAAACGATGGCTAACCAAAGCACTACATGTATGTCCAACTCCCCTCACGTACAGAATTACTGTGCGTATCAGTTTAATGACGTCATACAGGGTGCGCACGCTCACGCTCGCAACAAACAAACATGTCCAGACACGTCTCTAGTACGGATTTTATAAAAGACACGAATTTAACCACTACCTAATAACACTAGTCTATATGTCTGACCTATGATGTATGTCAGTGGTTGTTTGTAAGTTGTTTGTCAGTGGTTTTGAGCTGAAGGTCAGATAGGTGTTAGCCCCTATGCTTTAACATGGGGAAAATTCCCTATCCTTTAACATAGAGAAAATGGCCTATCTTTTAACCCGGGAGTCCCCCTGGTGGAAATCCCTATCTTTTAACATGGCGAAAAAATGGCCTATCCTTTAACCCGGGAGGACCCCGGTGGAAATCCCTATCCTTTAACATGGGATTTGCACCGGAAGAAAATCCGTTGCTCCGGATCTCGAAAACCATTTTCTGATTTCTGGAAGAAAATCAGAATTTTTCCCTATCCTTTAACATGGGATTTGCACCGGGAACGGAATTGCCCGCGCTGGGCCACCTATATTACTACTCACAAGCATGCACGCATGCACGCCACACGACATGACACATATTCAAATTAGAAATACACCTCAGGCGGTAACACCGTGGAATGATACGATTCAATCATACAAAACACCATGTAATCCAACTTCCGTCACGAGTTCCCAAAATGAGTAATGTTTATTTACTTCATATGTACGTTACCAGAAGGAGCAGGCATTAAAATGTCAAAATCGAAAATGTAGCTCTTAAAAAACCGTAACAGCAGTTGTTGCATGCAAGTACTGGACAAATGTATTAAAATAGCTCAGCTAATCACAAAGTTACGACCGTGAATCTCGTCGGCCATTTAATCAGCATCGACGGCTATGTCATATAACATTGTGCGCTCATTATGTATTTGTTCCCCAGCTGCGCCCGTTTTCTTGCAGCTAATAGTGTCTAGTTTAATTTTGTCATGGCGCTGTCTCGCATTAACACTGAACAGAACGTCTGGAGGCCAGGACACGCAATTAGAAAAGCAGGACGACAACGGAGATAACTCGAATGAGAGAAATGAACGTTGGATTCGCGCCTGGCAGGCGTTTTGTGACACTATCACTTTCCACGGGCTACGAAACGTCGCGTAATAAAATAACGTTCGGCGCAGGTGAGAGGAACACGTATGAGTTAGTGGTCTACTCATAATGCGTGCGTCAATCATTGCTCCTTCATTGCCAGATTGCATGTGACCTAGACCAACGTCAGAAGCGTTGCGTCTGATCCGTAAAATGTGACTGCACCTTACGGCCGATATATAAAGGCAATACATTAATACACAATACATAACCAACATAGCAGGGGCCGGCAACTGTTTTGAATGGAGGACCAAAAAAATTATGACGTGAGCTATGCCAGCGGGCCACACATTAATTACTTAATATCACTTGTCCAATCTTCGTGGAAACTGGTGTATCGTGTTCCGATGTATATATATAGTAGGCCCTGTAGATCTGTATAGGCATTCTTGCTGATATGCGTTGAAACTGAACTTACACATTTTGGTAGCGTGTAAATAAACAATTGTTATTGTTATGAAACATCAGTGGCTAATTTCGAACAATAATTATTAAATACACATTATTTAAAGTCCGCTTTGACGTCATGCTACTGACATTTTAACCAAGTGCTCCACGTCCAAGAGAGTTTGGCGTGTGTGATAGTTCCGCCGGCAAGTGCGTTTGGTTGCAAGAAATACCTCACTTTGAATACTCAGAGGCACGTTATAATTTGGTAGTCTTCTTATGCACAGCTTCCGGCGCATCGTCTACTATGACTACCTGTATAACGAGTAAATAGGAGCTCCGAGATCTGTAAAACGCTCTACAAACTCCCGTCTCAGCAGCTCAACAAATGCTGTGTACGTGTCCGGCATTTCTGGTTCGTTTTCAGGAGTGTTTAAAAATGCAACTGTTTTGTTTCCCGCAATCGCAACTTGATCTCGAAAGTAGAAACGAACCAGAAGATTTCTTTGGTTAAATGTTCTCGTCTGTTGTGTTGATAATTCAGTAGATTGAGATGCGTCGCTATGTCGACTAGAAATTAAAACTCGCAGATGCACCTAGGATCAACGATGTCCGGTAGGCCTTACGTCCGAAAAAATTTCAAACCACACCGCCAACTAAATATATCCAACTGCAACCTTCCTGTCCTCCGATGGCATATCTGAAGCTAGCGAAATGCTGAAGATCCGTTCCGAAGCCTATGACAAGTTAGCTATTTGAAGGCATGGGTCGCAATGCAAGTCCTACGACCAGAATTTGGGCGCAGCAACAAAAGGTTAGGAATCACTGGGATAGATGACGCAGTGGGCCTGAATAGATTCGAAGTGGCACCTCCATCGTGTCAAATCTTTTCAATCAGCGAAATAAATCCTTTTGTTCTTCCTCTCACGGAAGGAGCACTATGCAAATATCTATGTTGTCATCCCGCGGGCCACGTTGAATACAATCTCGCTTTTAGTCTGCGGGCTGCACGGAATAGCTTCGCGGGTCGCATTTGGCCCGCGAATCGCAGGTTACCGACCACTGCTATGTAGGTATATTAAGTAATATATCGGCTACAGCATCTACCCTACATCAGATACAGTTGGGGACGGTTTACTTAATTGTTTTCGATTGTTCCTGTTATAAAATGCGTAAAGCCGTTGGCTGATCATATGGGGACGGTTTTATGTATTTGTGTGTGTGTGCGTTTATTTGTTAACGTGTTTGTTTATATTTGTGTGTATGCGTTTGGTGTGTGCTTGTGTGCGTGTGTTTGTGTTCGCCTACGTATGCGCCTGCATCTGTGTGTGCTTGCGTGGTACATGTTTTTAATTGTCTGATGGGTTGACTGCGTGTTACATGAACACTTGGTTGCTGCAGACAGTGGCATGTATCACCTCACAATTAAGGTTACCCTACGATAGTCACAAATGATTTCCATATGCAGTAAAGTATAGGACAATAGTCCTGATAATCAGGTCACCTCACTATTCAGGTCAACTTTGAACAGTCCCAAGAGTGGCCTTAATAGAGAGGGTCCACTCTATAATCGAGTAGCGTGTCTACGTGGTTATGTTAGCGTTTTTCTAGGAGATTTGCAATTCCGGCGCCAAACTTTCACGGATTAATCTACGACTCCCTCGAAAGAAATATAATGCCTTTGTTTTTTTTGAAATTCTCCTGATGTCAAGGGTTCTCAGCTTTTATTGGGTAAATATAAAACGTAACTTCCAGCAATCGTAGAAACCACATCCCCGGCGAATACTTCGGGAAACCAGCCCCTGCGTCTGTACATATACCGTCGGAGAGCACGTACGCCATATGTAATATAATAGTTAACTGTGAGGGCATTTATATTAGAAAATATACATAGCAACTGTAGGGGAATGCAGTGTTAGTTTATCTATTTTTGATTTTTTTCAATAACTACGACAACATTATATTCTTATGTCAAAATTGTGTTTACTGACATAAACTATGATTATTTGTAGATGTTTTGCAACAAATAGAGTGTGTCTAACATGACTAGTTCAACTAGCGCTATCTGTGGGGTCAGTTGTGCCACACTGCTGAATAAGTTGAGCCACAGTTGGTAAATATTTTACTTTACGCAGGCCTTCTACTAAAATTTCATAATAATTCGGCTAACGCAATTAAGATACCTACCCAGTGGATACACAAGAATCGCTGACAAATCAAAACGCCTAATTAATAAATCAACACACTTAATTAAGTTACCATTAAAGGCCCATTGCAACCACGGTGTAGTCAGCTACATGTATGATGCCCTGTAACTATCCGTTGTCCCGATTTCCCAATTTTCATGAACATATGAACTATATGATGCATTTCTCAGCAAAACAACACACATCTTCATTCCTCACCAAATAGTTAACTACCCCATGGCTCAACTAGCCCCATTTCAAAATTAAATATATTATAATCAATTTCCCGTTAATGATCGAATCAATAAAACTAATGTTTTTACTAATGCATAGTAAAACCATTTGTAAGAACAGTACCGTACAGGAATATGCTTTGATACTTTACACACTTGCAAATATTACAATCACCAAAAGTTTCATTAAACATCAAACAATTTACTTTTAGCTTTTATTTGGGGACTATTGTGACAATTGTCGCATGATGTATGTCAACCATAATATGGTCAATAACATGTTCTGTCAATTACTGGAACCAAACAACTATCGCTGCTGCATTTGTCTGGGAAACAAGGGTGGCTCAAGTAACCATGTGACTAAACTAACACTGCCTTTCCCTACACACTAGACATCTACGAATTACATTTATTAATTACTATGTACTATTATTTGCGACGCTACGTGTAAAATTTGTATTACATAAACCATTCGATATCGTAAACGTTTATTGATTTCTATAGCACCATATTTATACAATAATATTCTATGGTGATGTACAGTACAATAAATGGCATAATAGAAAGTTAAAACAAAACAAGCATTCAACATTATACAAATATTGATATAAAAAGGTAAAACTGTAAAATGAGTAAAATTAATAATTTCAGTAGAAACATCAAACATATTTTATATAATTATCTTACAAGTGTAAAACTATTTAAATTAATAAAATTAATAAGTTAATTATATGCGATTTTATAGTAGTGAGTCTTCCGTTTGATCTTTAAAACGCTGACAGTGTTGCAGCTGCGAACATCTTTGGGAAGGGAGTTCCACAGTTTCAACAACTGCAGCAACGTTAAAAACATGATCTCCCATAGGTTTTCTTTTTGTCCTTGTTACATCAAGTTAAAGATCATCCTGCGATCTTAGACCGTAGTGGATGCTTCTAGGAGTCAACATTTCCGATATATATTCTGGTCCATGGTCATGTGATGAATTAAATGTCAGTAAGCAAATCTTATATTTAATGCGAAATTCCACCGGCAACCAGTGAAGTGGCTTTAGTACTGGAATAATATGGTTATATTTGCTGATAATATCGTCAGCGTGTATGACCTGTATTGCTGTCTGACACATAAAAGTCTTTTTAAAGACTATATAAACATTATTTTGAATATAAATAAATTATAATAAGGCACATTTCAAGCGGCAACTCAAGGCAGAACGACACATACTTTGCAACGACTGCCAGAGATGGGTGGATTTTGCGTTGTCTGCCTGTCCAAAATCATGGGCAGAGATCAAAGAAAACGGATTCATTTTTCGGTGTATGGGGTGTTTGAGGGTGGAATGTCTGATGAAGGAGGTGTGTAAGTTGACGGATATAGTGAAGGAGATGGAGGTGAGAGTCAACATTGAAATATATGGAACAGAGAAGGATGGCACGGAGAGAGTTAAGAATACAACGACACAGAAGGAGCAGAGTTTTGACACTGAGTCTGAATAAAGGAGAGTGAGAGGAGGGAAGGTGACAGGAGTGAAAGAACAAGGACATGAGAAGAAGACAGAGGGACGGAGGAAAGCTGTTGGGCAGAGGAAAAGAAAACGTGTCAGTGAGGATAGATCAACAGGTGGCCAGACAGTAGAGAACGAGGAGAGACGCGACAGCGATACAGGCGGTGAAGAGGTAGACACCACAGAGGCAGTTGGTAAGATTGTGAAAGAGAAGACTGAGAAGAAGACAGATGGAAGAAGACAGATGGAAGAAGACAGATGGAAGAAGACAGAGTGTACAGCAAAAAACAGAAAACATGACATGCGTGAAGGTGACAGGGGAGAAAGTGACCGTAGAGAAGGAGGTAGGAGGGGGAAAGGGACAGGAGAGGAGAGAAGAGAATGTGATGGGAGGAAAGATGAAGGTATAAAAGGAAGTGAGAGTAAATGTGCTAGAAGAGAAGATGACAGGAGGAAAGGGGACAAGAAATAAAACGACATGAAAGACTGGAACGGAAGAGAGTGTGACAGGAGAGAAGACGGCAGGGGGAAAAGACAACAACCAGACAGATGCAAACCAGAGAAGGCGACTCTATTCTGACAAAGACAGATAAGACACTAAGCGAAGGGAGATGTCGTTGTCCGTCTACCGGACGCTAGGATAGAGCATGAGACTGAAAGGGTAGAGAAGGGCATGGCAAGGGAGGTTCTGTACTAGTACACGTAGGGACAAATAATGCCGACAGGGAGGGAACAGTTGGGATAGTACAGAAGAACAGACAGTTAGTGAGGTAGCTAAAGAAGACCAAGAGTTGAACAGATTATTCTCTCAAGAATGTTGCCAGTAATGGTAGGAAGGGGGGCAACATAAAAAAAACTGCAAGAGGATGGCGATCAACGCACTAGTTGAGCAGATGTGTGAAGAAGTGAGGGTGGGATTAATAGATTTATGGGGGTACTTTGTTGGGAGGGAAGATATGTACATGAGAGATGGCCTCCATCTTAGTGGAAAGGGGGCAGCAGTTTTCTCAGAGAGCCTGCTGCGATCGGTTGACAGTGGGACAGGTTGCATCTATTTAAACTAGATTCGCAGGGGGGACTCACAGAAAAGCCTGAAAATGGAGGCATAGATAAAGACAGCACAAATAAATCAGCAAACAACAGACTGGAAAACTCTTCTGAAGCTGGATATAAATGTGTTTGTTTAAATGCAAGGAGTATAGTAAACAAAAGAAATTAACTAAACATTATGGTAGAAGATATTGACCCTCATATAATAGGTATAACCGAATCCTGGACCACCACCGATAAATCAAAAGATAGATGCTGAATTGGGACTGACAGAATATGTAATGTTTAGAAAAGATAGAATAGGAAGAAAGGGAGGTGGAGTTATTTTATATATTAAATAATCTATCCAGGCTTATGAAATAAAATTAGAAAGAGAAGCAGATTGCGAAGAAGCTGTTCGGTGTAATATAGTTACAGGAAACTCAACGTTAACGATTGGGTTAGTTTATCGAAGTCCAAACGTAAGCATAGAAGAGAATGATGAAGTACAAAACGTGTAATATGGGGGATTTTATCAAAGGGCATATACAATAATAATAATAATAATGTAAGAACCACAAGTTTTTAGTTTTAATACCAAATAGTTTTCTTTCTCAACATGTACTAAAACCGACCAGGGGTGAGAATGTGTTAGATATATAATTTTGTCCTCATAAAATGAATTAGTTAACAATGTCAAGATATATGATACACTGGGGAGTAGTGATCACAACCAGATACGTATATGTATGCATATGTAGGTATATGTGTATGTGTGTATATATGTATATACATATATATACTACTTAACAAAAGAAAGTTATATTTCTCTTAAACGGCATATACTATAATATGTGGGGATTGCACCCCAATATATTTGGTATTAAAGGATGCAGTGATCAAATATGGATTAAATGAATGCAACCAAGCAGTATTTACACCATTATCTGCACGACCAGAATGGGATTTGTACAAGGGGTATGGTGCCTAAAGTGGCACTTTTTGTACACTAGGGATAAAACAGTCAGAATGGACTTTGAAATCATTTTTGTGTGCACATTACATCAATAACGAGTGAGCCCACCAGCTGTAGCAATACACGACTCACATCTACAGCGCATACTGTTTATCAAGCGCTGTACACTATTTTGAGGCAACTTGTCCCACTCGTTTTGTCGTACACCATTCTGCAATTGTCCAGTTGCCATACCACACTCTAAACTGGACAGAAGTGGCATGATTGTTATCACACAGATTATTCCAGAGCAATGTCTCCCTGACCAGTACAGATGAATGACATTATGAACCATTGTGTAAATTTGTGCACACAACATGTTCATGTTTCGCATGAGTAATCCCATTCAATGGGTGAACTTCATTGTCCAGTGGCAGTGGTCAAAGCATCATTACCACTAGCTTGTAACAAATGACTGTACAAGTTGTGAAATTGCCACTTTAGGCACCATACCCCCTTATACAAATCCCATTCTGGTCGTGCAGATAATGGTGTAAATACTGCTTGGTTGCATTCATTTAATCCATATTTGATCACTGCATCCTTTGTTACCAAATATCTTGGGATGCGATCCCCACATATAATAGTATATGCCATTTAAGAGAAATATAACTTTCTTTTGTTGAGTAGTATATATGTATATATATATATATATGTGTGTATATGTATATATGTATATATATATATATACAAATATAACTGAAAAAATGAATGAGATTGCTTTCTAATATATGTTTCCATGTTGTTACCAATGTTGTGTTTAATATACTTGTACAAGTTATGGTCGTGTTGAGGGAAGTGATTAATAAGTACAACGCTTTTATCTTCCCCCATTTCCATGAGTAAATGTTTATGTATTGTATATTGCGTGCAGTTCTCTTTGTATGCATTTTCCACTTGGAAATAAATGATCAATCAATTTTACCATCAAAGTTAAATCAGAAAGGAATTGTAAAAAGCAGTATAGGAGACATTTCCACAAGGATATGAAGAAATATTGAGCAAATTTAATTACACACTGAAGAGTAAGACAGCAACAGAATGCTGGAATATCTTAAAGAGTGAAATTGAGTGCATCGTCCATAAATTTGTTCCTTGACAAAACAAGGGAAACGGTCCAAAAAGAAACATTTATCGAGAACAGCCATCAGAAAAAATTAAGTACAAACAAATGATTTGGAAGTCATGTAAACGTACTGGGAATGATGAAGACAATAACACTTATAAAGAAGCACTAAACCAAGCTACTGTTGAAATTAGAAATTCAAAGAGGAAAAAAATTACCTTGTAATATAAAACATGACAGCAAGAGTTTGTAAGATCATGTTCGAAGCAAACAGAAAGTTCAGGATAAGGTCGGTCCTTTGTATCATCCGCAAATTTCAACACCTTGCTTGTTATATCATCGTCCAAATCGTTTATATATATTAAGAATAATATTGGTCCCAGTACTGATCCCTGTGGTACCCCATTCAAAACTGATTTACAGTTTGAAACCTCCCCATCAACAACTATCCATTGTCTTCTGTCAATCAGCCATTCTGCTATCCAGTTAATTATACCATATCTTATGCGATGGACCTTCCGTTTTTGCAGCAATCTTTGATGTTGCACTTTGTCGAATCCCTCTGATATTATATTTCCAGCACTATGTTCTATGCTTAGAAGGATTAAAAGATGGAGATATACACCATTTACAAGATGATCGATGGACGTGATCTTCACTTTCTCTGCGACCTTAGACATTTTGAACATACAACGAGTATTACAGCACAGGCATGACGCGGTTGATTCTGGTTGAACATTTGACGTGCGCTTAAACACTCGCGCATATGCGAGCGGATGTATGTTAACGAATAGTATTTGCGCACCTACTGCAACGAGGTTGAGCGCATCCTCGAGAAGTTAAGATAGTGTTCGAATGAACAGGTCTGTCACGGGGTGAAATGTAACTACACCCTGCTAAACCCTACGGACTGAATATCACGCTATTCGAGAACATACCGTTACCTTAGTTGTAGGTGGATGCACCCATGAAGATTTTACGTTGACTTTAACTGACGCTGAAGTCTGCTATACGTATAATGCGCGGATAAGCAATGATTCCGTTACCACCTCTACTGGTAGGTATATAGTATTTACTACATAATTGTCTCTGTTTATCTATTTAATCTACATGTATATATGTATGTATGATTG
>CM034534.1:19000770-19138270 GCA_020002185.1 Paraescarpia echinospica
TTATTATTATTAGTTGTATGCTTATTATTATTAACGCCAATTTTTATCAAATTTTTAAAAAGAGAATTTATGTGCAATATGAAAAGTATTGAGAAAGTTGATGTTTCTTGCAACTATATAGACATATCTCTTTGGCAATTGGTACATTGCACTTTTGCTAAATTACCGGTCGCCAGGTCCGGCCAGCAATTTAATAAACGCAGATATAATTGTTTGTCTTATGCACCATTTGGAAATAACTTTTCTAACAGTGACCAAATCTATATTGTCACAACGTGTATACTATTTTGTTTTATAAGTTGCTGATAATATTTATCATCTCACTTGCATGTACTCTCTCCTGCGAGCGTGTTTGTGTGTGTGTGTGTGTGTGTGTGTGTGAGTGTGTGTGTGTGTGTGTGTGTGTTTGTGTGTGTATGTGTGTGTGTGTGTTTGTGTGTGTGTTTGGTTATTCATAAATGTATATATTGTTGATGTTGGCATATTCTTCCCATCATACACATGGCAGAGACTGTATGTGTGAACCGCCCATGTTCCACGGAAATTGAGCAGAAGGTATGATCAACCGCATTGATGGTCTCGCACATCTGCACTGCTCAAAATATAGTGTTTAAACAAACATAGTTTTTCGACCTACGTCTCGATTACCAAAGTTTGCATTTCGCGTTTGTTTGTTTCTGCTGCTGAAATGTTCTCCTCGGCGATTCTCACTGTTAACAATTTGTACATAGTGTTGTCACGTATTATTGTTGTTAAAATGTGTACACATTGAAAGGTAGTGACACTGTTGTATTATTCGCAACAATGGACGTGGTTGACCGGGCTATCATGTATCATATGGTATTAATATTCTTAATCAAGGAAGCATATATATGTGTTATTATTTAATATCCCGTCCATCTAGATCGGGTGATTTCTTATGGATGAGTTTGTTTGAATAATGCGCGGACTCATGCCACTAACATTACAATATCTTCCATGAGTGAAGCATTGTTGGTGGGTGCATAATGTTCTTAATATCATCCAACTTGTTGAAAGTATACTGCCCGCCAAATTGTGTTTAGTATGTCCATAACAATGTTCGTAATTTGAAAGGTACGATCCAGGAGCTTGACCAAATAGTAAAAAAACGTCCAGTTTCAAAACAAGCTTTAATACTAGTACGACCGAGTTGGTATGAGTGAACTGGAATACCCTACTCTAGGAAAGATACGATTTTACCTCAAACTAATTTCAATATAAAGTAGTTTTTCTTTTTCTTTCCCAGAATGGTGTCTTTAGCCACCAAAACGTCCAAAGAAATCCTAGCCCGAGAATATCCCTACACATTGATAAACAAAATGGCTCCAAATTTTTTTTATTATTGCTCACAACTATGGTTCAATGTAAGGTAGGTTTATGATTTAAAGATTGATTCTGATGTTTTCGACATCAGAGAATCCAATAAATTAAATATAAATTTAGTTTGAATACTCTATATATGTAATTGTTCTTCTTTTTCTTCTTCTACTTATTATTATTATTAGTTGTATGCTTATTATTATTAACGCCAATTTTTATCAAATTTTTAAAAAGAGAATTTATGTGCAATATGAACAGTATTGAGAAAGTTGATGTTTCTTGCAACTATATAGACATATCTCTTTGGCAATTGGTACATTGCACTTTTGCTAAATTACCGGTCGCCAGGTCCGGCCAGCAATTTAATAAACGCAGATATAATTGTTTGTCTTATGCACCATTTGGAAATAACTTTTCTAACAGTGACCAAATCTATATTGTCACAACGTGTATACTATTGTGTTTTATAAGTTGCTGATAATATTTATCATCTCACTTGCATGTACTCTCTCCTGCGAGCGTGTGTGTGTGTGTGTGTGTGTGTGTGTGTGTGTGTGTGTGTGTGAGTGTGTGTGTGTGTGTGTGTGTGTGTGTTTGTGTGTGTGTTTGGTTATTCATAAATGTATATATTGTTGATGTTGGCATATTCTTCCCATCATACACATGGCAGAGACTGTATGTGTGAACCGCCCATGTTCCACGGAAATTGAGCAGAAGGTATAATCAACCGCATTGATGGTCTCGCACATCTGCACTGCTCAAAATATAGTGTTTAACCAAACATAGTTTTTCGACCTACGTCTCGATTACCAAAGTTTGCATTTCGCGTTTGTTTGTTTCTGCTGCTGAAATGTTCTCCTCGGCGATTCTCACTGTTAACAATTTGTACATAGTGTTGTCACGTATTATTGTTGTTAAAATGTGTACACATTGAAAGGTAGTGACACTGTTGTATTATTCGCAACAATGGACGTGGTTGACCGGGCTATCATGTATCATATGGTATTAATATTCTTAATCAAGGAAGCATATATATGTGTTATTATTTAATATCCCGTCCATCTAGATCGGGTGATTTCTTATGGATGAGTTTGTTTGAATAATGCGCGGACTCATGCCACTAACATTACAATATTTTCCATGAGTGAAGCATTGTTGGTGGGTGCATAATGTTCTTAATATCATCCAACTTGTTGAAAGTATACTGCCCGCCAAATTGTGTTTAGTATGTCCATAACAATGTTCGTAATTTGAAAGGTACGACCCAGGAGCTTGACCAAATAGTAAAAAAACGTCCAGTTTCAAAACAAGCTTTAATACTAGTACGACCGAGTTGGTATGAGTGAACTGGAATACCCTACTCTAGGAAAGATACGATTTTACCTCAAACTAATTTCAATATAAAGTAGTTTTTCTTTTTCTTTCCCAGAATGGTGTCTTTAGCCACCAAAACGTCCAAAGAAATCCTAGCCCGAGAATATCCCTACACATTGATAAACAAAATGGCTCCAAAAAAATTATATTATTGCTCACAACTATGGTTCAATGTAAGGTAGGTTTATGATTTAAAGATTGATTCTGATGTTTTCGACATCAGAGATTCCAATAAATTAAATATAAATTTAGTTTGAATACTCTATATATGTAATTGTTCTTCTTTTTCTTCTTCTACTTATTATTATTATTAGTTGTATGCTTATTATTATTAACGCCAATTTTTATCAAATTTTTAAAAAGAGAATTTATGTGCAATATGAACAGTATTGAGAAAGTTGATGTTTCTTGCAACTATATAGACATATCTCTTTGGCAATTGGTACATTGCACTTTTGCTAAATTACCGGTCGCCAGGTCCGGCCAGCAATTTAATAAACGCAGATATAATTGTTTGTCTTATGCACCATTTGGAAATAACTTTTCTAACAGTGACCAAATCTATATTGTCACAACGTGTATACTATTGTGTTTTATAAGTTGCTGATAATATTTATCATCTCACTTGCATGTACTCTCTCCTGCGAGCGTGTGTGTGTGTGTGTGTGTGTGTGTGAGTGTGTGTGTGTGTGTGTGTGTGTGTTGAATGACGTGTGTGTGTGTGAGTGTGTGCGTTTGTATGTGCGTGTGTGCTTGAGTATGAGTGTTTGTCTGTGTGTGTCTGATTGAGAGTGTGTGTGTGTGTGTGTGTGTGTGTGTATGTGTTGTGGTTTGGGTATGTGATTTGTGAGAGCGCGTGTGTGTGCGTGTGTGTGTGTGTGTGTGCCTGTGTGTGCGTGTGTGTGTGTTTGGGTGTGAGCGTGCGTGTGTGAGTGTGCGTATGTATATACGTGTCTGGGTTTGATTTGTTAGTGTGTGTGCGTAAGTATGTGTGCATGTGTGTGCTTGCGTGTGTGTTTATGTATGTACGTGTCTGTGTATGTGGGTGTTTGTGAGTGTGTGTGAGTGTGAGTGTGTGTGCATGTGTATGTCTTTGTATGTATCTGTGTGTGCGGAGTGTGCGTGTGTCTGTGTGTGCGTGTGTGTTTGTGTGTGTGCGTGTGAATACGTGTGTGTGAAGTGTGTGTGTGAGTGTGTGAATGTGCGTGTGAGTGAGTGTGTTCGTCTGTGTGTATGCGTGTGTGTTTGTGTGTGTTTGTTTCTGTGTGTGTGTGTGTGAGTGTATGTGCGTGTGCGTGTCTCTGTTTTGTGTGTGCGTGTCTCTGTTTTGTGTGAGTGTGATTGTGTGTGAGTGTGTGTGTGTGAGTGTGTGTGTGTGGTTTCGCGTGTGTTTGTTAGTGTCTTTGTTTGTGTGTTTTGTTGTGTGTGTGTTTTGTGGTGTTCGTGTTTTGTGGTGTATGTGTTGTGTGTGTGAGTGTGTGTTTGAGAGTGTGCTTGTGTGTGCGTGTGTGTGCGTGAGTGTGCTCGTGTGTGCAGTAACATTTCGCGTACTGATTGAAGACGCAAGGTCCAGATGCCTGACCGTTCAGTTTACAAAAATCTTCGGAGGACGTCCAACGTGTTCGGATATTTCACTCACATTACTATATATGCTCACCTGTAATTTCTTTGTGTCATTTACTCTACTTTGTATTATCTCAAACACCTCTGCTTCACACTTCTTCCTCAGGTAAGTCGGCAATCACCCACACCCATACAGTTCTTTGGTTGCTGTTAGGTCAATCGTGACAGTAGTATTCTGTTTGCTTGGTATTAGCACACTGTTTGCTTTAAGCACAAAACAAATTAGTTTGAGAACCATGCGTTTTGGAGAACAAACAATTGGCTGAAATCGGATAATTGTAAAATCAATGCTTTCCAATAGGTACATAAGGTCAGTTCGAATGTGAGGACCGGAGTGATATGGTATTGTCTTGTCTAATTTGACACAAACGTCAGTGTAGAGTAGATGCAGGATGGATGATTGAAATCAAGGTCAGTTATTGGGAGGGACGTTACAGAAGCCTGCTATGGGTGTTGGACATTATGCAGCGTCTGTACCTTACCGGACGACGCTGGTGTAGTGGTGCGAAGAAGTCGGGAGATCTACGTAATAACATGAACTTTAAGTAGATCTGCCAATGTCTTGTTGTAGTAGAGCAGGTGTTTAAATATCTTCTGGCTGATATATATATATTAGTTTACGACTAATTAAAGTATTTTCAGTAATCACTTTTTTATACATGTAACGTTTGCGGGTAGACTGTGCAAAATACGGATAGCACAGTGTCAGCCACGTAATTAAGACTAACAGCCGATACGTGTACCTGTCGAACGTGTGTACGGTTAGCACATACACAACAATACAATATATGTGGCGGCGAAAAAGAACGATCGTTACGACGCTACGTGTTTAAAAAAACATTACAAACGTTATTATGCCATTTTGAATCGAGTGTAATTGAAGTCCTGCCACCTAGCGACCTTGAAAGAACCAAACTGCGGTATTTGTTAAAATGAGGGATTGTAGCGGGGGTTGGACAGTGCAAAATATGTGTAAAATCGTGGCCATCTGCCTAATCTGCCACACCCTAAACCCGACCCTGTCTGATAGTAAATAAACGACAACGTATTGGTATTTAGGAGCCATCTTGTAATTATGCAAATGATCTTTATTCCAATGGAATATTGTATGATATGGCAAATTCATCTTTGTATCAATAACCTTTTTCTATAATTTGAAATCACCCAAATATATCAACATACAGCAAAGATATTGCAACATTTTTATTGCTGGTGGCCATATTAGTTTGATGCAAATTAGATAAACTTCCCGTGTAGACCGCGTCGGCGACGTAATAGAGGATCAGAATCTCAATAGAGAGAACCCGTGTTCGAATGCTGTGCTGCCGTGTCGAACATTGGGCAAGTTCGTTCACTCTACGTTGCTCCAGTTCACTGTTGTATATGTTGTAATCGTGTATTAATTTGACATGCCTTATTTTGCCAATGCTATTTCAGCAATTTCGGGCCAATCCTTAATTTATAGAGGCTGATAGTTGTAGTAGTACTTCCGCTCTAGTAAATCATGTGCTTGCCAAAATTGAGAACGTAGTTCAATGTCGTTCTATTGCCAACGGTCAAACTCAGAACACGACATCACGGCGTCTAGTACCTAGACATAACTACACAGAATATGTGTGTCACGCACATAAGCTGAAATGGAGCACGAAGGTTTGGCACCATTTTCAATTGACCCATTTGACAGTTGTAGCGCTCGCTCGGAGCGCTGGATTCGCCGTTTTGACAACATGATCGTTACCAAAGACATTAATGTTGATGGGCGAAAGAAAGTTATGATGATACACTATGCAGCTGATGCCGTCTTTGAACTAAGTGAATCAGAAGGCGTTCTCCCAAGTGACAATTCACACTAACAAAGGAACAAATTTCCGCATATTGCACGTCAGGGCGGAATGAAGGATACGAAGTATTTACATTTAGACAAGTGCAACAAAACACTGGGGAAATTCTGGATCAATTCCATGCGAGTCTACGACTGTTAGCGAAATACTGCAACTTTGAAACAAGAATCGCGAGATAAAGTCTCAGATAATCCAGAAGTGTCCACTACTAAAGATACGTGATTAAGGGCTGAGTGAAACAGCACTAACCCTGGATCAACTGCTCACGTATGGGCGTATCGTGGAATCTACAATGCACCAATCGAAGATAATGGGAAACACTGTTTCTGAAACTGATCAACCTGTCCATGCAGTTTTTTGTATCGCACTTCATGAGGGCGACGAAGCGAAAACAGTTGCCATCATGGTCGTCAGGTGGCGGGTGGTGTATATGATGGGGAAAGTCATGCCAACAAGCGCCACCAGAGTGGGCCACCGTACCAGGCAAATGCAAGATCGGGTCCAGTATGTGGAGGACATCCGCACAATAGGCTTAAGTGTAAAGCCTGGGGCAAGACCTGCCACATGTGTAGCAAGCTAAATCATTTCATAGAGTGTGTAGACCCATAAGAGTTACGACAGAAGCACATTTCGTGGAAAATGAACCAGTGAATGATTTGTGTGAGGATGCATACAATATGATTTTATACCACACCTCACGCGAACGCTCAGTAAACATATATATTTGTACTGTGAGCATGGCAGGTACAGAAGTTACCATGGAAGTCGATACAGGAGCTTCAATCTCGTTGATTTCGGAGAAAGAGTAGACCAGGATAAAAGAGTCAGCCCCACAACTGACCTTGAGTACAAACAATGTACCACGTCTGCGTACCTGTGATGGCAACACAATTCATACCTTAGGACAAGTTCGGCTGGAGATAGACCATAACAACCAGCATCACAACTTGCACGCACTTGTTGTGCCTGGATCTGGACCAAATCTACTAGGACGTGACTGGCTGTCGATACTAAAACTGAACTGGGCCACTGTACACCAGGTGGACAGATATCACATTCTGAAACCGTACCAAACAGAGTTCAGTGAAAGATATGGTACACTCAAAGCAGTCACTGCAAAATTCTGTGTACATGACACAGTGAAACCACGTTACTGCAAACCACGACCTGTACCACTTGTTCTGCTGGCAAAATTAGAAGCTTTGTTGGATAGCTTACATGAAGAAGGAGTGATTCGTCATTTTGAATATTCGAAATGGGCTGCACGTATTGTACCTGTACTCGAATATACAGGAGCTGTCACAGTCTGCGGAGATTACCAGGTTAAAATCAACCAAGCTGGCAAAGTGGACATGTACCCAATCCCCAACATAAATTATTTGTTCACAAAACTAACGGGTGGTCAACAGTACACAACACTTGACTTAAGCCACGCTTATCAACAAGTTGTACTCGACGAATAGTCGCGTAAGCTCACCACCATCAATACTTCGAAGGTTTTGTTTGAGTATGTACATCTGCCATACGGAGTTAGTTCATCTCCAGACATATTCCAGATAGACAGTAGTCTATCTGGACGACGTCCTGATGACGGGCAGAACTCCAGAAGGGTACGATCAACATCTGCAAATGGTGTTGACTAGACTCCAAAACGCAGGGTTACGTCTGAAAAAGAAGAAACATACCTTTCGTCAGAAGTCATGTCAGTATCTGGGACATGAAATTTACGTGGAACGCATTCACCCGACAAACGAAAAGGTACTCGCCATCGAGAATGCACCTGCACCGCAGAATATGCAAGTGTTACGCAGCTACCTGGGACTCATCCACTAATACCACAACTTCCTACGAAACCTGAGCACCATTTTGACTAGACGCTGAAATTAAAATACGTGTGAAAGACTTATCTTATGCCAGGTACACTGCAAACAGCCACCAAGGTCGCCACTGCGTCCTTGGGAATGGCCAACTCACACCTGGAACCGCATTCACAATGACTATGCGGGACCATTTGATGGACGAATGATTCTCATCATAGTAGATGATCACAGCAGATACATCGATGCTCATGTGGTTATGGCAGCAACCACAAGTGCCACGATCAACAAGCTGAGGCAGACAATTGCAGTTTTGGGACTACCAAACACCATCCTGTCGGACAATGGGAGTTGTTTTTACCAGTGATGAATTTGAACAGTTCTGTAGAGCAAACGGCATCACACACATGAAAGGCTCACCATACCACCAGGCAAATAATCGGTTGGCAGAGAGAGCAATTCAAACAGTGAAGGCTGGTTTTATGTAAACCCAGGGTAAAATTGAAGATCAATTATACAATTTCTTGGCCAGGTATCGAGTTACACCGCAAAATACCACTGGTCGGTCTCCGGCAGAATTTTTGCTGAAAACACCACCACGTACTTGCTTGGATCTAATACAACCCTCCGCCCAGAACCGAGTTCTTCGGAAGCAGGCATTATGACAAACAGCGACATGACGCTCATGCGTCTAAACGCATCTTCAAGGTAGATGCAGTGTGTGGGCCATGAACGTCCAAAGAAAATCCAAATGGATTCCAGGAGTCATCGAAAAGCAACTGGGTCCACTGACATTCGAAGCAGTCTGAATGATGGACACACATGGAAGCGTCATCAGAATCACATGAGAGAGAGAGAAGACCAGATGAGAACGAAGTGGTTAGAAAGGACCAACCATAGACCACTTCATAGGGCCATGTCTCCAGTGCTACCAGGGAGACCGCACTCGACTTCACACACAGTCACCAAAAGTCCGGTTGAAATGCTAGAGCCAACTCTTGAAGCCGTGCCAAAACGAGTGATTACAGCAAATCTACTAACTGTTGTAGCAGTTCCTGTGAGAAGGTCCACAAAAGTTGTGAAACCTCCAGACAAGTAATACTTATAAACTAGCATAGTTGTGAATAGGTGTACGCCGTGCGCTGCCTAACTGTGTTCTAGTGATGTAGTGACAGTAGTTGCTAGACATATTAATTTGTGTATTATGTTTCTGAGGACATACTTGGACACGTTCCATGTATCATATGTGAAGAACATTACTGGTGATTTGAACACTGACGTTACATTCTCTATGAAATAATATAAATAAGAACACGAACTCCTTAAGAGTATTTGTTATTAACAATGTACCTTTAATGTCGTCAGTGCAGAGTGTCACATGACTATTAAACTTAAGGGAGAGGAATGTTGTATTATCTTTACATTTTCCCATGCAGGGATATCTTAGGAGTACACACACACACTCGTGCGCGCCAAGACACAAACACGCGCGCCAACACACACACACGCATGCACGCATGCACGCCATATTAAAAAAAAAGTCGTATAACTTTACGATAATAGCTCCTATGCTTTAACATGGGTAAAATTCCCTATCCTTTAACATGGAGAAAATGGCCTATCTTTTGACCCGGGAGTCCCCCTGGTGGAAATCCCTATCCTTTAACATGCGATTTGCACCGAGAACGGAATTTCCCGCGCTGGACCACCTATATTACTATTCACACGCATGCACGCCACACGATATGACACATATTCAAATTAGAAATACACCTCAGGCGGTAACACCATGGAATGATACGATTCAATCATACAAAACACCTTGCAATCCAACTTCCGTCACGAGTTCCCAAAATGAGTAATGTTTATTTACTTCATATGTACGTTACCAGAAGGAGCAGGCATTAAAATGTCAAAATCGAAAATGTAGCTCTTAAAAAAACATAATAGCAGTTGTTGCATACAATTACTGGACAAATGTATTAAAATAGCTCAGCTAATCACAAAGTTACGACCGTGAATCTCGTCGGCCATTTAATCAGCGTCGACGGCTATGTCATATAACATTGTGCGCTCATTATGTATTTGTTCCCCAGCTGCGCCCGTTTTCTTGCAGCTAATAATGTCTAGTTTAATTTTGTCATGGCGCTGTCTCGCATTAACACTGAACAGAAAGTCTGGAGGCCAGGACACGCAATTAGAAAAGCCGGACGACAACGGAGATAACTCGAATGAGAGAAATGAACGTTGGATTCGCGCCTGGCAGGCGTTTTGTGACACTATCACTTTCCACGGGCTACGAAACGTCGCGTAATCAAATAACGTTCGGCGCAGGTGAGAGGAACACGTATGAGTTAGTGGTCTACTCGTAATGCGTGCGTCAATCAATGCTCCTTCATTGCCAGATTGCGTGTGACCTAGACCAACGTCAGAAGCGTTGCGTCTGATCTGTAAAAAGTGACTGCACCTTACGGCCGATATATAAAGGCAATACATTAATACACAATACATAACCAACATTGCAGGGGCCGACATGTGTTTTGAATGGAGGACCAAAAAAATGATGACGTGAGCTATGCCAGCGGGCCACACATTAATTACTTAATATCACTTGTCCAATCTTCGTGGAAACTGGTGTATCGTGTTCCGATGTATATATGTAGTA
Organism: Paraescarpia echinospica; assembly: GCA_020002185.1. Classification (NCBI taxonomy): domain Eukaryota; kingdom Metazoa; phylum Annelida; class Polychaeta; order Sabellida; family Siboglinidae; genus Paraescarpia; species Paraescarpia echinospica. The sequence goes on from CM034534.1 coordinate 19,011,432, forward strand.
GGCCCTATAGATCTATGTAGGCATTCTAGCTCATATGCGCTGAAACTGAACTTACACATTTTGGTAGCGTGTAAATAAACAGTTGTTATTATTATGAAACATCAGTGGCTAATTTCGAACAATAATTATTAAATACACATTATTTAAAGTCCGCTTTGACGTCATGCTACTGACATTTTAACCAAGTGCTCCACGTCCAAGTGAGCATGGCGTGTGTGATAGTTCCGCCGGCAAGTGTGTTTGGTTGCAAGAAATACCTCACTCAGTGTCACTGTGAGTACTCAGAGGCACATTATATTTTGCTAGTCTTCTTATGCACAGCTTCCGGCGCATCGTCTACTATAACTAGCTGTATAACGAGTAAGTAGGAGCTCCGAGATCTGTAAAACGTTCTACAAACTCCCGTCTCAGCAGCTCAACAAATGCTTTGAACATGTCCGACATTTCTGGTTCGTTTTCAGGAGTGTTGAAAATGCAACTGTTGTGTTTCCCGCAATAGCAACTTGATCTCGAAAGTAGAAACGAACCAGAAGATTTCTTTGGTTAAATGTTCTCGTCTGTTATGTTGATAATTCAGCAGATTGAGATGCGTCACTACGTCGACAAGAAATGAAAACTCGCAGTTGCACCTAGGATCAACGATGTCCGGTAGGCCTTACGTCCGAAAAAGTCTGCCTCACGAAGAAGTTACTTCCATGCTTCAGCTTGTGCACGCGACCCTGCATAAATGTTTGCATCTGTGATCTTTTTCTTTATTTCATGCTGAGCCCCGCAATATTCTGTAAATTATTTAGATACTGCGTCGAAATTTTTCAAACCACACCGCCAAATAAATATATCCAACTGCAACCTTCCTGTCGTCCGATGCCATATCTGACGCTAGCAAAATGCTGAGGATCCGTTCCGAAGTCTATGACAAGTTAGCTATTTGAAGGCATGAGTCGCAATGCAAGTCCCACGACCAGAATTTGGGTGCAGCAACAAAAGGTTAGGAATCATTGGGATAGATGACGCAGTGGGCCTGAATAGATTCGAAGTGGCACCTCCATCGTGTCAAACCGTTTCAATCGGCGAAATAAATCCTCTTGCTCTTCCTCTCACTGAAGGAGCACTATGCAAATATATATGTTGTCATACCGCGGGCCACATTGTATACAATCTCGCTTTTAGTCTGCGGGCTGCACGGAATAGCTTCGAGGGCCGCATTTGGCCCAAAGAATCGCAGGTTACCGACCACAGCTATGTAGGTCTATTAAGTAATATATCGGCTACAGCATCTTCCCTACATCAGATACAGTTGGGGACGGTTTACGTAATTTACAAAAAGAGAACTTCGATTGTATTAATGCCTATGAATGTTTTACTATGATTTGGTAGTTTCGAACTGTTGTTCGCGACGTTAGTTCGTTTTGTTTACGATTGTTCCTGTTATAAAATGCGTAAAGCTGTCGGCTGATCATCTGAGGACGGTTTTATGTATTTGTGTGTGTGTGTGCGTTTATTTGTTAACGTGTTTGTTTATATTTGTGTGTATGCGTTTGGTGTGTGCTTGTGTGCGTGTGTTTGTGTTCGCCTACGTATGCGCCTGTGTCGGTGTGTGCGTGCGTGTTACATGTTTATAACTGTCTGATGGGTTGACTGCGTGTTACATGAACACTTGGTTGCTGTAAGTATTTTTATTAATCACTTTTTATACATGTAACATTTGCGGGAAGACACACCTGGAACCGCATTCAAATTGACTATGCGGGACCATTTGTTGTTGAATAAACGTTCATTCATTCATTCATTTGATGGACGAATGATTCTCATCATAGTAGATGATCACAGCAGATACTTCGATGCTCATGTGGTTATGGCAGCAACCACAAGTGCCACGATCAACAAGCTGAGGCAGACATTTGCAGTTTTGGGACTATCAAACACTATCCTGTCGGACAATGGGAGTTTTTTTTACCGGTGATGAATTTGAACAGTTCTGTAGAGCCAACGGCATCAGACACATGAAAGGCTCACCATACCATCAGGCAAATAATCGGTTGGCAGAGAGAGCAATTCAAACAGTGAAGGCTGGTTTTATGTAAACCCAGGGTAAAATTGAAGATCAATTATACAATTTCTTGGCCAGGTATCGAGTTACACCGCAAAGTACCACTAGTCGGACTCCGGCAGAATTTGTGCTGGAAACACCACCACGTACTCGGTTGGATCTAATACGACCAACCTTCCAGAACCGAATTCTTCGGAAGCAGGTACCGCCATTTCAGAGGGCCATGTCTCCAGTGCTACCAGGGAGACCGCACTTGACTTCAGACACAATCACCAACAGTACGGTGGAAATGCTAGAGCCAACCCTTGAAGCAGTGCCAAAACAACTGACTACAGCAACTCTACTAACTGTTGTAGCAGTTCCTGTGAGCAGGTCCACAAAAGTTGTGAAACCTCCAGACAAGTAATACTTATAAACTAGCACAGTTGTGAATAGGTGTACGCCGTGCGCTGCCTAACTGTATTGTAGTGAAGTAATGACAGTAGTTGCTAGACATATTAATCTGTGTATTATGTTTCTGAGGACATACTTGGACAAGTTCCATGTATCATATGTGAAGAACATTACTGGTGATTTGAACATTGACGTTACATTCTCTATGAGAGAATAAAAATGAGAACACGAACTCCTTGAGAGTATTTGTTATTAACAATGTACCTTTAATGTCGTCAGTGCAGAACGTCAAATGACTATTAAACTTAAGGGAGAGGAATGTTGTATTATGTTTACGGGTTATCGCGTGAGATTCCACCAATTCGACGGAATTCCACCATAATAGACGGATTATCGCGTGAGATTCCCTCAAAAAGGGAGCAAAGCAAAGCAAATAGACGGGTTATCGCGTGAGATTCCACCAATTCGACGGAATTCCACCATAATGGACGGGTTACCGCGTGAGATTCCAACAATTCGACGGAATTCCATCAGAATAGACGGGTTACCGCGTGAGATTCCACAGATTTGACGGAATTCCATCAGAATAGACGGGTTATCGCGTGAGATTCCACCAATTCGACGGAATTCTACCGTAATAGACGGGTTATCGCGTGAGATTCCCTCAAAAAGGGAGCAAAGCAAAGCAAATAGACGGGTTATCGCGTCAAATTCCACCAAAAGGGAGCAAATAGACCGTTTATCGCGTAACATCTCACCTCTTTCAGGCAAGTCGACAGTTTATCGCGTGACATCTCACCTCTTTCAGGCAATTCGGCAGTTTTTCGCGTGACATCTCACCTCTTTCAGGCAATTCGACAGTTTATCGCGTGACATCTCACCTCTTTCAGACAATTCGGCAGTTTATCGCGTGACATCTCTACCAAACTTAGCACACGAGACTACGGCCGATACATTGCATGAGACTACGGACGAGACATCGCATGAGACTACATGTTCCAAGAAACATTCCGTTCTTTACATTTGAACAATAAACACGTACATGATGAGCTTATGAACTAGTCTACCAGCTACCAACAAGCCTACATCATCATCATCATCATCACGTGCAGCCTTCCATTACCCAGATTACAAGAGACATTTCACACATCGAGACAACTTGAAACGACACAGTATCCTCAGTCGCTGTGCACTGTCGACAAACGCTACACTGCTGAAATCACTTGTCCTGACGCTCACTACGACATCTGTGTAACACCAAACATTTATACCAAAGAGTGACAAGAACCAAACTTGTCGGACAAATGAAACACCAACCATTTAGATCAACGAGCGACAAGAACCAAACATCACATACCTTCATGTCAAGAGACGACCATCTGTTCGGATTCACATCCAACGAGACGACCATAGGACTCGTGTGAGGTATCGCATCTTTAAACGGAAAACATATGTACATGAAACAGCCGTCTTTACAACGTAACAATTCTATATTTACAAATAGTGCGAGCGATCAGACACGATACGACCTTCTCGAGAGTCGAAAAAAGAAAGACCAGAATCGTCGGAAGTATGGTATATACACTAGTTTTCGGCGTCATTTCATTTGTATAACCAATCAGACCGAACGTACATCACGTGACTTCCCTTAACACAAAAACTATGCACGTTCATGAGAGAGGCGACATTCGACGCCACCAAACGGACACCAATACAATAAGTCAGAGTACTGCCATCTACCAGCCATGATAGATGACAAAGTTGGGGTTAATCTCGCGAAAATTTAAACAACCACCAAGATGGTTGTATACATTTTCAGAAAATGTTATGTTTTTGTCCCAAAGGGACAAAACATGAAATTTTCGCGAGATTTACCCCAACTTTTTTCTCTATCTAACCAAATTATATATTTTTACCCGCTAGATGGCGCCATGATGTGACGTATTTCTCCGATTATCCACTAGGGGGCGCTACGCCATAAGTGACGCCGTACCGGAAGTTACTTCACTGTCATGGCAGCCTCTGCTAGGGACGGTACGTTGGAAGTGACGTCGCACCGGAAGTTACTTGACGGTCATAGCGGCCTCTACGCTTCCGGTATTCTGGGAAGTGTGTCAACGAATAGAGATCTATCAGGGCCGGCAGATGGCAATACTCTGACTAATTACATTGGTGTCCGTTGAGTGGCGTCGGGAACCATGATGGTCACCTCTTTGAATGAAGTCCTGTCAGGTGGTTGTCCTTACATGTTATTGACATATTCGTTTTCGATCATAGCAATTTTCATATTCGCTTACTATGGCAGCCTCTACTAGGGATGGTACGTCGGAAGTGACGTCGCACCGGAAGTTACTTGACTGTCATGGCGGTATCTACGCTTCCGGTATTCCGGGAAGTGTGTCAACGAATAGAGATCTATCATGGCCAGTAGATGGCAATACTCTGACTAATTACATTGGTGTCCGTTGAGTGGCGTCGGGAACCAAGATGGTCACCTCTTTGAATGAAGTTCTGTCAGGTGGTTGTCCTTACATGTTATTGACATAGTCGTTTTCGATCACAGCAGTTTTCAAATTCGCTTGCTACGGCAGCCTCTACTAGGGACGCTACGTCGGAAGTGACGTCGCACCGGAAGTTACTTGACTGTCATAGCGGCCTCTATGCTTCCGGTATTCCCGGAAGTGTTTCAACGAATAGAGATCTATCATGGCTGGTAGATGGCAATACTCTGACTAATTACACTGGTGTCCGTTGAGTGGCGCCGGATGTCGCCTCTCTCATGAACGTGCACAGTTTTTGTGTTAAGGGAAGTCACGTGATGTACGTTCGGTCTGATTGGTTATGCAAATGAAATGACGCCGAAAACTAGTGTATATACCATACTTCCGACGTTTCTGGTCTTTCCTTTTTCGACTCTCGAGAAGGTCGTATCGTGTCTGATCGCTCGCACTATTTGTAAATATAGAATTGTTACGTTGTAAAGACGGCTGTTTCATATACATATGTTTTCCGTTAAAAGAAGCGATAGCTCATACGAGTCCTATGGTCGTCTCGTTGGATGTGAATCCGAACAGATGATCGTCTCTTGACATGAAGGTATGTGATGTTTGGTTCTTGTCGCTCGTTGATCTAAGTGGTTGGTGTTTCGTTTGTCCGACAAGTTTGGTTCTTGTCATTCTTTGGTATAAGTGTTTGGTGTTACACAGATGTCGTAGTGAGCGTCAGGACAAGTGATTTCTGTAATGTAGCGTTTGTCAATAGTGCACAGCAACTGAGGATACTGTGTCGTTTCAAGTTGTCTCGATGTGTGAAATGTATTTTCTAATCTGGGTACTGGAAGGCTGCACGTGATGATGATGATGATGTAGGCTTGTTGGTAGCTGGTAGACTAGTTCATAAGGTCATGATGTACATGTTTACTGTTCAAATGTAAAGAACGGAATGGTTCTTGGAACACGTAGTCTCATGCGATGTCTCGTCCGTAGTCTCGTGCAGTGTCTCGGCCGTAGTCTCGTGCGTTAAGTTTGGTAGAAATGTCACGCGATAAACTGCCGAATTGTCTGAAAGAGGTGAGATGTCACGCGATATACTGTCGAATTGCCTGAAAGAGGTGAGATGTCACGCGATAAACTGTCGAATTGCCTGAAAGAGGTGAGATGTCACGTGATAAACTGTCAACTTGCCTGAAAGAGGTGAGATGTCACGTGATAAACTGTCAACTTGCCTGAAAGAGGTGAGATGTTACGCGATAACCGGTCTATTTGCTCCCTTTTGGTTGAATTTGACGCGATAACCCGTCTATTTGCTTTTGCTTTGCTCCCTTTTTGAGGGAATCTCACGCGATAACCCGTCTATTATGGTGGAATTCCTTCGAATTAGTGGAATCTCACGCGATAACACGTCTATTATGGTGGAATTCCGTCGAATTGGTGAAATCTCACGCGATATCCCGTCTATTCTGATGGAATTCCGTCGAATCGGTGGAATCTCACGCGGTAACCCGTCTATTCTGATGGAATTCCGTCGAATTGTTGGAATCTCATGCGGTAACCCGTCTATTATGGTGGAATTCCGTCGAATTGGTGGAATCTCACGCGATAACCCGTCTATTTGCTTTGCTTTGCTCCCTTTTTGAGGGAATCTCACGCGATAACCCGTCTATTATGGTGGAATTCCATCGAACTGGTGGAATCTCACTCGATACCCCGTCTATATGCTTTGCTTTGCTCCCTTTTTGAGGGAATCTTACGCGATAACCCGTCTATTATGGTGGAATTCCGTCGAATTGATGGAATCTCACGCGATAACCCGTCTGTTTGCTTTGGTTTGCTCCCTTTTTGAGGGAATCTCACGCGATAACCCGTCATGCGATAACCCGTCGAATTGCTTTGCTTTGCTTCGTTTTGGTGGAATCTCACGTGGTAACCTGTTAAGTTTAATGTTTTAGTATTTCGTTTGTCCGACAAATTTGGTTCTTGTCGCTCGTTGGTCTTAGTTTGGTTAAGTAAAGACACAGAATAAGGTTGGCACAGTTTATTCGTGAACAACACAAACGTATTTACATGTCACTCTCCATAACTACAAGAACCAGAGACTACACATTGATACAGAGTCTTTCAAAGTTTAATCGTGTACAAAATAATATACAGGGACGCCATTTTGACGGAAGTAAACAAAAACACAGGGAAGCTATTTTGACGGAAGTAAACATACACAGCGGCACTATTTTAACGGAAGTAAACAAAGTACATGTAAACTATATATAGGGACACCATTTTAGCGGAAGTAAACATACACAGGGGTGTCATTTTAACGGAAGTAAACACACAATTGTCCGGGTGTCAAGTCGGCTAGTTTAAGATGTGCGTCTAACAAAATAGTCAACCAGTCTTTATTCATTGTACTCAAATTGTATCTATGTAGATCTCTATGAGTCCATTTTCGGTTACCAATGCCAGGTTATTATTTTACTCTGCAGTCCGTACTTGAATTTTCTAATCTACCGTCTGCGCATGTGTAGTTTGTACTCTGAAGTCGGTGATCTTTCGGCACGCCTACGTGATCATTATGTACTGTTCTACAATCCATAGTCGTTCGGCACACCCACGTGATCTTTATGTTCCATCGAATTGGTATAAAAAGAAATTATACACAGGTGCCTTATTTTATTCATTCTCGTCAGATACGTTGGTTATCAGGACGTGAGATGTCACGACTTATTTTGCGCCTTTTACTGCTCCTTTTGGAACCCCTCTGACCGTTCGTCCGTCTCGTCACCTACGTCGATTGATTGGAAGTGAGATGTCACGGCTTACTTCGCGCCCTTTGGTGCTGCTTTTGGAGGCATTTCCTTCTGTTGCTGCTGTGGTACCATCACCCGTTGTTGCTGATTTTGGAGACCTTCTTGGTACCTTGAAGTTCGTGCCTGCTGCTGTTGTTCTTGCTGAACCTGCAGTTGCTTTTGGAGATTTAATATAATTTAAATGGTTCTTTTCAGAACCAATCACCTATGCTGTTGTTTTTGAAGGTGTATTTTAATTTAAACGGTTCTTTTCAGAGCCATCCATCTTCTCACAAAAGAGTTTTAACTACTATGTTGGTATTGATACAAAGTCTGATAAGTACAAATGTCGTATGTTAGCTTATGTTACAGGTCAAATGACCAAAATACTACGTAAATAGTTGGTAGTTTTAGTGTTTTAGCAGATAAGTAACTGTTTTATAATTCCCTATGACTTAACACGAGACAAATACCCGGATGTTTTTCCAATACACAGACCATTCGTTATCAATTTATACTGATTTATACCGGTTAGTTGTGTCAGTGTTCGATATAGTTCTTACAAATGTTGGCTAACAAAATCACTATGATAGCTTTGACGTTATACACGACGTACGCGCGCACTCGCGCCCGCAGCAAACAAACAAGTTCAGACATGTCTCCAGGATACATTTGCACACAGTAGCGTCGGTATTGTAGTGTGTTGACAAAATTAGCAAAGAAAACTTCCAATTCAAATCAGTTTGGAACCAGTTGGCTTATAGTACGATGAGTCTGTGTTGAAAGCTGGTTTTACTCTGCAGTCCATTTTCTAATCTACCGTCTGCGCATGTGCAGTTTGTACTCTGAAGTCGGTAATCTTTCGGCACGCCCACGTGACCTTTCGGCACATTCACTAACTATATATCCTACAGTCCATCATATTTCGGCACACCCACGTGACCTTTATGTTCCATCGAACTGCTATGAAAAGAAATTATACACATTACCAGGTGCCTCATTTTATTTGTTCTCGTTCGTCTCGTCACAGCTTATTTCGTACATTTTGCGGGTGTTTTTGGAGGTATTTTCTCCAAAATCAACAACAGCGGATGATGGTACCGCAGCAGCAACAGAAGGAAATGAAGATTTAATATAATTTAAACGGTTCTTTTCAGAACCAATCGTCTTTGCTGTTGTTTTTGAAGGTTTGTTTTAATTTAAACGGTTCTTTTCAGAGCCAACCATCATCTCACAAAAGAGTATTAACTATTTCTGTATTGATACAAAGTCTGGTAAGTACAAATGTGGTATGTTAGCTAATGTTACAGGTCAAAGGGTTATACCGGTTTGTTTATAGCCAGTGTTCGATATAGTTCTTACAAATGATAGCTAATATACATGTACTGTTCCATCATAACGATTCACTTTGTTAGGCGCCTGATTAAAAAAAAAATTTGCAAACAATTCTTTATTCGGTAAGTTTGGTGACAAGGCCACCTAGTTGACATCGTGTCTCGCACATAGCACATCACGCATAGCGCCTCGCTTGTGTTTACTTCTTTACATACTTACATACGTGTGGATTAAGAATGGTAGCATGATAAAAGGTTGAAACAAAACTGTTGATCTCTAGATGTAGATGAAACACAGACGAGACTTGAACAGGGAATATCACTTCAAAACAGTTTTCAAGCGACCGCTCAAGTGAGATACGGCTGGTAAGTATAAATGTTATATGTCGATACCCGACTGTTCTTCTAACACAGCATTCTTTACGAGTTTATACCAGTTTATACCGGTTAATAATTATATGATGATACCCGACTGTTCTTCCAACACACAGAGAGTTCATTACGAGTTTATACCAGTTTATACCGGCTAATAGCGTCAGTTTTGTAGTGTGCTGAACAAATTACCAAAGAAACTTTTAGAATGAAATTTTACATGGAAATTTTCCACTCGCTATAATACGTCACTGACCCTAACGTCACATGATGGGATTATATTCAAGTGCGCAAGTTCAAAACGATGGCTAACCAAAGCACTACATGTTTGTCCAACTCCCCTCACGTACAGAATTACTGCGCGTATCAGTTTAATGACGTCATACAGGGTGCGCACGCTCACGCTCGCAACAAACAAACATGTCCAGACACGTCTCTAGTACGGATTTTATAAAAGACACGAATTTAACCACTAACTAATAACACTAGTCTATATGTCTGACCTATGATGTATGTCAGTGTTTGTTTGTAAGTTGTTTGTCAGTGGTTTTGAGCTGAAGGTCAGATAGGTGTTAGCCCCTATGCTTTAACATGGGGAAAATTCTCTATCCTTTAACATAGAGAAAATGGCCTATCTTTTAACCCGGGAGTCCTCCTGGTGGAAATCCCTATCCTTTAACATGGCGAAAAAATGGCCTATCCTTTAACCCGGGAGGACCCCGGTGGAAATCCCTATCCTTTAACATGGGATTTGCACCGGACGAAAATCCGTTGCTCCGGATCTCGAAAACCATTTTCTGATTTCTGGAAGAAAATCAGAATTTTTCCCTATAATTTAACATGGGATTTGCACCGGGAACGGAATTGCCCGCGCTGGGCCACCTATATTACTACTCACAAGCATGCACGCATGCACGCCACACGACATGACACATATTCAAATTAGAAATACACCTCAGGCGGTAACACCGTGGAATGATACGATTCAATCATACAAAACACCATGTAATCCAACTTCCGTCACGAGTTCCCAAAATGAGTAATGTTTATTTACTTCATATGTACGTTACCAGAAGGAGCAGGCATTAAAATGTCAAAATCGAAAATGTAGCTCTTAAAAAACCGTAACAGCAGTTGTTGCATGGAAGTACTGGACAAATGTATTAAAATAGCTCAGCTAATCACAAAGTTACGACCGTGAATCTCGTCGGCCATTTAATCAGCGTCGACGGCTATGTCATATAACATTGTGCGCTCATTATGTATTTGTTCCCCAGCTGCGCCCGTTTTCTTGCAGCTAATAATGTCTAGTTTAATTTTGTCATGGCGCTGTCTCGCATTAACACTGAACAGAACGTCTGGAGGCCAGGACACGCAATTAGAAAAGCAGGACGACAACGGAGATAACTCGAATGAGAGAAATGAACGTTGGATTCGCGCCTGGCAGGCGTTTTGTGACACTATCACTTTCCACGGGCTACGAAACGTCGCGTAATAAAATAACGTTCGGCGCAGGTGAGAGGAACACGTATGAGTTAGTGGTCTACTCATAATGCGTGCGTCAATCATTGCTCCTTCATTGCCAGATTGCATGTGACCTAGACCAACGTCAGAAGCGTTGCGTCTGATCCGTAAAATGTGACTGCACCTTACGGCCGATATATAAAGGCAATACATTAATACACAATACATAACCAACATAGCAGGGGCCGGCAACTGTTTTGAATGGAGGACCAAAAAAATGATGACGTGAGCTATGCCAGCGGGCCACACATTAATTACTTAATATCACTTGTCCAATCTTCGTGGAAACTGGTGTGTCGTGTTCCGATGTATATATATAGTAGGCCCTGTAGATCTGTATAGGCATTCTTGCTGATATGCGTTGAAACTGAACTTACACATTTTGGTAGCGTGTAAATAAACAATTGTTATTGTTATGAAACATCAGTGGCTAATTTCGAACAATAATTATTAAATACACATTATTTAAAGTCCGCTTTGACGTCATGCTACTGACATTTTAACCAAGTGCTCCACGTCCGAGAGAGTTTGGCGTGTGTGATAGTTCCGCCGGCAAGTGCGTTTGGTTGCAAGAAATACCTCACTTTGAGTACTCAGAGGCACGTTATAATTTGGTAGTCTTCTTATGCACAGCTTCCGGCGCATCGTCTACTATGACTACCTGTATAACGAGTAAATAGGAGCTCCGAGATCTGTAAAACGCTCTACAAACTCCCGTCTCAGCAGCTCAACAAATGCTGTGTACGTGTCCGGCATTTCTGGTTCGTTTTCAGGAGTGTTTAAAAATGCAACTGTTTTGTTTCCCGCAATCGCAACTTGATCTCGAAAGTAGAAACGAACCAGAAGATTTCTTTGGTTAAATGTTCTCGTCTGTTGTGTTGATAATTCAGCTGATTGAGATGCGTCGCTATGTCGACTAGAAATTAAAACTCGCAGAAGCACCTAGGATCAACGATGTCCGGTAGGCCTTACGTCCGAAAAAAAAAATTTCAAACCACACCGCCAACTAAATATATCCAACTGCAACCTTCCTGTCCTCCGATGGCATATCTGACGCTAGCGAAATGCTGAAGATCCGTTCCGAAGCCTATGACAAGTTAGCTATTTGAAGGCATGGGTCGCAATGCAAGTCCTACGACCAGAATTTGGGTGCAGCAACAAAAGGTTAGGAATCACTGGGATAGATGACGCAGTGGGCCTGAATAGATTCGAAGTGGCACCTCCATCGTGTCAAATCTTTTCAATCAGCGAAATAAATCCTTTTGTTCTTCCTCTCACGGAAGGAGCACTATGCAAATATCTACGTTGTCATCCCGCGGGCCACGTTGAATACAATCTCGCTTTTAGTCTGCGGGCTGCACGGAATAGCTTCGCGGGTCGCATTTGGCCCGCGAATCGCAGGTTACCGAGCACTGCTATGTAGGTATATTAAGTAATATATCGGCTACAGCATCTTCCCTACATCAGATACAGTTGGGGACGGTTTACGTAATTGTTTTCGATTGTTCCTGTTATAAAATGCGTAAAGCCGTTGGCTGATCATATGGGGACGGTTTTATGTATTTGTGTGTGTGTGCGTTTATTTGTTAACGTGTTTGTTTATATTTGTGTGTATGCGTTTGGTGTGTGCTTGTGTGCGTGTGTTTGTGTTCGCCTACGTATGCGCCTGCGTATGTGTGTGTTTGCGTGGTACATGTTTTTAATTGTCTGATGGGTTGACTGCGTGTTACATGAACACTTGGTTGGTGCAGACAGTGGCATGTATCACCTCACAATTAAGGTTACCCTACGATAGTCACAAATGATTTCCATATACAGTAAAGTATAGGACAATAGTCCTGATAATCAGGTCACCTCACTATTCAGGTCAACTTTGAACAGTCCCAAGAGTGGCCTTAATAGAGAGGGTCCACTCTATAATCGAGTAGCGTGTCTACGTGGTTATGTTAGCGTTTTTGTAGGAGATTTGCAATTCCGGCGCCAAACTTTCACGGATTAATCTACGACCCCTCGAAAGAAATATAATGCCTTTGTTTTTTTTTGAAATTCTCCTGATGTCAAGGGTTCTCAGCTTTTATTGGGTAAATATAAAACGTAACTTCCAGCAATCGTAGAAACTACATCCCCGGCGAATACTTCGGGAAACCAGCCCCTGCGTCTGTACATATACCGTCGGAGAGCACGTACGCCATATGTAATATAATAGTTAACTGTGAGGGCATTTATATTAGAAAACATACATAGCAACTGTAGGGGAATGCAGTGTTAGTTTATCTATTTTTGATTTTTTTCAATAACTACGACAACATTATATTCTTATGTCAAAATTGTGTTTACTGACATAAACTATGATTATTTGTAGATGTTTTGCAACAAATAGAGTGTGTCTAACATGACTAGTTCAACTAGCGCTATCTGTGGGGTCAGTTGTGCCACACTGCTGAATAAGTTGAGCCACAGTTGGTAAATATTTTACTTTACGCAGGCCTTCTACTAAAATGTCATAATAATTCGGCTAACGCAATTAAGATACCTACCCAATGGATACACAAGAATCGCTGACAAATCAAAACGCCTAATTAATAAATCAACACACTTAATTAAGTTACCATTAAAGGCCCATTGCAACCACGGTGTAGTCAGCTACATGTATGATGCCCTGTAACTATCCGTTGTCCCGATTTCCCAATTTTCATGAACATATGAACTATATGATGCATTTCTCAGCAAAACAACACACATCTTCATTCCTCACCAAATAGTTAACTACCCCATGGCTCAACTAGCCCCATTTCAAAATTAAATATATTATAATCAATTTCTCGTTAATGATCGAATCAATAAAACTAATGTTTTTACTAATGCATAGTAAAACCATTTGTAAGAACAGTACCGTACAGGAATATGCTTTGATACTTTACACACTTGCAAATATTACAATCACCAAAAGTTTCATTAAACATCAAACAATTTACTTTTAGTTTTTATTTGGGGACTATTGTGACAATTGTCGCATGATGTATGTCAACCATAATATGGTCAATAACATGTTCTGTCAATTACTGGAACCAAACAACTATCGCTGCTGCATTTGTCTGGGAAACAAGGGTGGCTCAAGTAACCATGTGGCTAAACTAACACTGCCTTTCCCTACACACTAGACATCTACGAATTACATTTATTAATTACTATGTACTATTATTTGCGACGCTACGTGTAAAATTTGTATTACATAAACCATTCGATATCGTAAACGTTTATTGATTTCTATAGCACCATATTTATACAATAATATTCTATGGTGATGTACAGTACAATAAATGGCATAATAGAAAGTTAAAACAAAACAAGCATTCAACATTATACAAATATTGATATAAAAAGGTAAAACTGTAAAATGAGTAAAATTAATAATTTCAGTAGAAACATCAAACATATTTTATATAATTATCTTACAAGTGTAAAACTATTTAAATTAATAAAATTAATAAGTTAATTATATGCGATTTTATAGTAGTGAGTCTTCCGTTTGATCTTTAAAACGCTGACAGTGTTGCAGCTGCGAACATCTTTGGGAAGGGAGTTCCACAGTTTCAACAACTGCAGCAACGTTAAAAACATGATCTCCCATAGGTTTTCTTTTTGTCCTTGTTACATCAAGTTAAAGATCATCCTGCGATCTTAGACCGTAGTGGATGCTTCTAGGAGTCAACATTTCCGATATATATTCTGGTCCATGGTCATGTGATGAATTAAATGTCAGTAAGCAAATCTTATATTTAATGCGAAATTCCACCGGCAACCAGTGAAGTGGCTTTAGTACTGGAATAATATGGTTATATTTGCTGATAATATCGTCAGCGTGTATGACCTGTATTGCTGTCTGACACATAAAAGTCTTTTTAAAGACTATATAAACATTATTTTGAATATAAATAAATTATAATAAGGCACATTTCAAGCGGCAACTCAAGGCAGAACGACACATACTTTGCAACGACTGCCAGAGATGGGTGGATTTTGCGTTGTCTGCCTGTCCAAAATCATGGGCAGAGATCAAAGAAAACGGATTCATTTTTCAGTGTATGGGTTTGAGGGTGGAATGTCTGATGAAGGAGGTGTGTAAGTTGACGGATATAGTGAAGGAGATGGAGGTGAGAGTCAACATTGAAATATATGGAACAGAGAAGGATGGCACGGAGAGAGTTAAGAATACAACGACACAGAAGGAGCAGAGTTTTGACACTGAGTCTGAATAAAGGAGAGTGAGAGGAGGGAAGGTGACAGGAGTGAAAGAACAAGGACATGAGAAGAAGACAGAGGGACGGAGGAAAGCTGTTGGGCAGAGGAAAAGAAAACGTGTCAGTGAGGATAGATCAACAGGTGGCCAGACAGTAGAGAACGAGGAGAGACGCGACAGCGATACAGGCGGTGAAGAGGTAGACACCACAGAGGCAGTTGGTAAGATTGTGAAAGAGAAGACTGAGAAGAAGACAGATGGAAGAAGACAGATGGAAGAAGACAGATGGAAGAAGACAGATGGAAGAAGACAGATGGAAGAAGACAGAGTGTACAGCAAAAAACAGAAAACATGACATGCGTGAAGGTGACAGGGGAGAAAGTGACCGTAGAGAAGGAGGTAGGAGGGGAAAAGGGACAGGAGAGGAGAGAAGAGAATGTGATGGGAGGAAAGATGAAGGTATAAAAGGAAGTGAGAGTAAATGTGCTAGAAGAGAAGATGGCAGAAGAAAAGGGGACAAGAAATAAAACGACATGAAAGACTGGAACGGAAGAGAGTGTGACAGGAGAGAAGACGGCAGGGGGAAAAGACAACAACCAGACAGATGCAAACCAGAGAAGGCGACTCTATTCTGACAAAGACAGATAAGACACTAAGCGAAGGGAGATGTCGTTGTCCGTCTACCGGACGCTAGGATAGAGCATGAGACTGAAAGGGTAGAGAAGGGCATGGCAAGGGAGGTTCTGTACTAGTACACGTAGGGACAAATAATGCCGACAGGGAGGGAACAGTTGGGATAGTACAGAAGAACAGACAGTTAGTGAGGTAGCTAAAGAAGACCAAGAGTTGAACAGATTATTCTCTCAAGAATGTTGCCAGTAATGGTAGGAAGGGGGGCAACATAAAAAAAACTGCAAGAGGATGGCGATCAACGCACTAGTTGAGCAGATGTGTGAAGAAGTGAGGGTGGGATTAATAGATTTATGGGGGTACTTTGTTGGGAGGGAAGATATGTACATGAGAGATGGCCTCCATCTTAGTGGAAAGGGGGCAGCAGTTTTCTCAGAGAGCCTGCTGCGATCGGTTGACAGTGGGACAGGTTGCATCTATTTAAACTAGATTCGCAGGGGGGACTCACAGAAAAGCCTGAAAATGGAGGCATAGATAAAGACAGCACAAATAAATCAGCAAACAACAGACTGGAAAACTCTTCTGAAGCTGGATATAAATGTGTTTGTTTAAATGCAAGGAGTATAGTAAACAAAAGAAATTAACTAAACATTATGGTAGAAGATATTGACCCTCATATAATAGGTATAACCGAATCCTGGACCACCACCGATAAATCAAAAGATAGATGCTGAATTGGGACTGACAGAATATGTAATGTTTAGAAAAGATAGAATAGGAAGAAAGGGAGGTGGAGTTATTTTATATATTAAATAATCTATCCAGGCTTATGAAATAAAATTAGAAAGAGAAGCAGATTGCGAAGAAGCTGTTCGGTGTAATATAGTTACAGGAAACTCAACGTTAACGATTGGGTTAGTTTATCGAAGTCCAAACGTAAGCATAGAAGAGAATGATGAAGTACAAAACGTGTAATATGGGGGATTTTATCAAAGGGCATATACAATAATAATAATAATAATGTAAGAACCACAAGTTTTTAGTTTTAATACCAAATAGTTTTCTTTCTCAACATGTACTAAAACCGACCAGGGGTGAGAATGTGTTAGATATATAATTTTGTCCTCATAAAATGAATTAGTTAACAATGTCAAGATATATGATACACTGGGGAGTAGTGATCACAACCAGATACGTATATGTATGCATATGTAGGTATATGTGTATGTGTGTATATATGTATATACATATATATACTACTTAACAAAAGAAAGTTATATTTCTCTTAAACGGCATATACTATAATATGTGGGGATTGCACCCCAATATATTTGGTATTAAAGGATGCAGTGATCAAATATGGATTAAATGAATGCAACCAAGCAGTATTTACACCATTATCTGCACGACCAGAATGGGATTTGTACAAGGGGTATGGTGCCTAAAGTGGCACTTTTTGTACACTAGGGATAAAACAGTCAGAATGGACTTTGAAATCATTTTTGTGTGCACATTACATCAATAACGAGTGAGCCCACCAGCTGTAGCAATACACGACTCACATCTACAGCGCATACTGTTTATCAAGCGCTGTACACTATTTTGAGGCAACTTGTCCCACTCGTTTTGTCGTACACCATTCTGCAATTGTCCAGTTGCCATACCACACTCTAAACTGGACAGAAGTGGCATGATTGTTATCACACAGATTATTCCAGAGCAATGTCTCCCTGACCAGTACAGATGAATGACATTATGAACCATTGTGTAAATTTGTGCACACAACATGTTCATGTTTCGCATGAGTAATCCCATTCAATGGGTGAACTTCATTGTCCAGTGGCAGTGGTCAAAGCATCATTACCACTAGCTTGTAACAAATGACTGTAAAAGTTGTGAAATTGCCACTTTAGGCACCATACCCCCTTGTACAAATCCCATTCTGGTCGTGCAGATAATGGTGTAAATACTGCTTGGTTGCATTCATTTAATCCATATTTGATCACTGCATCCTTTGATACCAAATATATTGGGATGCGATCCCCACATATAATAGTATATGCCATTTAAGAGAAATATAACTTTCTTTTGTTGAGTAGTATATATGTATATATATATATATGTGTGTATATGTATATATGTATATATACAAATATAACTGAAAAAAAGAATGAGATTGCTTTCTAATATATGTTTCCATGTTGTTACCAATGTTGTGTTTAATATACTTGTACAAGTTATGGTCGTGTTGAGGGAAGTGATTAATAAGTACAACGCTTTTATCTTCCCCCATTTCCATGAGTAAATGTTTATGTATTGTATATTGCGTGCAGTTCTCTTTGTATGCATTTTCCACTTGGAAATAAACGATCAATCAATTTTACCATCAAAGTTAAATCAGAAAGGAATTGTAAAAAGCAGTACAGGAGACATTTCCACAAGGATATGAAGAAATATTGAGCAAATTTAATTACACACTGAAGAGTAAGACAGCAACAGAATGCTGGAATATCTTAAAGAGTGAAATTGAGTGCATCGTCCATAAATTTGTTCCTTGACAAAACAAGGGAAACGGTCCAAAAAGAAACATTTATCGAGAACAGCCATCAGAAAAAATTAAGTACAAACAAATGATTTGGAAGTCATGTAAACGTACTGGGAATGATGAAGACAATAACACTTATAAAGAAGCACTAAACCAAGCTACTGTTGAAATTAGAAATTCAAAGAGGAAAAAAATTACCTTGTAATATAAAACATGACAGCAAGAGTTTGTAAGATCATGTTCGAAGCAAACAGAAAGTTCAGGATAAGGTCGGTCCTTTGTATCATCCGCAAATTTCAACACCTTGCTTGTTATATCATCGTCCAAATCGTTTATATATATTAAGAATAATATTGGTCCCAGTACTGATCCCTGTGGTACCCCATTCAAAACTGATTTACAGTTTGAAACCTCCCCATCAACAACTATCCATTGTCTTCTGTCAATCAGCCATTCTGCTATCCAGTTAATTATACCATATCTTATGCGATGGACCTTCCGTTTTTGCAGCAATCTTTGATGTTGCACTTTGTCGAATCCCTCTGATATTATATTTCCAGCACTATGTTCTATGCTTAGAAGGATTAAAAGATGGAGATATACACCATTTACAAGATGATCGATGGACGTGATCTTCACTTTCTCTGCGACCTTAGACATTTTGAACATACAACGAGTATTACAGCACAGGCATGACGCGGTTGATTCTGGTTGAACATTTGACGTGCGCTTAAACACTCGCGCATATGCGAGCGGATGTATGTTAACGAATAGTATTTGCGCACCTACTGCAACGAGGTTGAGCGCATCCTCGAGAAGTTAAGATAGTGTTCGAATGAACAGGTCTGTCACGGGGTGAAATGTAACTACACCCTGCTAAACCCTACGGACTGAATATCACGCTATTCGAGAACATACCGTTACCTTAGTTGTAGGTGGATGCACCCATGAAGATTTTACGTTGACTTTAACTGACGCTGAAGTCTGCTATACGTATAATGCGCGGATAAGCAATGATTCCGTTACCACCTCTACTGGTAGGTATATAGTATTTACTACATAATTGTCTCTGTTTATCTATTTAATCTACATGTATATATGTATGTATGATTGAGTGTATATATATATATGTATATATATATGTGTGTATGTGTATATAAATGTATATAAATATATATACATATATATATATACATACATATATATATATATTCACATTCGACCAGACCTTATATACCTATTAGAAAGCGTTGATTTTTACAATTATCCGCTCTCAGCGAATTGTCAGTTGTCTCAAAACTCATGGTTCTGAATGTGTGAGTGGTCAAAGCAAACAATATATTAATACCAACCAATGTTAAGAAAATAGCGAAGGGAAAACAAATAATATTAATAATAATAATGATACATTTCTTTAAATGTTGGGGCGGGATTAAACTAGACAAAGGACGTTTTTTCATGTTCACTGCATAATCTGCGTAAAAAACAAATATGTATTACATAATATACACAATTGATTTCAGATGATCCACCCACGTGTATTGTCTCTCAATATACACGTTGTCTCTTGCCGGCTACAGATAAGTTGTAATCGTAGTATAATGTAATTTAACTTGTTAGTATATAGAATGCTCACAACCAATAACGTTTAAAACATCAGTGATACCAACATAATCGTAATAAACGGACTTTTCCAAAGAGGAAATTTAGCACAAAGACTTTTGTTGTTACCATCGTTGAGTATTGAGTACGCACGCACATAAGCACACAAGCCACACTCGAATACAACCACACATCCACACACACACGCACGCACACATGTACACACACGCACGCGATCATGCACACACACATTTTATATTTTTACATAGCTCGTAAGCAGATATTACACGGTTTTCCATTGTTGTGTCTACCCCTGATATAAATTGCTCCTAAAATGCGGCCAGAGTTTTGTCTTAATAACCGTTTACATTTGAAGACTGTTAATATATGAAATGCAAGGTTAAAAGAATACAAGACGTATTCGTCAGTATTTGTCATTTTCTGTTGCCAAAAAACCCCATTGCAAATGCAGTTGTTAGTAGTAGATGTGAATATATTAACTACCTTTCAACACAATATTGCCCCGAAGGATATTACAAACTTAGCACGTGTGCAAATTTGTTTAGCAATGGTTGTAGACCTGTACCTCGGTTTCCGCGATAGTCTCACTTCTTAAGTCTCTGTGTTGGCTTCCAGTCTGATATCGTATTATTTTATAAATCTTATCTATTACTTACCAGAAACTTTCATGTGACCGGTTTATATCTACATCTATATCAATTTTATATTTTGCTGCACATAATCATTGGAATTTTGGTCTCTTTTTGTCAGTTGGCAATATTGCACAATACCGCAGTCATTTAAAGAACACTTAGCTAGGTAACCGTATTTTCTATCCATCCATCCATCAATCCATCCATCCATCCATCCATCCATTAATCAGTTAACTACTTTAATAGTGCTGATCGATTTTGAGATTAAATGACCATACCATTTAAGCTTAATGATTATTTGAGCTTAGTGCACAAAACATTAGGCGCACAATAAGTTGCCTTATTATTATAAGAATTAATTGTTCATATTGTAAACAAGTTACTAGCACGGTAATTATTTTACGATGTGAACGTTTTAAAAAGTATGATCGATAATGGATTTTACTAAATCCACCCGCAGTATTCAGAAAAAAATGCAGCTATGATTTAAGCCATCGCAGTCGTTCAAGAATCTATCGTGAAGAACCTGCATACCCTGTGCGCCTGTTCTAAGGCATGTGACGTCACACATAACCGCGAGTTACGCTTCTGCTAGACATAATAAAGATAGCCGATTTTTGAGTCAAGCGAAATCCCAAAACAAGTGGTGGAGAACTTGAATAAATCGTTGGAGGAATCGGTCGTGCCAGAAAGACGCCGAGATAACGACGACGAAGCAAACGAGTTTCTTGGTTCCTCTCCAAAGAACGAACTCGCATATGTATCCGTAATTTTATAACACATAATTTGTATTACATGACAATTACGTAGGATTTAGTTTTGTCAACTTTTATTGTATTTTGTAAACACCTTTCAACGGGACATTAGCCCATCAGTTGATTGTGTATAAATACTGTTTTATTATTATAATCATAGCTTTATTTTTGGTCATGTTATCTGTATTTACTGATTTGTGACCCATAATGTCATATCTCTGTTGCGTCAGGTGAAGAATATACTTACCGATGCTTTTTCTGCATACTGGTATGCAAAATGCTTTGCAGAATCTCACACTTTAAAAAATGTCCCACATTGAAGTACACATTGAATAGTAACATCACAGCATGGTATGATTCAGTCTGATGAATTGGCTTGCACTTTTATTTTGCTTGGACTGCGTAAACACATTAAACCCAAAGTATGCCGTAAAACAACGCGACATAACAACTGATGTTGCCATTATTATAATTGATGCATGAAGCCATTTAATCAGCGTCGACGGCTATAACATGTGCGTCCGATGCGCATTTGCTGCACAATTGCCCGCAGATTAACAGCGAGTATCGTTTAGTTTGACGACATGGCTGTCTTTAGCACTGACGCAGAAGAAACAGTCCGGGATCGAAGCCCAACAGCGACAAAAATAGGAAAACCTAACGTCAGGGGATATGACTCAAATCAGAGAAAGGATCATTTGAGTGGTGCCTGGCTGACATTTTGTGAAACTACCACGTTTCATGGGCTACGAAACGTGGCTCAGTCAAATAACTTCCTGCGCAGGTGAGTGGTTTGTAGAATCTCTCATCCGGCAACAATGGCAAATCATATCGAAACTTTCAACTGTGTTTGATCAAATTGTTTCTATCAAACCATGATTGACGGTTCAGTAATTCCACGACGATATTGCATCGAAAATAATGTCTTTTGACCTATCCATCACGTGAGCTGTTGCCTAACAAATTGTTCGTGAAGCCGTCAAAACGTGGGTACTGGACACGTGGAGCGTTCCGACATTCCGTCGGGTAATTCCCTTGTTGAATTCTTGCCCCATACGTTTTCTTTCTGATAAAATCATACAGCAAAACTTTGAAGCGATAAGTATGTGCGGGAATGTGTGATTTAGAAGATAGCTTTTTATGGAAACAGGTCATGAAGAGCTATAATTGAACAATTTGCCCCCAAATATTAATGGATGGCAATATTTGTATTAGACAGATCTCAACAAGTAAAAATAGGAAATGTAATTCGCATTCTGGTCACCCAAATGGGGGAGTACCACAAGGAACCATATCTGGACCTAAATGTTTCTTACTCTACATAAACGATTTAGAAACGCCTGTTCCGTTATCTAAGTATGTAGGCGACAGTACATTATTCGAAGTATGCGATAGAAAAGGTGCATCTGCTATGCAAGAATCAGTTGACATTGCCGCCAGGTGGAAAGAACAGAACGACATGAACATTAAGTCAGGAAAATCAAAAGAGATGATCATAAGTTTTGGACAAGATGGTAATTTTCGAAATACCATTACAAAATAAAGGTCAATGGAATGGATGCAGATGAAGTAGATCATGCCAAACCTCTAGGTGTTATAATTTCACATAATCTTCACCAATGGGAGCACGCGATTCGCCCTGCTCCGGAGTCAGTGCTCCCACGAGGCACCGCAATCGATTGTGGGGGGAGGGGTGGGTCTCACACCGAACTCGTGAAAAGTTAAAGTCCCGAATATGCACCCATACTGGAATGCGTGAAAAAGTATGTGTCCGAATTTGCACCCATACTGGAAGAGTAAAAGACATAAGAATGTAAGTGAATCAACGCCCATATCCCTCTCGACAATGTGACAAACATAAGAACATTCGGAAATATGTTGTATAGACGTGTAGCACTTAGCCGAATTTCACACCTTGTCTGCGATAACGACTCGAGACTTAGTCCAATTTTCGAAAAAAGTATATAAGATGTTGCATAAACGAGTAGCACTTAGCCGAATTCTATACTTTTTCTGCAATAACGAGTCGAGACTTAGTCGAATTTTTGAAAAAAAATCGGGAAGATGTTGTATAGACGGGTAGCACTTAGCCGAATTTTCAGACTTGTCATACAAAACGAGTAGGACTTAGTCGAATTATCGAAAACATAGGAACCCGAGCGAGCCGTCGGTAGCAGGGGACCTGCTGTCGTCGCTGTCGTCGCTCCACGGAATCCATGCCTTTTTGTCGGCGAGGCGTCGCTATCCCGGGACCTACCGCCGTCGCTGACTTCGCTCCCCGGAACCCCTGCCGTGCTGCCAGCAATAACGAGTCGAGACATTTGAAAAGATGTTGCACAGACGAGTAGCACTTACCCGAATTTTCATACAAGAATATTCAAGTCGGGACTTAGACTAATTTTCCAGGTCCTAAATAGTTAGCGCAGGTAAACGACAGGCTTATAGTAAGCTAATTAAGTAAACAAACAGGAATAGAGTTTCAATGTTTTATTAACTAGATCACAAAAGGTACAGAATACCAGAACGAATTGTTCTTAATATTGTACATATAAATAGCGTAAGCTAGAATAGTATTCTTAAAGTTCACGACAACAGCCAAATAACAGTGTCCGAAAAACACTAATGCTTTAGCATATTAAAGGAAATAAAAACAAGGCAGTAGCTAAAATCCGTTTTCCATGTGTACACAATGTTTAACACTGTATGTAACATTCGAGAACATTAAACAAATACAGAAAAATACATTTGTAGCATAAGTTCGAGTTTAAACCCGTCTGTGTAGCGATTCCCGCGGAAAATAAAAATTTTATGAACTAGGTGATCACGTGGTATCTTAACGTCACATATGACCCACACTCGCAGCAGGCCGACCCTTTCCATGCATTCAGAACATGTTTACAAGGATAGTCTTTGGGTCGAAACGAGCGTCAGAATGAGTTATTGTGCAATATTCCGATGTAATACAAACACTAGTCATCATAGAGGACCATGCAGTTATCTTAGGGTTCCACATGAATCCAATTTTATTCAAGACAATGAATGCGAATGAGCCTACAAGTCGACTAGGTATCGCCGTGCTTGGGCTCGTTTTCAGAATAATTATATCGGATGCAACCAACGGGAGATAATCTACATCAATATACATACATAGCAAACATATATCGTATCCAGCTACATAAAATAACGTGTATAATCTCATAATATCACTAGAATATCGATGTATGAAGGAGGAGTTGTACAGTTTACCATAACAACTTAAATCAGTCAGCGAATTACTGTCGGTCATGCTAACTCAGTTGGTAAACGCGTTGGTTCCTTGGCGTTTATTTTGCAATCGAGCGACGCCGGTTCAATCCCGACACCAAACCATTGATTTTCTTTACATTTTTTGTTTATGTTTTCACCAAGTAATATAAACCAAATCATTTTGATGCACTGTTTGTAAATAGTGTTGTAGTCATTATGTATTCGCCACAAAAATATGGTAATTATATATAACGATATTTCTAAATTGTATTTATCCAGACAGATCACCATTTGTTTTCACATATATAATTACAATATATTACCGCACAATATCTATTCAATTAATAAATTATATATCCATTATATTATATTTGTTTGGATAAATAAAATTGAGAAACATCGTTATATAATTCCCATATTTAAATTGTTGTGGCGAATAAATAATTACTACAAAAAATAAAACAAATATTTACAAACAGTGTATCACATCTCTCTCGTCAGTGTCAAACACATACGAATGTTAGTGAAACAATGCACATATCTCTCTCGTCAGTGTCAAAAACATAAGAATGTTAGTGAAACAATACCCACATTTAGCTTACCATAGCTTACCAAACATCGATCATATATATATTATGTACAAAAAACTCCCTCTCCTATCCAACAACACTTTTCAACGTTTTATTCACGATTAAAAAGCATGCAAGATACAAGAACGCTGCGTTTATATAATATATATATATATCATTATATATATATATATATATATATACATATATAATCACTATATTTTTCACTAAAAAGTAACACATTTCTTGTTTCGCTAAATTCGCTTATCATTACCGGTCATAACGGAACGTTTTCTTGTATATTTCTTCGAGAAGATTACGAAGATCCGCCACACACTGAATCAGCGTGACACGCCACCGCCGTTACTGCCAATCGACAGCAATCACCACTACCGCTGTACTCTGTCAGCATTTACATCGACAACAGCCACATCTATCGTTCGACTCATGAACATATGCCCATGCAAATCTTGCTCTCTCGACCCTTGGCCTACAGCACTATTGAAGACAAACATCGATATAATCGCACCAATTCTGGCGAGTATCATCAATCTGTCACTGGAATCTGCGACGGTACCATCTGAAATAAAACATGCGCTGGTCACGCCACTGATCGTCAAGACTGGTCTTGACGCAAATGACATTACGAACTACCGCCCTATATCCAATCTCAGCTTGTGTCAAAGTTATTGGAGAGGCATGTCGCGGCTGACCTTCGCCGCTACATTGACGAAAACAAATTGCTTGACCCGTTCCAGAGCGCGTATCGTCCGCACCACAGCACCGAAACAGCACTCGTGCGTATTCACGACGATATCATACAGGCACTCGACTGTCGAAAAGGAGTAATACTCGTCATTCTTGATTTTACTGCATCCGTGACTCGGCGCTGGCGTGGGTGGTATCTTACATGTCGGACAAAACACTGGAGATAAAAATCGGCGATGCCATTTCTCGCCGGCAACTGTTGAGCTATGGTGCGCCTCAGGGATCGGTTCTTGGTCCCTTACTGTTCACAATATACTGTATGCCAATCACTGCCATATTCGCTAAACACCGCTTGAAATACCACATGTACGCAGATGACACTCAACTCTATGTTGATTTCCCCCGTAATCAGCCCTGTGACGCAGACAATGCTACCCGTCGTATCGAACAATGCACCATCGACATAAAACGTTTGATGGCGAACCATCAACTGTTACTAAATGAAGCAAAGACCGAAACAGTTGTCTTCTACGCACCTAACACCAAAGCACCTCCTGTGATTACGAGAGTCGACGTGTGTGGGTGTGACGTAACGCCTCAGTCGACAGTACGAGACATCGGCGTTTTCTTGGACAGTGGGCTGGATATGTCGGTGCAAGTTGCTCGTACGTTCCAGGCAGCATATTTCCAGCTGCACAACATCATTGATGCATGTAAAACCATCGTTCATGCTCTGGCGACCTCAAAGCTGGACTACGGTAATGCGGTGTTGCTTGGCATCAACGAGCGATTGCTACAAAAATTGCAAGGGGTGCAAAATTCAGCGGCGCGTGTATTAACGCAGCAACGACGCCGATATTACCTCCACATCACGCCTGTGTTGATCGCACTACACTGGTTGCCCATTCGATGGCGGGTAATATACAAAATACTGGTGTTGACTTTCCGAGCGATGCACGACCTCGCGCCCGAATACATCGATGACATGATTGTTGAATACACGCCGGGCCGCCAGCTTTGCTCCGCCGGAAGCCGACTCCTGAGAGTACACCCGCCACAATTTAGAACGATACGGTCGGCGTGGTTTTTCAGTGACGGCACCGCGCCTGTGGAATGATCTGCCGGACTGTCTGCGCCTGATAGACTCTTGAAATTTTTAAGTCACATTTGAAAACATACCTTTTTAAAGGCGCATTTGTCGATTACTTGTAGTATGTACTATATTGCATTTATCTTAATCATAATTATATGGTTTTTTTTATATTATTTGATTATGTTATTTTATTATTAATTATTGACTTATCCTATTTTATTATTAATTTATTAGTTTACTATTAATTTAGTATGGATAAGTTAGGCTTATACATTACAAATTTTAGAAGCCTTACATTTTCTACATAATAATTTACGTATCATATGTAATAAATTTACCATGTAAGCTCAAACAATTATGTATTTATATTGTAACAATGTTGTATTTTTATGCGCCTGAGAGCAGAATTATATTCCGGATATACGGCGGTTTATAAATAACATTATTATTATTATATTAGTATTATTATAACAACGAAACACCGATAATTATAAGCGAACGTCGCCCGGCGCGCAATTGCTCCCCGGAATCACTGCCTCGCTGTTGGCGAGGCGTCCCTAGCCCGGGACCTCACGCCGTCGCTGACGTCGCTGACGTCGCTGACGTCGCTGACGTCGCTCCACGGAACCTCTGCCTTGCTGTCGGCGAGACGTCACTAGCCCGGGACCTCCCGCCGTCGCTGATGTTGCTCCCGGAACCCCTGCCGTGCGGCCGGCGAGCCGTCCTACCGTCCTTAACCGGAACCCCTGCCTTGTTGGCGGCGAGTCGTCGTTAGTCCGGGGCCTGCTGGCGTCGCTACAGTCGCTGCCCCTGAAACCTCGGTCATGCAGCCGGAGATCCGTCGCTAACTCGTGGACCTGCTACCGTCGCTACCATCGCTCCGCGGGTGGACCTGCCGTGCTGCCAACGAGTCGTCGCTAGCCTGGGACCTGCCGGCGTCGCTGCCCGGAACCTGTGCTGTGCTGGCGGCAACCTGTTGCTATCCCGGGTGTCGCTGGAGGTTTTGAAGAGCCTGTTCGGCCCGAAGTTTGTAGACAACGACTGTCGTGTATTCGACTGGCTGACAGCGACGAGCCGATATTTATTTATGGAATATACTGTTGCAAACTAACAACACTAAATAAATAAATCATTATCAACAACACAATCACTAGGTTCCCGATAACTAACAACGGCAAACATATCGCCTGCACCATGTTTCAATAATTGTTTGTTGACAACCGATTATGTATCACGAAATGACTTTTATTAAACTCGTGTTGGCGTGGTCGAACCGGAACTGAAACTGCGCATGCTCGTATCAAAGATTGTAAATACGACATGCAACTCTAAGAAATGTCACGTAACATAAACGTCAATGGCGCCATCTGGCGACCGGATAGAACAACTACTTATTCTAACATCCCCTCTTTTTTTTTAAAAGGAGCATAATAAAAATGTTGGCTTTATGAGCCCATGGCAACATAACAACACAATGCAATCTAACACTAGAGTCATTTGGGCCACTATACTATAATGATCAGAGGTTACTAGCACATGATCAGGTTTGGACAACAGGGGGTTGGGGCTGGTCTTCACAGGAACCGTGCTGGCTTTGTAACGACTCGCCCAGAGCGCGTTTTCACTGGCGAGACGACTTTCGCAGGAGACGCGGACACGCTCGGTGTGGGAGTTGTCACTTCCGGCGCGATGCCCGGCACGTCACGCGGTTCGTCTTCCGGTAGCGTCTTCTGTTTCCGTTCACGCGGCTGTTCGCGTGGCTGTAGTTCGCGTTGTTGTATGAGTGGTTGTCGTTCGAGTGGTTGTTGTTCGCGTTGTTGTACGAACTCGTGGGGCGCTGTGGCATCGTCTCGTAGATAGCGTCGATTGCGTCGGAGTAGACGACCTTCGACCTCTACGATGTACGACCTGTCGTTACAGTCATCGACGACTGTGTCACGCGACCATTTGATCGGTTGGTGTTTCTTCAGCGACTGGACGAAGACTGGAGTGCCTTTCTGTAGTGGTCTCAGATCGCTGACACTTCGGTTGTAGTATCGCTGGCTCTGCATTTGTTTTGTAGTCTTACGTGAAATCGTTTGCTCGACCTCGGGAATCGCTGGTTTCAGCAGAGACTCGGCCTATGGGACGACTGCTCGTGTGCGTCGATTCATCAAACGCTGTGCCGGACTGCTGACCATCTGACTCGTAGGAATATTGCGCCATTCCAGGAGTGCTTTCATCGGGTCGGAAGATTTCGCTAGCAGCTGTTTTGCAATTTTGACAGCGGCCTCCGCCTTTCCATTCGACTGACTGTGATAGGGTGACGGTAACGAATGTTCGAATTCCCAACTCTGCGCAAAGCGTTCAAACTCAGCGCTTATGAACTGTGGCCCACCATCGGAGTGGACTATGTTGGGGGATCCGTGACGTGCAAATTGCTCTTTACACGCCTCAATCGTAGTGACCGCTCGTTGATCATCTAGCTTCGCGGTATGTGTCCTGACCGTGCGCGAAGAGATCCATTCCGACCTTAGCCCACGCTCACGGTAGAATCGTGTGGCTACGAAGACTCTCTTTCTGTTGCGTAGGTCGTTCTCTGGAACACTCACTGCATCGCTCGACCGTCTGTTTTACGTCGTTTGTCATACCGTGCCAGTAGAGACTGTCTCTGGCTCTGCGTCGACTCAATGCCTTGATGACTGCTGTGTAGTCTCACTAACATGTCATTCTGGAGTGACTTTGGGATGAACATACGCTCTCCTTTGTACAGGATACCGTTGTGTCCAGCGATTACGTCTCGAAACGTCCAGTAGACTTTCAGGTCAGACGGTAACCGTGACCTGTCCTGTGGCCAGCCTGATGCGACCAGCACGAGTAGTTTCTGCAGAACCGGGTCGTCGGCTGTGGCCTGACGTATCGCGTCTACTCTCGGCTCGCTGATGTTGACGTACTCTCTGGGGTCGACTGTCTCGACTTCCTCAGCGATGGCGTTCTCCGTTGTCATCTGGAATATCTGCTCCTTCATCAGCTCAACTGGTTGTCTACGTGTCGACGGCGCTCGCGACAGCATGTCTGCGACGAGTTGCTCACTTCCTGGCTTGTAGACGACTTTCATGTCGTAGCGCTGAAGTGCCATCATCATGCGTTGAAGTCTTTTCGGAGCCTCCAAGAATGACTTTCGGAAGATCGTTTCCCGTGGCTTATGATCACTGTGAATCATCACGTCTGGATGTCCATATATATATTGGTCGTATTTGCGGCAGGCAAACACGATG
Source organism: Paraescarpia echinospica (assembly GCA_020002185.1). NCBI lineage: Eukaryota > Metazoa > Annelida > Polychaeta > Sabellida > Siboglinidae > Paraescarpia > Paraescarpia echinospica. Next base: position 19,041,684 of record CM034534.1, read on the forward strand.
GCAAGACATTCAAGCTCGATCGGTGTGTAGTTGCGTTCACTCGCTGTCAGTGAACGCGAAACATAGGCGACTGGCTTCTCGTGTTGTAGAAGTGTCACTCCTAGCCCCTGCGAACTTGCGTCACATTGAAGTATCACCGGTTTCGTCACTTCGTAGTACGAGAGAGAACGTTCTGCGGTTGCGATGTCCTTCACTCGCTCGAACGCTTCTTGTTGGTCTGGTCCCCACACGAACTCGGCGTCTTTCTGCACCAGACGTCGTATGGGCTCGCAGACTGCAGAAAGATTCGGCATGAATTTCGCGATGTAGTTCATGAAGCCCAGGAACCGTCGTACTTGTTCGACGTCCATCGGCGTCGGCATATTCTTGATGTCGCACACTTTATCAGGATCGGGCTTGACCCCGTCCGGAGACAACACATGTCCGATGTACATGATCTCTTTCATGTGAAGCCTCATTTTGGATCTGTTCAATTTCAAGTTTCGTTCGCGAGCACGCTGTAGTAGCTTGATGAAGTTGCTGTCATGGTCTCTGCGGGCCTCTGCCTCTGTCTGACCACGACCGACGATCAAGATGTCGTCAGCTACTGTGGAGATCCCTTCGAGACCCTCCAGCGCTTGCTGCAAACGACGTTGAAATTCCTCCGGACTCGACGAGATACCAAATGGCATACGCAGCCATCTGTATTTTCCTGCCGGAGTCCAGAATGTCGTCAGGTAAATGCTTTCATCTGTCAGTTTCACCTACAGGAATCCGTCTTTCGCGTCGACAAGCGAGAAGATTTTCGCATTCGTCAGCGTTGGCAGAACCTCTTCGATCGTAGGTAGCGAGAAGTGGTTGCGTCGATTCGCCTTGTTCAGGTCAGAGGGGTCGATGCTTACTCGCACCGAGCCGTTCGCCTTACGTACTGCCAGACAGCTCGAAATCCACTGAGTCGGTGTCTCGACTTTCGCGATGACGCCCTGTGCCTCCAGTGCCTCGATTTTCTTTAGGAACTCGTCCTTCAGTGCGTAAACGACTTTCCGTGGTCGATTCTGTACGGGAGCGACAGTTGTGTCAATCTCGATGTTGTACTCACTCGGAAGACACCCAAGTCCGGTGAAGACATCCGCATACTCCGTTATGGCAGCATCGATGTCGTTTGTTCGATCCTCGACCAGGCTGACGTGTTCACTCACCGCGATCAGATCGAGTTTCAGACACGTGTCTAGGGACAGCAGTGTGGCGTGCCTCGTTTTGACGACTTCGAAGATCAATATCTCCTCACGCTGGTCGATTTCTCGGAGTGTTAGGGAACATCTACCCTTCGACGGCACCTGCGAACCATCGTACATCGTCAAGTTCGAGGTACTCGCGCGTAGTGGTGGAGAGCCCAGTAGTCGATAGTCGGTGACGCTGAGGACATTGCATGTTGCGGCGGTGTCGAGTTGACATCTCAGTGCAGTAGGAGCTGAACGACTCTCCGATGATACGTTGATCGTTGCCATCAGACGTCGACCCTCCTTGTCCACTTGTATCCGTAGAATGTTGGAATCGCTGTCACCGTCGACGAGGTAGACACGCTTCGCCTTTGACTGTGCCTGCGGCGCTCGGCAACACTTGGCGTAGTGATTTTTCTTTTTACAGGCGTTGCACTCACTGCCGAATGCTGGACATTGTCTCGGCGGGTGCTCTGTGCCACACTTCCCACACTTGTCCGCTTTGTTGCTCGACGTGCGAGTCGGTTGAGATCTCGGCCTGCGTTTAGCCTTCTTCTGTCTCGACTTGTAGACCGCTTGCACTTCCTCGTTCAGTTTGAGCTTCCGCATTTCGCCTTCCGTGTCCTCCGTTAGGCGACACAGGGTAATCGCTTTCTCAAGGTCTAGGTTCTTTGTTTCAAACAGACGCCGACGCGTCCGTTCTTGGTCTAACCCCAACGTTAGCGCGTGAAGAACCATGTCGTCCATCAGATCTCCAAACGCACATTCACGGACCTGCTTCTTTAGGGTCGTAATGAAGTCATTAATTGAACGATCGTTCTGCTTCATGGTGAGGAAGTGATGTCTGGATGCAGATACGCTCACTCTAGGACGGCAGAATTCATCAAACTTCGCGATGACGTCATCACACGTTGGAACGCCTTCAAACGTGAAGTTGTCATAAATGTCATTCCTTTTGTCACCGATACAGCGTAGTAGAACCGCTGTTTTCGTCTTCGCGTTCGCGTCAGCTTTGTCACTGGCGTCGATGAACTGCGTGAACTGCTTTTTGAAACGCAGCCATTGCTCTGGCAGATTGCCGGACACGGGAAGCGGGTCGGGGAGAAGGAATCGTTCCATCACTTTTGTAGTAAAAATAGAACGGACTAACCTTCTTTCACCGCGACTTTACGTTCACTGAGTTCCAATTTACCTCTAGTTCGCTCTTTCTGACACCATGTTTCAATAATTGTTTGTTGACAACCGATTATGTATCACGAAATGACTTTTATTAAACTCGTGTTGGCGTGGTCGAACCGGAACTGAAACTGCGCATGTTCGCATCAAAGATTGTAAATACGACATGCAACTCTAAGAAATGTCACGTAACATAAACGTCAATGGCGCCATCTGGCGACCGGATAGAACAACTACTTATTCTAACACACCACACTGTTCTATAAATAGCGTCGGCCTACACAATACTTCTGCCGTGGAATAGCGCAATATATACAATGCCGGTATGCACCTAAAAGTGTTAATGCAAACTAACTATTTTCAACTATAATCACATTTTTAACGTCAGTGATTTAATAGTAATATTATCTGAAAGTGGTAAATTCTAATGAAATCTTCGATAACACGAAGGCTGCCATCTTATTGATGACGCGGACGGCTTGACCAAAAGCAACCAATAAACGAGCAGCATTATTTTTACCACAGTGTTCCCATGACGTAAGCAATGTTGTCAACACATGTACACATGTTACGGCATACGCTATACAGTTCACTCTGTTCGGCTCATTTCGAAGAAACGTGTTTCGAAGTGGATGCATTTCATCAGTTAATGTGACAAGACCCGTCGAAACGTCGGCGACGTCGGGTTTTGAAGCTTGGAGCAATGCCGACGATATTTAGTTACAGACCACAGCCTTCGAAACGCCGCACATTCTCCGTCGAGCGCGCTGTCAGGTGAAGTCGATCGCAAGAACTTGAAGAAGGTTAGTACTGAGTATTCAGTACCTAAATGACACTATTGTACCATTTCATATTGCAGGATCTGATGTTATATACATTAGTTAGTTAACTTTCTAGTTTTGGAATGGAGTCGGCAGGAACTGAACCTCAGACAGACTTAGGCTTAGCCTCAGCTCTGGCTCTGAGGAATGAATGCCTTCCACCGGGAATTTGACGGTTATTATTATTTTACTTGGTCTAAATTTGATTGGTATCACGGCCGCGTGAACAAAGGCATATATATGCTGGAAATGATCTAGAACTACATGACACATTGAAGACTAGAAGAAAGCCGACGACTAGCAAAAGTTAACGGCAATCAATTCGAGTGGGCAATAATATAGCACTTTTATTAACGTCACCGGGCAGAAAAGTCTGGAATTGTCGCTGTGACCCCATCAGAATGTTTTGTAATAACATTTCAAGGCAGAATGTGTTTGTGTGTTAAATGAATTTGTTGTAAATACATTCTGTTGAACATTTGTCTTATAAAAATCACTGACTGATGATAAGGGTTCCACTAACTACCCATCAACCAGCAGCAGGGAAATGCTGGATAATCAGCTCCCATTACATAACAGTGACACTGCTTTTATTTCATTAAAAGTGAGTGACAATTCTACCGGTGTATTTGGAATGATAATTGACAAATTGAATTTGATTTTACAAACATTCGTAGGCTCCAGGTGCACAGGTATCGTGTTATAGTTAGAGGAAAGAAAGTAACGGACACAGTGTAACGGTATGAAAAGTAACACACTGTTTATATTATTATTACTATTTATATATTATAAAAGTACTTTTGTGTTAAAATAAAGTGTGTGAGGTAAATCTTATATATTTTTAATTTGGTGTCTCATAATTTATTTAAATACCAGTGAATAAGTGTCACTTTTATTATATTGAAATTCAATCAATATATATGCATTAAAATGTGTTATGTTTTGTATTCGCAAATTCACCACCTGTTTCAAATTTTAACAAATCATTAAAAATAATTACTTTGAAAGCCTAATCTGCAATACAGGTAATTAGCTCATCCATCACTTGAGATGCAACAAAGATCAAGTCCTTCAAACCCACTTCTCCATAAAGCACTTGGCAGGCAGGTACCAATTGCAATTACCAGTCAGGTTTTAGGCTGGTAATAAAACTGGTGTAAATAGAGAATGTAGGGACTGAAAGAGCAGATAAGAGAAATGATGAACAAAGGAAACCAACCTGGTTTATGTAAAGGGGCAGTACAAAAGGGTTTTTATCCTGGATTCATGTCACCCAGGTGTTGTCAGGTAATAAAACCATTTGTGTGTGTACTGGGACTGTAACCATTTATAAATGTAAATTTATTTTAAAAAATGTAAATGCAGTAAACATCGCCTAAGTCGGATCTTCGCTCAACTCGGACAGAATTCCAAGTAACGGTTGATTTGTAATGAATTTCCCATAAAAATCTTTGTGTAAGTCGGATCTTCGCCTAACTCGGAATAACTGAGTCGGTCCATTTGATCCGAGATAATGTGTTTTTCTTCGCCTAAGTCGGATCGCAGTATTCAACAAAGTCACTTGGTAAGCTATAACCTTGGTAAGCTAAATCGCTTTGAACAGAACTAAGGACTGGATGCAGCGCTATATAAGACCTTATTATTATTATAACCGCAGAGATCCGTGCCAAAATGAAGCATAAACCTGTTTTAATACTGCATGATGTTGTATGTTGCTTGTGGACATCAACATTTATAGAGTTACTGCGTTATTTACAGTTACCTAAGGGCTTTTAGAGTGTTGCCGTTGGCCCTGGGATATGTCATATTCGGTTAAGTCAGATTTTTGCGCAACTCGAATTAAATCACTCAGTCGGATTAAATCCAACTTAGGCGAGGTTTACTGTAATTTGTTTTGATCAGTTCAGTCAATTCCAATTCAATCTGTTTTGATTTTTCAAATTTATGTGTATGTTTTATCAGTTCAATTCCAAATCAAATAAGAATTGATAGTATGTCTGCGACAAACTATCCTTTTCACATAAGACGGGTTTAGTGGCTGCTTGCAGACTATTGAACCTAAACTCCCATTGGTGTGAACATTATCACAATATTATTTTTGTACTGGTTTTACAATTTGTACTTGAACTGATACTTATCTGTCAACCAAGCAGCAGTGTAACAGTATGGTTTAATTGGTTGTCAGAAAACTACATAAAAAAGTAACTAGAATTAAAGTAACACAAAAGTAACATTATTGATATTATGATTTTATTTATTTATTATAAAAAACTACAAATTGAATAAGGCAATATATATTAACATTTGAAATATTGATTGTTTTATTTTTAAACTCAACGTAATTATAAATTGAAGTTCTAAATGTCAAATTGCTGTAGCCCAAAATTTATTGGAGCTGAGAGGCTCCTATTTTGGTTTCATGTTCATCTTCTCAAGGGATATCCCCAAATTGATTATTCAAAACTGAGGAGATGAGTGCAACCAATTTCAGAATTATTGGTGACCTTCACATAGAATGATCCACTATATGATTAATGATAACAAACACTCCATAATTAATCCAGACATGATCTTTATTCAGTATCTGTCTCTATCGCAAACCATTACACAACCATTGTCCACTCGCATTCCGCTGTCCCCAGTGCCTACTACATCAAGCAAGTCTACTGCACATCACATCAAGTCGGTATGTACTGCATTATTCACATGGAAACTCTTATTGATTTCTCGCTTGAAAAAAATTCATTCTACATTATCTTTTTTGTAATGTGATAATTTAGCAAATGCTTTACCGTAATAGTGCACAAACACAATGTCATGTTTTACAGATTCCGCGAAAGAGGGTTGCTCCTACTTCCACCATTACACCACGACATGTTCTGCAAGCTCTTCCCCACCTGACAAAGTACTGCCACACTGGACAACTTGAAGTATTTCACAGTTACCTGCTCAAGTACTGCTCCAAAAGACAGCACTTCTTCTATGAAGGTTGGAAAGAGGTCATACATTGCAATTAGTTGTAAAAACATTGACCTCAGTCATTATAATAATAGCACCACGTATTGTGGCATGGTAACATAGTGGTTAGATCATCAAAATCTGTTAAGTCTCTGCCATTTCAAAGCTTGTGGAGTTTTGCTCACTCCACATTGCCCCAGTTCACTCGGATATATAAATGAGTACCTGACAGTGATACTATTTTCGTAGTATATGCTGTGTGGAGCTGAATACTTCCCAGAGGAGGATGGTGGTTGAATGAACAGAACTGTCAGGTGTTAACTATGTCACAGAGATGGCGTGAATAATTCACAACTGTATTCACTTATTTTAGTGCAAAAAATCTCCATGTAATAGTAACGATAACAAAATACAGTCACTGTATATACAATATATAAGATACATGACAAAAACGAGTGGTGATAAATGCAGTTGTGGAGGACTGTCATATTGGGATGCCTTGTTTGTAAGGATCAATATTATTTTTTCAATGTCTGATTATGAATACTTGGCCATTTGAGTACGATTCAGTCAACATGTTTAAACACGATTACCGACTGCAATTATAGAAGACATATTTATACATTATTGTCATTTGGAAAATGGCGTTTCAAAGTTCACTGAAAGCCGACCAGTCGTAAGGAAAGCAAGTCACAGCAGCTTACTAACAAGATATAGATGATGATGGGTTTGTTGCTTTTTGTTGGTAATAATTTTATTGCAATACTGTATGTTCTGTTTATTATAGGGACGAAAGCACGGCTCATGCTGTCTGCTCTGGTATGGAATTTCTGGTCAAGCCCTAGCGCAGACAACCCTGTTAACGTGGCGGATGTCTGGTCAATAAGGCGCAAGCAGTGGGTGCTGCGAAAGACAACACAGCAGCAGAGTTACCTGCAAACCCACCTGCCCATGCTGATGGAAAGAGTGAATGATGTCTTTGTGATAAATCAGTCAGGAATCACTGTCCCAACTGGAATTGCAATCCTTGGGGCAGATGTGCCCAAGCCAATGAAACGTGATCTGCTGGCATCAACAGGCAGTCGATTTGTAAATAAATAGTCAATCAAACTATTTATTTACAAATCGACTGACAATTGACAAGGGCGTTTCAAGGGACTGGCTGTTTTATTTGCATTTCCACCTACAGCCATAGTTTTGTATAAGGTGACAAATAATAATGCATCCTCTAGTTTAGTCTAGTTCAGTCCTCAAGTGCCAAGTGGAATCCCTCATGTTGTGTCCTATCGAGTGCAGGGAAGTGTGATCGTATTTGATGGCTGGCACGCGCTGGTATAACTATCCGTACCTTTCGGCCCAGCCTGCCATGGATCCACCAGATGAACTGTCTATATGCAGCCCACCTCAGAGACCTGAAATAAAATAAGGCTCAAATAAATTTACTAACATTGTCAGCAGGTGATATATGAAAATGGGTTTGAGGTAGTTCAATTCCTTGTCAAATTTGTATATATCAACAAGCAGTGTTTGTACGAAATCATTTGAACCCTTCAATTCTCACATAGGCATGCTACTCAAAATGTTCTAGAATGATCCTATGTTGTTTACTTTTAAACATTAAACAATGTTGGCAGATTTCTACTAACTATGCCTAGTATATACAGTTTATGAAACTTCATACATATTAAATGTTCATACATTTTAAAATTGCTGTTGCTTTTCTTGATGTTCTGGTTACTGTAGTAGTATCTTCATTGTTGATATATGTCAATAAATATTTAATAACACATTTCACTGCTGTTTATGATTCATCGCAACTAGTATATTTCCTTGGCCATTCGTATCGCATCGTAGTCCACCTGCAACAAAGAACCAAGCCTTTAAATTAAACTATTACATAAATGATAAACAAACAGGGATTGTTATTACTACAGTGGAACCTCGCTATATGGTCACCTTGGTAATACATCCTCTCTATAGTATAGGATATCAGTGCTACCGCTAGTAAGATAACTTTTATCCAGTCCCAAGGGTGACCTTAAAAGTGAGGTTCCACTGTACATTATTTCAGTTAAAAACCGATCGCTTTATCATTCTGAATGAAGCCAATTCCACAAGAAGCATGGATTAGGATTGTTTTTCTGTATTTATACAAGAATTATGACCCCTCTCTATAAAATTAAATTCAAGCCTATTAAAAGAACAATTAATACTGCCACACATTTTTCTCATACGGCGATACACATGCATAGTCGTTACTGTAAATATAATAATGGGGACACAACAGTTAACCTGTTTCTTTTCTATCTTAGCCGTGGACAATTTGGAACTCGGTTCCTGGAACCGTTTTTAAAAGGGCGAAGGTATAACCTTAGGTAATATTCCCATAAAATGTAAAACTGGACACTTGGACACCTAGCTCACGGCACTGGCATGAGAACTGAGGACTGTCGTCGAATCGAGGTGCCACCGAGCTATCGACTCACTCAGTTCATACGTTTATTTATTAAAATTATTACCCAGCCCGGACCTCATAATGAGCAGTTATTTATACTAGATACATAAATAATTACCTTCACCGACATGCTCTGCGTGCTGACGAGTCGCAGCCGTTTTCTGACAGCAGACACTCCTTTCTGAACCAAAACATCAACTTGGCACTTTCCACAGCGACACCAGTCGCCAGTCAGTTATGTCTCGGCTTGTTAGTCGCCTCTGCATTTCTACTTCCCGCGTGTCTTCTTTATCATGTTTACGGTCACCATAACGCTCTGGTCTATCTTGCAATACTGGCCCTTGTCTTTGCGGTTGAAACCGATATCCAGCTACTTCTTTCATCAGACGAAGAATCAGAACCGTTACGACACGCCATCTTGTCTAATCTCAGTGGATAACATCGCTCAGCGCCGCCTGACTTTTTTTGATACACTAGTACACGCAAAATCTAGAAAAGTACAGAACATTGCCTACGTAATTTTTTGTTTAACAATGGCGCGATTCATGAAATTCGATAGAGGGTGTGTTCAAATATTTTTTTTACTAGTAAACCACTGACGTTAAAAATATGATTATAGTTGGAAATAGTTAGTTTGCATTAACTCTTTTAGGTGCTTAATACCAAACAGTTCCCTTATGTTTCCCTTTAAGCCATCGCAATCTTTAGGGGAAATTACTTGGCCTAGCTACTGTCACCCTCTTAATCCATGCATGTACAACAGTGTACGTGTTGCCAAACCTGTCTTCTAGTAGCACCTTTGCCCTCTTATATCCTGCACTAGGCGCCATTACCTTACTATAGCTTTACTAACACACATTTGCATGAGCATAGCAAGTTTGACACTGTCATCAAGAGTCTCTTTGACGTTGCTATCGAATGCCGTAACTAACCTCCACTATTCCAGGGGGTCACCGTCAAGGTTCATCAGCTCTATCTTAGGCATCTGCATCATCTGTAACATGTTTGGTAGTTATTTTAATAGTTCAAACACGAGATCGTCACGTTCAGGCGGGTCGTTCGCGCATCGGGGAGTCTGCCTGGTAGGCTCGTTCACATTCAGTGGTGCCGCCTGTTGGAGTAAACGTTGTTGACTTCCGACACTCGGTAGCTCAAATGGCGCCCTCTCTCGAATATATCGTTGAGCAGTTGTCAGTTGTCTTGTTTCGCTTCTTCAGCTTGATAGACGTCTGCCTCTGCTTCGACTATGGCAATGTCAGTTTACAATTTCAGCAGTTCCCTGCGATGTCGTAAAGCCTGCTCCTCACGTTCTAAGCACTGTGTCGTCTCAAATGTCGAAGCAGCCGCAGCGAGTCGCGGTTTCAAGACAAGCCATTACTTTTGATTCAACGCTCGCTGTTTGTTTCGTTGGCGTAGTGTGGCGTGTCGCGAGGTACACTCTACAATATAATAAATTACTGACAATAAACACATAGTCTAAGAAAACTAACATAATCAACTTGAAATAAAGTTAATAAATATCATACAGTAACACAATCGAAAATATATATACTAATTATTGAAATAGTGCAACTAAATGAGACACAGTTTTGGCCAGTCAGCGAATCTACACAAAATGGCGCTGCAGGGAATTAACTCCACTTCTGACGAGAGCGCCACACACTTACATTACGTCTGTAACAGCATAGTTATATTAGCCTACAGTCTTTGAAAGAAAGACGAGACTGTCTGTGTGAAAAATGAAAGATGAAAATTAGCACACACAAACTAAATCATCTTCTACCTAAAAACACACACCAATTGTAATATAAGAGGGAGTAAAATGTACCCATTGCCAAGAACCCGAATGAAGAGATATCGTAACTCTTTAATACCATGGGGGTTATACAACTGGCATTAAACATTAAATGGCAAAAAAGAAGATTGTATTATTAATGTGTGACGTTTCACTGTATTAAATGTATTAATTTATCGACTGTGAAATGTGAATCCAATTCTGCTGAGTTTTTAGTAAAACATGTTTTATCTTTATTTCATCTTTTCTTTATGTAACGTGGACTTCATGTCAATTGACAACAGATAAATTGTCGTTAAAGGTATAGTTTATACGTTCGTTCCCAATATTATATCAATGTTGGTATTATACGTTGAACGCATAGTTAATCAGGTTTATGTATCCGTTCTAACTATAATTATGTAACATAACTGGGGCGCGTGCACTGTTTATTTATGCAACTGAGAGTTCCAGTAGAACAAGTCATTGTTTGCCTTAGTTACAACCATAATTTAGCGCTACCAACAATGTTTACACTATGTGCGATACGCTACTTAGACGACATGGCATATAACAGATCAATCGTTCATCCGTGCAGTTCTCGCTTAAACAACGTAGCCCTATATGTTTGTCGCAACGAAAAACAGTTCTGGCTACGTAGTTTGTCAATGTTCGGATGGATAGGTCAAGTCCATCAAATGCAAACATCTTTTCATGGGGTATTGTAAATACAAAAGTATTTTTGTAGCATTATAGTATATTATCGTATAACTGTGTGTGTGTGTGTGTGTGTGTGTGTGTGTGTGTGCGTGCGTGCGTGTGTGTGTGCGTTCGTGCGTGAGTGTGTGTGTGTGTCTATGTGTGCATGCGTATCTATGAACAACAGGTTATATAACAGCACTATGTCCGTCTTCTTAGTGTAAACGTGTCATCATTACTCACGATAACCACACCATTATATATATACAACGTATATATATATATATATAACATATTTATATCTCTATTCCAGGATATTATGGATCGTCATTGTGGTAATTAGTTCATCGGCTGTCGTCTACCAATGTCAGAACTTTGTCAGCATATACTTCAGTTGGCCCGTCAACACAAAGACAACGATGAAAGAAGAAAGAGATGTCGTCTTTCCTGCTGTCACAATTTGCAACCAGAACTCCTTCAGGTGACGTTCGTGTAGTGGCGTTTGTCGTGAGTTAACGCATCGATAAACGGAAATATAACACACTATTATGTTTAGCTGTTAGAGTAATACATATAGATATCGATATATGGGAACATAACAGCCTGGTTTGTTTAGCTCCTAGCATAGTACATATTACCAAAAATAGATAAGCGAGCGAAAAATTTACAACTCGGAACACGTCCAAAACATGAAATTCTACGGTCACTAGCACCCTCGCGGCTCTTCCTGTCCCGACGATTTTTGTATCATTTGAAAGGATGCACTTTTTTTATTCTAGTGTCATTTATATTTCCTGGTAACCGATCATAGAACACCTATAAACGGATCTATAATCGTGCCGTTTTCGGTGTTCTGTGCCGTTCCGAACGATGTTGTCGGCATGTACTCAGTACAATAAACTTCCTATAGACGAGTTTCAATGTTTATAAACAAACGTCACATATTTGGATGCGCGCGCATACTAGAGGCAGAAGTAGCGTCTGTGTATGGCGAGCGGCTTGTTAAAAATGGATGGCTCGGCGAATAAAAGCAAATTCGCCACAGAAAATGATAATTATCTGGTCAAACTTCGCTTCAATACCGGTGAGCAGCTACCAGATCCATATACGTTACTAGTCAGTGAGTGGTCGCTGGATTTGGAGCAGTGGCCAGCATCAGTGTCCCCCCAGATTCACCTTTACCTCATTAACACACCGAGCATATATACACCTACGAGAACAAGGGAGCGTACACGAGTTTGGACCATGTTGTATGTGGTCATGTACAGTGAGTGCAATATCATTTTATAAATAAGAACTGCAACTACTGCTTCTTGGCGTACATACACTCAGCACACTGCACGTGTATGGCGGGGTAACTGTCTTACTCATAGAATTAAGCTACGTAAGACGTCGTATGCTTTCGTGTCCATACTTGTATTAATTAACTAAACGTATTATATCCTAATCAAGCACAGTATTAGGCATAACGACAACAACTGTCAAATATCATATGTCAAAGCACGGGAACTAATACATTTATTCATTACTTCATCTAGCAATACCAGTTATGGAACTCCCTGCCTCCACAGGATTCAATATAGTTTTTAGCAAAAAGACCAACAAATTCCTGTTGAATAGAACCATAGCATTGGAAAATGGCGAATTCTTGCATTATTACGATCTTATACTTAGTTATGTTATCCTAATGTTATAATGACCTGATGTTCTATATTTGTAAAGACAAACTAAGGTGTATCTTAGTAATTATGTATACATGTCAGGTATTTTCCATCTAGTCATCCTATGCTTGGCCCTAGATCTCAACGGAAATACGCTGCTGTGGCTTTTTGGGCTGTCTGAGGGGGAATCTATGTCTATTAGTCATAATTATTTTTTTATTACTCATATATTCGTCAAACTTAAAGAAATGACGGTGACAAGGTCTTTGCCTGAATAAATCAAATCAAATTAAACAAATTGTATTTACTACAATATTGATTAATATATAGAAAAAATATTCATAAAACTGTGTTTACGACTTAACTTTGTGCATCGCACTATTACGAGGCAATTTTGTATTGCAATATTCTAATTCTTTGATTACGCTATACATCATCATAACTGACACGGTGCGTAACTGTCGGCAACTCAACTACATCTTTATTAAAAGGTACACGTTCACTGTGTCTGTGTTAGGTAAGGATCAGTGTGTAGCCATGCAGCAGCTGTGATGTTCAAGCTTGAAATGACAGTTCGAAATGGTCTCACCAGCCGGAGGCCTGTATATCAAAACCATCGGCCTGGAATGACATGTCGAGGAGTAAAGTAAAACCAGCACATCTGCACCCATATCGACCTTCGTAAGCCCAAGAACAGCCTCCAGAAAACAAGATACAACTCATTGAAGCGCCATCTTCCTGAGAGTTATAAATATATTTTAATGATGCACGAATTGTAATTTTAACATATATTCTTGGGTGTGTTACTTTCTTGTCATTAATAAAACAAATTGTATACCCGATATCACACAATTACACCATCAACATTCAACACACTGTCACACCACATAAACACAACACCAATATATATGTATGTTGAAGATGTCAATGCTTCGACTGTCAGGTGGACCTGCATCTGGCCTTGAGTCTATCAGGGCCTCGACTGCGTCTTTCTCCAGTTCTGATTGTCCAACAGGCTGGTCAGTGGGGATGCCCATTCCTGTCAGTTTTAAACGATTTTGTGCACGTTCATGTCTTTCTATCTTATGGACATCATCAGCTCTACTCTTTTTATATACAAATATCGATGGCACAAAGTCGGGGCTGTTTGAATTAATTGAGCATTACCCTGAAACATAGTGAAATTAATCTGAAACAATACCAAAAACTAACGCACAATATTATGCTATTAAAGAAAACAAGTGAAATTATCAAGATTGTTTGTACACATATTTAACTATATACCTATGTCTGACATTAAATATTATTATTTTAAATATGAAATAATCAAGTTATACACAAGCAAAGGTTTGACGTGACAGTAGTCAGTGAAATGTACGCCAAACTAACTGTCCGACCTATAATCGATTATGGGTGGCCGGGTGTGGGAAGGAGGAATACAGGATGGAGTCAGTTTTCAATGCGCAGGATTTTTTGGGTATGCCATGCAATTATCAAAAAACATAATTTTACCAATAATATTTCAGTAACGTATTCGTATAGTAACGCGGTACCAATGTTAATGGACACACTGTGGTCACATTCCAGTGGACAGTAGTTTTGAGGTGGGGTGAATTAGAGTAGAGCCTATCCCCTAATTAGTCCCGACCACCTCACACCCCCACCCCACCAATAAATCACGACAGCTCCCGTACCTGACACAAAATGTGTACTGCACAACCTTGCATTGCTGATGAATTTGTCGGTAAAATCGGATCTCCGTATGGCATTAAGCCATAATTGACGTCTGTTTTTTTGTGAAAAAGATGTGTGGCTTTGGGTATTCTGTAAAATTCTAAGTGTGGATGTGTGTCTGAGCGATTCCCATACCCGACAGCACAACACAAAGATGGCATGACGACTCAAAGGCACACGCCACTGCCTTGTTTCTGTTTGTTTCTGCCGCCAGTATGCGCGCCAGGTGAATTTAATGTATGCGCGCGTCATCAGGAAACTCGTCTATTGCGGAGCTGTTTTTCCTCATTTCCATAGGTTCAGACAAGCGCACTTCACCGTTTCTTGATTTCATGTTATAAGCTCCACCCACTTTAAACTGCAACGGAACTAATGTGCTTTGATCGCAGCAAAGCCGATTTATATATATATGTCGGCGTGACGTCACAATAACGTACGCCAGCCAACGGATCCAAATTTGTTGCGTTGGTTGTTTGATATACGTGATTGTGACGTCACGCCTACATTTTAGCAGCCTTTTGAAAATGAGTGGAGCTTATACCATGAAATCGGGTAGTGGTGCCTCAATCGGTAGATTGGTGAACTGTGTCGACGAAACAACATCGTTCGCAGTGCCTAAGAGACCGGAACCGGCACCGTTGTATGTCCGTTTATAGTTTATTTTAGGAATGACTATCAGGAAACGATTTATATATATTTTAATTGCAGAAATCGTAAGCTTTCAAACGGTATCAAGATTGTTTGGATCGGACGAACCGTAATGGTACATGCAATCGTTCAAAAAAGCATTTTTGGGACATGTTTTCAGTTGTTCAATTTTCGCTCGCTTATCTATTTTAATATTACATAATATAATATATATCACAGGGCCTGCGAATTGTTACTGTCTTCAAGCAGAAGCCCTCCACTCGTGGCTCTGATCATGCAACACCGGACAACCCCAGCAGCTTTTTAGTCCATGACTTTTATGGCCAAAATAGGGTCATGTTGGAACAAATTGCAACAGAGGCATCTCTTGCAGTTTTAAAAGCAGGCATATATCCTATATACCATATCAAAAGTACACAGCTGTAAAAATTGGGGAACTTTGTCAAAATTACGCAAATGTTGGGGCATCCTCAGTAGCATTTTCTTGTGCGATTTCGTACCGATTTTACTTTCGAGACACAAAATTAGCAAGATAACGTTTCTGTAAACCTCAAATAATCCAAACGCGTGTTCGTAAATACGCAGCTATTATATTCAGAGAACAAAACTACATTAAGATATTGTATATTGTCAATGAAAATGCTTAATGGTATAACAAAAATATGCACGACTAACTGAAATTACTTGTACGTTATAAAGACCTACATAGTGTAATTCTGCTCAGCATCATTATAAGTATGTTACTCTCATAAGCATCTATTGTAATGTTATATAGCGCAAGTACATTTTACAGGGGAACATTGTGAATAATACTTAAATTGACCCTTTGATATAAGGTCAACATATCAATACATGAATCTAGCTAATACGCTAATTGAGGAAACATTGCCATATTCTCTCTCATATAACATGATTATAATCTGTATTACCATATAAATATGCTACTGTCATGTGCATTTGACCGTATACGTAACATCACGCAAATACATTTTTGTATTGCGCATAATAATTATATTGAACCCTTCCTTGATGTAAGGTAAACATGCGAAACTCGAGAGCCCGAAAAGGTAAGTGCTACTGTCATGAGCATTGACCGTATACGTAACATAACACAAATACATTTTTGCATTGCGCGTAATAATTATAAAGAACCCTTCCGTGATGTAAGGTCAACTATGAATCACGAGAGCCCCAAAAGATAAAATTTATATAACGCAGTACCCAGTCCATGGGACTGCATAAAGCGTTTTAATCTTTTACTCCTTGGCAGACCTATTCAATCGAACACCATCGATACTTATCTGGAAAGCATTCAACCATGCTGCAGTTAATGCGCGAAGAGTATTCTTACAAATATCCATCGCTGTATATAGCCAAGTACTGAGTCATACAGCTGATTGAACTGGAGCAACATAGATTGAACTAATTTGCCAAAGGTAACACCGCAGCAAAGTGATTCGAAACTGAGTTCTCTCGATTGAGACTACAATGCCACTGCGTTCCAAACAAAAACTTAATTGAGGTAAAATTGCTGTATTTCATATTTATTAATATCACAAGTGGTGATATGTTATTCTAATTTCTGGAACATTGACAACAATTCCGACTAAATCCCTTTTTTGAAGCCAGAACCAGCATCTGAATGCCATGAAATCATCAAATCTTAAAACTAAAAAATATAAGACATAAATCCCCTAGTATATTATTACCAATATAATTTTGATTTTGTTCTCCATTGACAAACGCATGACAACTCGTTGTTCATCTCCTCATCACTGACGTAACTCTAGATTAAATTCAACAACCTGTGCCACGGTATTGACTACGTGCAGGGAACACTCAAGGTTGTTCTCGCGGCATGTGCACCTTGCCGAGATGCAATCTGTGGAGCAGTTTCACCGGATTACGTGTAACAGGACATCAGGTGCTGGAGGCAGGTCTGTTATGACGGGAAGTAGATAATCGTCGCTCAGAACTCAGAATCAATTTATTTGACCTATAAAAAACGATACATATACAAGAGCCACTCTAAAAATATAAACAACAACAAGATTTGTATGACACAAATCGGACTAGCATATGACTTGTTCTTATAATTGATAATTACTCAATGTATCAACATACATACATACATACATACATACATACATAATACAAGGGCTGATTATATGTACTCGTGTACACATTGACGTACATATGGATATTTAGGTATACATTTCAATACGTATTACGAATTACAAATAAAGCAATTATGAATACGACAACTGGATTCATAATTTAAAATAAAAAAGGGTTTTGTGTATGTTGATAAACCAAATAGACTGTGCTATCTGCAAAATCAGCTGATCTGCATCACCTTGTGCAGGTTTTGTTTGACGTTCTCCGCTACAAGTATCCGCGCATCAAACTGATGAAATCGTGCTTGTTGTTTTTGTTTCCAAGGAAGATACCCTTATTGGCGTCATTCTCATATTATCGGTGGACGAAACGTCCGCGCCAGCCTTTCCTCCCACTCGTCTCTTAAGTTCGTACACTTACTGTATATATTGTGATATCCACCAAAGCCAATGTGGATTGATCAAACTTCCATGTCGGGTAGTCAAAGTACACCATGCATAGCTCTCGATATCTGGGAATTCTACTTGGACAAGGGATGGAATGCGACAAAGCCTCACGATCCAACACATACTGAGCTTCACCGATTGGACTTGCAATGTCGGATGTGAACCTACACCAGATGACTTCAGCAAGTACATATTTTCGGGTTTCTCTCAGCATTTATGTTTATCTATCCGGTCGGTGGCTCAAGCGAACTTGTTACGACAATTAGACACTAGTCGAGGCTCTCGTGGCTCACCTGAACCTGGTTACCACCAACACGCACTCTTTATTTGACTGAAGTATTATAACTTGAATGAATACTGCATGACAGATTTACGCATCATGGACGCCGTAATCGTCTGGCCAATGGCCTTCGCGCTATCCTCATCGACAGTGCAGCTGGTATGCTCACCGGCCATGATGCTCCTCGGGGTTGTTTCCAGATGGACGTCTGTCCGCCAACGTCAGCAACAGAGTTTGTGCAATCTTTCATGTCACAACATTGTAAACATAAATTTGGTCATGTCGTTTTGTTCACTTGTGTGGAATATAACTCCGAAACGTTATTACACTGATCTGTTGATCTATTCATAGGCTGGCATGATTAGTAGCCAAGTCAGTCGTTGCTGCTTGGCAATACCTCTTCCCATCCCATCCTTTCAATCTTCATGAGACTGAAAAGATATATGCTACTTCGAAATATACATATTCATGAAAAACACTGCATCAGTCCAAATCCTAGGGCCTTGATGATCCGAACATGACCAATATTTGCCACAGCATGGCTAGATTTGCCGTAGGTTACTGGGCAATTTAGGAATCAATAATTTTTAACATGGAGACAAATGGGAAAATTGATTTCTTGTTTTGATTCACGTGCCCAATTTTCTTTGCTGTATACGTTTGATATGTTTTACAGGTACATTTAGTGTAAACAAAACACCTGAAATAGCTTGTGTTGCAATTTATTCCATCTCAAGTCATAAAAGTCCAGGAGTATTACGCTCGCTTCGATATCAGAATTCGACTCTATCAGCATACCGTTCCTGTTTGTTTCAAAGCATCGACTATACCCCTCTTCCAAATGAACCCCAAGGTGACAGCTCTGACATCAGTGTTTATGAAGGTGTTGGAGCCATTCGTTCTCTAGTCTAAATACCGCAAGTCGCTAACCAACTCCAGTTCGCGTACTGGGAAAACCGGTCCACAGATGACGCAGTTGCATTGCCCCCCACTTCGTCTTGCCGCAAGCGTCATTTCGTGGATTACAGTTCCGCTTTCAAATCGATCATCCCGCAGAATCTACTTGACAAGCTGCGTCTGCTCGTGGTAGACTTCCACCTGTGTTACTGGATCCTCGACTTTCTTCTGCTCCGACCTCAGGATGAATGTCATTGTTTCCAACACTATCATCTTGAACATTGGAATACCCTTTGGTTGTGTCTTCTCTCCTTACTCCTGTACTTGTTCTACATGAATGTCTGTGTGTTCTACTGCTCCTCCTTAAGCTGGTGAAGTTTGTAGACTATAACACCAGTTTAACTATCGCAATGAAGTGGACAGGCTGGTGTCGTGGTGTGACAGAAACAATTTTCAACTGAACTCGACCAAAACAAGGGAGATGATTGTTAATTTTAGGAGGAAGACATCCCCAGTTGCTTTCATTATCATCAGTGGTGAAGCCATCGAAAGGGTGGTCTTCTTCAATTTTTCGGGCACCATCATTTTATTTGGTATAGTAGAAAATCAGGATGCAGTCGGGAAAAGGCTCAACAAAGGCTCTACTATCTGCGCCACTTCGGTCTGACGAGATACATTTTTGTTCAGATTGTGTTCGCTCGGCAGTTGAGAGTATTCTTACATTGTCCATATGTATGTGGTTCGGCAACATCAACTAGCGTCAGACGAAAGGCTTGACAGAGTGGTAAAAACTGCATCCAATGTAGTCGGCAGTGAGCTCAACCCTCTTTCATTTATATACAGTGAGTACTGTTTGAATGACTTCCATATTGCAGGCGATTCAAGAAAATCGTAGAAAAGACAAATCGCTCCAGAAATCACTTCTTTCCCCGTACCGTGTCTACATTATCTGATATTGAATCTAGGTCTTAACGACGGAGACGCGTGTACCTGTAGTATCCAGAAATCAAAGACCGTGATGGTCTTGAAATATAATGATGAACAGTCAATGAAATGTAATTTTAAATTGCCCTGTGTGTTTTATTCTTCTTTTACGTATTAGTTGCAGCTCTGCCTAGCAATTTTATTGGATAATTTATATACAATGCTGTTAGTATTAAACAATGCTATTATTATTTTGGTAAACGTGTGTTGCATGCAATGTAGACGGTAATATTGTGTTGATGTATGTACGTAGCAAGGTTGATATTGCTGAATGTACAACACCGACTCAACAACTCGGGACACGTCCAAAAACATGACATTCTACGGTTCCTAGCACCCTCACGGCTCGTCCTGTCCCGACGATCTTGATTTCATTTGAAAGGAGGCATTTGTTTGTTATTCTAGCGTAATTTAGATTTCCCAATAACCGTTCATAGAACACCTATAAAAGGACCTACAATCATGCAGTTTTCGGTGTTCTGCACGGTTCCGAACGATGTTGGCGGCGGGTACTCACTACAATAATCTTCCGATTGTGCCGCTGCTTTCCTCGTTTGCATAGGTTCAGACATGCGCCTTTCACCATTTCTTGATTTCATGTTATAAGCTCCACCCACGTTTAAACCGCGGCGAAACTGATGTGCTTTGATCGCAGCAAAACATATATATATATCTACGTCCGAATTACGTCACAATGACGTACGCCAACCAACGTTGCGTTAGTTGGTTGATATACGTGATTGTCAAGTCACGTCTACTTCGAGTATGTCATTTTACTAGCCGTTTGAAAATGGCTGGAGCTTATACCATGAAATCAGGGCCGCGTTCTGAGTTCGCGCCGCGCCGCACCGCGACGTCGCAATCCGTCGCGGTTCGTCGCCAGAAACTGAACGGTAAGCGTTAACAAAGCATTTAAATAGCCAAGCATAGTCACTCGCGCAGCGCCCTCTGTTATTCATGTGTGAACTTAATTATATTGTATACGTTACCAGTTCAAATTCAAAATGGCGGATCGCTGAGTGACTCTGCTTGGTAATTTAAATGCTTTGGCGTTACGTACCGCGACGTTCGCCGCATTCAAAATGGATGCTAGTGATATCGAATGCGTTTTTCGACGCAAATGCGCCATCGCTGCAATTAGGAACATAGAGTTTCATGAAAAGCTCAATTTGCCAAACTTGGGTGTGAAGTGACGCCCGCAAAAGCACCAACAATACCTTTAAAAAGGAATCATCATCGAATGCGAAACTATCAACGGTGGCCATCACTGTAAACGCGCTGGCGCGGCGCGCGTAGCGGCGTTAGCACGATATAACACAAAATCAACTTCCGGGGCAAAAAGCGACGTCGAGGTGCGGCGCGGCGGCGAACTAAGAACGCGGCCCAGGAAGTGGTACCTCAATCATAGGCATCGCACCGACCCGGACTCGACATGGGCCTACCCGGCATTTACCCGGCATTCTACCAGGCACCCGCGGCCTGAAGGGGACCACGTACTAGTAAGTCTCGAGACTGTATAGTCGCCGAAAGCAGGTGTCGTGTCTTCAGATGGACATTATTTAACCCGTTTGCAACTAACCCTAATTTAGATCGGTATTAATTAGTATTTGAACCTACAGTTATTTCCTACCTTGATGTTTGCTTTTTAGCGCTTTATTTGAAGTGCATAGATGGAGTATGTTCGAACCAATATGTAGGCCAGGGACATTACCACATCCCGCATTTCTGTATGATCCATATGAAAATGAAGGCCCGTATGCTGGGGTACTATGGGCGGAAGGTCACTGCGAAAAATATCTAATAGCTCCCTTACCGCACACCTAAAAACATATGGAATGTCACCGCAAACAAACAGCACCTCCCACCATCACCCCATCTTCCGATGCCAGTCCGATAACATTAGCTGAGGTTCCGGCTGAAATGTTTTCACTTGACACAAATTTACCAAAATGCTTCCCGTCAAATCGCAACCCCGAAAACATCCATGCTACCGGCTTACAATATACAGGGTGATACCCGTTTGGAAACCCACCAATATATAAATGCCAGGTACGCCCCTTTAGGCTAAAAGGAACTATTTAATGTCGACATTATTGTGTGTGTATCCTGGTGGCGAGAACTGGTGCGGACGCCTTTCCAACTGTGAGTAAGAACATGAGTACGTGCTTCACAAAGTAGCTGCTATGTACTTTAAAACGGCTAGGGGAGTTTTTGGAGCCAGGCGGCGGAACGCGCACGGCCAGTTAGTGATAACGTTGCGAAACACCTGCGGATCTACAGGAGAGTGGTGGAACCCTTAATAACAGCACCCTTAATGTGTCTGTCAACCAGGGCCTATTCCACAGATAGGACAGGTCATTTTAAGGCTTGCTCGCATGAAGTCAAAATTCCGAACACCTGTGGGTCATCTCTACATGAACCGTTATGCCATCTCAACAAGAAAGCCATCGACTCCACTTGATCTGGAAATTGTGGTGGACCAATAATTGAGCTTTGTAGTTGTGAAAAGCAGATATATCTGCGCTCATATCAGAATTGCATGATGTACTCATCATCCTGCGCAGATGTTTGTTGTACACAGAAGTTTCCACTAATAAACAGTAAAACGCATGTATTGTAGGTAATTGTTTTTGTTTATTTGTCATGACATGGGTCAGTTACTGTAGTGATAAAACATTTGATGTTGAACATTGCCTGCTGAGTTTCGACTAATACTTATCAGGATTAAATATCCACTGAACATATAACCCTAAAATGATCTGTTGTTTTTGGAAAAAAACAACAGCCCGTACAGGAACAGCGGCCCGACGGGGGTTCGATATCGGGCGGCACGAAGGGTTGACCGATGGATTTACGACACCTATGACTTCAATCGGTAGATTGGTGAACTGTATCGACGAACCAACATCGTTCGCTGTGTCTAATGCTGGACATACATCGCTAAGCTTTTGTTGCGAGTTGTCTGTTTGATCAACTAAAAGCTGCAGTTGTGCAACGAAAGATGGCCCGCATCTTGAGCTTGAGTCGCGTGTTGATTTAACCAGTAGAACAGTTGTTGAACCGATTCATCATTTGAAAGTTGAATCGTAACAAAAAAAGTTGCATAATGTACGATGGTGTAAGACGAGATGCCGTCGATGCTAAAAATGTTTAGCAGTGTACGCCCAGCATGAGACACCGGAACCGGCATGGTTGTAGATCCGTATTTTTTTTATTGTAGGAACGATTATCAGGAAGCCATATATATATATATATATATATATATATATCTGAATAGCAGAAATCGCAACCTTTCAAACGATATCAATATGTATATATATATATACATATATATGTATATATATGTATAATTGAATAGCAGAAATCGCAACCTTTCAAACGATATCAAGATTGTTGGGATCGCACGAACCGTAATGGTACTAGCAATCGTTAAAAAAGCATTTTTGCGACATAATTTTAGTTGTTAATTTTTCGCTCGCTTATCTATTTTTGGTAATATTTAATAAGTAATAACTTTTATGAAAGACATAATCTAGATTCAACTTTTAGAAACTAGGCAAAGTGAGCAGTCATCTAAGTTGCCAAAGGGTGGGCTGCACGAATATAGGGTGTGCTCTTTTTGTGGATGTTAGGCTGGTTAAATGTTGGAGATTTGACATTTGGAGGTGGGTCAATTTTAGTGTTCATAATTATGCCAACAATAATTTTGTTGATACAAATGGGGTCAGATGTCAATGCAAATGAGTGGACGGTGGGTTGAAATTCCAGTACATAGGATCGGGGACCACACCAGAAATTGAATTAGAAGATTACTATGTGCCTTCAGCGCTATTTAACCTTTGGCAATGTTACCAATAATTGAACTTGCTAACAAAACCGTGTTACAATTTAAAACCATGAATATATTTATGTATATTATATATTTGTGTGTGTGCGTGTGCGTGTGCGTGTGCGTGTGCGTGTGCGTGTGTGTGTGTGTGTGTTTGTGTGTTTGGGGGTTATTATCTGGAAAAGAGTACCATAACGGCAAAGTAACATGGTGTGGTAAAGAGCGAACGGATAATGAGTGGTAACTTACGTGGCTCGCTCTTTACGTTCGATAGCTGTGTTTCTATATGTAGCCGCCGTTGGTCCTGAGCCAGTGCATCGGATGTCGGATGTCGGATGTCTTCCTCGGGTTGATCGGAGTGGCGCTCTTGATATGGGTGCCGTTGGGGTTTATATACCGGGAAGGGTTATGTAGGTAGTGGGTGGGTGGTGATGATCAGTGTTGCCATCTGGTGACTAACACAATGTCATAAATAAATGTTTCATTAGTACATTTAGTATTAGTTAGTACAGTTAAATAATATACACAGGAATCGGAAAACGTTGATCTGAAATACTAGTAGATGAAATAAGTTTAATATTTTGATGGTTAAACAGTTACATTTTGACATTAAAAATGATACATCAAACAATCCCTCGTATTGGTAATATAAAATATAGCATTGGTAAAAGTATAAACATGCACACGCACACGCATACGCACAAACGCGCGCGCGTGCGCCCACACACACACTCGCACGTATGAGTGTTAAATGCGGGATGTGTTGATTGGTTGTTACTCATATATACACACTTTGATGTGACCTATGCCTCGTACGCAAGGGCCTGCGTCTGTTTGTACGCGCGTGTTAAGTATCGTATGTGTTGATTGCGTGTTACATGAACAGTTAAATGCCATTGCTGTAGACTCGTGGCTACTGCAGACAATGGCATGTATCACTGGTTGGAAGACATGTACAGTTGGACAAACCTCTCCATGTTCAACTATTCAGCATTTGGTATCGGCAACGTCTCAATGATGGACGTCTACCTCCAGAATAAGCATCTAAAGGAAGATATGATTGTGAGGTAAATACATAGGTTTGCAGGTAAGATTCGCAAAGCAACAGTCGATATAATTATCTCTTTTTATAAAAGAAACATACTTTTCTTACTTTTTCTATATATATATATATATATACATAATATAGATAGTGATATGCCTTGTCCATCGGTTATCTCGTAGTCTACTGATGTGCCCTGCCCAGGTCCACTTCTGTCGTCTGATGTGTTCTATCACATCTATGACCTGTGTCTTCTCTCTTACCCAGATGGTTGTTATTGTCTCCCGATATGTGATGTTTAACATACTATTTTCCAACTTTGTTTGTGCGGTTGCTCGCTTCTTTGGCTGGATGGTGGGTGTCCATATTTCAGCGCCGTAAGTCATCGCTGGAAGTAAGCTTGGGTTGTAGACTTGTCTCTTCAAGCAGGTTCCAAAGTTACACTTGAAGATGCGAATGCTGTCCAGCCTGCCGTGATTCGTTTTTGAATCTACTTGACTTGGTTTTTGTTGTTTCTGGTGCAGTATCGCTGTCCCAGGTGGACGTAGCTTTCAATGTTCTCTGTCTGTGTGGTGTTGATATATATATATATATATATATATTGGTATGTCGTTTCCTAGCATCAGTTTTGTGTTCGAAATGTCCATCTTCAGACCTCTTTTTTCACTTTGATCAGCTAGCTCCAGCGGCATTTTTTGTTGTTCTTGCTGTGTAGTAGCGCATACGAGTGTGACGTAGAAAGAAAATATGACTGTGATATCATTCGGCTATCCTCACGCCTCTCTTTTCCCAGGTCAATCTTTGGAATATGCTTTCGAGCGTTGCCGTAAACAGCTTGGCGATATGGTGTCACCCTGTCGTACTCCTTTCTTGCTGTAGATCTTATTGCTTTCTTTGTGTAGCTGGAGC
The DNA here is from genome assembly GCA_020002185.1 of Paraescarpia echinospica. Lineage (NCBI taxonomy): Eukaryota > Metazoa > Annelida > Polychaeta > Sabellida > Siboglinidae > Paraescarpia > Paraescarpia echinospica. The sequence goes on from CM034534.1 coordinate 19,067,314, forward strand.
TGTTGGTGTAGATGTTTTTCAGGAGTTCGATGTATACGTCTTCTGTCCCCATTTCTTGAAACGAGGCTACAATTGTTTGAGTTTGCACCGAGTGGAAAGCCGTCTCGTAGTAGACGAACGCGATGCAAAGCGGAATGTTATATTCTTGGCACTTGTGTTCAGTTGGATTTACGACGTGGATGTGGTCTGTCGTTGAGTACTTGCTTCTGAATACAGCGTGCTCTCGTGATTGCTTTTAGTTGAGTGTCTTCTCTAGCCTAATCGTTAGTATTTTTGTGAGTAATTTATAGATGTTTGATAATAGACATATCGGTCTGTAGTTTTTAAGCCTTTGTTATTTCCCTTTCTACACCATTTTTGCGTTCTTCCATGCTGTGGGTATTCGTCTTTCTGATAAGCATTTAGTATACAGCTTAGCTATTGTCTTCGAGATTATATCTTCTCCTACTTTTAATGTTTCAATGTTTACATGGTCGTTGCCTGATGCTTTCCAATTCTTGACATCTCTTAACGCTGATTCCACCTCTCACATTTCTGGTACCGCTTTCGAGTTGGTGTGAAGTATGCTATTCAGTTCACTGTAGTGCAGCTCGGTGTAGAATTCATATATTCGTTCAATGATGACATCTTGGTATTGTATTTCTCTACCAAGATTATCGAGAGGTGTAATCTGTGTGTCTGTCTCAGCCTAAGGTCTGTGTTCTTCTAGTTTTCTTCATGCTCTTTGATGTCATACTCGTTTACTGTATGATCTCTTGTTTGTACTTCCTGATGTCCTCCTTCACTTTCTTTTTGGTGGTCTTGCATATTTCTGCGTTGTATATTTTTTTTTTTATAGATTTTCCACCATTTTTCATCGTTTTTTCATCAGCGCCCGAGTTGGTGTCAATATTATCGTATTTACTTGCTAGTTGATTGCTCAGGCAACACAAAGTAGTCTTGTCGCATTTAGTTGGATCATCTCTGTGATGTTTCCGCTCATGGTGTCGATGTTGTCTAGTTCTTGTAGTATCTCTAATCGATTTCTCAGTTCGATTTGGGATTCGATATTTGTTCTTATTTGTGTGGTATATAATCTTGTTAGTCTCTTGTTTATCAAAGTCTTCCTTTCAGCCCAGCCTGTGATGTTGCTCATTATCATTCTGTGGTCACTTCCGATGTTGACATGGTAGATGACAATTATGTCTGTGACCATATATGGCCTATTTATCAGGATGTAGTAAATTTCGTTCTTCGTTTCTCCATTTGGGATTTTTCCAGGTCCATCTTCCCCCTGTTTTCTTCTGATATATCATATTCACGATTTGTTTATTTCTTTATGTCGCCCATTGTGCCAAAATGTCGCCTCTTTCGTTTCTCACTCCTATGCCAAATTTGCCTGTTGCCGTTTCCATTGTATTTGTTCGTTTCCTTCCTTGCGCATTGAAATTTCCCATCACTAAAGTTTAGTGGTTTGGTTTTACTAAGGTCACATCCACGTCGTTGTAGAAGCTGTTTATGTCGTCTTCTGATCATGATGTTGTTTGTACATGTACTTGTGTTATCTTCAGTTTGTAGCACTTTGTTATGCGTAGAACAAGTTCCGCTACACTGCGGCTGATGTTATAACCCGCATTATACTGTATTTCCATTTCTCGGTTAAGAGAAAACAACCAACTTCATAATTCTTGGTGCTTCGAAAATAGCGCGTTTCCAGGGGAATGAGGAGGTTGTTTTGCTTGAACGAGATTCACATGGTATTGAGTTGTATACATTTTGCGGATGCATGGTATATGTTGCATGTACACACCTCTGCCCGGTTTGACCTGGAAGTGTGAATACGTTCAATGTTTTTCTGATCCTCCAGGGACATGTAGTTTTAAGTTTTGTGAGCCCCATGTGTTAAGTTGGAGGGGGTGATGAGTAGCTACGACCCTACTGGTTAACTCGTATTTCCACCCGTGTAACTATACTAACATTAAGAACTAGACGACATTATTATACTGACAAATGTTTATGACTCGCTAGTTGTAGGTGGAAGGGGAGAAAGTGCAGTCATGAAGATTTCACGTTGACTTTAACTGACGCTGGAATCTGCTACACATTCAATGCTCAGATAAGCAATGACTCCGTTACCAAATCTACAGGTAAACACACACACACACACACACACACACACACACACACACACACACACACACACACACACTGATAAACAGCACGGTGGAAGAAACTGTTTCCGAAGCGATATGCCTTTACTCTGAGATTCCGGAATCGCCTACCTGGTGGAAGTCGTTCCAAAATGGTGGGCGAGGTAAGTGGGATTAGTGATGATATACATATAGCTGATAGAGGGGTGAGCTCACTGCCGACTATCTTATATGCCGTTCTCAACACTCTGTCAAACCTGATGTGACTCTGGAGAATGTAAGAATACTCTCAACAGTTTAGCGATAAAACTGAAAAAATCTCTTTCGTCAGAAAGATCTACTTCAGCTGCCCCACGAAGCCTCTTTGAGCCTTCGTCGCGACTGTATCCGTGTTTTTCTTCCATCCCGAGTCACTGGAGTGGTTACTTCAAAAGTGGTGTCTTTTCATTTAAATCAGATGATATCAATGAAATGAAACGATAACATGCAAATATACATATATATATATATGTGTGTGTGTGTGTATATATACATATATGGGAAATACCGATGTTCTGCAGGAGTCCCGAACGGTTTACAACTTGTGGTGAACATAGAACAGTACGAGTACATGGATGGTCCGCATGACGCCGTCGGTCTAAAGGTCCTACTGCACGAACAATGGGCCATACCACTTATGCAGGACTTTGCTGATGCCGTCCCCGCAGGAATGAACACATTCGTTGGTGTGGACATCGCGAAAGTAAGATAAATGGATTGCTGCAATATATATTAAATGTAACACAAAAAACAATAAAACATGCTGTCATAATGTGCAGCGCTGATCTCTTTTCAGACGGCCCTGAACAATACGTATTGCCGCTTAGTTGCCTATATATATTTGTAAATTATTTACTGAAAATAACTGTGCTAAATGTTATTAGTATGTAAATGTCACATCTGGTTTATTGCAGAAATGCCCAGGTTCCATGTTCGTTTGTATCCGTCATTCGACATAAAACCACGCAGGTCTTATGCGATTACTCCCCTCCACTAGTTCTTTGACCGGTTCTGGATTAGGTATTATTATGTTTATCTCCTGAAAATATCTTCAAACCTCTAAAACATTGGGTCCCCGTTGGTGTGCATTTCCGATATCATTACTTTTGGAGAGGCTGTTGTCAATTTCATACTACGCCTAATGTGTCATTATTACTATTATTATTGTTAATACTTAGAAGCTTGACATCATATTAGCACACGTCGCCAAACCTCGTGAATCTATCGACCCCTCCCTAAAGATAAGTAAAAAAAAATATTTTAACGGTGACTACTACATTGCACAACTTAAATACGTACGATTACTCTTCACAACGTAACTATTATCCAGTGCAACATATTCAGCAAAGGCAGGTAGCACTGGACGTACCTGATTAAAACTTATTATTTAGAAACGTGACATCAAATTAGCGTCATGATTTACTGTACAATATTTTTAGTAGGATCCGGACAAAAGCAAGGTATATTATTAGAATAAAGGTAGACGTATTTAGTCAAATTCACCTGTAGGGAAACACTTTCGTTGCTAGGCATGGTATACGGCGCTCTTAGCTTATCGTCTCTGCATTCTACGTTAGGAATAAGTTCAGTTCAAATTGCGACAAAAAAGCTAACATCAAACAACATAAGTGAATAAACATAATTTCTATGATAGATCTCTCGACCTGGACATTGTTTTTACGTGTTCCACCAATTTGGATCAACTTATCGATCAACTGAACAGCAAAAATAAAACCGACGTGGCTGTGAAGTATAGATCAACTTAGCAACCAACTGAACAATAAACAAACTGACAACAACGACGTTGCACTTTGTGTAATCCAATTCTTTCATCTTTTGGGGTAAATCTTGGACATACTTTTGAAAGCTGATCAAATACATACATCGGTCATGATTCAAACGCTATAATATATTGTTATTCTGTTCTGTGCTAGGAGGTCAACTTGCCATCGCCTCACGGTGATTGCGTAACCGACCAAAAGCTGCGCTACTTTGATCACTACTCGCAGGCGGCTTGCTTCAGGGAATGCATCACGAGCGTCGTTGTGAAAACATGTGGATGCAGAGATATATACATGCCGCACCTTAGCGAAGGTTTATATAAGCTTATCGCTATATCGTTTCTCCCCCCCCCCGATGCCAGTTTTCATTTTTTATTATTTAAATCCATTATTCACGGTGTTCTATATATATATATATATATATATATATATATATATATATATATATATACATATATATATATATAATGTATACAATGGTATCTAACATATAAAAGCACAGAAACATATATATATATATATATGCATATATATATATATACATATATATACATATATATATATATATATACATATATATATATATATATATATGTTTATGTGCTTTGTGCTTTCCCTCTTTTCTTCAGCCATTGTCATCATGTCCAGCTGTCCGATCACCGAAAGTGGTACCGTTATTTAACTTTCACCCGCGCCCATAGCACCTATTTCCGTCCAGTGACCAACGCGTCTATTAGTTTCTGACACTGGCAGATTAACATTTTTTTCTATGCCTCCGTCTGGCCAGAATGAATATTAGTTCCCCCATATTCGTCAAAAATGTCGCGTAACCCAGATTCGCATTTATTGCTTTAGCATCCATCTTATTACACTTCTATCCCGTACATCAGTTTCGTCCCCACCTTTCAGTGCCTCTTCTCCGAACAAAGTACCTAAGATCAGTATAACATTGCTGCCAAGAGTTGTGACACTGCTGAAGGCAAAGAGGAGCAAATTTGTGAAATGTGACTGTTTAATATTACGGACTCGATAGTTGGTTGCTGAACACGCACCACCGGTTCTTAACTCGTAAGCCGCGACCAAAATTTGGGTTGCCATTTTGAGTAGGTCGCCAAGAGTCTGCATTATTGGGAAAATGCTTTATATATTGTCCTGCTTTATACCCGTAGCTGATGAAAGCCAGAGGAATAATAATATATATGACAAATATTTGATGAATGTTAGCAGGCATCTGTCTACCTATAACCGACCTAACCTAATGCATGTATGTGTGTGTGTGTGTGTGTGTGTGTGTGTGTGTGTGTGTGTGTGTGTGTGTGTGTGTGTGTGTGTGTGTGTGTGTGTGTGTGTGTGTGTGTGTGTGTGTGTGTGTGTGTGTGTGTGTGTGTGTGTGTGTGTGTGTGTGTGTGTGTGTGTGTGTGTGTGTGTGTGTGTGTGTGTGTGTGTGTGTGTGTGTGTGTGTTGGAATGTGTTTGTGTGTGTGTGTTTGTGTGTGTGTTTGTGTGTGTGTGTTTGTGTGTGTGTGTGTGTCGTGTGTGAGTACATGTGTATGTGTTGTTGTGCGTGCGCGTGCGCGTGCGCGTGCGCGTGCGCGTGCGCGTGCGTTCATTTGGAATATATGTTAACGTATCTTTCCCAGACGATTTTAATATCGGTCACCGACAAAAACGTTAATTTTTTTCTTTCTGGCTACGCATGCACTGTTCTGTCTTCAGCTTTCTTTCTGAGGACGTTACTAATGTTTGACGACGTATCTCCTCTTCCATTCCATTAAACCATTCCTTAAATGCTGTCCACTCTGCTCACGTTTTCACCACAAGAATAGTTAACAAACTGTGTCGCTTTCGCAAAAATATATTGTGTTTGCCTATTTATAAATATTAAACGTTGTGATGTTATAATATTAATTTTCGTTGTAGCCTGTCCAATTATGGTATATTCGGTGAAACGGCATCAGATATATATCTACCATATTTAACGTTTGCCTTAAAGAAAACATAATTATATTTTCAACGTTAATGACACTTTATACTTGAATTGTTTCAGATGATTCACCCGTGTGCACGGTCGAACAGTACACTCGCTGCCTCTTACCAGCAATCGGTAAGTCTTTACAAGAAACCTTTTGATGTACTTCATGAGTATTGCCATCGAATGTATTTTAATGAACGCGCGGAGGCAGGAGATGTCTAACAAAACTAAATTGAGACTATACAATAATAATATCAATGTACTTCACTATTGCTGTGAGTGCTGGAAGCTGATAAAAAACTAACACATGCTTGAGACCTTCCAGAACAAGTGTCTCCAAAAGATTATAACGGTATTGTTGCCCAACACTATCAGCAATGAGCAGGACATGTGCAAACAATTTGCGAAGACGGTAACAAATATGGAACGCGGAAGAGAGTGGAAAACGACGTTGAGGAAGACCAATTCTGAGATGAAACGCATGAAACGTGTCTTTGGGAGGGCATGTGTGAACAGCCATAAATTAACGTACATTCACATTATTTATGCAACTCATTACATTTTATATTGGATAACATTAATAAATTACTGTGATTCAATTGTTTAATTTGTTTAAGATTTTTATTTGTAAAAATATAGCCTATGTGCTGCCATGGATTAGTCGAAGAGTTCATTCCGTAAGCCGTGATTTTATGTGTAAAAATGGTGATGACTTTATGAAAACCCACCGGTGGCATAGTAACAGTGTTCAGCAAATAAACAAGCGTAGTGGCTGCGTGTGAACGCAGTGGATTTAACATCGGGCTCTCAATCGAGAGAACCCGGGTTTGAATCCTACGCTGCCATGCCGAACCTTGGACAAGTTCTTTCACTGCACATTGCTGCAGGTGACTCAGATGTATGAATGAGAACCTGGCTGTATACAGTAGTGGATAGTTGTGTACGACCAGTCTTCGCCCATTCGCATAGTGACCGTATGCTTCCCACGGAAGCCGAGATGGCGTTCGAACATACAGTTGTGTCAGGATGTAAAGCGTACGGCGCCGTGAGCAGTCCAAAGGACTGGACACGTCGTTATGTAACATCTTTTTTTTCTCAAATGGAACAATTGTTAACTAAAATTTGCGTTTGTTTCAGAGTCGGTCAACAAGAATCTTTCTGTAAGGTGCGACTGCCCCAAGTCATGTGAAATCACTCATTACAGAGTGTCAACGAGCTACGCTTCGGCAAATCAGAGAACAGGTGGTCGATTTGGTTTGTCGAGTGACTTGCTACGGAGATTGCGAGAGCACTTGAACAAATCGATGGACACGAGGGAGCATATCGTAACAGAAAGACGGCGTGCCAACATAGAAGAGACAACAAAAGCGCTTGGAAATGTGTCCTACCTGGATATGGGACGTGGATATGTAGAACATAGCGTAATAGGCATTAGAGAGACGTACGTTCAAGACAATATCGGCGAGACCATCAACTATATCTTGGAAACAGGATTTCAGAAAATGGAAGACATCTTCCGGTTTGGGTTTATTGCTGCATGGGATAAAATTAGTTTGTATGAAAGTATGTCTACTTCGTACGAACTTTCTCAAATAATTGATCGTTCTTTAGAGAGTACTGACCAAGAAACCTGGCGAGCGGCTGCTAGACTGCGTCTTAAAGAAAAGCTCATTGCATCAAAGAGAACTTTGCACAACCTAGACCGAGTGCACAGCGCCTACTGTAACGGTGTTCCGTTGATGTCGTTCTCGGCCACTCTCTGTGGCCGCTACGACTCTTACTACTTAAAAGCATTGTTTAATCAGAGTGCAGAAGTAAATGAGACGTTCACTCGCCTTAGAAGACACGTCACAAAGTATATAGATCATACTGATGCACTGTTATTTTTATTAGACGAAGAGGCTGATAGCGCGGAAGCTGAATTTCTGGAGAAGTATTTCGATAACATCAACGATCTCGCTGACAATTCAGCCGCATATGTTCCCGATCTGCTTAAGTATGAATCTCTCGTGACACACCAACCGCTTGAACGCCTTTTCACAGCAAAACGTAAATTCTTAGATTACAAACAACGGATCTCTGCCATGGATGATAGTAATCGACATGACGTTGTCCTTCTTAAAGCTACATTGACAAAAATCTTTAGTATATTTAGACAATTCAATGATGTAGATTCCGACGGCATCGTTGCGATGTACTTGCAAAATCTGACAGAGGGCCGATTCGTCAGCAAACGTGAACTTGCTGAAACGTTTATGTCGGAAAGTATAACGCAAGTGTTGTCAAAGCTGACAACGTATTATGGTTATATTTATCAGCTCATTGAACATTACGAGAAGCGTTTCAACGACGTGAACGATTTGGATTGCTCTCTGAATGTGGCTGTCTTCAATGAACCTTTACTGCAGACACTTTTTCGTAACTTGTTTGATCGTTACGAGAAGGCGAATACTTCAGAGAAAGAAATCATGGACGCTTGTATCAAATTTGACAACGAACATTCTGTCAAAGACTTAATACATGAAGATGAGCATGGACATATGTGGATGTCTGGATGCCCCTTACGGGCGTTATCAATTTGGTCGGACGTCAAGAATACAGCATTGACGGTCTACATTTGGTTAAACAACTTGTCTTCGTTTAGAACCAAGCTGGAGCATTTCCTTCATGACACCCGTCTTGACGGAAACTTTTATAGGTAATGTGTTATTACCTTTACTTCACCTTTATCATTGTTGATCCACATATCATTTTCTGATCTCTTTACTGCAATCAGAGCATACAATGGCAAAGCAACGTTTCTGCAACGTAATCTGTTTTGGCTGATGTTTTTGTAACTTTCACCGTGCTCTCAAACCTCAGTATGTCTTCTGTGGCTGACATTCTTCCGTTGTTTGGGAAATGTAATAATTTTAGTTAACATGTTTGTGTATTAATAACAAATAACTGCAGACATTCCAACATGGCACAAAGAAATAACGCTATAATTATCAATATGTGGAATCTCACGTCAGGAGTTATTTTGTCAAGAACGTATAACGAATAGTGTTCCGTTGTTGGCGCAAAGTACCGAATATCTTCAACCTTAACTATCTGTGATCTACAACCTATCTGCCTTTGAAAATACACCGAATATTGCAAGTGAAGATATGTTTATTTCATATCTATAACTAATTAAATATTATCGTGTAATCGTATTTTATAAGTGGAACAGTTGAAATATAAAATGCGGGACATCTCCCATCATGTAGGCTCCGACTGTCTGAGGAACTATCCAGGAGAATGTTCAGTATTGAAAGAAATGTTGATGTGCCTACATTTCTCGTCGTTTGGTGATTCCATTTAAACGTTTCCTTTGTGGATGTTTTGGACGGGGTGCCCTACCCTATTTAACCCCCCTTTTCAAATTCCTTCCAATTGCTGTTTGTTTTTCCTCGTGAACTAATAAAGTTTATTATTTATAATATTATCGGCTTATACACCCGGTTATATCTCCTCGTGGGAGGTGAATAAAATGTAAGATATTATAAAACTTAATCACTGCAATAAATAATAAATGAAATATTAAGAAGGTTAAATACGTTATTTAAATATACAATAGTAACGAAATAAGTCACGTAAAATAAAGTATAGACAAAACTGTGACTGAAAGATGTATTAATATAAATGCTTTAACATGGATACAATAACAACAAATAATTAATTACGTAAACTGCAATAAAACGAAACCGTGTTATTGATGACATGTATCGGTTTTCGCAAACGTTTATATCAATTATTCTGAAATGCTGTCTTAAATCATTTTAATTTGAGACTTAATAATAATAATAATAAGATAACTTCTATTGCGCCTAAATCCTTAGAAACCAAGCTCAGCGGCGCATCAAAACAAAGGGATGGGTCAATCTCAAAATCCATCAGCAGTATTCCAGTTGTCAACAGAGGGAGTTACGGTGGATAAGCAAGGTTGTAAAGATAAGTTGTTCAATGACGACGGAATTTTTTAATATTTTCAACAGATCTAGCTCTAAGATGGAGCATATTCCAAAGAGTTGGTGCAGCAACATAAAAGGCCCTACTTCCAATGTTAGTGTTATCTCTGGGAACAAAACGTAGGTCAGAACTAGATGATCGAAGCTGGATAGGTGTTCTTACAAGAATAAGCAATGAATGCAAATAACATGGTTGCTTACTGGACAGTGTTAAATAGTATACGATATCGTACAGGAAGCCAATGCAAAGACTTCAAAAGTGGTACAGAGCGAGAAAAACGAGGAGATCTTGTAACTACTCTTGCGTGACAATTTTGGACACGCTGAAGTTTTGTGATATCCTTGCTAGCGATATTATAAAGGAGAGAATTGCAATAGTCAAGTCTGCTGCTAACAAGCGCTGTTGCAATAGCTTTAGCAACAGAAAATGACATATACCGGCAAAAAATGGCGGAGATCACTAATATGATAAAAAACAGCACCGACATATTTGAGATATGTGTTGTCGGTCATTTGTTGATCAATCCTAGATTCAGCATAATTCAAGTGAGTCAGCGACATGAAATTTTTTAACTATAGGATAATCTGTGGGCCATTTAGACAATAATCCGGCGCCTAAATAGCTAAATACTCGTTCACATACGTTCTTCCAAGAACATTCAGGCTGTTGCACTTGTCAAATTGCATATATGCCTGTTCACTTGATTTGGGGGATGCGTTTTTCAAACTGCGATTGTAGGCTTCTAAATCATTCAACAGGGCCTCTTCAGTCCTCGGGCGGATATCAGGCAGAGCACTTTGCTTGAGAAGGCTTCTTATCTGCAACATATGGTCCTGACTAATAATATTATACATAATTTGTTTAAATTGTCCTTCTTTACATATAGTCTAAATTATCCACCAGAGGCAGGCACTTGATTTAAAAATAGACGCGGATATGATATACTGTTTTGGTTGTCTGGAACAAACAACGCGTGCCCAGAATAATAAAGCTGACGTGTTCTTCTTGTAATTTTTGAATTAACAATCCTGCCATTACCTACACAGTTTATTCCATTTATGCGTAAACTTCCTATCAATTATACTGTTAATGCAAAATAGTTCTTATTGAAATACCCGATATGTGATTTTAACTTATAGTTGTAAAATCTTTCGTTAGCGTAGCACACCAATTTCTTCAGTGCATGTGACGTATGATGTCACGTGTACGGAGGAAAAATTAAATAGTTGGCCTACAAATTAACTATCATAAAGAATGTTCAGCAATGATAGTGTTAAGCCTAAACGGATTACTAGCGCAAGACACCTGCGAAGCAACTTTTATATGTCAGGCACGTTATCTAGGCGCTTATTTCTGGCACTGGATATGTTCGGCTCATGACAACTTGACTTTTGTGTTTTAGTTGCAACTTCGTAGAATTGAACATTTATATGCGAGACCTGCGAATCGAGCAACGCGAACAGCAGAAGGCCTATCTTCTCATAGACTTACTAAGTAAGGCCCTTTTGTGTTATTACGGGGAAAACTGAAACCTAACACAGCGCTACCTACACTGTGTTAGTTACACTTTGTAATTTATTTGTAATTCTTTATGTCAGCGCTGTTTTGGCTGGCAAGGAAACGATATAAATAGGTGCATTTTTTGCCGTGCAACGCCGCGAAAACTCTAATTATATGTATGTATATATATTAGAGTGGCCAAATTTTACATGTGAGTATTTTTTTTAATAAACCATGCATGTGGGCTAAAAAGGTGAGGTTTGCTGAGAAAACAACTGTGGTAAAATTTCAGAAAAATCCATTTAGGGGAAGAGACCTCTCAAAGCACCCGAAGTTTTTGTAAAAGCACTATATAGGGACACATTTAAAAACGCGATATATCAATATCTACTTAATCTGTTTTCATTACATTTTTACTGGGTTCTAATTTCTATTGATAAGAATTTTGTCCAGACAATAGAACAATCGATCAGGTTATAAGTATAAATCATCTACAAACGTGAACATTTAAAAAATGGAATTATTTTAGAAAACACAGTAATCCATCATAATTGACTACATTGTGATTGACTACTCTTCAGTTCAGCATATCTTTGCGAGACCAGCTGCCCGGATGATCCCACGATACGCTGCTCTGTCTGCCGTTCGTCTCCCTGCTCTCACGATGTCGTCTTCCAACCAGTCGCTGATGTCCTGCTCCCGTCTTCTCCTTGGTCTTCCCCTTCCTCTCTCTCCCTCCACTTTGCCTTCTAAGACTGTTTTCTCTAAGGAATTATGTCTTTTGATGTGGCCAAAATAACTAAGTTTTAGTCCTTTTATTCTATTCACTAGTTGGCAGTTCTTTATGTCAAATTTTTTAAGGATCTCTGCATTTGTTGTTCTTGTTATCCATGGCACTCTTGGGACTTTTCTGTAACATTTAATCTCAAACGCTTGTGTTCTTCTCATGTCTTCTTTGTTCAGTGTCCACGTTTCGCTCCCGTATAGAGTTGTTAGGAGAAACGCAAGTTTTTTTAAATTCTTATCTTTGTTGGTATGTTTTGTCCTTTCCGTACATTTTTCAGATTGTTTAGTTTCTGCGTTTTTATGGCTATCCTTCTTTTGATCTCTGATGATGTATTGTCGTCTCCTTGTAGTCTTGCTCTAAGGTATTCGTAGGATTTCACATTTTCAACTTGCACCCCGTTGATTGCAATTTCTGTTTTTTCAATGCATTTGTCAGTGTCCATGATCTTTGTTTTCTTCACATTAAGTAACAAGCCCTTTTTCTCACTGTGTTCTTTTACAGACATGATTAGGTTTGTTAGGCAGATTGTTGTAGTGGACAGGAGTGCCGTATCGTCTGCGTATCGCAGGTCTCTGATTCTATTGACTTCATTGACTACATTATATAGATAATTTACACTAATTGTAAATCACGTAATATTTTGTTATATTGCACTTAAACCATTTGGTATTATGTAGCATTTTACACACCATAATTTAAGCAGGCAGATTTGTTGTAAGTTTTAAAAAGTAAGCTCTGTTTAACGTCGCGTCAGCAGTAACTGTTGTCGTTCATTGCACTGGTGCTGCTGTGGCCAGGCCGGATGTGCTGCTTCGTACTAGATCTGTAACAAACGTGTGGTTAGTTGGGCAACCGCTTCCTTATATCGAGAACATGAACCAACTGCCTACAATTGGTAGAGTTCTGCGGCGAGTTTTCTACGACTTGAAAGTGAAGAAGCTGACGCAACCTGCAAATTGCAACTATGCGGTAGGTGTAGTGCTGCGGTTTTGGCATCTGGCTAACATTCCGACGACACAGAAGCCGAATGCTGTCGAGAAGCTGAAGAAACTCTATCAGCAGCATGTAAACACATGCAAGAACAAACACAGGCGCAGTAAGAGGCAAGCTGAGCTGGAAACTGAGTTTGGCAGTCGATTGCTGGAAATGTTTGATGTGGCACAAGCAGAGTGTGATCAGCTGATCCGCATTGCTCGTGATGTGAAGTTTCTGCAAGATCAACGAAGTGAGACGAATATGATGATGATGATGGCTGGGGAGGACAAGCCTTTCAAACTGAAAGAGCAGAAACGGCAAAAGCTAAATTACGACGAGATGCAGCGATGAGAGTCTGCCTCCAAGGCAACTGATGAGACCGAGCCGACAACCGAGCCACTCACAGAGTCATCACAGGATGAACGGTCGGATTCTGATGACACACTAGACGTTGATGTGGCTATCTATATCAGCAAATATAATCACAAACATCTATATGTATCTGGATCATCGCAGTCTCCTGAGCGGGCTGAACCAGTTCCCAAAACCAAGAAGGTAGCACGACGCTGTCTTGTTGATGACCAGTTGTTTGTTGCTAGCTTGGACAGAACACCAACAACATCACTTCATGCGATGCATATTGTGACACCTGCATTGATGGCTGCTGGCGTTGATGTGTCAAAACTCACTCTGTGTAGAAAATCACTCGACACAGCACATAGAGATGGCCGCTTCGCCATCGCACAGGCAATTAGAGATAATTTCGACCTGGATGTACCTCGATGGAAAACTATGGAAAGCAAGCGAGTTCCTAACAGAACAACTTCGCAATAAGCACCCACGACAGAACTACCTCGAGTTCATCCAGCTGGCCATCATCATCATGTTGGGTGGTGGACGTGACTCGAGACACCATTTCAGCCCACCAGGTGCCTACCACCGTGCTCGCTGGATGACGAAAGGGATCTACTGCTTGAAGATATTCGCCTTCCATGAACAGTACGAGCTTACTAGCTACGATCTACAGGCTCTTCAGCGCGTCTGCCTGTTCAAAATCAACAACTACATCAGAGCATGGGGAGATCCAGCCAGCAGCAGACGTGCGCCTATCAATGACCTCTGCTTCCTTCGTGACCTGGAGAACTTCGATGAAGTGGATGGTGTGATTGCACAGACAACAGTAATGAAGATGAGGGGCCATCTCTGATGTCTCAGTGAAGACCTAATCTCTCAGGCGCTCTTCTATGACCGCGTCTATGCAGACGAGAAGACCGCATTTGTAGCCGCCTTTGGGAGACCTGCAAAGAAGAATGACCTGCGGCGAGTGGAGGCGAAAAAGATAGTCTTCTTCAATGAAGTGCACCTCGCCAATTTTGCAATGGAACGTTCGCTGAACTTCTTCACTGCTCTCAACATTGAACGCAGCTTTCTCTACAGCAAGCCTGAGACATGGCCCAGCCGCCAAGACTATCTTAATGCAATGAAGACTGTCTCTGCTTCGCGTGTTGTAAACGACCGTGCAGAGAGAGCCGTCAAACTGGCGACGGATTTCGACCTGTCTCTCACCTATTGACGAAGAGCAGCGCCAGCTCATCTTCCAAGTCGTAGAGTCGCATCGTTGGCTGATGCCTCATTCTATAAAGACGAGGATGATGGATCTTTAATAAGGCAAAACAGCTGTCCTGCTATGCACTTTTCATATGTGGGATTGCGTGTATGTTTACCTTATTACAAATGCTCTGCCCGGAAATTTCAAATGTTCATCCTGGAGTGCAATAAATCTGTTTCACTAAATAGGTATGTATTGGGCTAATTTTTATTAGCTCAACACATACCTATTAATCATACACTTGTATGATTCATAGGTCACAGTGATAATTTTAATAAAATAGGTTCAGTAGATTTTGAGATATTTTGTTTTAAATTTATCCCTATATTGCGATTTAAAAAAAAAAATTGGGTGCTTTAAGAGGTTTTTTCCTCTCAATGGTTTTCTCTGAAATTTCAACACAGTTGTTTTCTCACCCAACCTCACCTTTTTTGGCCACCCTAGTATATGTATATGTATATGTATATGTATATGTGTGTGTTTGTGTGTGTAAGATAATATTGAATAATATTGATTATTTATAATATATTATGTAGAAACAAATTTATATGTAGCAATTTTCATATCCTAAATAGTCAGAGATTTCTTTCTTGCAAGCACTATTGATTCTGACTATTGGTCAACTCATGTATTGAGGTTCTTATTTGCTGATACACAAGTACTAATTTGCAAACGAGCACAGTCTTTTTGATCATAACAGTTTTATGTTTTTATTTATTTATATTGTTTTATAATTAATTTAATTGATATTTATAAATGCTGCAATGTAGGAGTTACAGTTGTGTCTTGTTAAAAATAATGTACAGGCTACATAGAACAAATATTTCCTATCGTAATTCTCTATTACCTCATATCGGAAAGAGCCATTTTTACAATAACAATTGATACATTATTATTTTGGTTAATCGTAAATGTCAAACTAATTATCGTTAAGTGTATGTGTTCAAATATTCAACTGATATGTGTTTACAGACATATGATGATTTGTTTTACAAAATGTATAATGCTAAATGTGTATGTACGTGCTTTCTTCGTTGGCCTAACTTTGTTTGTTTTATTTTTGATTTTGCGTCTTTCTCAACTTATCCACCTATTTACGTTATGTGTATCACTGTTCTGATTTTCTCATGGAACAATAATAGCTATCGATCTAATCATTTGTATCTGTCTGTCTGTCTGTCTGTATCACTCAATAATTGTATATACATATTGTTATAATATTATTATTAAGCACATGTATGACTATTCCTACAAACGCAGGCTCAGTTACGTTTAATGACACTTTCCTCTCCTACCTAGGAGGTATCAAAACATCCTATGTAATGTTTTTGATACAAATGATGATAACAACAAACCACAAGTAATATACTGCACTTCTTATTAATAAATTAATAAATTCGCTAACCTGGCAAATAAAACCACTAACAGTTCTACTATTCTAAGCTCAAACATATTGTCTATAAATAAAAAAATTAATTAACTTGAAATATTCAGAGATGTTTAGATGGATATGATTGTATAACACGGCGGAAAATGTAGGGACAAAGGAGGGTCATTAATATAAGTAGATGATAAATATCAATCTAAAATAATCTAAATATGTCAGATAATTGGGAAGGGTTAATAATTTAAGTAACTGGAAATGGTTTATCAAAGACAATGACCATTGGAATATATATATAGACACCCAAGTTCATGCAACGAACATATTACACAATATATTTTATAAACTTTTAGTTTTAAAAGTTTTTAAAGTTTTATCGTTCTAGAAAACAGCAATAATAATAATATACTCATTATAACAGGGGATTTTAATATAAATTTACTTAAAATAAATGAAAACAGAATTTACAGTGATTGTTTTGATACCTTAATGGATAACGTTTTGCTCACTAAATCAATTTATACTAGAACGTACTGCTGGAATTTTCACAAACACTTTCTCAGACAATCAAACTTATTTTCTAATTATAGATACAATTCCTAAAGCAGAACTCCCTATTAATTTTTTTTTAAATAACATGCAAAGTGTTGAACCTATGCAGAAAGTTAATAATATTGAAATTGTTTCTGATAAATTATACGACAAATTACATAAACAACAAAATGAAGACCCCAACATAAATCACAATATAATGCATAAAGAAATAATGCGCGCTAAATGTAAGTACATGCCTATTAAAATAATGAAATTTAATAAATACAAACACACAGAAATCGGCATGGATCACCCAAGGTTTACACAAATATATTACATATCTGGACATATTAGATAAACAGTTAAAATGACTGACCCTAACTCACCAGACTATGAAATCAAACTTACAACACCATATTAAAAAGAAATATCAGAGCAGCTAAGCAAATTTACTTTGAATCATGATTTAACCAATACCAAAAAAATTATCAGAAATACACGGAACACTTAAAAATTATCTTAAAAATAAAGCAAAGAAGACATCTTCTTCAACTTTTAAAGTAAATGTTACTACCATAACAGATCAATAAGAAATTGCACACAAATTCAATAACTATTTTACAAACATAGCTCAAACTATTGTAGAAGATATTAAATATACAGGAAACAAAAATATGACTACTACTTGAATACAAAAGTTAGATATGTTCTTAAATTTAAGAATGTTGATTGAAACAATAAATGATCTCCCAACTAAAAATAGCAGGGGATTTTATGGAATTTCATCAAAACTGCTAAAAGTAATTGAACCGACAATAATTAAATTGCTAACCTTAGTAAGTAATCAAGTAATTAATACTGGCATATTTCCTGGTAAACTAAAACATTTCAAAAGTAGTTCCAATTTATAAAAATGATGACCCATCATTAATACAAAATTACAGGCCAATTTATCCAACTATTTTTAAAGTACTAGAGAAAATAATACATAATCAGTTATTCACTTATTTGATTGATTCCAAGCTATTTTTTTATAATCAGTACGGATTTAGACCTAACCAGTCAACAGAATATGCATCACTTGAACTAGTAAATAAAATAATTACTCAAAATGGACAAAACAAATTACACTATTGACAATTCGATATTATAACAAATTTAAGATATTATGGCATAGACGGCAATACTCTTCGTTTATTCGAAAGCTATTTAAGCAACCGGAAACAGTATGCCGAATGTGAATATACTACATCTGATATTTTACCTATAAACGTAGGTGTACCACAAGGGTCCATCCTTGGACCTGTGTTATTTACTATATTTATAAATGACTTTCAACAAGCAAACCAATTTATTGTTAAAGTTATGATGCATGCTGATGATACCACTGTATTTAGCACCATTGAAACTTTTAGTGATAAAGCACAAAATATAAATATATAATCTGTTATAAATGAAGAACTCCTCAAAATAATTGAGTGGCTAAATATTAATATGTTGTCACTAAATAAAAGTAAATCTAAACATATGACCTTCCTAATGCCAAACAAACCTACACAGAGTTTATTTCTCAAAATTGATGATATATATATACAGTGAGAGAGTGGAAAAATTTAATTTCTTAGATTTGAATTAAAATTCTAGATACTAAGTTAAGTTGGAAAAAACACACTGAAAAATATCAAATAAACGTTCCAAAACTATTGATATATTAAATAGATTAAAACTTGTGTCACCTTTACAAATAAAACATATGTTATATAATACACTGCCATTACATCATATTAATTAGTGTATTATAACATGGGGATACCAAGGAAACAGATTAAAGAAAATTCAAAAGAAAGCGGTGCGAATATTGACATTTAGTAAATACAACTCACATACAGAACCGTGTTTTAAACAAATCAACATACTAAAAGTAGCAAACTTGCTAAATTTACAAGAATTACAACTTTATTATAAATACAAACATCAACATTTACCCGTTTACTTATTAAATTGGCAGTTAATTCCAAATACAAACACAAACAAATACGAAGAGCAACAGAACTACACACATTCAGAACTAAATATGAATTTGCAAAAAAAGTGTCTTAAATATAACCACATGTCATAAATAATATTCTTGATTTTATGAAAGACAAGACAAGAATATTATTTATCCATAGTTTGAAAGGATTCTCAAGTTATGCTAAAACCACATGCTACCAAAAATACAACGTCACGTGCAATATAGTAAGTTGCTACATATGCCAACTAAATTATTAAATTATAAATGCGAAACACAGTTAATAAAAACGCAACATTACAATTTGTATAGTCGCATACATGCGTACATGCGTACACACAAACTGACATTATTATTATGTTTTGTTATAGAAAGTTTAGGATACACTAAACATTTTTTCCCACAGCAACTGTTTTCTATTTTTATATTGCAAAATGTATACTGTATTCTGTTGATTACATATTTTCAGTTGTATTGTATATATCACATTTCAATATTACTGCATGTGCCGATAGGTGTGTATATGTATGTCATAAGTGTATGTGTGTATACATATATAACTTGTATTTTTTTAATGCTGTTGGGAAAATAAAAACAGCATTCATCTTCTATGCTTTATAAAAACTAGTTTGCATCACATACATTGTCTGCCTCTCTTTAAACTGCATTGGTACTGACAGGAATTGATACCACTTATCAATTCTGCTTTTGTATAAAGTTTCTAAGATTTGTTCCGATATCTACATATATCCGATTTTGACACAACTTAGCGTAGAAACCTAATGAGTGAATAAAAAAGTTCCCCCCACCGTGTTTTACAAAGGATGAATGAAATAATTTTCACTAATATATATATATGTATGTATATATATATATATATATATATACATACATATATATATATATATACATATATACATACATATATAAATATATATATATACATATATATATGTATGTATATATATACATACACACATACACACACATACACACACAAACACACCAACAAACACACACACAAACACATATATAACACAAATAAATTAATACATACAACACATGCAACTTTAGTATAAAGCCTCACACCGGATATTGCTATAACAATTGCGCATGCGTGTTATAGGCGACATCGGCGGTACACTGGGACTGCTAATTGGGGCGAGCGTCATAACCCTCTTCGAAGCCGTCGATGTGTTCGCCATCTACTTGGCCACCAGGCGGCGCATTGAGTACGCGCCAAGAGGGCGATCGTCGAAAGCTGAAAACGGCTAGATCTCATATCCATCAAAATAATGCAGTAATATGTGAGAAACGATCCGATAAAATGGGCGTCCAACTGGAAGAGATAAATTAGTGTAAACAAGGTAACGCAATCTAGCGGAAAATACTACGTGAGATTAGAAACAAATGTCAATATTTACTCATGCTCGCCAAGATCAAGCTTGAACATTTGGAGTAAACTTAACACGCATTTTAACCAACATATATATGCATCAGCTAAATAACTATTGTGAAACAACATTACGTCTTCGTTGCTATAAAATACATTGGTGTATTGCTCCAAATTTAAAGGGAAATGTACGAAGAAATTTGACATCAATGTAATTGTGTGTAACGTATACTGTCTGTCGATACTATGCTAGAGAAATTGGCGTGTGTGTGTCTGTGTGTGTGTGTGTGTGTGTGTGTGTGTGTGTGTGTGTGTGTGTGTGTGTGTGTGTGTGTGTGTGTGTGTGTGTGTGTGTGTGTGTGTGTGTGTGTGTGTTTGATTGTGCATAGAAGTTTATATTATTTATGTTGGAATATTCGTTCCATCATACACATGATATAGACTGTATGTGTGAACTGCACATGTTCCTCGGAAATGGAGCAGAAGGTGAAATCAACTGCATTGATGTTCTCACACATCTGTACTGCTCTTGTCTTAGATTTAGCCTTGAATCATGACACAAAGTATAGTGTTTCACCAAACGTAGGTTTCTGACTTACGCCTCGATTACCAAAGTTTGTATTTCTAGTTTGCTTGTTTCCTATGCTGCTGACATGTTATTCTCGGCGATTCTCACTCTTAACAATTTGTAAATGGTGTTGTCACGTATTATTCTTGTTACAATGTGTACATATTTAAAGGTTGTAACTAATTGAAAACACTGTTGTATTATTCGCAGCAATGTACGTGGTTTACCGGGTATATAGTATGGCATATATGTTCTTTATGTTCTTTGTCAAGGAAGCATATGCAGGTTTTATTATCCCATTCATCTAGATCGGGGGCTTTCTTAAAGATGAGTTTGTTCAATAATGCGCGGAATCCAGCCAGTGACACTACAATGTCTTCCTTGAATGACGCATCACTGGTGGGTGCATAATGTTCATCAAATCATCCTAACAATGTTGAAGGTATACTGCACGCCAAATTGTGTCTAATATATAACAATGTTCGCAATTTGAAAGGTACGACCCATGAGCATGCAGCTTTTGGAAATACTGTGTTTTATAACTTGCTGACAATATTTATTGTCTCACTTCCATCTACCTCCTCCAAGAACGTAACACTGTTTGACATTTTGTAAATATACAAGTACATACATATTCCAATTTGGTACATTTGGTCCTACGTTTGTAAAGCAATAATTGAATCCATCAGCAAATAATAATTACGTCTGCTTTATAATTGACACACTATTATTAATAAACGATTTATGATAGTGTGAGTGTAGCAGTTATTGTCACGTGTTACGTACGTACGTAAGTGCATCATGCAACGTATACAACATTGCTTAGCAAGGCTTTTGACTCGTTGTCTTCGTTTTTTCTCACTCTATGCCACATTTTAACTCTGTGCAAAGGCTTCCTGTCCGATTTCGTATAATTATTAAGATCTACAATCTAACACATCAGACACTTTGATTTAAGCATTCATCGTATTTGTATTCATTGCTTACTCTTGTATAATAACCTATCCAGCTTCGATCGCCTTGTTTTGTTCTTCTTTTTCTTCATCTTCTTCTTATTATTATTATTAGTTTTATTCTTATTATTAGTAAGTACAGTTTTTTATATATAAAAAAATATAAGAGAGTATAATTTTTATTTATGTGCAATGTGAACAGTATTGAGTTAGTTGCAGTTTCTTGCTACCATACAGACTGATCCCTTTTGCAGCTGATGCATTACACTTTTACAAAATTACCGGCCGCCAGGTCCGGCCAGCAAAATAAGAAACGTGTGTCACGCGGATATTATTGTTCGTCTTAAGCATCATTTGGAAATAACTTTCTTAACATTGACCATATCAATATTGTCACAACCTGTATACTTTTGAGTTTTATAAGTTGTTGACAATATGTGTTATCTCACTTGCATCTACCCCCTCCTAGAATGTAATGCTTTGTTTGATATTTTGTAAATAATCAAGTACACACATATTCCCATTTGGTACATTTAGTCCTAAGTTTGTAAAGAAATATTTCAATCCATCAGCAAACAATAATGATGTCTTATTTATAATTGTCACACTATTATTAATAAACGATTTTTTTTAAATTGAATGTAGTAGTTGTTTTCTTGTGTGTGTGTAAGTGTGTGTGCGTGTGTGTGTATGTGTATGCGCGCGTGTCTGTGGGTGCGTGTGCACGGGCGTACGTACGTGCATGATGCACGTGTATAACATTGCTTACATTTTGTCTCGTTCTCCGCGTTTTTCTCACTCTGTGCCACATTCGAACTCTCTTCAATGGCTTACTGTTCGATTTCGTATATGTGTTAAGGTATGTGCCATCTAGCACATAAAACACTTTCGATTAAGCAATCATCATATTTATATTCATTGCTTGCTCTTGTATAAAAACCTATCCAGCTTCAATCGCCTTGTTCTCGAGTCACCACTAACATTGGAACTAGTGGTTTTTTTTTGCCTCACCAACTCTTTGGAATGTGATCCCTCTTAGCATTAGCTCAACTGAAAATACATTACAAAATTGTCGTCATTTAAAAACTTATCTTTATGACCTTGCTTATCCACCATTGATCCCTTGCGTATCCATCCATATGTTGACGTCTTTAATACCGCTTATCGATTCTGAGAGTCATCAACCCTACTGTCTTGATGCGCCTCTAAGCTTTGTTTCAAAGATTTCGGCGCAATATATGTTACTTTATTATTATTGTTATCATTGTTAACATTATTATTAAGTCGACGATCTGCTACATTTGCGCGTATTCTGACAATGGCAACCTGTATATATATATATATATATATATATATATATATATATATATATATATATATATATATATATACATATACATACAATGCATCATAGAATGGAGCCGAAATATGATACAAGGAAGCCAACATAAGAACAAGAAACATAAAAGAAGCCGTGTAGATCAGAAAGACCAAAACACCAATCAATCGAGAGAGGGAATTACGAACTTGTCACATGTATTTGGCGCGTACTTCCGATATTCAGCATTGAGGAAATACCACATGGAACGGTGTTTTCCACATATTCCAGCAGGCACCTTTCTGATATGGATATGATAAATATCACAATGATTTGAAAACATTTGTCCCTGCTGTGTTGTGCTTGATTCTCTTTCTTCCTCCTAGCACAGTGCCTTGCAGGATGGTCTTTGCGAAGCAGTTGATCTTGTATCGTGACCATGCTAATGTGGCTTCCGTTTCGTGGCTGTGGTCAGGATGTCTACAAAGGGTTCGATGGCTTTCTTAATTATAATACATAATCAATGCGACCTGACGATCCCGAGAACTAATAGCGTGAGGACAATGTGTTCCTTGTCTCACTTCCATTCCTATCGTTGTTTTGCATTTTGTAATTTTGAATACGTTTCTTTTCTTTATGTGATTTATTCCTTTCATCTATCAAAGTATGGTATTACGTTTTCTTATTCTGCATTCAAACATTTGTTTGCATTTGTATCAGTGCAATATCAACGTCTATTCATATCCAATGGAACACGCGTTGCAAAGGTGGCATCTCCACGACGCGTTGTTAATTATTGCAAGCGCAATGATAAATAAATGTCACCTAGGCAATTATACTGCCATTTCGAAATGTCAACAAAATGTCAATGAAACATTAGCATAGCTTCTACCAAATGCCAAAGGCAACGCGCCATTTTATTAGCGTCGACAACCATAACACGTACATCCTACATACTCACATCGAATAGTGTTTAGTTTGAGGCAGTGCTTTGTTAGGAACTGACAAAGAGAAACAAATCCTGAACTCAGAGTCAATAGTGCCAGTAGAAAAGCCTGATGACAACGGTTGTGAATCGAGTTAGACAATAGAACATTGGAGAGGTTCACTAGATTCCAGGTTCAAATCGTTTTCCTGTTAAAGCTATGTAGATTGAATTTACTTTTCTCTTGTAATGCTTCTAGACGTGTTATTTCAATAAGAACCAGATTACTCTTATTTGGGAAGAAATAGATTTTGAAATAACCTAAACCTCCTAAATCCACCACGGTAAAACATAGAGAAACGTTTTTAAATCCTTTAGTAAACACGTAACAACCGTCACATGCCCTACAGACAAGGGTCGTGTCAGATAGTAGCGAATGTGATGTAACGTATTCCAAACAAAGGTCCACGCCAACAACCACTTTCAAGAGGAGATGATTTACAGCACTAACTAGATATAAAATAAAACATGTTAAACCTTCGGAAAATAAGCTTGTTGTGCAAGATTGTATCGGCACAAAGCATTAAATTTCACTTTGAAAAAAGTTTCCTGAAGCGCTGTCTCCGTGTCAACCTGTACCATGCATCGCCATCGGTTTGATCAAACTACTCGATCGTATTGGAAATTGAATTCGTATTATCATATATGTACTAGCCAACACTTCTTCCAACTGACTATATATAGTGTGTTGAATATGAATTGATAGCGAAAACAAGTGATCAGCAAACAATGGAGGACTTAAAATAATTAAGAAGAAGCTGGTGGTGGATCGGTAAGAATGGGAGTATAACAGTTCGCAAAGAAAGCAGATGCTCACAGAGAGGAGAATGAAAGCGAAAGATTTTAACAAGATTTAACAAGATTGCCACCAGAGAATTAACTCTAGGTGGCAGGTGGACAAGGAAGCCCTTTGGCTTATCGAGAGTCCGACCCTTTTATCTATGTGTATCCCGCCCGCCTGAGGTATGTGTCGATTTTATTTTTAAACATATTCTCGCTACCAGCACCCACACAATCAGCAGATAATCTGTTCCATTCATTTACAGTCCTTTGTGAAAATGAAAACTTTCTTATATCTAATCTACTCTGCTCCTTTGCTAATGTAACTTCATGTCCTCTAGTCCTTCAATCTTTCTTAATTGAATTTTTTTTATTTCTATCAATATTTTCATAACCATTCAATATTTTAAACACTTCTATATGATCTCCTCTCAGTCTCCTTTTTCCTTATACGTTATGTTTCGCCTAATTAATCCAAGGATTTGATTTCCCTTTGAAGCTGCAATTCCGCACTGCTCTGAAACCTTCATATCAGCACTAATGGTTAACCCTAAGTCCTTTTCTTTTACAGTAGTACTTAGTACAGTACCCCCCATTGTATATTCTGCCTCTTCGTTCACATGTCCTGTGTGGAGGCATTTACATTTCCCAAAATTGAACAGCATTTGCCATTTTTCAGACCATTTGATCAACCTGTCAAGATCATCTTGTAAATGCTGTCTATCTCCATCACTTTTAATCCTTCTAAACACTTTTGTATCATCCGCAAATTTCAACACCTTGCTTGTTATTTCATCATCCAAATCGTTGATATATATAAATAATTATATAGGTCCTAATACTGATCCCAGTGGTACCCCACTCAATACCGATTTCCAGTTTGAAGCCTCCCCATCAACTACTACACGTTGTCTTCTGTCAATCGGCCATTGTTCTATCCAGTTTATTATACCATTTCCTATGCCATGGGCCTTTAGTTTCAGCAGTAATCTTTGATGTGGTACTTTGTCGAAAGCTTTTTGAAAATCTAAGTAGACGAAATTTACTGTTGATCCCTCATCTACCCACTTAGTGATGTCTTCCAAAAAACATATTTGTTAAGCATGACCTTGCTTTAAAAAACCATGTTGAGATGGGTTGATCAAGTTTTATTTAACAAGAAAATCCACCATGTGATCTTTAATTAATCTTTCTAATAATGTGCAAATCACTGATGTTAAACTCACTGGTCTATAATTCTCTGACTTGTTTCTCGAACCTTTTTTAAATAACGGTATAATGTTTGCCTCTTTCCATTCTAAAGGAACCACTCCCTCTTCTAATGACAAATTGAAAACTGTTGCAAGCGGTACGCTAATTTGTTCTACAATTTCCAATAGTAGTTTGGGCGGAATCCCATCCACTCCAGGTGATTTATTATCCTTCATAGCCCTTATTTTCTTAGCTACCATTTCTGGGGTTACAATTAATTGTCATAAATAGTCTGAATCTGCCCCCTTGAACTTAGCCTCTGGTACTGGCAGTGAACTAATATCCTCTCTGGTAAACACTGAACTAAAGTACTCATTCAGGTCTTCTGCCATTAAGAATCCCTCTGATATTATATTTCCAGCACTATCTTCTAGAGGACCGACCTTATTTTGAACTTTCTGTTTGCTTCGAACATATGCATAAAAACTCTTGCTGTCATGTTTTATATTACTAGCTAATTGTTGTTCATAGCTTCCCTTTGAATTTCTAATTTCAGCTGTAGCTTGGTTAAGTGCTTCTTTATAACTGTTGTATTCTTCATCATTTCCAGTACATCTATATGACTTCCACATCATTTGGTTATATTTATTTTTTCTAATGGCTTCTTTCGATAAGTGTTTCTTTTTGGACCGTTTCCCTTGTTTTTTGAAGGGTACAAATTTGTCGACTATGCACTTAATTTCACTCTTTAATATATTCCAGCATTCTGTTGCTGTCTTATTTTGCAGTGTGTTATTCCTGTCTATCTTTGCTAAAGATTTCCTCATGTCCTTATATCTTCCTTTGTGGAAATTTCTCCTATACTGCTTTTTACTATTCCTTTCTGATTTTACTTTGATGGTAAAATGTATCTGGTTGTGATCGCTACTCCCCAGTGGCTCACGTATCTTGACATTGTCAACTAATTCATTCTGTGAGGACAAAACTATGTCTAACACATTCTCACCCCTGGTTGGTTCTAGCACATGTTGAGAAAGGAAAGTATCTTGAACTAACACTAAAAACTTGTGGTCCTCACTCCCCATACTCTGAAGAGATTTCCATTGTATATGCCTGTGGTTAAAATCCCCCATAATAATACAGTCCCGTTTGCTTACTTCCCTTATAGCGTTTTTATTTTTTCATTCTCTTCTATGCTTATGTTTGGACTTCGATAAACTAACCCAACTGTTAACGTTGAGTTATATGTAACTATGTTACACCAAACAGCTTCTTCGCAATCTGCTTCTCTTTCTAATTTTGTTTCATAAGCCTGGATAGATTCTTTAATATATAAAATAACTCCACTTCCCTTTCTTCCTATTCTATCTTTTCTAAACATTACATATCCTGTCAATCCCAATTCGGCATCTGATATATCGGTGGTGGTCCAGGATTCGGTTATACCTATTATATGAGGGTCAATATCTTCTACCATAATGTTTAGTTCATTTCTTTTGTTTACTATACTCCTTGCATTTAAACACACACATTTATATCCAGCTTCAGAAGAGTTTTCGAGACTATTATTTGCTGATTTATTTGTGCTGTCTTTATCTTTGCCTTCATTTTCAGGCTTTTCTGTGAGTCCCCCCTGCGAATCTAGTTTAAATAGATGCAACCTGTCCCAATGTCAGCAGATCGCAGCAGGTTCTCTGAGAAAACTGCTGCCCCCTTTCCACTAAGATGGAGGCCATCTCTCATGTACATGTCTTCCCTCCCAACAAAGTATCCCCATAAATCTGTGAATCCCACCCCCTCTTCTTCACACATCTGCTGAACTAATGCGTTGATCGCCATCCTCTTGCAGTTTCTATACGTTGCCCCCCTTCCTCCCATTTCTGGCAAAATTCCTGACATAATAACCTGTTTAACTCTTGTCTTCTTTAGCTTCCTCACTAACTTTCTATACTTCTGTACTATCGCAGTTTTTCCCTCCCTGTCTGCATTATTTGTTCCTACATGTACCAGTATAGATCCCCCTTGCCATGTCCCAATACCTTCTCTACCCTGTCAGTGACATGTTCAATTCTAGCACCCGGTAGACAAACAACGACGTCTTTCCCCTCGCTCAGTGTCTTGTCCGTCTTTCTCATAATGGAGTCGCCCATAAACACCCTCTCTTTCCGCATTGCCCCCTCAATCACTGCCTTAGAATAGCTCCTTCTTCGGTTTGCATCTGTCTGGTTGTTCTCTTTCCCCCCTGTCGTCTTCTCTCCTGTCCCATTCTCTTCCGATCCATTCTTTCCTGTCGCTTTTTCTCTTGTCACCTTTCCTCCTGTCAGCGTCCCTTTTATCGACTTCTCTTCTATCACATTTGCTCTCACTTCCTTTCGTCCCTTCATCTTTCGTCCCATCTCATTTTCTTCTTTCCTCTCCCGTCCCATCTTCCCTCCCTCCTTCTCTACGGTCACTTTCTTCCCTGTCACCTTCACGCTTGTCACGTTTTCTGTTGTCGATTTTCCAATGTCTTCCCCTCCAATCACCTTCCCTCCTCTCAATCTCCTTTCATCAATTTTCTTGCCACTGCTATTCTCCTTCAGTATTGCAGTATTCTCACCTCTCTCCCTGTCGTCTCTCTCCATTCGACCTGCCTCCTTGCTAATTCCCATCTCCATTCCCTTCACAATATCTGTCAACCTAACTATATCCTGCTGCAGACACTCCACCTTCCAACACCCAATGCACTGAAAGGTGAATCCTTCTTCCATGGTTTCTGCCCATGACTTCCCACAGCCGGACAATGCAAAATCTACCCAGCTGTGGCAGTGATCACACACCAAGTGTCGCTTTGCCTTCACTTGCCGTTTGCAAGGCGCCATATCCCGATCAGAATTTATTTAATAACTTAACTAACTTAGTCTTTATAAAGACTGTTTCCTGTGTACTACAGCACACTTTAGGTTACAAATTTCAGTTACACAGCCGACTATTTATCCTGTCACGAACGATAACATTACCGGTAGTGACCTAATTTAAATACAATCAATTACGTTACGTTACGCCGCCCGACTATCGCCCTTGCTTAGTTTTAACAACAATGCTACCTAATCAAAATATCTAGCGAGTGCTGGCTTACACAGATATTATCTTAGGTAAGAAGTTTGATGGTTGTTACTTTATCTCCTATATATTCTACCACATAATCAGGTTTGTTAAATCTTGTTTACAACTTACCGAAGGCTAAGTGAGTTACTCTATTATCACTCACTATACTAAGGTGTTCTAAAATACTTTAACTAACTAACTTTAAGCACAGCTGCTACTCAATATGTGTTTATTGCAACTTTATGAATGATATTAAGGCAAGAATTATACTTATCAATCTGTAATTCCACTTGTTTATCAACTTTTCTGCACCACCAATTTCTACGATCTATCTCCGCCAAATATAGCCTCGATAGAGGGGAATGAAGACAGTTGGGGTAGAGACCAGGGGAATATCAATGAGCGATAAACATAAATCGAGGATCAGAATCGTCGCCAGCATCAGCACTGACTGACAGGGAAACAAGAGGATAAAAACTAGGAAACAGCCAAGACAACGAGGATGTCTCGAATGAGAGCCAGGAACGTTGTAGCCTCGCTTGGCAGGCGTTTTTCCACGACCCCCGAAAAGTCATGCAATCATACCATTTCGCGCGTAGGAAAGGGGAACGTCACAGCAGGGAAGGCACTCAAAGTATATGCATAATACAGTTGTGTTTGATTGCTGAACGTTCTTATGGACACTTGATGTTTATGCAAACGATTTATTTTTAGGCACACATTGCAAGACTGAATTTGCCAAAATATGGGGTGGCAACAGTCATGCGTCCTCATACCTCAGGCGCCCGGTACAACCAAAGGATAAAGTGGAGCCAGTGCGAACTGGTGAATCAAAAATAGCATATAAGAACTGCAGTGCTAGGTATACTGGGGAGACGAGAATATTGTAGAAAACGAGACTTGAGAAACATAAAAAGGAAGTTGACAACGCAAATAAGAGTAAGAGTAGACAATGAAACCAACATAAGAAAATGAAACATAAAAGAAGCCGTAATAATTACAAAGGCCAAAACACCAATCAATCGAGAGAGGGGAAATGCGAACTCAGTTGTCACATGTATTTAATAAATTGGTATGCTACTTTAACGAAATACTACAACTACAAGGTAAAACAACGTATTGGATGTCAAAAAGAAACTGTTTGCAGAATAATTATGTTTGATTTTATATATCTCGCTTCTTTTATTCATCTTGTTCTCCATTCCGACAACAGTCCATAAACTCGGTCTCCTCCTAGTCCACGACGCCCACGTGTGAACCTAGAACGTTATGGTCGCCGGGCGTTTGCTTGTGCTGGGCCGACATTGTGGAACTATCTGCCACTAGAATTGCATGCAAATGAGAACATTATGCAGTTAAGGAAACTACCGAAAACAATTATTTTCTCGAATTAATATAGTTAGACGTAATCTAACGTTTGTATTATGTGTACATACAGTTTTATTTAGTTATTGGTTTTATATCACTTAACCCCATTGTAGGCGGCATAACAACTGCTGTTGCAATTACTAGAGAATAGCACATCTATAAATGATGCATGTTAGATGCGTAACAAATGCAGATGTCGTGTCAATTCTGGATAATCATAATTGATTATCTACATACAAATGCTACAGATTAAACGCTAATGTGTTGTAAAACTGTTCTCTGCTGGGAGATCAACTTGCCAGCAGCTCAGTCTGATTGCGTGGACGTCCAAAAGCTGCGCTATTTTGATCACAACTCGCAGGCGGCCTGCTTCAGGGAATGCGTCGCGAACGTCATCGTGAAAACATGTGGCTGTAGAGATAGCTACATGCCACAGCTTAGCCAATGTTTATATAATCACAGTTCACTCTCAGTCTGGTAGATATGTTAACCAAACATTGGTTATAACCTAAAAACATGCCACATAGCCTAGGAGTAGACTGTGTCCTAAACATGTTTCCAGAAGTGTAAGTATCAAGTATTTGTCTTGGTAATTGTTACAAAAATGGCTGCAACATCCATTTTCAACATAGATAATGTTCTGTTATGTTGTAATTCAAATAATATGTAGTACATTGTTGTTTTTCCTGTACGTTTTTTTGTATAACTAAATGTTTGTACATCTGACATTATTTTTGTCGACTAGCCAGCAAGCCCTTTTGGGTGGTGCGAGAATTGAGACTTTTTAAATTGCATCCGGGACATCTTTAAGATGGAGATCGTGAGGTCAACACATTTCAAAAAGATGTTCTTCAAGTTGCAACAGAGGAACTGAATGTTTTTCTACGTCATCGTAAATATATTTATGTCATCTATATAAATATTGTTGCATATACACAGACAATTCGTATAATTTTCAACGTATTGAAGTTTGAAACCTATGGATGTGTGTTTTGGCTGGTTAAAAATAATTACACAATTTTAGTTTTTTTCGATGTCATTGTTAAAATAGCAATCCCTTCTACAAATATGCCATTGGGAGAGACCTGACATTTTGATTTGTTTTCAGGTTATTGCACCTAAATGCATGCAGGCCAATCTGACCACTGCATTGTTGTTTTATGTAAACAGCGAAGGGAAAAACAAATATTAATAATAGTAGTAGACTTCTTAAAATACTAGACCAACGCCTTTTTACCTTGCTCACTGCATATTCAGCGTAAAGAAAAAAAAATTATTTATACACAATTGATTTCAGATGATCCACCCACGTGTACAGTCTCACAATATACACTTTGTCTGTTGCCGAATAAATATAACTTGTAATCATAGTATAGTATAGTATGCTCACAATCAATAATGTTCAAAACATCAGTGATACCAACATTTCGTAATAAATGGACATTTCCCAAGAGGAAAGCAAAAACAAATTTTGTTGATACCATCGTTGAGTATTGAGCACGCACATACGCACACATGCCACACGCAAATACAAACACATAACCATACACACACGCACGCGTGCATGTACACACACACATGCACGCACGCTGGCACGCACGCACACAATTTATATTTCTACATAGCTCGAATGCAGATAATACACGGATTTTCATTATTGCGTCTAACACTGATATACAAATTGCTCCCTAAACCCAGTCACAGTGTTGTCTTAGTTGTCTTGAAGACTGTTAAGCCTACTAAACGAAATGCTAGGTTAAAAGATGATAAGACATATTCGTCGCTATTTGCCACTTTCAGTTGCAAAAAATCATTGTAAATATTGCCCTGAATGATATTATAAAATTAGAACGTGTGCTAATTTGCTTAACAATGCTTGTAGGCCTGTCGCTCGATTTCCGCGGTATTTTCACTCACGGCCACTTCTGATGCGTCTCTCTTGGCTTCCAGTCTGATATCGATCATTTTACAAATTTATCCTATTACCTACCAGAAACTTTCAAGTAACCGGCTTATTTATAATAATTGCAGAGTCCAGGTTCGAACATCTGTACGGTTTATATATTTTGTTGCACATAATCTTTGGAAGTTGGTCCCTTTTTTTAAGTTGGCAATATTGAACAATACAGCCGTCACTTAAAACCTTACCTGGGTAACCGTATTTCTCCACCCATCCATCCCTCCATCCATCCATCCATCCATCCATTAATATGTTCACAACTTTAAAATTGCTGATCAATTTTGAGATTAAATGACCATTTCGCTTAATGATTATTTCAGGTTAGTGTACAAAACATTAGGCGCACAATATGTTACCTTATTATTATTAGTATTAAATGTTCATATTATAAAAAAAAACATTATCATAACGGTAGTTATTTTACGACGTGAACGTTTTAAAAATGTATGTTCAATAATCGATTTTTCTAAATCCACCGGCATTGTTCATAAAAAAATTGCAGCTGTTATCGCATTCTTTTCAGAATCTATCTTGAAGAACCTGTCTACCCTTACCCTGTACGACTGTCGTAAGGCATGTGACTTGTGAGAAGATAGCACGCTGAAAGAAGAGTTTCGGGATTCTGATATATATTTTCTCGCTAACAGCTTGTAGGGAATATCCAGTTAATTATCTCTGACAGAACTGTCACAGTCTTCATATCAATGTTTTGCTGTGGAGGATTGGCATATCTTCAATGATAAATTTTAAACCCAAAATACAAGATAATATTCTGCAGCATTCTGAAAATGTTACTACCTATGTGCCATTCTCAACGTAAAAGGGCAGTTCAGCTACAAAGAATGACTTTTATGTGCTGCCATCGCGCAGCCGATACGGCGACAGAGCTGTCTTGGTCTATGTTCCCCCAAAAATGATTTGTGGCGGTATGTTTTGTTCTTCTTTTTCTTCATCTTCTTCTTATTATTATTATTAGTTTTATTCTTATTATTAGTAAGTACAGTTTTTAACAATTTGTTTATAAGAGAGTATATGTGCAACGTGAACAGTATTGAGTTAGTTGCAGTTTCTTGCTACCATACAGACTGATCCCTTTGGCAGCTGACACATTACACTTTTACAAAATTACCGGCCGCCAGGTCCGGCCAGCAAAATAAGAAACGTGTGTCACGCGGATATTTTTCGTCTTAAGCATCATTTGGAAATAACTTTCTTAACAGTGACCATATCAATATTGTCACAACCTGTATACTTTTGTGTTTTATAAGTTGTTGACAATATGTGTTATCTCACTTGCATCTACCCCGTCCTAGAATGTAATGCTTTGTTTAATATTTTATAAATAATCAAGTACACACATATTCCCATTTGGTACATTTAGTCCTAAGTTTGTAAAGAAATATTTCAATCCGTCTACAGACAATAATTATGTCTTATTTATAATTGTCACACTATTATTAATAAACGATTTTTGATAAATTGAATGTAGTAGTTGTTTTCTTGTTCTTTCTTGTTAAATTGAATGTAGTAGTTGTTTTCTTGTTTGTGTGTGTGTGTGTGTGTGTGTGTGTGTGTGTGTGTGTGTGCGTGCGTGTGTGTATGTGTATGCGCGCCTGTATGTGGGTGCGTGTACACGGGCGTACGTACGTGCATCATGCAATGTGTATAAAATTGCTTAGGTTTTGACTCTTTCTCCGCGTTTTTCTCACTCTGTGCCACATTCGAACTCTCTCCAGTGGCTTACTGTTCGATTTCGTATAATTATTAAGGTCTGTACCATCTAGCACATCATACACTTTCGATTAAGCAATCATCATATTTATATTCATTGCTTGCTCTTGTATGAAAACCTATCCAGCTTCGAACACCTTGTTCTGACTTACTGTTTGTCCTCGAGTCACCACTAACAGTGGAACTAGGTTTTTTTTGCCGCACCAACTCTTTTGAATATGCTCCCTCTTAGCATTATATCAATTGAAAAAATAAAACATCGTCATTTAAAAACTAATATTTACGAACTTGCTTATCCACCATTGCTTCCTGAGGTATCCACCCATCTGCTAACGTCTTTAATACGGCTTATTGATTCTGAGATTCATCAGCCCTATTGTCTTGATTCACCTCTCTGAGCTTTGTTTTCAAGGATGTCGGCGCAATAGACGTTACCTTATTATTATTGTTATTAGTAGTAACCTTAATGTTATTATTAAGTCGACAATCTGCTACAATTGTAGGATTACAGAAGGAACAATGAATATAAGTTGATATTGCGCTGATGCAAATGCTAACAAATGTTTGACTGCAGAATAGGAAAAAAGGAATACCATAATTTGATAGATGAACGGAATAAATCATGTAAAGAAAAGAAACGCATTCAAAATTACAAAATGTAAAACAAGGATAGGAATAGAAGTGAGACTGCTGAAAAGGAACACATTGACATCACATTAATTGTACTCGGGATCGTCAGGTCGCATTAACTATGTATTATAATTAAGCAAGCCATTGACCCCTTTGAAGACATCCTGGCCACAGTCAAGAAACGGAAGCCAAAGTGGTACGGTCACGTTACAAGATCAACGGCCGTACAAACACCATCCTGCAAGGCACTTTGTCAGGAAGAAGAAAGAGAGGCAGAGATGGAAGAGGTGTGAAGAGAACACCCAGGAGTGGACTGGTTTGACCTTCGGTATCTCCCATAGGAGGGAAGAGAATAGAAAGATATGGCGGTAGCTGACGTGAAATCATCAGTGTTGCACAACGACCGCCTGGGTACGGGATTAAGAACTCATTTTGATTTGTTCATATCAGA
Source organism: Paraescarpia echinospica (assembly GCA_020002185.1). Classification (NCBI taxonomy): domain Eukaryota; kingdom Metazoa; phylum Annelida; class Polychaeta; order Sabellida; family Siboglinidae; genus Paraescarpia; species Paraescarpia echinospica. Next base: position 19,102,442 of record CM034534.1, read on the forward strand.
AAGGTGTCTGCTGGAACATGTGGAAAGCACCGTTCCATGTGGTATTTTCCTCAATGCTGAATGATGGAAGTACACGCCCAATGGAACACTCATTACAAAGGTGACATATTCACGACGCGTTGTTAATTATTGTAAGCGCAATGACAAATAAATGTCATATAGGCAATTATATGGCCTTTTCTAAATGTCAACAAAATGTCAACGAAACATTAGCATAGCTTCTACCAAATGCCAAACGCAACACGCCATTTAATTAGCGTCGACGACCATAACACATGCATAAAACATGCACACATCGAATAGTGTTTAGTTTGACGCAAAGTTTTGTCAGCCACCAACAAAGAGAAGAAAACCCGGAGCTCAGAGCCATTACAGCCAATAGAAAAGCCTGATGACAACGGATGTGACTCGAGAGAGAGAAAGAAACTTTGGAGAGGTTCAATAGTTTCCAGGTTCAAATCGTTATCCGTTTAAAGATAAGTAGACTGAACTTTTCTCATAATGGCTCTAGGCGTGTTAGTTCAATAAGAACCAGAGAGCTCGTATTTGGTATGAAACAAATTTTGAAATAATCTAAACCTCCTAAATCCATCACTACAAAACATAGAAAAACGCATTTAAATCCCTTAGTAAACACCTAACAACCATTACATTCTCAGCAGACAAGGGTCGTGTCAGACAGGAGATGAATGTGATATAACGTATTCCAAACAAAGGTCTAAGCCAACAACCACTTTCAAGAGTAGATTCTTCACAACACTAAGGAAAGATGGAACAACCATTTAGTATATATATATATATATATAATACATATATTTATCACGTAATGCATAATATATATATATGTGTGTGTGTGTGTGTGTGTGTGTGTGTGTGTGTGTGTGTGTGTGTGTGTGTGTGTGTGTGTGTGTGAGTGTTTGTGTATGTGTGTAGGTGTTTGTATATATATATATATGTATATATATATATATATATATATATATATACATACACACATATATATACTGATATATATATACACCTTTCTGTGGGTAAAAGTATTGATTTTGTAGTCAAAACAAAACATGTTAAACGTTTTGTAAATACGGATCAGATTGTCGTGGATGTGCCGCTGTGGCTATGTGACGCGTTCAGTAGTTCACAAACGTGATATACAAAGGGTAAATAAGCAGTTTAAACATTATCGTAATACATATTTAATTGTCATGGTCAAAACATCACATTTGTAGCATATCAGCATAGCATTTCACGTCAGGGATAATTGCAGTTGCCATTAATCCTGCAATAACGCATCACAAAACCTAAGTGAACAATCACATTAGCTAAAGCAGCTTATTCAAATGGGACATGATATCCAATTTTCAAAACTCTATTCAATTAAAACCACATCGTTATACAAGTATGGCCATAGATCTTGCAACAATTAAACAACAGGCAAACAGTGTCGTTGCACGATTTAAAATAAGCGTCCATACAATAGCGTTGTATCAATAATTGAACTCTACACACTGATTCAACAGGATGTCATAGGTCAACTAAACGACATAACAGTGCGAGGCTATCGCTCACAGAGTTGATTCAATTGAAGCATCGTGTGAATTCAATGCGGCTGCCATAAGTGGTAATTAGCTTAACATTGAAGAGTTGAACAAAGCGCTGAAAGACGCTATGACTCACGAGCGGAATATGCAGGAGCGAGGGTGGCAAATTATGTAGACATATTAAACGCGATGGAAAGACGAAGTAGGGAATTGGGAATACGATTACTTGGGGTATTTGTTTAGACCCTACATCAACACAGGTTAAGCCCAATTCAAGTCCAAGTGGGACTTTATGACACGTTGCAGTATGTCGAAAGCAAGAATTGTTTTAACCTGTATTTCAATAGTTTTTTCAGATGCAGTATTTTTGTATGTATTCTGGTATGGTATTCCCGAACGAAGGACCAGAGTGATTAATTGTAAATTTCCGTGTGTTTGTTTGCGCTTCATGAGCAAAGTAAGCAATACCGTTCCTAGTGTTGTGATTGTGGATTTCCCTATTTCTTTGAAATAGAGTTGCATTGCTGGTTGGAAGTGTTTGACGATTATGCTTGAACACAATCAGCCCTATTTGCATTTGGTAAATACTATCAATGTTTAGTAAATTATTCTGTTTAAATAGCGGTAACAAGGTAATCAGAGTCGTTGATGATTCTAATGGTTTTCTTTTGTAGCATTTTGACTTTGTTTAGTTTTGTGGAGTATATATATTAGCCCATGTCAGCGTACAGTATTGGAGATGTGGTAAAACTGAAGAACAGTAAATCTTTTAAGACGTGTGTGGGGAGGAACTGTTTTAACTTGCAGAGTATGCCAACATTTCGTGCAAGTTTATATGTCAGTTTATTCAATGCACAGAACTATGTAAATGTTCATCTATATACACGCAAAGAAATTGAATGAATTTACCTTGGGGAATGGTCGATCCGTTAATCTGTATTGCTTGAGACGGCATATTGTACTTTTTATTGACTGACGTGAATATAATGTAATTATTAGTAAGGAACCACTGTGTTATTTTTTATTTTCATTATTAACCTCATCTATGAGTGTAGTTAAATTATGTGAATGATACATACTAGAACTAGAAGTTCATTATATTTGATGTGTTACAAAGATCGCTGATGTAGAGAATAAATAATAGTGGCACTAGTATAGAGCCTCGTCGTACACCACACATCACTGTCACGTGGTCTGAACTTACATTGACGTAACATATTGTGACCTGTGTTCTGGGTTTCTCTTGAACCAGGTGAGAATGTGCCCTCTGATGACATAGCAGTTAAGTTTTTGGAACACAAGACTGTGGTCTATAGTGTCGAAAGCATTAGATAGGTCAATATATATATATATATATATATATATTGAAGGGGTTGCTTGATATTTTATCTATACGATTTACTAGACCCATGTAAGTGGAATATTTTTTCCTGAAACCGTATTGTTCTTCTGATATAATATGGGACTGGTTGAGAAAGCGTTCTAGTCGATTATACATCAGTCGCTCCAGTATTTTTGAGAAATATGGCAAGATAGAGATTGATCTATAGATACAGGAGTTATTCGGGTCACCTTGTTTATATACTGGAATTACTTTCGCCGCTATTTTTAATTGATGTGAAACCACTCCAGTGGAAAATGAATTGTTAATATATACGATAGTAGAGGAGCTATGTGGGGATTTATTTTTCGCATAATAAGTGGATCAATGTTGTCAAAGCAAGTAGATGTGTTAGACTTCAAATTACATAATAGTGAACCAATGTCCTCGGGACACGTGGGCCGACAGAAAAAGTTCTGAGGATTTGTCTTAACAAATGCAGTTGGGTCATTACCCGTTGTGGGTATGTCTTTAACAAGAGTTGACGCAACACAAAATAATCATTGAACTCGTTTGCTATGTCCTTGGGGTTTGTAGTTTCTGAGCCGTCCGATAAGGTGAAACTTGTGCTCAGGTATGAGTCTTTTGATTTGCAATTCAGGACTTCTTTAATTAATTGCCATGACTTCTCTGCATTACCTTTATGGAGATCAAATTTATTTTTATACTGATTTCTCTTTGAGAGCCTGATAATATGTGTCAGTTTATTGTTATATGTTGTGTACATTGTTTCATTGTTAAATGTACGGCTCGTTTTGAATTATTTATATAATATATGTGTGTTTGCTTGATTTTAGTATACCCTTGGTCAACCATTCGAAACTAGGATTGTCTCTAACTTTATTTTTTTTAATAGGAAGACATTCATCAAGTAATGTGTTAAGTCTGTATATGTATGCATTGTATGAGGCATCTGGGCTAGGTTCGTTGTAGACATCATCCCAGTTGGTACGATCTAATTTTATTTTTAATTTTGCCAAGCGTTTTCACTTTTAATTCGTCTCTACGGTTTTGGTTCCTGGTTTAAATGGATATTACAAATGTCATGAAAGTTGAATACTGGGAGTTGGTCAGATATAACAGAGTATAAAATGCCAGACAGCAATTCTAGTTGGTTTACTAATTGTTGGGTAAAATACATTTGCAAACATCATCATCACCATCATCATTGTGCAGCCTTGGTGTCCCGTGGTTGGGCAACGGGCTCAGCATGTCGTTTCCAAATCTGCCTGTCATGCGCTATCCTATGCCATATGGTGCCCTTCCAATACTCGTCTAGTTCGTCTCTCCACCGTCTCGCCGGTCTTCCTCTAGATCGTTTCCCTTTCTAACGTCTCGAGGTTGTGATTCGCGATGTCCGTCGGTTATCTTGTAGTCTGCTGATGTGCCCTGCCCAGGTCCACTTCTGCCTTCTGATTTGTTCTATCACGTCTATGACCTTTGTCTTCAGTCTTACCCAGATGTTTGGTTTTTTTTCTCTCCCGATATGTGATGTTTAACATACTTCTTTCCATATCTGTTTGTGCGGCTGCTAGCTTGTTCTTTGCCTGGATGGTGATTGCCCATGATTCCGCGTCGTACGTCATCGCTGGAAGTACGCATGAGTTGCACACTTGTCTCTTCAAGCAGATTCCAAAGTTACCCTTTAAGATATCGTGGTGTTTGTCGAATGCTGTCCAGCCGGCGGTGATCCTTCTTTGAATTTCCTTGTCTTGGTTTTTGTCTCTGATAGTGTATCGCTGTCCCAGATAGACGTAGCTTTCAACTTTCTCTATCGGCGTCGTGTTGATATATATTGGTGTGTCATTTTCTAGCATCACTTTTGTCTTCGAGATGTTCATCTTTAGACTTTGTTTATCATTTTCATCAGCAAGCTTCTGCAGCATGTTTTGTTGTTCTTGTGGTGTAGTAGCGCATATGAGTATGTCGTCGGCGAAGCGAAGATGGCTGAGATATTCTTCGTCTATCCTCAAGCCTCTGGTTTCCCAGGTCAGTCTTCGTAATATGCTTTCGAGTGTTGCCGTGAACACCTTGGACGATATGGTGTCACCCTGACGTACTTCTCTTTTGATGTTAATCTTGTTGCTCTTTTTGTGTAGGTGGACTGTCACCGAGGTGTTGGTGCAGATGTCTTTCAGGAGATCGATGTACACATATTTTATCCCCTGTTCTTGAAGGGAGGTCAGTATTGCTTGAGTTTGCATGTAGTTGAAAGCCTTCTCGTAATAAACGAAAGCGCTGCAGAGCAGAACAATTTCATGCTCTGCAGCGCTTTCGTCGACTACGAGAAGTGCCGAGAATATAATATTATTATATTATAATATTATTATATTATTGGCACTTCTCTGTCAGTTGATTTACGACGTGTGTGTGATCTGTCGTTGAGTACCTTCTTCTGAATCCTGCTTACTCTCGTGGTTGGTTTTCGTCGATTGTCTTTTCTAGCCTATTCGATAGTATCTTTGTGAGTAATTTGTAGACGTTTGATAACAGACATATCGGTATGTAGTTCTTTAAATCTTTCTTATTTCCCTTCTTGAAGTTTACCACCGTCTTTGAGTTCTTCCATGCGGTGGGTATTCTTCATTATGATAAGCATTTAGTATGTAGCTTAACCCGTGTCGTCGAGAGGATATCTTCTCCTGCTTTTTATGTTTCTATGTTTATATTGTCGTTGCCTGGTGTCTTCCAATTCTTCATATCTCTTAGCGCTTTTCCCACCTTCATGGTGCCATCTCTGGTACCTCGTTCGGGTCGGTGTGAAGTGTGGTACTCCGTTCACTGTCGAATAGGTCGGTGTAGAATTCCTCGATTCGTTCCATGATCATATGTTGGTCTTAAATTTCTCTATCCTGCATGTCTAGAAGTATAATCAGTCTGTCTTGGCCTAGTGCCTGTGTTCTTCTTACTTTCTTCAGACTCTTTGATGACATAATCATTTCTCGTATGATCTCTTGTTTGTATTTTCTGATGTCCTCCTTCGCTTTCTTTTTGATGGTTTTGCATATTTCTGCGTACTATGTTTGTTTCTTACGGTCACCGTTATCTACCATTTCTTGTTGTTTCTTCATTAGTGCTCGGGTCGGTGACGATATTCACGTCACTACATGCCTGTTGATTGCTTTGGCTACACTTGTTGCACTTAGTTGGATCATCTAAGTTATGTTTTCGCTAATGGTGTCGATGTCGTCTAGTTCCTGTAGTGTCTCGAATCGATTTCGCAGTTTGAGTTGGAATTCGATCTTTTTCTTCTGATTTGTGTGATATCTACACTCGGTGGTCTCTTGTTTACCAATTTATTCCTTTCAGCCTTGACGTCCAGTTTGGTGTTGATCATTACCATTCTGTGATCACTTCCGATGTTAACTTGGTTGATGACAGTTACGTCAATGACCATGTCTGGCCTGTTTTTCAGGATGTAGTCAATATCGTTCTTTGTTTCTCCATTTGGGCTTTTCCATATCCATCTCCTCCCGTCTTTCTTCTGGAACATGGTATTCATGATTTTGTACTTTTTTGATGTTGCCCATTCTACCAAGGTGTCGCGTCTTTCGTTTCTCATACCTTCGCCAAACTTGCCTGTTGCTGTTTCCGAAATATTTGTTCGTTTCCCTGTTTGCGCATTAAAGTCTCCCATCACTATCTTGTAGTGGGTTGGCTTTTCTAAGGTCTCATACTCGTTGTTGTAGAAGTTGTTTGTGTCCTCTTCTGAATATGATATTGTTGGCGCATATAGTTGTACTATCTTCAGTTTGTAGCGCCGTGTTATGCATAGAACAAGTTCTGCTACTCTGGGACTGATGCTGTTGTTGTTGTCGCTATTGTCATTCAATTTCCTGTTTATGAGAAATCCTTCTCCTGCTTGGCTGTTGTTCGCTTTTGAATGGTAGTAGAAGGCCGCTTTTTTGTAAGGTAGTGAAGCATTCCTATCTTCTTCGGACTTCTCCGATCCCGATCACGTCCCATACCAACTTGGTTTCCTTAATTTCTTCCTCCAGTTCTTGTATATGTTCATCTTTTAGCAGTCTTCTTAATTGATATGTTGCTATCTTCAGTCTACTTACCTTATCTCGGCGGCTCTTCTTGACCCAGATATTCCCCTGCATGTAGACCTAGTTGACCCGGACCGTCTCCTTGGTCATAGACACTTTCGATGCTGCTGGGAACTTGGGGCCTTGGCTTCATTGTACTTTGCATGCTGGTGTTTTTGGCCTACCCTTCCACGCTGGCCAGTGCGGGTTGGAAGGGGGACGCCCTAGGGTGAACGAAATTGCCCAAGTTTCGACAAGGCCGCCAAAACAGTATCGAACCACCGCTCAGCCGACTCCGGGATTCGAACCCCGGACCTCCAGTCGAGCGTCCGGTACTCTAAACACTCGTCCACAGCGCCCCTATTGCATATCGTTGATGAAATCATTAGCTTGGCGTGAGTTGGTATTAATTAAGTTTAAATTACAGTCATCCATCATTATACAGTTTCTCTTTTCCCGAACCATTGTATTTAGGAGTTCATTATTGAATCGATCTATGTTTGTACTTGGAGGTTTATAAACTGAACATTTTATAAAAGTGTTGTTGCTTGATTTAATCTCAATGAATATAGACTGTCATATCCCTTCATTAAGTCTTGACTAATGTTATATTGGTGTTTGTTGGAAATGTAAATTCCTACACCACCTCCTTCCCCTTCTTGTATGGCATGCGTAACGAGATAATACTTATCAACGTTATAACAATTCGTGTCATCATGGTCAGAAAGCAATGTCTCAGTAATCCTATCAAATCACAAGGAATGTTTAGTGTTTTTTAGGCATAATTCTAGTTTTTCGAAGTTTCCCCACTGCGTGTATTGACAGCTAGTGTGGAAATGATTCAGTTATTTTTCAAGTTAGAATATAAGCTTATCAGTTGGTTGTCAGTGAAGCACTCACAGTTTTGCATACAAGCTGATATTGTGTTAAATATGAATGTATGGTTTTCACTGGTGTGAACAGTGTTAGGTAAGTCCAAACGTATTTTGTTCGACATGATAGAGTCCTGCGAGTGAGGCAATATTGTTCGGTTGGATGAAGTTACTGCCGGTCGAGATGTCGCAGTTCCTGCTCTGTGGTTTTGGATATTTTCTTGCGACTGGCGATATGCCGAATTCTTCTGTTGGGTTCCTTGTCTACAATGTTCACTCCCTCCCAGTCTATGATGTGGTTGTCAGTTGTCGTATGGTCTGTAAGGGCGGATTTATTGATGGTAGACATCAATCTTTTTTTCCGCTCCTTGTGTATTTCTCATCTTTCGTGTTGTCTACGTCCTTTCTGTGTTCCTCCAGTCTTGTTTTGAGTAGTCTTCCTGTCTGTCCAATGTACTCAGCACCACAATTCTTGCACGGTATTTGGTACACTAGTTCGTCCTGTTCTTCTAGCTGTACTTTGTCCTTGGGATGTACCAACAGGTGCCTGAGGGTGGCGTGGGGACGCACGGCTGTTGCTACTCCATACTTTTTCAGTACTCGATGTATTCTCGCTGAGACGCCTTCTATGTATGGGGTGACTACTTGGCTCCGATAGTCTTTGTCCTTAGTCTGTTTGTTGGTCTTTTTCTTCTTACTGCTATTTGTCACCTTTTTCAAGGCCCAGGACGGATATCCACGTACTCTTAGAGCTCCTCTCAATTGTTCCACCTCTTCTTTCTTGTCCCCCTCCTCCGAAGTTATTGTCTCACACCTGTTCATAAGGGTTCTGACAACTCCCAACTTCTGATGTTTGAGGTGGTGGGACGCAAAGTTCAGGTATTGGTCAGTGTGCGTCTTCTTCCTGTACACTGTGGACTTCATACTGCCATCTTCCTTTCTGGTGAATTTTGCATCCAAGAAGGGCATGCTGTTGTTCTCTTCGTCTTCCCGCGTGAAAATGATGCTACCTGTGGGTTCTACAGTGTTCATGTGTTGTTGTAATTTCTTTGCCTTTCCTGTGTGTACCAGGCAAATTACATCGTCCACATATCGCTTCCAGTTTCTCGGTTGTCAATCGACTGGTGCTGTGCCTATGATTTTCTGCTCCAGGTCCTCCATGTATAGATTCACAACAATGGGGGATGCTGGACTGCCCATGGCTACCCCAAACTTCTGCTGGTAAATTTCTCCTCCAAATCTGAAGTATGTCGTCTCCAAGACAAATGTCAACAACTCCATGACGTCGTCTACTGTTAGATTTGTTCTCTTCTTTAGTGTCTTGTCATTCTCTTCTCTTTTTCTTATGATTTTGTAAGCTTCTCTGATCGGGGTCTTCGTGAACAATGACACAACATCATATGACACAAATGATTCTCCTTCTTCCATTCTCAGCTTTGTGATTTCTTTCACCAATTCTTGTGAGTTTTCCGTATGGTGTTCTGTTTTTCCAACAAGTGGTTGTAGTATGTTGGCCAATTCTCTGGATACTCTGTATGCTATTGTCTGTGTGTAGTCGACAATTGGTCTGAGTGGCACCTTCTCCTTGTGGATTTTTGGTGAACCATACATCCGTGGTACTTTTTCTAGCGTAGGATATAAGTACCAGTACTGATCTTTGGTGATCTTCCCTTCCTTCTCCAAGGAATTTACCATTCTGGTGAGTTCTGTCTTATATTTCTTGGTCGGATCCTTCTTTAACTTTTCATATGTCGCTTCGTCACTTAGCATTTCTTTCATTTTTTCCTGGTTTTCTTTCTTTTCCATGATGACTGTGGCCTTTCCCTTGTCCGCTGGGAGTATGGTGATGGACGTCTCCTTCTGTAGCTCTTTTAAAGCTGTTCTTTCTTGTCTGGTTAGGTTCTGTTTTGGAACTCTTGCTGATTTCAGAACTCCCGCGATGTCTGCACAAAGTTTGTCTTTTTGTTCTTGTGGTAGGTTCCATGTCGCTTGTTCTGCCGTTACGACGAACTCCTCGGTCGGTACTTTTTTTTCTGGCGTTATCGCGTAATTTAGTCACTTCGCTAATATCTTATTCTGTACCCCGGACAGTTTGCATTTTGACAGGTTTATCACCCACCTTTTTAGCTGGGTTCCGGTAAGGTCAGCTTCGTTTGTTCTGTCTCTCTTCGCTTCCAAGCGCCGACTTTTTTGTTGATGGCGCCAGTTTGTTTTCTCGTGCGTAGTCTCGCTGACATGCGCGATGTGGCGCGTGACGTTTTGTTGTTCTTCCCTTGACAACGAAGTAAACAGCTTCGTTTCTAGGGAGAGTTTCTTGTCTTTAAACGTGTCCAATTTGTTGTTTATGACACGTATTCTCTATCTCACTAGTTCCTTCCTGGCTTTGTCCACTATTCTCCTCGCATTCGTCGTGTTTATCGGGCATTTCGGACTGAGACTGGGAGGTGTTACATTGATGTCTTTGCAACGTAGCGTAAATACAAGGTGATTTCTGCGGCAAGAAACCTTTCTGGTCAATTCTTCGAGTTTCCTCACGTCTTTATCACATTCTTGTCCATACTTTGTCCTAAGATTACAGACCTTACGACAACTGAAAACCACATCATAGACTGGGAGGGAGTTAAAATTGTAGACAAGGAACCCAACAGAAGAATTCGGCATATCAAGGAAGCCATCTGGATTAGAAAAAACAAAACACCCTTCAATAGAGACAAGGGCAATTATAAACTGCCTCACGTGTACGATGACGTCATTCAGCGTCATCGGTACTGATGAAGTCGAAGTGATACGTTGACGAAAGCCTCTACCAGGTCAATTTAATATCTTGGATATAAAAAATGAAAATTTCTGATTAGTTAATGGATCATTTCCAAAATAGACGCATTAATTAGGGGGTTTTCTCAAAAAAGTAATATTAAAAATATAAATGTTCAATAAAACGATCAAGCTGATCGTCTCGATAAATGAAAAGATCATCTTAGCATAAAAAGGGTCTTCTCACAAATAAAAGGGTATTCTCAAATAAGTTAAGGGACCATTTCAAAACATAACAATATTTACTACAATTAACTGGCTGATCATGTCAACTCATTCAGGGGTCATCGCAAAACATAACGGGTCCTCTAATAAAATATTGGGGATTTCCAAAAAACGTCAGGGTGTCGTTTCACAAAAAAAGTTAATATTTATTAAAAAATAAGTAACTGATCGTCCCAATAATTTTAGAAGACCATCGTGACATTAAGTGGTCATCTCATAAAATAAAGCTGTTTCTCAAAAAGACTAAGGGATCATTTAAAAAATAGACGTATTGTTAATATTACAACTAACTGATCATCGCAAGACATTAAGGGATCATCTCAACAAATAAGTAGTCATCTTTCAATGAACGACTTAGAGGAAAGCTCAAAGTTAATAGTGATATTATAAAATTATTAGAAATTTAAGGGTCATCTCAAAATAATAATAATAATAACGAAGATCAGCTTAAACAGATAAAGGAGTAATATTAAAGAAATTAAATTACGTGTAGTGTCTATCAATTAAAAAGATCGCATAAACGAATAACGGGCATCTGATGTATTTTTAAATATGCCTAATGGTGATATTAAGGAAGTGTATCTCAAATATTGTAATATCATCGGACTTCATTCATATAAACGAATAACGAGCACCTAACGTCTCATTTTTATGGCTAGTTACACTGCTTAATATAATCGTAACATTGTTTTGAGAAGAACACTACATTTTCAGATCAGCCCTTAATTTGTTGAGACGATCAGCTCCTTAATTTGTTAATGATTACGTACGTATTTTGTATCGACACTTTTTTTTAGAAGACCCATCTTTTTATCAGATGACCCCTTAATTTTAATTAACGTTTTCATCGAAAAGACTACTTGATTTTATGAAATGATCCCATCACGTGTTGAGATGATCTGCTAGTTTGTTACAAAACTGACCTATCCAAAACTACTTTTATTTATTTATTTAAATAGTTTGTGACATAATCTCTTATCATTATGCATATTTTAAAATACATTAGGTGCCCGTTATTCGTTTATATGACCCTTTTAGGTGATTCAGATGACACTTAAGTTTAGGTTTTTGAGATTACCCATTATAATTGTTTCAGTTGATTAGTATTATTATTATTAATATTATTATTTTAGATTACCCTTAAGTTTATAATAATTTAATAATAGGACTGTTCAACATTATTTTTGACATACCCCCTAAGTTGTTTGAGAAAAACCTTTTTAAGAGATGACTACGTAATTTTTAAGATGATCCCTTAATGTGTTGAGATTATCAACCAATTATTTTAACAACACGTATAATTTGGCAATGATCCCTTAACCTTTCTGTGAAGGCCCCTTTATTTTATGAGATCACCATCTAATGTTGTGATGGTTTTTCAAATTTATTGTGACGATCAGTTAGTTGTTTTTTAATGAACCATTACATTGTTTTGTGAAACAACGTAATAATTTAGTTGAGAAAACCCTATAATTTATTAGAAGACCCTTTAATGTTTTGAGATTATCCCTGAATCTGTTGACATGATCAGCCAGTTCATTTTAATCAATACTTGTATATTTTGAAATGTTCCCTTAACTTAGTTGAGAAGACTTCTTTATTTGTGAGATGAGTCTTAATTATTTTAAGATTATCTTTTAATTCATTAAAACGAATACCTTGTTGATTTTAATGAACATTTACATTTTTGAGATGCCCTTTTATGAGAAACGCCTTTATTGAGAGATGAGCACTTAAAGTTTTGAGATGATCCGTTAGTGTGTTAATTGCTTCTTTAATATTTTGTAATTATAATTTTTTGAGAAGTCCCATGCTTTTTAAGAGGTGTTCCCTTAATTTAATTAATTATTTTGAGAAGATGGTCTTGATTCTATGAGATGACGCCGCTGTGTATTGAGATGGCCAGCTAGTTAATTATAAAATGACCCTTTAATGAAATCTTTTAAAATTATTCTTTAAATTGTTTTTGATATAATTCCTTATCATTAGGCATATTTAAAATACATGTGGGGCACGTTGTCCGTTTATAAGAATGGAGTCGAATGAGATTATACTTAACTTTAACATAGTTTTTTTAAGATTACCCCTAATTGTTTCAGCTGTTCGTTTTTATTATTGTTATTTTGAAATTACCCACTGCCCTTAAGTTTCTAGTAACTTTATAATATCACTCTGTATCACTACATTTGGAGATTTCTCCTAAATTGTTTGAGATGACCCCTTAATTTGATCATATGATCATTAGTGAACGTCAATAGGGTGTCAGCACGGTTAGCCGTTAGGATGTCATTGTCGTTGTCCTCATCATCGTAATAATCATTACCCTCATGATCATCATCTTTGTAATCATAATCATCATCAGTATCATTGTCGTCGTCGTCGTCATAGTCATAATTCAACACCTTAATATCACTAAGACAACGCCTACATTGTCTTCATCTTCTTCATCCTCGTCACCATTAATACTTATTACTGACCTTATCAACATTTTTAGCACTGTATTAATCATTACCATAATAATCATAATAATCATAATCACCACCCTTATACTCATCATCATTGATAAGGTGACCCTCTAATTGTCTTCATTTTCTTCGCCGTCGTCATCGTAATCATTTAACATCCTCATCATAACCGTCTTCGTTATCATTACTAACATCACCACCTTCATCATCGTCGTTATCATAATCAACTTAGTCGTTTTTATTACATTACCGGTCGATTATTATATTACAGGTTGCAACAAGCGGCCATCTCCGCGTCGTCGGCAGCAGCACGCGTAGTGACCATCTGGGATGCCTTGTATAGGGTTTGTTTGATGTCAGCGATGAAGTCTGCTTTGAGAACGGAGTTGACAATTTCTTTGGTGAAGTTTGCATTTGCAACCAAACCAGTCTGGCAAGGAGAGCCTAAATGATTGCTTCGACGACTGTAGCGATGATTGGGTCATTGTTCTCAATAAGCGCAATGATTGCGGTGCGCATGTGTCCATTCAACGATTCATTGGTTACTTCTGAAGCACTGGTGCAGCATTGGCGATTCCCTTTCGTTGACCTTTAATCATGTTCAGTAAGCAGCTGTCCACTATTGTAATCAACACCACTTAAGGTTGGTCGCGTGCGAAGGTGGATCGGATAGATAGATGTGTGTAACCTATACCGGTCAGTCAATTACCAACACTCAGCAGTGGTCGCAGAAAGGCCGGTCGCAAAGCACGCGATAGGCACAATAGATTACTCACCTTAATTAATCAATATAATACATTTGAGCACACTGTATGGACTATGTCTACACATGTTAATTAATTTTGTCTCAGTTCTGAATGCACCTGCTGTCGATCGCTGATTGACAAGTGTTTCGAAATCGTTGTCAACTCTTCAAAGGTTTGAAACAATGGCATTTCTCCCGAATCCAGTTGTTTATGATCATCTTAGTAATGCAGCCACCTCGCAATTAATGTCACCCTAGGACAGTCCCAAATTATTTCCACATAAAGTAAAGTATAGGATATTCCTGCGAATATGGTCACCTCGCTATTCAGATAACCTTTACCCAGTCCCAAAGGTGACCTTACTAGTGAGGTTCCTCTGAATAATATGACCACACACACGCGCGAAGACAATTAAACCCCTTAGACTGCTTTATGTACCATGCTATTTTCTTTTTAGGCAAGTTTGTGCAGTGATACCAGGAACAACGTGTGCATCCTGTTCCACATTATGCAGTAGGAAGACTAAGAAGTCCGTGTCATCCGCAATCAGAACAGTGTACGTGGTTCTGACAGTAAGAACGTCGGTGTCATGCCCTTCCTGTCTGTCTGTTTGTCTGTTTGTCTGTTTGTCTGTTTGTCTGTTTGTCTGTTTGTCTGTCAGTCAGTCAGTCTGTCTGTCTCTCTGTCTGCTTGTTTTTGCGTGCTTCCTGCCTGCCCACTGGCCTCTACTATTTGGCTTCGTCTTCTGGCTCTTTTTCACTCTCACCTTGCCCTTGATTACCGAAACGTGATCGCTCGTGAATGACCTGCTTTTGAATTCCGGGTGAAATCCAGCCGTATTTCTTGTTGCCATGCACATAGCTGTGGCTAACTGTTGAGCTCTTTGAAAATCTAAATCGGTTTCTGCTAACAATTGTTGTTGATTTGTCGCTTCTGTCAGACAACACACAAATTGGTCTCGAAGAGCTTCTGTCAGAAAGCTTCCAAATTCGCTTGTAGTACTCGATTGTGTGAGGCTGACAAAACATTCCGCCACATGTTTGCGTTCCTTCTGTTGACGTTTGTAAAAGCGAAATCTGTCCGCTATAATCAACGGGTTTGACTTACAGTACGTTTTGGTGTTCGGCTTTACAGGAGCCAATAGATTCGTCAACAGCTTGTAAGCTAGCATGCCAACAACTGCTGGAAATACGCTCGCCTTGTTATCGTCCGTCACTTCGGTCATTACGAACCATGCTTCTAATCTCTCGGTGTACGACTCGAAATCTTCCTGAGATTCATCGAAGTCACCAATGTGTCCCACCGGAACTCGTGCCACATTGTTCTCTAAAGTATTCGTAACATTTTTAGAAACAACCCCATCCTCGTCGCCAATTTAAATGTCATATACTAACACCAGAACCACACATATAACTGTGAAGCACATTGCTACACCTTCATTTGTTTATACGTCACTGACGCGTACAGGATCAGACTATACAAATCGATAACGGGGCTGTATCAATCTATAAATAAACAAGGTATGTAACATAACCCACATAGCAGGGGCCGGCAATATTTTTGAATGGAGGACTAAAAAATGACGTAAGCTATGTCAGCGGCCCACACATTAATTTCTTAATGTCACTTGCCCAATCTTCATGGAAACTGGTGCATCTTGTTCTGATGCGCATATACAACTGTACATAGTAGGCCCTGTAGATATATATATAGGCATTGTAGCTCATGTGCGATGAAACTGAACATACCCATTTTGGTATTGTTTAAATAAAGACTTGTTATTATTACGAAACATCAGTGGCTAATTTCGAACAATTTACTATTACAAATACACTTTATTTACAGTCTGCTTTGATGTCATGCAACTGACATTTTGACCAACTGCTCATGCCCGTCCAAGTGAGCTTGGCGTGTGTAATAGTTCCGTGGGCAAGTACGTTTGGTTGCAAGATATACCTCACTCAATGTCATTTTGAGTACCCACGGCCACATTACATTTTAGTAAGCTTCTTATACACAGCTTCTGGCGCATCGTCGACTATAATGGGCTGCAAAAAGAGCAAATAGGAGCTACGAGATCTGTAAAACGCTCAACTAACTCCCGTCTCAACAGCTCAACAAATGCTGTGTATGTGTCCTGCCTTTCTGGTTCGTTTTCAGGACTAACGAGTGTTGACAAATGAAATGGTTGTAGTTTCCGCAATCGCAACTTGATCTCGAAAGTAGAAACGAAGTAGAATATTTCTTTGGATAAATGTTCTCGTCCGTTGAGTTGATAATTCAACAGATTGAGATGCGCCTCGATGTCGACAAGAAATGAAAACTCGCAGATCCACCAAGGGGTCAACGATGTCCGGTAGGCCTTACGACTGAAAAAGTCTGCCTCACGAACAAGTTACTTCCATGCTTCAGCTTCATTTTTTATGTTATGATGAGCTCCCCAATTGTGTGTGAATTATTTAGATACTGCATCGAAAATGTTCAATAAACACCGCGAAATAAATATATCCAACAGCAACCTCCCTGTCTTCCGATGGCATCTCTGACATTAGCATCACGCTGAGGATCCGACTCCGACTTCCCAACTGCCATCCCATTCCGAAGCCTGTGACAAGTTATCTGTTTGAAGGCATGGGTCGCAGTGCAAGTCCCACGACCGGAATTTGGGTGCAGCAATGACAAGGTAAGAATCGCTGGGATAGATGACGCTGTGGGCCTGAATATATTCGAAGTGGCACCTGCATCGCATCAAACGTTTCCAATCGGCGAAATAAATCCTTTTGTTCTTCCTCTCACGGAAAGAGCACCATGCAAATGTATATATTGTCATTCCGCTGGCCACATTGTATGCAATCTCGGTTTTAGTCCGCGGGCCGCACGGAATCGCTTCGCGGATCGCATTTGGCCCGCGAGCCGCAGGTTACCGACCACTGCCATGTAGGTCTATTAAGTTGTATATATCTGCTACAGCATCTTCCCTACATCATATACAGTTGGGAACGGTTTACGTAATTTCCAAAAATAGAACTTTGTATGAATGTTTGACTATGGTTTCGTAGTTTATGTGTTTTGTTTACGATGTGTTCCAAATATAAAATGTGTAAGCCGTCGGCTGATGACTTGGGAGAAGGTTTTCCCTATTTCTGTGTGTGTGTTTATTTGTTTATGTGTTTGTGCGAGTGTTTGTGTGTGTGTGTGTATGCGTTTGGGTGTGTGCTTGTATGCCTGTGTTTGTGTGCGCCTACGTATGCGCCTGCGTCTGTGTGTGCGTGCGTTTTACATGTTTTTAATTGTTTGATGGGATGACTGCGTGTTAAATGAACAATTGAAAGCGACTGTAGCAGACTAGTGGTTTTTGCTGACAGTGGCATGTATCGTGTAAACATGTACAGTCGGTCAGACATCTTCACGTTCAACTACTCTGCGTGGGATGTCAACCACATGTCAACGATGGACGTCTACCTCCAGACTAAACACCTCGTGAAAGATATGATTGTGAGGTAATTCGCTCAGAAAGCAGGCGACAGTTACTAATCATACACTTATATATTTGCCACGTGTATACCAGCTCCTTCGAATAAAATAACGACGCTGAGATTACATAATCTACCTACAGTATAACCTCGCTTTACGGTCAACTCGGTAATACGACCACCTCACAATTAAGGTCACCCTACGACATTCCCAAATTATTTCCATATACAGTAAAGTATAGGAAATTAGTCCTGCTAATAAGGTCACCTCGCTATTCAGTTCACCTTTGACTAGTCCCAAGGGTGGCCTTAAAAGAGTGGTTCCACTCTATAATCGAGTAGCTTGTCTATGTGGTTATGTTAACGTTTTCCGATACGATTTGCATTTCCGGCGCCAACCTTTCACGGATTAATCTGTGACCCCTCAAAAGAAATGTAATGCCTTCGTTTTTTTCTCGATAATCTCCTCGTGTCAAGGGTTCTCAGCTTTTATTTGGTAAAGGTAAAGCGTAGCTTCCAGCAATCATAGAAACCACATGCCCGGCGAATACTTCGGTAAACCAGCCCCTGCGTCTACACATATACCGTCGGAGAGCACGTACGCCATGTGGCATAAAACATTTAACTGTGTGTGCGTTTATTTTAGAAAACATTCGCAGCAATTTTATGGGAAGGTATTGTTAGTAAAAATTGTGCCTACTCATATAAACCATGATTATTTGTAGATCTTTTGCAACAGAGTACAGTTTGCTTGTTATGGGCTGACATTGTGGAACTCTCTTCCGCTAGAATTGCGTGCAAATGAGAATAGTAGGCAGTTAAGGAAACTACCCAAAATATTTCGTTTCTCTATTTAATGTAGTTAGAAGTAATATAACATTTGTATTATGTATACATACAGTTTTAATGAATTATTGGTTTTATATCACTTAAACACATTGTAGGCGGTGAAACAACGCGACATAACAACTGCTGTTGCAATTACTAGACAATAGCACATATATAATTGATGCATGTTAGATGCAGATCAAATGCACATGTCATGTCAATTCTGGATAATCAAAACTGATCATCTACATACAAATGTCACCGATTAAACGCTAATGTGTTGTAATTATTGCCTCTGGTGGGAGATCAACTTGCCGGCACCTCACGGCGATTGCGTGGACGTCCAAAAGCTGCGCTACTTTGACGACTACTCGAAGGCGGCTATCATCATTGTATGCGTCACGAACTTCGTCGTGAATGTGGCTGTAGAGATAGCTACACACCACAACTTAGCGAAGATTTTTATAATCGCATTTCTCTCTCAGTCTGGTAGATATGTGAACCAAACATTGGTTATGTCCTACAAAAATGCCACTTAGCCTAGTTGTAGACTGTGCCCCAAGTCATGTTTCCAGAAGTGTAAGTATCAAGTATTTGCCATGGGAAATATTACAGAAATGGCTGCCACGTCCATTTTCGACTTACAGAATGTTCTATTATGTTGTAGTTAAATTATAATATTGTTTCCTATTGTACGTTTTTGTATTCCCTGTACGTTTTTTGTATAACTATATGTATGTTTGTCCATCTGACATTTTGTTGACTCGCCAGCGGGATCTTTTGAGTGGTGCGTCGATTGAGACTTTTTTCATTTCACCCGGGACATCTTTGAGATGGAAATTTTGTGATCAACATTTCAAAAGCAGGTTCTTGACGTTACAACAGAGGAATTTAATGTTTTTCTATGTCATCGTAAATATAATAATGTCATCTAGAAACACATTGTTGCATATACACAGACAATTCGAATAGTTTTCAATGTATTAGTCGTACTTTGAAACCTTTGAATGTGTGTTTTGGCTAGTTAAAAATAATTACACAATTTTGCTTTTTTCCGATGTTATTGTTAATATAGTAATCCCTTCTACAAATATGCCTTTGGGTCAAACCTGACATTTTGGGTCGTTTTCAGGTTATTGCATCTAAATACATGCAGGCCAATCTGACCACTTCACTGTTGTGTTATGTATATACCGAAGGGATAAAGAAATAGTAACAATAATAATAATAATAAATGTCATAAAATGGTGGGACGAGATTAAACTAGACCTAGGACTTTTGTACCATGTTCACTACATATTAAGCATAAATAACAAGTATATATTATATATATCCAACTGATTTCAGATTATCTACCCACATGTAATGTCTCACAATATACACGATGTATCTTGCCGGCTACAGATAAGTTGTAATCATAGTATAATATAATTTATCTTGTTAGTATATAGAGTGCTCACAACCAATAAAGTTCTAAAAAAATTAGTGATACCAACATATTGTAACAAACTGATTTTTCCCAAGAGGAAGTTAAGCACAAAGAATGTTGTTGTTACCATCGTTGAGTATTGAGTACGCAAGCACATACGCACATACGCACATACGCACATACGCACATATGCACATACACACACACATACGAACGCACGCATGTACACACACGCACGCACGCGCGCACACGCCCGCACACACACACACAATTTTTTAATTTTTACATAGCTCGTATGCAGATGATACACGTATTTTCAATAACCTGATATAAATTGCTCCCTAAATCCGGTCAGACTTTTGTTTTAATTACTTTTTCCATTTGAGGACTGTTACCATATGAAATGCAATGTTAAACGATGATTATACTTATTTGTCGGTATTTGTCACTTTAAGTTGCAAAAAATCCATTGCAAATGCAGTTGTTAGTAGTAGATATGAATATATTAACTATCTTTTAACACAATATTGCCCTGAAGGATATTAAAAAATTAGAACGTGTGCAAATTTGTTTAGCAATAGTTGTTGGCCTGTAGCTCGGTTTCCGCGATATTCTCACTCAAGGCCACTTCTGGTGTCTCTGTGTTGGCTTCCAGTCTGATATCGTATCATTTTACAAATCTATCCTATTACCTCCCAGAAACTTTCATGTAACCAGCTTATTTATATTCATTGCTCAATCAAGCTTCGAACATCCATACCATTTTTAAATTTTGCTGCATATAATCTTTGGAATTTTGTCACTTTTTGTAAGTTGGAATTATTACACAATACCGCCGTCATTTAAACACTTACCTAGGTAACCGTACTTTCTATTCATCCATCCATCCTTCTATCCATCCATCCATCAATCCGTCCATCCATCCATCCAACCACTTATACATCCATCTATCCATCCGTTTACCTATCCGTCTATCCCCTCATCCATCCATCCATCCATCCGTCTATCCATCCTTCCATCCATTCATCTATACATCCGTCCATCAATTCCTCCATTAATCTGATCACAACATTAATAGTGCTGATCGATTTTGGGAATAAATTACTATTTTAGCTTAATGATTATCTGAACTTAGTGTACAAAATATTAGGCGCACGATAAGTTACCTTTTCATTATTAGTATTAAATGTTCATATTGTAACAATCATTACCATAAAGGTAATTACATTACGATGTGAACGTTTTAAAATGTATGTTCATTAATGGATTTTTACTAAATTGAACGGCAGTGTTCAGAAAAAAATGCAGCTGTTATTTAAGCCATCGCAATCGTTTCAGAATCAATCTTAAAGAACCTGCCTACCCTGTGCGGCTGTCCTAAAGTATGTGACGTCACGAAATATAAACTTTCATTTTTCATATCCAAGAATCATGTTAAATTACCTGGTAGAGGCTTTCGTTGACGTGTCACGCCGACTTCATTAGTACCTATGACGCTGAATGACGTCATCGTACACGTGAGGCAGTTCGTAATTGCCCTCGTCTCTGTTGATGGGTGTTTTGGTTGTTCTGATCCAGATGGCTTCTTTGATATGCCGAATTCTTCTGTTGGTTTCTTTGTCTACAATTTTCACTCCCTCCCAGTCTATGATATGGTTTTCAGTTGTCGTATGGTCTGTAAGGGCGGATTTATTGATGGTAGACATCAATCTTTTTTTCCCGCTCCTTGTGTATTTCTCATTTTTCGTGTTGTCTACGTCCTTTCTGTGTTCCTCCAGTCTTGTTTTGAGTAGTCTTCCTATCTCCCCAATGTATTCCCCACCACAATTCTTGCACGGTATTTGGTACACCAGTTCGCCCTGTTCTTCTAGTTGTACCTTGTCCTTGGGATGTACCAACAGGTGCTTGAGGGTGGTGTGGGGACGCATGGCCGTTGCTACTCCATACTTTTTCAGTACTCGATGTACTCTCTCTGAGACCCCCTCTATGTATGGAATGACTACTTGGCTCCGATAGTTTTTGTCCTTAGTCTTTTTGAGGGCAATTACGAACTGCCTCACGTGTACGATGACGTCATTCAGCGTCATAGGTACTGATGAAGTCGGCGTGACACGTCAACGAAAGCCTCTACCAGGTATTTTAACATGATTCTTGGATATGAAAGTTTCTAATTTGAAAACGAACTATCCTGAAGAATGTTCAGTAATTCTATGTGACGTCACGTATTACAAGGTGTCTATGAATTACGCTTCTGCCAGTCAAAATAAAGATGGACGATTTGGTTTGTCAAGCGAATTCCAAAGTCAAGTGGCGGAGAACTTGAATAAATCGTTGGACACGAAGGAATGGGTCATGCCAGAAAGACATCGAGGTAATGCCGTCGAGGTAAAAGAGATTCTTTGTTCCATTGCAAAGGACGAACTCGCATATGATGGGGAGGTGACCAAACTAGGCCAACACAGGGAGTACGTTAGAACATCCTCGTTCAGAGCTACAACTTCTTATTGGAAGTTGAATTTCAGAAATGGAAGACGAATTGCGAAATATGTTTATTACCACTTTTAATATACAATTATTACCATCAATTATATTTTGGAAAGTGATATATATATATATATATTATGTAAGACGCGTATATATACATATGTCATTACAGTCTGGATATAACACAGCATCATTAAGTAACACCCAATGATGCGCAGTTGAAGTCAACATTTTACTTTACAAATCGCATATATTGATGCATTAAAACAAACTATTAAGTGCATTATGCATTATAAACATTGGTGCACAGAGAATAGCTTATATACATACACACACACACACACACACACACATATATATATATATATATATATATAAGGTGTACAATTATTACAATCAATTATACTTTGAAAAGTGATATATATATATATATAGCTATATATATATATATATATATAGCTATATATATGGCTATATATATATATAGCTATATATAGCTATACATATATATATATATATATATCACTTTCCAAAGTATAATTTATTGCAATAATTGTACTCATTATATGTATGTATACATATATATATATACATATATATATATATATATATATATGTATATATATATATATATTATATATACATATATATAAATATATATATATATATATATATACTATTCTTTGTGCACCAATGTTTATAATGCATAATGCTTTTAATGGTTTGTTTTAATGCATCAATAAATGCGATTTGTAAAGTAAAATGTTGAGTTCAACTGCGCATAGTTGGGTGTTACTTAATGATGCTGTGTTGTATCCAAACTGTAATGACATGTGTATATATACACGTCTTACATAATGTATGGATTCTTTGAACAAACCAAACGGGTAACTTGTGCAGGTAAATTGATAACAAGGAATACGAACTGTATAAGGAAAATGATGGCATCATGCTAATATTTTTCGGGACCGTCAGATCGTGTTAATTGAACAATTCAGCAATAGCAAATTTCCATATTTATTGAAGGTTATTTTATTGTCAGACAGGTGTATGGTAAAATAAAAGGAAATCATAAACGGTCTTTGTGACACATGTGTCCACTGCCAAACATCTGATATATTTTGGACAATGGGGCAGGCATTGCAAAACTGAATTTGCCAAACACGAAAGTTCGCGACCCGCTGATATTTAGGCTATTGCAAGTGCAATGACAAGCAAATGTCACCTATATAACTTTACCGCCTTCTCAAAATTGGACCTACTTGTCATTAGAACGTTCGGACAGCATCTGTTAAATGACCGATGTACCGCAGTATTTAATCAGAGTCGACGACCACAATAGGTGCGTCCTCCGCGCGTTTGGGTGTCGAAACAACCGCTGCCCGACGTCTAGCTCCAATGGTGTAGATTCCATGACTTCCTCCAGCAGGGGAATGAAGACGGCTGGTGGAGAGACCAGGGGAAGATCACTGAAGATCAAACATAAATCAAGGATCAGAATCGAATATCTTAATGATGCTATGTTATATCCAGACTGCAATGACATGTGTATATATACGCGTCTTACATAATGTATGGATTCTTGGAACAAACCAAACGGATAATTTGTACATGCAAGTTGATAAGAAGGAATACGAAATGTAAATGGAAAACGATGGCATCATGCTAATCATTTTCGGTACCGTCAGATGGCGTAAATTAAACAATTTAGCAAGAGCAAATTTCCATATTTATTGCAGATTATTTCTTGTCAGAAAGGTGCACGCTTCAATAAAAGGAAAAAACGGCTTATGTGACGTATGTGCCCAGTGCAGAACATCTGATAAACTTTGTACAATGGGGCACGCATCACCCCTGACAGGGAAGGAAACAAGTGGAGAACAACAAGGAAACCGGTACGACAACGAGGATGTCTCAAATGAGAGACAGGAACATTGTAGCCTCGCTTGAGAGGCGTTTTTCCACGGCCTCGGAAATGTCACGCGATCATACAATTTCGCACTTAGGAAAAGGGAACGTTACCGCCGGGGGAGGCACTCAATATACTTCCGTAATACAATTATGTTTGATTGCTGAAAGTTCTTATGGATACATCATTTTTATGCAAACGATTTTGTTTTGGGGCACGCGTTGCAAGACTGAGTTTGTCAAAATATGGGGTGGCCACAGCTACGCGTCTTCATACCTCAGGCGCCCGGTAGTACAACCAAAGGTTAAAGTGGAACCAGAAGAACAGTGCCATCTGGTAAATCAAACACCATGCAAGATCTGCGATTCTGGGTATATTGGGGACACGGAAATATTGTTCAAAACGAGACTTGAGAAACATAGAAAGGAAGTTGACAACGCTAATAAGAATAACACACGAATGGCGAGAACAAGGATCTATGTCGGCCATCTACAAATCAGCCCCCGCGGACAACGCAGCAACAGAAAAACACATAATAGACTGTGAGTGAGCGAAGTAGTAGACAATGACATAAGAACACGAAACATAAAAGAAGCCGTATGGATCAGAACGGCCAAAACACCAATCAATCGAGAGAGGGGAATTACGAACTATATCACTTGTCACATGTATTTAATAAGTTGGCCTGCTACGTTGACGAAAGACTCTAGAAATACAAGATAAAATCACGTATTGGGTGTCAAATAGAAACTATTTGCAGATTACAATTATGTTTGACTTTACATATTTCGTTTCGTTTATTCTCCTCCTAGTCCATGACGTCCACGTGTGAATTTAGAACATTATGGTCGCCGGGCGTTTGCTTGTGCTGGGCCGATTTTGTGGAACTCTCTGCACTAGAATTGTATGCAAACGAGAACATCAGGTAGTTAACGAAACTACTGAAAACATTTCTTTTCTCGAACTGATATATTTTGACATAATGTAACATTTGTATTATTTATAGATACAGTTTTAATGAGTTATTGGTTTAATGTCACTTAGCAAGTGATTTTAATAGATACTTAATATATTTTGTATAATTAATAAATTTAGTCAGTATTTGGAGCTTCTTTTATTTAGTCTGTTTAGCTTTTTAACACTTTAATACTCATTGCTTTATCATTTCAATTTATCCGTAATTTTACCACACACAATATTTATTACATATCAAATACGTAGATTTAGTTTTGTGAACTTTTATTGTATTTTGTACGGGACATTAGCCCCGGATTTTATTGTGTATAAATACAGTTTTATTATTATAATCATAGTTTTATTGTTGGACATGTTAACTGTATTTAATGTTTACTTACCCATAATTTCATCTCTGCTGCGTCTGGTGAAGACTATACTTGCTGATGCTTTTTATTCATACTGGTATGCACAACGCTTTACAGAATCTCACAGTTTAGAAAATGTCCGACATTCGCTTTCACATTTAATAGCAACACCACAGCATGGTGTGATACGGGCTGACGAATTGGCTTGCACGTTTATTTCATTCTCGTTTCCCAAGCCTAAATTGTGTATTTGGGCCGCGTAAACACAATAAGACCAATGTAAGCGGTAAACAACGCGACATAACAACCGTTGTTGCGATCACTAGACAATAGCTAATTTATAATTGACGCATGGCGCCATTTAATCAGCATCGACGGCATTTGTCGCACAATTGCCCGCAGTTTTGCAGCGAATATTGTTTAGTTTGACGACATGGCTTTGTCTATCACTGACGCAGAAGAGACAGTCCGGGATCCAGGCCCTACATTGTGGCTAGACACTGTGGAATTCTCTGCCACTAGAATTGCGTGCAAATGAGAACATTATGTAGTTAAGGAAACTACTGAAGACATTTCTTTTCTCGAACAAATAATGTTTTTATAGTTAGACGTAATCTAACATTTGTATTATTTATACATTCAAGTTTTAATGAGTTATTGGTTTTATTACACTTAGCAAGTGATTTTAGTAGGTAATCAATATATCTTGTATAATTTAGTCAGTATTGGTAGCTTCTTTTAGTCAGTCTATTTAGGTTTTTAACACTTTAATAGTAATTGCTTTATCATTTTTTCCCCGTAATTTTACCAAACGTAAATTTTATTAAATAACAATAATGTAAGATTTAGTTTTTGTCATCTTTTACAGTATTTTTTAAACACACTTCAACGGGACATCAGCGTTGATTATGTATAAATACTTTTTTTTTAATTATAATCATACCTTTATTTTTTGTCATGTTATGTGTATTAACTGACTATTGACCCATAATTTCATCTCTGCTGCGTCTGGTGAATACTATACTTGCAGATGCTTTTTCTGCATACTGGTATGCAAAATGCTTTGCAAATCTTCAGTTTAGAAAATGTCCCATATTTGTGTACACATTTAATAATAACGGCACATCATGGAGTGGTTCAGGCTGATTAATTGGTTTGCACTTTTAGCTTGCACTTGGCTAGTTGTTTATTTGCACCGCGTGAACACAGTAAACCCATTTACTACGACATAGTTCATATATAATTGATGCAAGGTGCCATTTAATTAGCGTCGACGGCTATAAAATGTGCGCCCGGTTCGCATTTGACGCACAGTTGCCAAAGTTTTGCAGCGAATACAGTTTAGTTTGACG
This sequence comes from Paraescarpia echinospica, assembly GCA_020002185.1. NCBI lineage: Eukaryota > Metazoa > Annelida > Polychaeta > Sabellida > Siboglinidae > Paraescarpia > Paraescarpia echinospica. The sequence continues at coordinate 19,129,314 of CM034534.1, forward strand.
ACATGGATTTGTCTAGCATTGACACAGAAGAGACAGCCCGGGATTCAGGCCCTACAATGACAATAGGAAAACCGAACGTCCGCGGATGTGACTCGAATCAGAGAAAGGAACATTTGAGTGGTGCCTGGCAGACATTTTGCGAAACTACGACGTTTCATGGGCTGCGCAACGTGACTCAGTCAAATAACTTCCCGCGCAGGTGAGTAATTTGTAATATCTTCGGCAACAATGGCAAAACATATCGACACTTTGAACTGTGTTTGATGAAGTTGTTTCTATCTAACCGTGATTGATGGTTAAGTAATTTCACGACAATATTGTATTGAGAATAAAGTAAATTGACATATCCAACTGTTGAACTGTTACCTAACAAATTGTTCGTCAAGCCGTCAAAAAGTGGACGCTGAACACGTGGGGCGTTCGGACATTCTGTCGTATAATTATGTTGTTGAATTCTCGCCCCAAACGTTTACTTTATGATAACGACAACTATGTGCGGGAATGTGTAACCTAGGAGATATTTTGCTATGGAAACATGTGATGTGGACGTCAGGTCTTCTTAGTGTAAACGCGTCACCACTACACGCGATAACCACACCATTATGTCCTTGCTTCTTAACCATCAACATATTTATGTCTCTATTCCAGGGTTCTGTGGATGGTCATTGTGGTAATTAGTTCATCGGCGGTCGTCTACCAATGTCAGAACTTTGTCAGAATATACTTCAGTTGGCCCGTCAACACAAAGACAACGATGATAGAAGAAGGAAATGTCGTCTTTCCTGCCGTCACAATTTGCAACCAGAACGCATTCAGGTAAAGTTCGTCTAGTGGCGTTTGTCGTGAGTTAATGCACGATATATGGGAATATAACACACTGATATGTTTAGCTGTTAGGGTAATTAACATTACTTAATAAATATATATATCAATATATGGGAACATATCAGCCTCATTTGTTTAGCTCCTAGCATAGTAAACATTACGTAATATAATAGAAAACACGGGGCGTGCGAATTGTTACTGGCTACAAGCAGAGGCCCCCCACTCGTGACTAATTCTGCAGCACCATACAACCTCACCAGCTTTATAGTCCCAGGACTTTTATGGCCAGAATAGGGTCATGTTGGAACAAATTGCAACGGAAGCATTTCTCGCAGTTTTGAAAGCAGGTATATATCCAAGATAACATATCAAAAACTATACAGCTCTAAAACTTGGGGAACATTGTCAAAATTACGCAAATGTTGGGGCATCCTCAGTAGCTTTTCCTGTGCGATTTCGTACCGATTTTTCTTTCGAGACAAGGAATTAGCAAGATAATATTGATGTAAACCTCAAATAATCCAAATGGGTTTTCGTAAATCACAAAATATTATATTCAGACAACAAAACTGCATTCATATATTTTAATATTGTCTTAGTGTTTCAATGAAAATGGTTATTGGTATAAAAACATGCACGACTAACTTGAATTACTTGTCCAATTCGTCTCCTACAAAGACCTACATAAGGTGATTATGCTCAGAATCATTATAAATATGTTACTCTCATAAGCATGTATTGTACATATTATATAGAGTAATTACATTTAACATGGGAACATTGTTTATATTAATTATAATGACCTTTTGACATTAAGTCAACATATAAATACATGACTCACGCTAATAGGCTTAATTGAGGAAACACTGCGTATTCTCTCCCATATATCATAATTATAATCTGCATTACTATAACTGTCATGAGCATTGACCGTATACGTAACAAAACACTGGTGCATTTTAGTATTGCGCATAATAATTATAATGAACCCTTCCGTGATGTACGGTCAAACATGAATCTCGAGAGCTCAACAAAGTAAGTTCTTAGATAGTGCAGTAACCAGTCATTGGGACTGCATAAAACGCTTCTCCCTTTACTCCTTGGCAGACCTGTTTAATCGAGCACCATTGATACTTCTCTGGGAAGCATTCAAGCACGCTGCAGTTAATGCGAGAAGAGTATTTGTACAAATACCCTTCCCTGTATATAGCCAATTATACTGAGTCATACAGCTGAGTGATCTGGAGCAACGTACAGTGAACTAACTAGTCCAAGTTTCGACACCGCAACACACGATTTGAAAGCGAGTTCTCTCGATTGAGAGTTCAATGCCACTGCGCTCCACACAAACACTTTTTAATTGAGGTACAATCGCTGCATTACGTATTCATTAATATCACAAGTTGTAATATGTTATTCAAATTACTGGAACATTCCCAACAATTCCAAATAAATATTTTTTTTGAAACCACAATCAGCATATGAATGTCATGAAATCATTAAACCTTAAAAACTAAAAAATATAAGACATAAAACCCTGAGTATATTACTACCAAGATTACTTTTGATTTTTTTCTCCATCGACAAATGCATGAGTACTCATTGTTCATCTCCTCATCACTGACGTAACTCTAGATTTTGTTTGAGCAACCTGTGCCACGGTATTGACTATGTGCATGGAACACTCAACGTTGTTCCTGAGGCATGTGCACCTTGCCGTGTTGCAATCTGTGGAGCAGTTACACCAGATTACGTGCAAAAGGGCATCATCTGCTGGAGGCAGTTCTGTCATGACGGGAAGAAGATAACCGTCGCTCATCTTCCATCCCTAACTTTCTGATCTCAAGTGGCTTACACCCATCCACTCCTGCACTTGCTGGTATACCCGCAAACTCTAATAGCGTGCTGCTGCAAATGTAGGGCGTAAGGTCTTTGGCTGAATGTGCGAAATCTTGACTGTCACCTTCTCACAAAATTTCTGTACCACAAAAAATCCACAATATCTTCCGGTTTCCGTTGTATAGGTATACAAGCACCATCTCACTTTCTGCTATAACATGCTCTATTGAAGCATCATGCATTCCAAACTGTTCAGCTTGCCTCCTGTGATGGCTGGAGCAATTGTTTTTTAGAGATGCTCCTTTTCCAAGGCCGATTAACCGGGAAAAGGTGTTACATTTTAATATAGCATGGGTGGAAATGACACCGTTACACACATCTTTGCCTAGCTGGTCTGTCACGGTCTCTATGTTCCCCACAAGTTCTTCTTTGTGATTGATCTTACCCCATTACGTATGAACAAGCTGTGGGCATTTGGGTCAGTATGGAAGCAGAAGAGGACAACCAGATATGAGTCACCCCCTACATAATAGTGTTCTCTGGCGTTGCACACTTGACTGCTGTCTGCAAAATCAGCGGATCTGCATCACCCTGGGCAGGTTTGTTTTGACCTCCTCTGCGCAACAAATTGACGAAACGGCGCTTGTTGTTTTTGTTTTCAAGGAAGATTCCCTTATATCGTCATCCCCATATTATTGGTGAACGAAACGTTCGTACCATCTTTTCCTCCCACTCGTCTCTGACGTGCGTACGTTTAGTGTATGGATTGTGATATCCATCACAGACAATGAGGATTGATCAACCTTCCATGTCAGGTCGTTACAGTACAGCATGCATAGCTCTCGATATATAGGAATTCTTATTGGCCAACGGATGGAATTGGACAAAGCCTCACGATCAAACATATACTGACCTTCACCGATTGGCCTTGCAATGTCGTGTGTGAACCTACACGAGATGACTTCAGCAAGTACATATTTAAGGGGTTCTCGCACCATTTATCTTTATCTATCTGGTCGGTGTCTCAAACGAACTTGTTACGACAATTATACGCTAGAGGAGGACCTCTTAGCTCATTTGAACATGTTTACCATCAACCCGCAGGCTTTATTTAACTGAAGTACGACAGCTTGAATGAATACTGCATGACAGGTTTACCCATCATGGACGCCGAAATCTCCTGTTCAATGGCCTTCGCGCAGTCCTCATCGACATTGTAACTGGAATGCACACCTGCCATGATGCTCCTCAGGGTTTTTTCTAGATGGACGTCTGTCCGCCAACATCAGCAATAGAGTTTGTGTAATCTTTCATGTCACAGCATTGTGTAAATTTGGTTATGTCCTATTGTTCATTTGTGTGGTATATAACTCCGAAACGTTATTGCACTGATCTGTTGATTTATGCATAGGCTGGCATGGATAGCAGTCAGGTTAGTCGTTGCTGCTTGGCAATCGTTCTTCCCATCGCCAGTCCCTCGCCGGTCTTCATGCTGCACATGAATACTTTCAGCACGGATTGCGAACTCTCTATCCGGCATATGCGGCATTTACCTGGCATTCTACACGGAAGGGCAGGGGCACACATACGATTAAGTCTCGAGATTGTGTAGTCGTCGAAAGCAGCTGCCGTGTGGCTGTCTTCAGATGGACATTATTTACCCCATTTGCAACTAACCCTAATTTAGATTGTTATTAGTGACGATACATTTGTTCTAATGTTGCCCACTATCGCCGTTGTCACAGAGTTGCTGCACAGATATAACTATGCGAAGCACCTGCCGATTTACAGGAGAGTGGTGGAACCCTTAATATGTCTGCCTACCAGGGCCCATTCCACAGATAGGACAGGTCGTTTTAGGGCTTGATCGCACGAAGTCAAAATTCCGAACGACTGTGGATAATCTCCACGTGAACAGTTATGCCACATCAACAAGAAAGCCATCTACCGCATTGATCTGGAAATTGTGGTGGACGAATTATTGAGCTTTGCAGTTGTCAAAACATATATATTAGCGCACATATCAGACTTGCATGATGTACTCACCGTCCTGCGCAGATGCTTGCTGTACAGAAGAGTCCACTAATAAACAGCAAAACGCATGTATTACAATTATTTGTTTTTGTTTATTTTGCTATGATATGGGTCAAATACTTGACGGTGAACGTAGACTGCTGAATTTCGATAGTAGCAGGATTAAATATCCTCTATATTTAGCAAGATTAAATATCCACTGAACACATAACCCTAAAATTATCTCTCGTTTTTCGAAGAAGAAATAACAGCAGTCTGGTCAGGACCAGCAGCCCGACAGGGGTTCGAAACCGTGCGGCACGAAAGGTTGACCGATGGATTTACGACACCTATGGCTTCAATCGGTAGATTGGTGAACTGTGTCGAAGAACCAACATCGTTCGCAGTGTCTAATGCTGGACGTACACTGCTAAACTTTTGTTGCGAGTAGTCTGTTTGATAGATTAAAGATGCAGTCGAGTAATGTAAAATGGCTTGCAACTCAACAAAACTCGAGTCGCATGTTGATTTGACCGGTAGAACATTCATTGAACCGATTCATCATTTGAAAATTGAATCGCAGTAACAAAATGTGCATGATGTACGATGGTGTCAGACGTGACGTCGTCGATTCATTTTGATCAAACAGACGACTCCCAACAAAAGTTTAGCCGTGTACGCCAAGCATAAGACACCGAAACTTACACGGTTGTAGGTCCGTTTATATTTTATTGTAACAATAATCATCAGGACACCATTTATATGTGTGAATAGAAGAAATCGTACGCTTTCAAACATTATCAATATTGTTGGGATCGGACGAACTGTAACGGTACTAGCAATCGTTCCAAAAAACATTTTTGGACGTGATTTCAATTATTCATTTTTGGCTCGCTTATGTGAAGAGCAACTAAGCTGATTCCTGAAGTGAAAGATCTTGGTTATGAAAGACGCCTATTAGAATGTGGGTTGACAACATTAGAGACTACTAGACTAAGAGGAAACCAAATATATGTTTTTAAGATATTGGAAAGTTATGAGGATATTGATAGAAATATTTTTTTCAAATTGAAAGAAGGCATTTTAACCAGAGGGCACAATGCAGCATTAGACAAGGAACAGTGTAGGTTGGATATGACAAAGTACTCATTCTCTCAGAGGACAGTAAATGACTGGAACAAATTATCTCATGATTGTGTTAATGCTAGCAGTGTAATAATGTTCAAAAATAACATTGACAGCTATCTGGCGAGGGCGGATTATACGTAGGTGAAACATTGTTGGACTCTCGAAAAGGGGAATTATCGGGAAAAATGTACAATAACGTAAACATGTACCATTATATAACATTTCAAAAATAAATGTTTCATTAGTATATATGGTATTAGTTAGCAAAGTTAATATCAAATAATATACAGGGGTATAAGAAAAAGTTGATCTGAATTACTAGTAGATGAAAAAAGTTTAATATTTTAATGGTTAAACAGTTATATTTTGACATTAAAAAATATTTATCGAACAATCCGTCGTGATGGTAATATAAGACATAGCATTGATAACGGTATACACATGCACAGGCTCACGCACACGCAAACGCACACACATACGCATAAACACATACACACACACACACTCACACTCACACACACACACACACACACACACACACACACACACACGCACACACACAGGTACGCGTGTTAAATGCCGGATGTGTTGATTGGTTATTACTCATATAACACATTTTCATTTGACTTTTGCGCGTATGCGTGGGCCTGCGTCTGTTTGTGCGCGCGTGTTAATTGTCGTATGCATTGAATGCGTGTTACATGAACAATTGAATACCACTATTGTAGACTCGTGGCTGCTGCAGACAATGGCATGTATCACTGGTTGGAAGACATGTACAATCGGACAAACCTCTCCACGTTCAATTATTCAGCATATGGTATCGGCAACGTGTCAATGATGGACGTCTACCTCCAGAATAAGCATCTAAAGGAAGATATGATTGTGAGGTAAATACATAGGTTCGAAGGTAAGAGTCGCATAGCAAAAGTAGATATAATTATCTCTTTTTATTCAAGAAACATACCTTTTCTTTGGAATTCTGTAATATATAATTCATCACCATTGTATAGCCGTAGTGTCCCGTGGTTGGGGAAAGACCTCAGCATATAATTTCCAGATATGGCCGTCTTGAGTATCCTCTGCCCGATGGTGCCCTTCCAGTACTCCACTAGTTCGTCTCTCCACCGTTTCGCCGGTCTTTCTCTATATCACGTCGTAAGGTCTCCAGATTGTGATACGTGGTATCTCTAACCTATTCGTTAGTATTTGTGTGAGAAATTTGTAGATGTTTGATAACATACATATCGGTCTGTAGTTTTTTTTTATTTCTTCTTTCCCTTTCTTCACCATCTTTGCGCTCTTCCAGCGGTGTGTATTCGTCTTTCTAATAAGCATTTCTTACACAGTTTAGCTACTGTCTTAGAGATGGTATCTTCTCCTGCTTTTAATGTTTCAAAGTATACATGGTCGTTGCCTGATGCATTCCATTTCTTCAAATCTCTTACCGCTGACTCCAACTCCCATGGTGTTTTCTCTGGTATTTCTTTCGTGTCGGGGTAAAGAATAATACTCTGTTGGCTGTCGTATAACTCGGTGAAGAATTCCTCTATTCTTTCTATGATTATATATTGTTATTGTATTTCTCTACCCAGCTTATCGAGAGGTGTAATCTGTGCGTCTGTCTCGGCCTAGGGTCTGGGTTCTTCTGGCTTTCTTCAGACTGTTTCATGTCATTATCGTTTATCTTATGATTTCTTGTTTATACTTCCTGATGTCCTCCTTCGCTTTCTTTTTAATGGTCTTGCATTTCTTGCATTTCTTACGGTCGCCGTTATCCACCATTTTTCGTTTTTTTTTTTATCAACGCTCGTATTCGTGACAATGTTCTCGTATTTACTTGGTTGTTGATTGCTAAGGCATACCTAAGTAGTCTTGTCGCACTTAGTTGGATCATCTCTGTGATGTGTTCGCACATGGTGTCGATGTCGTCTAGTTCTTGTAGGGTATCTAATTGATTTCTCAGTTCGAGTTGGAATTCGATCTTGTTTCCCTATTTGTTGGTTATCTACTGTTGTTGGTCTCATGTTTATCAACTTCTTCCTTTCTTCCTTGACGTCCAGTTTGATGTTGTTCATTACCATGTAGTTGTTCATGAAAATATTGATAGAAACATTTTTTTCTCAGTTAAGAAAAATAGAAGGACCAGAGGACATGAAGCTACATTAGTAAAGGAGCAGTGTAGATTAGATATAAGAAAGTTCTCATTCTCACAAAGGACTGTAAATGAATGGAACATATTATCTCCTGATTGTGTTGGTGCTAGTAGCGTGAATATGTTTAAAAATAAAATCGACACACACCTTAAAAAGGCGGGATACATGTAGATAAAAAGTATTGGACTCTCGATAAGCCAAAAGGCTTCCTTGTCCACCTGCCATCCAGAGTAATTTTCTGGATGGCAATCTTGTTAAATCTTGTTAAATGTTGTGGTCACTTTCGATGTTGACTTAGTTGATGACAGTTATGTATGTGCCCAAGTCTGGCCTGTTTGTCAGGATATAATCAATTATTTCTTCGTTTCTCCACCTGGGCTTTTCCACGTCCATCTTCTCTCTGCTTTCTTCTGAAATATCATATTCATAATCTTGTATTTTCTTGATGTTGCCCATTCTGCCAAGGCGTCACCTTTTTCGTTTCTCATTCCTAGGCTAAATTTGCCTGTTGTCGTTTCCATTGCGTTTGTTCGTTTCCTTCATTGCGCATTAAAGTCTTCCATCACTATAGTGTAGAGATTTGGTTTTTTTAATGCCACATCCTCGTCGTTGTAGAAGCTGTTCAATTCTTCTTCTGATCATGATGTTGTTGGTGCATATTCTTGTATTATCTTCAGTTTGTAGCGCTTTGTTATGTGGAGAAAAAGTTCTGCTACTCTGACTGATGCTATTAACCCGCATTATATTGTATTTTAATTGGTGATGAGAAAGCTTGCTCCTGCTTGGCCGTTGATCAATCTGGAATGGTATAGTAGGTGGCCGCTTTGTAAGTAGTGAAGCATTCCTCTCTTCTTCGGACTTCTCCGATATCGATCACATCCCATACCAACCTGGTTTCCCTAAGTTCTTCCTCCAGTTCTTGTATCTTTTAATCTTTTACTAGTGTTCTTATCTTATACGGTGTTATTTTCCGTTTACTTACGTTCACACTGTTCG
>CM034534.1:19140770-19184315 GCA_020002185.1 Paraescarpia echinospica
GCTTGACGTCAAATTAGTACTCGTCGCCAAACACCGTGAATCAATTTGCCCCTCCCTAAAAATAAATGTAAAAATGGCTGTATCATTCAAATATTATAATGCACACTTTAAATACTTACGATTACTATTCATAACATAAATATTATCCAGTGCAGCACATTCAGTAATGACCGGTAGCACAGGACGTACCTGGTTAAGACTTATTTTATAGAAACGTGACATCAAGTTAGCATTATGACTTACTGTACAATATTTTTAGCAGGACCCGGACAAAATCTAAGTATATTATCAGAATAAAGCTAGACATATTTAATCAAATTCACTTGTATGGAAAAATTGTTGTCGCTAGTCATAGTAAACGGAGCTCTTAGCTTACCGTCTCGGCATTCTACGTCAGTAATAAGTTCAGTTCAAATTGCCCCAATAAAAAAGCTAATATCAAACAACCTAAGAAAAGAAACACATTTCTATGGTAGATGTTTCGACCTGGACATTGTTTACACGTGTTTCCCCAATTTGGATCAACTCATCGATCAAATGAACAATAAAAATAAAACCGACGTCGCTGTGAAGTATAGATCAACTTAGCAACCAACTGAACAGTAAACTAACCGATAACAACGAGGTTGCACTTTGTGAAATCCAATTCTTGCATCTTTTGGTACAAATCTTGAAAGCTGATCAAATACATACAACGGTCGTGATTCAAACGCTATAATATATTGTTATTCTGTTCTCTGCTAGGAGGTCAACTTGCCATCACCTCACGGCGATTGCGTAACCGACCAAAAGCTGCGCTACTTTGATCACTACTCGCAGGAGGCTTGCTTCAGGGAATGCATCACGAGCGTTGTTGTGAAAACATGTGGCTGCAGAGATATATACATGCCGCACCTTAGCCAAGGTTTATGTAAGTATGTCGCTATATCGGTTCTTATTTCAATAGATGCGTGCTTTCATGTTTTAATATATAAATACAGCATTCACGGTGTTGTACGCCTCTATGCTTTTCTACCTCTTCTTCTGTTATTGTCAACATGTCCAGCTGTCCGATCCCCAAAATGGTATCGTTATTTAACTTTCTTCCGCGCCCATAGCACCTATTTCCGTCCACTTACCAACGCATCCATTCTTTGCTGATACTGGTAGATTACTTTTTTTTAAATGTTTTATAAGTTCCCCCGTCTTCATCAAACATGTCGCGCAAAACAGTTTTGCATTTGTTGCTTTAGCATCAACCTTAATTGATTAAGCACTTCTGTCCCGTCTATAAGTTTTCGTGATTATCCATTTCGTCCCCACATTTCAGTTCCTCTTCTCCTAAGAAAGTACCGATGATTAGTACCTCATTGCTGCCTAGTTGTGATACCGCTCAAAACAAAAAGGAGTAAATCTTTGAAGTGTGACTGTTTTATGTTACGCACTCCATGGTGACCTGTTGCCCAAATTTGGGTTGCCATTTTGAGTAGGTCGCAAAGAGTCTGCAATATTGGGAAAATACTTCGTTTATTGTTCCGCTGATCAACAGCTGGTGAAAGCGAGTCGAATAATAATATATATGCCAAATATTGTACGAATTTTAACAGGTGTCTAACTATAACCGAGCTAAAGTAACGTTCGTATATATGTGTATGTGTTTGTATGTGTGTGTCTAACTATAACCGAGCTAAGGTAATGTACGTATGTATGTATTTACTGTCTGCTTTAAATATAACGTCATTGTACTTTCAATGTAAGTGACATTTTATACTTGACTGGTTTCAGCTGATTCACCCGTGTGCACGGTCGCACAGTACACGCGCTGCCTCTTACCCGCATTCGGTAAGTCTCTACAAGAAACCTTTTAATGTACTTTATGAATATTGCCATCGAATGTATTTTAATGAACGCAAGGCGGCAGGAGATGCCTACCAAAACTAAATTGAGACTATACAGTAATAACGTCTTCAGTGTACTTCACTATTGCTGTGAGTGCTGGAAGATGCTCCAGTTCACTCAGATGTATGTGAAACTGGTTATATACATTGGAGGATATTCGTGTACGACCAGTCTTCGCGCATTCGCAGGATTACCGAATGTTTCCCAGGGAAGTCGAGATGGTATTCGAACGTACGGGTGTGTCAGGGAATAAACCGTACAGGGCATTGAGCAGTCTAAAGGACTGGATACTTCGTTATATAAGAAGTTTTTTTTTCTCAAATGGAACAACTATTATCTAAAATTTGCGTTTGTTTCAGAATCGGTCACCAAGAATCAGTCTGCAAGTTGCGACTGCCCCATGTCATGTGATGTCACTCATTACAGAGTGTCAACGAGCTACGCTTCGGCAAATCAGAGAAAAGGTGGTCGATTTGGTTTGTCGAGTGACATGCTACGGAGATTGCGAGAGCACTTGAACAAGTCGATGGACACGAGGGAGCATATCGTTACAAAAATACGGCAAGAGAACATAGAGGAGACAATAAAAGCGCTTGGAAGTGTCTCCTCCCTGGGAGATGAATATGTAGAACATAGCGTATTGGGCATCATAGAATTGTACGTTCACGACAAAGTTGGTGAGACCATCAACTATTTCATGGAAATAGGATTTCAGAAAATGGAAGACATCTTTCGGTATGGCTTTATTGCTGCATGGGACAAAATTAGTGTGTATGAGAGTATGTCTACTTCGTACGAACTTTCTCAGATAATTGAACATTCATTAGAGAGCATTGACAAAGAAACCTGGCGAGCGGCTGTTAGATTGCGTCTTAAAGAAAAGCTCATTGCATCAAATAGAACGTTGCACAACCTAGACCGAGTGCACAGCGCCTACTGTGACGGTGTTCCGTTGATGTTCTCGGCCACTCCCTGTGACCGATACGACTCTGACTATTTAAAAGCATTGTTTAATCAGAGCGCAGAAGTAAATGAAAAGTTCACTCGCCTTAGAAGACATGTCACAAAATATATGGATCATATTGATACACTGCTATTTTTATTCGACGAAGACGCTGACAGCGCGGAAGCGGATTCTCTGGAGGAGTATCTCGATGACATCGATGATGTCGTTAACAATTCAGCCGCATATGTTTCCGATTTGCTTCGGTATGAATCTCTCGTGATACAACAACCGCTTCAACGTATTTTCACAGCAAAACGTAAATTCTTAGATTACAAACAACGGATCTCTGCCATGGACGATAGTAATCGACATGACGTTGTCCTTCTCAAGATTACATTGAGAGAAATATTTATGCTATTTACCCAATTCAATAACGTAGATTCCGATGGGATCATTGCGATGTATTTGCAAAATCTGACAGAGGGCCGATATGTCAGCAAACGTGAACTTGCCGAAACGTTTATGTCGGAAAGTATAACGCAAGTATTGTCAAAGCTGACAGCGTATTATGCTTACGTTTCTGAGCTCCTTGAACATTACAGACGGCGTTACAACGAAGTGAACGATTTGGATTGCGAGCTGAATGTGGCTGTCTCCAAGGAACCTTTATTGCAGACACTTTTTGCTAATTTGTTTGATCGTTACGAGAAGGCGAATACTTCAGAGAAAGAAGCCATGGATGCTTGTTTCAAACTTTACGACCGCCTTGATGTCAAAGACATGTTACTATATGGGTTCATACGTGTAGATGAGCAGGGAAATGAGTGGAAGGTTGGATGCCCTCTACAGGCGTTAAGAATTTGGTCGGACATCACGAATATAGCATTGACGGTCTACGTTTGGTTAAACAACTTGTCTTCGTTTAGATCCAAGCTGGAGAATTTCCTTGATGACACCCAACTTGACGGAAACTTTTATAGGTAATGTGTCATTACGTTTACTTGTACCTTTACCATTGTTGCTCTAAAAATATTTTCTTATCTCTTTACTGCAATCAGAGCATGCAAGAGTGAAGCAACGTAGTCTGTTTTGGCTGATGTTTTTGTATCTTTCCACTTGCTCTCAAACCTCAGTATGTCTTATGTGGCTGACATCCCCAACGTTGTTTGGGAAATGTAATATTTTAGTTAATACGTTTGCGTATCGCCGTGGTGCAGTGGCTAGAGCTTCGGACTCTCAACCGAGAGAACCCGGGTTCGAATTCTGTGCGGTGGTGTCGAACCTTGGGGACATTTTTTCGCTATTCGTTGCTCCAGTTCACTCAACTGTATGAATGAGTACCTGGCTATAGGCAGTGGTGGATATTTGTGTTTGGATAGTCTTCGCGCATTAATTGCAGCATGGCTGGATGCTTCCCAGAGAGTCGAGATGGTGTTCGATTGAACAGGTCTGCCAGGGAGTAAAGTGCAAAGCGCTTTGAGCAATCCTCAGGACTGGATACAGCGCTATATAAAAACTTAGCTTTAACTTACCTTTAATAAACACAAAATAACTGCATTTATTCCAACATGGCACAATCAAATAAGGTTATAATTATCCCTATGTGGAATTTCACGGCAGGAGTTATTTTTTTAAGAACTTATAAAGAATACGGTTCCGTTGTTGGCGCAAAGTTGAAAGAAAATTGCAAATTAACATACTGTATGTTTATTTCATATCCATAACCAATTAAATATTATCGTGTAATCGTATATAATTAGTGTAACATTTGAAATATAAAAAGCGGGACATCTCCCATCAAGTGGGTAAACTCCGACTGTCCAGGGGAATGTTCACTATTGAAAGAAATGTTGATGAGCCTACTGTTATATCCGGTTATAGTACCTGGTGAGAGGACAATAAAATGTAAGATATTATACAACTTAATCACTGCAATAAATAAAAAATGAAATATTGAGTGTATTAATATAACTGCTCTAACATGGATACAATAATAACAGATCATTAACTACGTAAATTGCAATACAAATAAGCCACGTTATTGATGACATGTAATGGTTATCGCAAACGTTTCCATAAATTGTCATCAAATGCTGCTTTAAAACGAGTCTTAATTTAAGACATAAACAATTCAAGTGATTCAGCGACATGGATAATGTTAACTATATGATAATCTCTGGGCCAATTAGACGCCTGACCTTAACTAAATACTCGTTCACATACGTTCTTCCAATAACGTCCAGGCTGTTGCACTTGTCCAATTGCATGCATGCATATTCACTTGATTTGGGGAGTGCGTTTTTCGAACTGCGATTGCAGGCTTCTAAATCATTCAACTGGGCGTATTCAGTCATCCAGCGGAAATCAGGCAGAGCACTTTGCCTGAGAGGGCTTCGTTTCTCCAACCTATGGCCCTGACTAATATACATAATTTGTTTAAATTGTCCATGTTTACATATTTTCTAAATTATCCACCAGAGATAGGCACTTGATTGGGTAAATTGACGCCGATATGATATACTGCTTTGGTTGTCTGGAACAAACGACGCGTGCCCCGAGTAATTATGCTGTCGTGTTCTTCTTGTACTGTTTTAAATAACAATCCTACAATTAGTTGCACAGTTTATTCTATTCATGCTTGTACTACATATTTTGTATCAATTATACTGTTAATGCAAAATATTTCTTTTTGCAATAACCGATGTGTGATTTTTACCTTGTAGTTATAATGTCTTTCTTTAGCGTAGCACACCAATTTCTTCAGTACACGTGACGTATGAGGTCACATGTACTGAGGAAAAATGAAATCGTTTGCCTAAAATGAATTATCATGAAGAATGTTCAGCAAGTGTGTTGTTCAACCTAAACGGATTAGTAGCGCAAGACACCTGCAATGCAACTTTTATACGCCTGGCACGATATCTAGGCGCATACTTTTGGCACAGGATATGTGCGGCTCGTAACAACTTTACCTTTGTGTTTCAGTCTCAACTTCGTAGAATTGAATATATATATGCGAGACCTGCGAATCGAGCAACGCGAACAGCAGAAGGCCTATCTTCTCATAGACTTACTAAGTAAGGCCCTTTTATGTTATAACGTGAGGAACTGAAACCTATACAGCGCTACCTACATTGTGTTAGTTACACTTTGTAATTCGTTTGTAATTCTTTAAATCAGCGGTGTTTTTTCTTGCAAGGAAACAATATAATTATGTGCAGTTTCTCGCGTTAGAACGCCGCGAAAACTAAGCTAATTATATGTATATGTATATATATATATATAGTTTAATATATGTAAGAAAACCTTGAAAAAAAATTGATTATTCACTATACATTATACAAACAAAATGTTACTTGTCGCAATTTTACGAGAGATGTCTTATAAATACTAGTTTACATCGCATATATTTCCTCATTTTAAACTGTATTGATACATGCAGGAATTGATACCACTTATCACTTCTGTTTTGTAAAGTTTCAGAGATTTGTTCCGATATTCACATATATCCGATTTTGACACATCTTAGCATAGAAACCTAATGGGTGAATAAACAAGTTCCCCTTACCCCGTGTTTTACAAAGGATGGATGAAATAACTAGATTTTCACCGATATATATATATATATATCGATATTATATATATATATATATAGAATTATATATATATATATATACATATATATATATATATATATACATATATACATACTTATATGCATACTATATACACAATCACATATAAACACACACACACACACACACACACACACACACACACACACACACACACACACACACACACACACACACACACACACACACACACACACACACACACACACACACACACATCACATACACACACAAAATCGGTATACAACACATGCCATGCACTTTTAGTGTAAAACCTCACACCGGATATTGCTATAATTATTGCGAATGCGTGTTATAGGCGACATCGGCGGTACACTGGGACTGCTAATTGGGGCTAGCGTCATAACACTCTTCGAAGCTCTCGATGAGTTCGGCATCTACTTGGCCAACAGACGGCGCAAAGAGTACGCATTGAAAGCTGACACGGAGAGATCTGATATTCATCTAAATAAAGCAGTACTATGTGAGGAAGGATGCGATAGAATGCGTCGCAAACAAACTGATGCTTCCTTGTAGAAAAGAGAAATTAATGTAAACATGGTGACGGAATCTAGCGGAAAATACTACGTGAGATTAAAAACAAATGTCAGTGTTTACTGACGCTCGCCAAGATAAAGCTTGAACATTTGGAGTCAACTCAACACGCGTTTTAACCAACACATATTTGCATCAGCTAAATAACTATTGTGAAGCAACATTACGTCTTCGTTGCTGCAAAACGTATTGGTAGTGTTGTAAATTGGAAGGGAAATGTACGAAGAAACTACATTTTTTAATTAGACATCAACTTAATTGAGTGTAACAGATACTGTTTGTCGATACTATGCTAGACAAATGGGCGTATGTATGTATGTGTGTGTACGTGTTTGTTTGTTTGTGTGTGTGTGTTTGATTATTCGTAGAAGTATATATTGTTTATGTTGCAATCTTCTACCCATCATACATATTGCAGTGTTTGTATGTGTGAACTGCCCATGTTCCACGGAAATTATGCAGACGGTGTAATAAACTGCATTAATGGTCTGGCACATATGCACTGCTCTTGTTTTAGATTTCACCTTGAATCTTAAAACAAAGTATAGTATTTAAACCAATCGTAGTTTTCTGACTTACGCCAAAAAAAGTTTGTATTTCGCGTTTGGTTGTTTCTGATGCTGCTGAAATGTTCTTCTCGGCGATTCTCACTCTTAGTAATTTGTATATTGTGTTGTCACTTATTATTGTTGTTAAAATGTGTACATAATTAAAGGTTGTCACTACTTGAAAACATTGTTGTATTGTATATCATATGGCATTTATGTTCTTAATCAATGAACCATTTCTAGGTTTTATTATTTAATATCCCATCCACCTAGATCGGGAACTTTCCTAAGGATGAGTTTGTTGAGTAATGCGCGGACTCCTATCACTGAGATTACAATGTCTTCCATAAGTGAAACATTGCTGGTGGGTGCATAATGTTCTCAAGATCATCCTGACTATGTTGAATGTATACAGCCCGCCAATTTGTGTTTAGTATGTCCGTAACAATGTTCGCAATTTGTAAGGTACGATTCAGGAGCATGTACAAATAGTAAACAAAAAGTCTAGTTTCAAAACAAGCTTTAACACCAGTACGACCGAGTTGGTAAGAGTGAACTGCAATTCCATAGTCTTAGAAAGATACGACTTTTCCTCAAACTAATTGCAACTAAAGTTATGTTTGCTGTTTCTATCGCAGAATGGTGTCTTTAGCCACCAAAAAGTCCTAACAAATCCTAGCCCGGGAATATCGCTAGAACATTGAATAACATAATAGCCGCTAAAATCATATTATTGCTCACAACTACGGTTCCAAGCGAGGTAGATTTATGATTTAAAGATTGATTCCTATGTTTTCGACATCGCAGAATCCAATAAATAAAATGTAATTTTGTTTTGAATATTCTGTTTTTGCAGTTGTTCTTCTTTTTCGTCTTCTTCTTTTCTTCTTCTTCTTGTTATTATTAGTTATATTCTTATTATCATTAACTACAGTTTTTATCTTTAAAAAAGTGTGTGTGCGCAATATGAACAGTATTGTGTTAGTTTAAGTTTCTTGCCAGCATATAACACAATGAACTCGGTACTCTGGTGCCACCCAATATCCAGCAGGCTCATAACCAGCCGCCTTAGAGCAACACCTTTCAACATCACGATGGTACATGTCTATGCCCCAACATTGGTATATGACGATGAGCAAGTGCACGAATTATACAATCAACTACAGGACATTGTCGACGGGGTAGACAAGAAGGACATTCTGATTGTTCAGGGTGACTGGAATGCCAAAAGGGTGCACAGTGGAAAGATTCCTGCGGTCCTTTCTGTAATGCTACAACTAAATGCAAAATCGGTTCAGATCAGATCTGGAATCAATAGGGCCAAATCAAGGACTTTCCCAGGAGCAGATGTAGGAAGTGACCATGGCCTCGTTTTGATGAACTTCAAAGTACGACTGAAAAAGATCAGCAAACCTATGAATACCAGGGTCAAGATCAACTTTGACAAACTGAAAGTTCTTGGCGTCATTCCTAGCAACAATTGGAGGGAAGTTTGCACCACTGCTCACGCTTGAAGAAGATCTAGAAGCTATAACTACCAACTTTTATGCAGTGATGACAGAAATAGCACATGATATACTAGGGAAACACCGCCGAAAGGCCAAACCCTGGGTCACAGAAGAAATTCTGGAAATGTATGACAATAGGAGAGTTTTGAAAAAAGTCAAGTGTATGGAAGAAGGAGTAGCAAAGTACAGTGAGGTCAACAAGAAGATAAGAAAGGAAATGAAAAAAAGCCAAAGAAAAATGGATTGACGAACGGTGCACAGGAATTGAAGACTGCCTCACCAACAACAATAGCAAAAGAGCATGCCATGTCGTGAGAAAACTGATAAAGCAAAAGCACGAGAAAGTCAACACAATTCAAAACAAAGAAGGGAAATGCCTCACCGAAGAAAAAAACACTATCAACAGATGGACGGAATACTATTCGGAGTTACACAACTTCCAGACCAACGGAGATCCAGGTGTTCTAGTCAGCCAAGAATCATCAAATGAGGACGACTTTCCAATTTTACATGAAGAAGTGAAGATAGCTGTAAGATCATTGAAGAAGGGACAAGCTGCTGAATTTTGACAACATCCCAGCAGAACTGATAACGAACGGAGGAGAAACGGTGATAGACATCCTCACCAACATCTGCAGCAAAAACCGGCAGACTGGCGAGTGGCCAACAACATAGACTCAATCAGTAGTAATTACTCTCCACAAGAAAGGCAACCTACAACAATGTCAAAATTACCAATCCATCAGCCTCATTAGCCATGTGAGCAAAGTTATGCTGAGAGTCATCTTAAACAGATTGAAACCACAAGTAGAAGAAATCATCACCGAAGAACAGGCGGACTTTCGCAGAGGAAGAAGCACCGCGGAACAAATATTCAATCTTCGTGTTCTGGGTGAGAAATACCTGCAACATCAGGAACTATTCCATGTCTTTATTGATTTAAAGAAGACATTTGACATGGTGTGGCATGCCGCACTATGGGCGACAATGAAGAATTACAATATTGGACGAAAACTAGTACACACCGTCGAGCAGCTATACGCTAAAGCAAGCAGCGCAATACTGGTGCAAGGCGCTGTAGGTGAATGGTTCCACACATCAGTCATAGTCCGTCAAGGATGCCTCTTGTCACGTACATTATTCAACATATTCCTTGAATGAATAAGGATACATGCCCTGGAAGATCACACTGGCACAGTCAACATTGGAGGACGCATCATCACCAACCTACGATTCGTTGATAACATCGACGGGAAGAGAAGAGGAACTAGCTAACCTTGTGAACCGACTAGACAAAACTTCAGCCAGTTATGGAATGGAATTTTACACAGAAAAATACAAGCAAATGACAAACAGCAAAAATGCAAAGAGGTTCCGAATAACTGCTAATGGGCGTGAACTGGAAACAGTAAGTCAGTTCAGGTACCTCGGAGCTATCATGAATGACGAGGGTTCCAGGAACGAAATCCTTGCAAGGTCTGCGCAAACATTAGCAGCACTGGCGCAATTGAAACCAGATAGGAGAGACAAGAACATCGCACTGAAATCCAAACTTAAACTAATACGTACACTGGTATGGAACGATATTAGGGCCATAATTCCACAATGCTACATTGTTGATTTCTGACTTTCGATTATCTTTTTACGCCGAGATTGTCGAATTATGACTTTCGATTATCCCTTTACGCTGTCATTGTGCAAGATTTTTGTCAAATAATTCACTAGAATGGCGTTTGGTCAAATATTTCTCTCTCCAAAAGATTTTCTCCAAAAAATTTTCTCGAAACGAAGTTCTCCAAACGAAGTTCTCCAAACGATTATCTGGCACAAAATGGACTCAGTGACCTAAGCTAAGCTAAGATTTGTTGCCCCCTAACGAACTACACCAACTTGCAAATACTGAAGTATCCCTTGCAAGTCAGGCCAAAGCAATTATATAATTGCTTTGGTCAGGCCTTGCTGTCAGTCACCAACGTCACGTCGTAGTGTACAGAATACTTATATGAAGCATTTTTCACCCACATTATGACCTGTTATATCAATGTTGGAGTTTAAAAGAACTCAAAGATGAACGGAAGAAACGAAGTGCCAAGCACTGAAGCAGTCTGCCAGAAAACGCGAATTGATTGTCAGGTAGGTAGGTACTGTTTGTGAGCGATAATTCATGATGTTTCGAAAACTGTCAATACTAATATTTATTCGTACTATAACGTGTACAATTAATTGAATATTATTAACGATATAGCCGAGCATCGGAACCGTGTGCCTCAGCGGTAAAGATCCGAGCATTGAACGGGCATGCGCCAGTCATCACGTGTTTGCTCTCGCTTCCGCTAAATATGGCAATAGAGCATAGCGTAGTTTTATTTGGGATCAACGTTGGCGATACGGAACATCCTTTGAAAATCACATTTTATAAACTAATTATGACCAATAATATATTAACTTGTGCAATTAATTAGTTTGGCTGACTAAAAAGTATTTTTTATAATATTGAATGCTATTTGACATTTTAAAACCATGCCATGCTTGTCGTCATGCAAACTGATTATTAAGTCATTTTGAACTTCTTCTGATATAGACAGAATGTATTGAACATTAAATTAAAGTTGTATTCTGACAACGTTCATCTTTTAAATACAAATTTCCAGTGAATCGTCATGCCCCATACAATACATAATTTTCATCAACTCCATATACATTTTTGTTCACACAATATGTAATTCTAAGATCCAAATTAAAATTACGTATGCATGTCATGTTTATTTTTTGCAAAAGGGTAATTTATCAAATAACATAAAATGCTAAAGTGACATATACGGTAGCAAGTATACTCAAATAAGTATATATTGACATTATTGTTTAGGTTGTATATATACACCTTAAACATGGTTGTGTAACTCAGAATGCAACTTTAATCTATGACGAGTAGTTTTTAACATATGACTGATAATTAAAATGTAACATTTCAAATGGACCCTGTGACCTTAAGCCAGTGGCGTTTTAAAGATTGAATTAATATTTTCATTTGATATTTTAGAATTATTTTATTGTTAATTAAGATAGCCTAAAGTAAATATTAGATAGTCCAATTACTATTTATATGTAATGTATTTACATATATTTAAACTGGCTAATAGGTTTATAGTGTCAGTACTTAGACACTGATGTTATTCTGCAACTGTGATTGTATTTATAGCATTACTTGACATGTTCTTTCACATATCTGTATGCACTATTTCAATAAAATCTTCTTCTGGTGTTTCTACTCTGCTGTTGTCATAACTCATCATAACTTGTATATCATTATATGTAGAACACATAATAGAGGCGTACCCAAGATTGATATATTTGTGGGTTCCCAAATGGGTATCACAGTAACGGTGGATGTTGCCTGCCATCATTCACTGTACACTGCTGTATAGTGGGGGGGTTTCTGGGCAACGAGAACACTCCCCTAGGCACGCACCCGCATAATAACATGAACAATAATAATAATGACTTCTTTATTTATATACATACATATTTTACAAAACTACTATTGCCCACACATATAGGGCCTACATTAAAATAGTTCTGTATGTCCTTGCCAATACTTATGCTTTTCGTGTAATTATGATACCATAGTTTTATTCCGTTGATATTTTGTTAGCAATTATGTGCATGTATATGCTGTAATTAGACTACACTGCTTTGAGCAATTGCTTTTACAAATTACTATAGCTATAGGTGTACTAAAAGTATATTTTATTTATAATAATATGCTTTATTCGCAGACTCCACACAACAAACAAATGCATTATTGCGTTCTATAGTTGTGATATTGGCAATAGTTACATATGGCCAGTAAGTAAAATATTGCTGCTACTTGAACCATCAATAAAAATATAATTTAGAACTATAACCGGCATGAACTCTCTATACCGGCATGTAAATCTATGTCAAACACAATACCAGCAGATTACTGTAAATAAACATTTCAGTAGCACTATAATATCTGTCAAATCCTAACACCATTTGGAACATATTGTTGTAAGAGACACATTTTCTAATAGCATATATTTATGAAAATTCCATCATAAAATAGTAAACAAAGTTTTGTTTATATCATTTGAACACATAAATGTTCTTATAATCATGTTGCGTCGTGCAAATGACTGGCGGCATTACCGAGATAATAATAGTATATATTCAATGTATAGTTCTAGTTGTCTCCAGCGCTTGGCAATGTTCTATTAACTGACTAGTCTGTAGTATTGTGGTTACAATGTAATGGTCTTATGAGGTCTCATTCTTTATATGCTGGCACTGAGGGTGGTTACTACCAGGGTGCTTGTCGTCCTCAGTGGTTCTTTTACGTCCCAAATTGAGACGGAACCTACATTAATGTGATCACCGAGCCACGAGGGATACACAGTCCCCAATTTTGAGAGCCAGATTTTTACACCAAATATCATGCCTGCTCGGTCCAGGTTTCGAACTCAGAGCACTGGCATGCCAGGCGGATGTGCTAACCACTACACTAGCCACACTCTCTGTATAATTTGTTTCTGCTGTTGGGATAAATAAAATGCATCCTTACCTTACCTAAAGATGGGAGGGTGTGTTTCTATATTTCATAAAAACCTTGGAGTAACATACACTATCGAGAGGGATGCGGGGGTACCAGCCCAGCCTGATCACAGTGCTTTCTTCTATATCATGAGCAGTCTTACTCCAAAACCACTATACTTTATCTTAGTCACATATTGAACATAAGTTGGGATAATGTCATTGTTTTTCATTTTACAGGTTAATGAAGAGGAGCTCAGCATGAAACTGCCGCAGAATAACATGTATAGGGATCAGGGACGTACATGGTGGTAAGCACCAACTACCCAAATTTACACTGGGGAGTCTAGAGGAATACTTATCCCAGTACGGAAAGAAGCTGGAGGAAAATGGGAGGTCTTTATACAAAGAAAGGTGAGTTATCTTAACATTAAACTAAAAGGACTGTAGGATTAAAGATATATATGCGATTAACCACATGAGCTTAGTAGTTTGTACGTCCCTGTCAAATATGATACTGCCTCGATGAAATAATAGTTTTCTTTGTCAATGGATACCAGCAGGCTTATTTGTAAATGTATGTCTTAAAATGTAAGAACAAACATTCGAAACATAACAATAAATTATTCAGGATCAGTATTCTGGAATACCCTGCCTCATAAACTTAGAATACTCCTGACCATTAACCAGTTTAAAAGAAACCTAACAGCTCCTTACTCGTGAATTATTATTGATATTACATTATATATGTGTCTGAGTAAATATATATAGGTGAAGCACAATACTGGGCCAAAAAAGAGGACTGGACAACAAAAACAAAAAGTCTTAGATGGTAACCAAGATACATCTACACATAAAATTAAAGAAGATAAGATATCTTTACTCACTTTTATGTGGCGCAATGCCAAGTGAAGTTGATGATTTAAAATATGAGAATGTGAAACCTTTCAGAATTAAAAAAAATTGCTTGACTGATGTATGCTAGTACCTCATCAGAATCCAACCAAGACTTTTAAAATGTTAAGAATGATCAGAGCACTCTGGACGTGAAATGGTGGACACTGTAACTTACGAAATGCACCACATTGTCCACAACCACAATTTTTTTTAAACAACAATAAACCGGCAGGATGCGTTTTTTTGTGTCTCTTCTTTCTTCATGGGCCTAAGATACAGCACAAATGTTATCAACAGGAACTGTCCGCAAAGAAGCTGGTTATGGAATAAATATAGCGTAACTTACATGACACCAATTTGGCCCGGTATTGTTCGACTCCAATTTTCTTTTATATAATGTACATTGTTTTCTTCAGGTTATTGCAGTATATGCGTTCCACCACAAACAACACACAAGGAAAGTGGTTTGTGTCAGCTGTTATGTGGGCAGAGATGAGGTAGTCTACCTCATAAAGTAGATGTGTCCATGAACAATGATGCGGTGGTGTAAGAAGCACTATGTGAATGTGGTGCTGGGCAGGGCCCTACAGCTCACTGCAAGCATGTTGCAGCAATTCTGTTCAGCCTGACACTACTATCAGACAGGAACTATTTTGACAGAAGTGACATGTACACAGGTAAGACTTTTAAAAAACACGTATTTTCTGCATTCAGTGTACTATGTACAAATATTGGGGCAACTGTCAATGCACAAAAAAATGGCATTTAGTTTATCCCAATTTTATACAAATAAGCTGGGTAGTTTCAAGAATGTGACATGCTCTTGTCAACATATCAGCAACAATAAATAAATGAAAGGGTTAAAATGCATATACAATTCATAAATGTACACTTTGACTTGACCTGCAGGTCCTCCAGACGTTCCATCATGCTATACCTTTTAAAGGAACTCCTGTCAAGTCCAGCAGATTACATGCAATTCGTGGGAAGGACAATGCGGACCTTATATATGATCCTTGATCAGAGCAACTGTAGAACAACGACTCTTCTCCAGACAGGTTCACTCTATTTGACGAAACAAATCTTATACAGCTTGTATTCCTTTTACAGACCAATTGAAAAATAGTTACTTGTCAAAACATGGGCATTAGTGCAGTCTCTGGCTTTATGTATAAAGCAAATAATACAATGTTGCTTATATCTCAATAGGCAAACAACGTCCGGCGCAAAAGAGAGGAACATGTATGAGTTAGTGGTCTACTCATAATGTGTACGTCAATAAATGCTCCTTCATTGCAATCAACTAGTAACGATGTGTATGGATCAAAACTGTTAATTATTCGTTAACTATGGAACAGTTTTTATTATATTATGTAAAAACAAGACGAATTGGTAGTTTCTTGATCAATTGACAATTCTGTGGAATGTCATATTGCAAGTGACCTAGACCAACATCAGAAGCGTTGCATCTCATCCGTAAAAAGCGACAGCACTAACTGCCAATATATAAGGGTAATACGTCAGTACACAATACATCATCAGTCATGTATCATACATTTACAGTTACGAGTATGAGATACAGACACACATGGCTACACTACCATTTGTTTATAAAAAATATTATGTCACTCAAGGGTACAGGATCAGACTAATCAAATCGATGACGAGGCTGTATCAGTCGATAACTAAATACAGGGTATATAACACTTCCTCCCCTTTAACTATTAAAATCCAACAAAATGCAAGCATACACAGAGTTCAACTGTAATGCTTTACAGTGTCCAGTTTTGCTTCGAAATAATAACTAACTATTTCAACATAATCAGTCATGTACACTTTTTAAAACATAATTAGTACGCATTTAACAACTTCAAGAATTATCCAAATTACTAAGGGATAGACAGTCCCTCAGACAGTCTGTGCTAGGGATTATTATGCCCTATGTAAAGCACTAGACTGTTTCCAAATAAGTCTTTCACAAGTCCAGTCTTTTTGGAGCTTTCCACACCCTCTCTGAGTATCGTTGCACCCTCTCTGGAGATGCATGCGCTGGCGATTGTGGAGTGGGTCGATACACAGGTTCCACATGAATAGGAACGCTCGTTGGAGTCACACACGTTGGCATTCGAGGCACAGACGCACTTGGTATCGAGGTATCCGTCTGAGGATCAGCCAGTGAAGACTCTACGATTTGGTCGTCCCACTCAGTGTCCTCCTCTCTTTCATCCACAACACACTCCGAACAAAGCAAATGATCAACGTGTACGTATTTTCGCTGCTGACCAACACGTACTATATACGTCAGTGGGCCTAATTTCTTTACGACTGTCCCTGGTATTTTCTTCAAGCCGCCGCGCATATTTCGTACACCGACATGTTCGTGTGCCGACAGTGCTCGAATCTTTGTTTGTTTCTGATCGTGGTATAACTTCTGGGTTTGCTGCTTCTGGTGCACTCTCTGTTCTGTTCTTGGTAGTAACACGTGAGACATCTTACATGGTTGTTTCTTTAGAAACAGTTCCGCTAGGGAAACGTCCGTCACAGAATGTGGTGTCGTCCAATACCTGAGCAACACGTTTGCCAGACGATATTATATAAATAACGTAGGGTTTCCTCTCCTAGCGGATGCTGCTTGTTTCCGTAACGCATTTTTCAGAATCTGCACGGTTCATTCCGCAGCTCCGTTCGATGTTCGATGATACGGTAGTACCAATGTGTGTGTAATCGTTTGACAAACCGACACTCTTCCGACACAAATTGTGGCACATTATCGGACACAATATCCTCCGGAAGTCCATAGGCATTGTACAGAATACGCAGTACCTCAATCTCAATGGTCTTCAGAGCATTGGTTGTGTTCATGTGTTTGAACCCTATCCACTTCCAGTGACTACCGATTATTATCAATGAATTCTCGCCATCCTTCTCACCGAAATCGATGTGTAGCCTCTGCCACACTCTTGTTGGCCATTTCCATGGATGTAGAGGTGCTCTCCTCACTGCTTTGCATATTTCACAGCTTCTCGCCATCAGTTCAATTTCCTCATTGAGATTCGGCCATCAGAGATAACTGCAAGGTACCGCTTTCATGGCTACCATACCTGATTGCTCCTCACACAGGCCATCCACTAATTAACACGCGTGCCAATAATTAGTCTATTCTGGTTGCTCTGCTGATATATTGTGCATCAACTGATAGTTGCTTGAGACATGAGCCGTCCAGTTACCAACGCGTCTATTTTGTGCTGATATTGGTAGATTAACTTTTTTATATTTGCCTGTGTCACGGGTCAGAATTAACATAAGTTTATGGCTCGATAATGACCTGTTGCTGCATCTGCATTAGCGGTTCTTAACCCGTTGGTCGCGACCCAAATTTGTATGTATTTTTAATCAACGCAAGGCGGCAGGAGATGCCTTGCAAAACTAAATTGAGACTATACAATAATAACGTCTTCAGTGTACTTCACTATTGCTGTGAGTGTTGGAAACTGACATAAAAAAATAACAAGTAAACTTGAGACCTTCCAAATTAAGTGTCTCCGGAAGATTATAGGGGTATTGTTGCCCAACAATATCACCAATGAGCAGGACATGTGCATAAAATTAGCGAAGAGAGTGCGACCGAATGCTTCCCAGAGAAGTCAGTATGGTGTTCGAACATATTGGTGTGGCATGGTGTAATGCGTAAAGCGCTTTCAGCAGTCCAAACGATTGGATACCTCGTTATATCAGAACGTACTTTTTTAAATATAACAACTGTTACCTAAAGTTTGCGTATGTTTCAGAGTCGTTCACCAGGAATCTGTCTGCATGCAGCGACTGCCCCAAGTCATGTGATGTCACTCATTACAGACTGTCAACGAGCTACGCTTCGGCAAATCAGAGAAAAGGTAGTCGATTTGGTTTGATGGGTGACATGCTGCAGAGGTTGAGAGAGCACTTGAACAAGTCGATGGACACGAGGGAGCATATTGTAACAGAACAGAAAGACGGCGAGCCAACATCGAAGAGATAACAAAAACGCTTGGAAGTGTGCTCCCCCTGGATATGGGACGTGGATATGTAGACCATAGCGTAATGGGCATTATAGAATTGTACGTTCGCGACAACGTTGGCGAGACCATCAACTATTTCATGGAAATAGGATTTCAGAAAATGGAAGACAACTTGCAGTATGAGTTTATTGCTGCATTGGATAAAATTAGTGTGTATCAGAGTATATCTACTTCGTACGAACTTTCTCAAATAATTGAACGTTCTTTAGAGAGCATTGACGAAGAAACGTGACGAACGGCTGTTTGATTGCGTCTTAAAGAAAACCTCATTCCATCAAAGAGAACGTTGCACAATCTAGACCTAGTGCACAGCGCCTAATGTAACGGTGTTCCGTTGATGTCGTTCTCGGCCACTCAGTATGGCAGCTACGAATCTTACTATTTAAAAGCTTTGCTAATTCAGAGCGCAGAAGTAAATGAGACTCACTCGCCTTAGAAGACACGTCACAAAATATGCATATCATATTGATACACTGGCATGTTTCCGATCTGTTTCAGTATGAATAAAAATTCTTAGATTACAAACAACGGATCTCTGCTATGGATGATAGTAATCGACATGACGTTGTCCTTCTCAAGGCTACATTGACAGAAATAGTTGAGCTATTTAGTGAATTCAAAGACAAAGACAGTGGCGGATAACTTGAATAAATCGTTCGACACGAAGGAATGAGTCGTGCCAGAAAGATGTCGATGTAACCCCGACGAGACAAACAAGTTTCTTGTTCCCACTCCAAAGAACGAACTCGCATATGTAGTAGAGGAGACCAAACCAGACCAACGCTAAAACATCCTCATTCACAGCTAACAAATCATAGTGGAAGATGGATATCAGAAATGGAAGATGAAGTGCGAAATAGGTATATTACCCCTCTTAGTATACAATTATTACTATCAATTATACTTTGCAAAGTGATATATATATATATATATATATACACTGTATAATGTTGGCGTCAACTGCGCATCGTTGGGTGTTACTCAATGACGTTGTGTTATATCCAGAGTGTAATGGCATGGGTATATATATCCGTCTTACATAATGTATGGATTCTTTACATAAACCAAACGTGTAACTTGATCATGCAAATTGATAAGAATGAATACGAACTGTTAAAGAAAAACGATGGCATGATGCTGATCATTTTCGGAACCGTCAAATCGCGTTAATTTAACAAATCAGCAAGAGCAAATTTCCATATTTATTGCGTTATTTCTTGTCAGAAAGGTGTATGTTACAATAAAAGAATTTCTAAAACGGTCTATGTGAGATATGTGTCCGGTGCCGAACATCTGATAAACGTAAGACAATGGGGCACGCATTGCAAAACTGAATTTGTCAAACAGTAACAATTCGCGACGCGCAGATATTTAGGCTATTTTAAGTGCAATGAGAAACAAATGTCACCAATATAACTTTACTGCCTTGTTTTAATGACTTACTTGTAATTAAAACGTTCGGACAGCATCTGTTAAATGGCCGATGTAGTGCAGTACTTAATCAGAGTCGACGGTCACAACAGGTGTGTCCTCCGCGCTCGAAATAACCGCTGCCCGCTGTCTTGCTCCAATGGTGTAGATGTCGTCACTTCCTGCAGCACTGACACAGAGAACGAAGACCGAAGGCTGTAATGCATCGACATGATACGGGAGTAAAAAGAAGTGATCAGCGAAGAAAGGAGGAGCTGAGCGGATAACAAATTATAGAAGAAGCTGGTGACGGGGCGGAGAGAATGGGAGTAGAACAGTTTAAAAAGAAAACAGATGCCCAGATAGTACAGAACGAAAACGAACGATACAGGGGAATGTAAACGGTTAGTGGAGAGACCGGGGGAATATCAGTGAGGGAAAAACATAAATCGAAGATCGGAATCGTGGCCAGACCCCACAACAACAGAACAAAATATCATAGACTGGGAGGGAGTGGAAATAGTAGACTAGGAAGCCAACATATGAACACGAAACATAAAGGAAACCGTATGGATCAGAAAGGCCAAAACACCAATCAATCGAGAGAGGGGAATTACGAACTCTCACTTGTGAGATGTATTTAATAAGTTGGCATGCTACGCTGACGAAAGACTCTATAACTGCTAGGTAAAATCACAAAAAAATATGTTTGATTTTACATATCTGTCTTCTCCATTCCGACACCTGTCCATAAACACGGCCTCCTCCTAGTCCACGACGCCCACGTGTGGACCTAGAACGTTATTGTCGCCGGGCGTATGCTTGTGCTGGGTCGATATTGTGCAACTCTCTGCCACTACAATTGCGTGCAAACGAGAACATTAGGCAGTTAAGGAAACTAATATACTTTGACGTAATCTAAAATGTGTATTATTTATACATATAGTTTTAATGAATTAATGGTTTTATGTCACTTAACAAGTTATTTTAGTAGGTTCTCAGTATATTTGTTATAATTTAGTCAGTATTTGTAGCTTATTTTATTCAGTCTGTTTAGCTTTTTAATATTTTTATAATCGTTGCTTTATCATTTAGATTTATCCGTAATTATACCACACATAATTTTTATTACATATTAAATACGTAGGATTTAGTTATGCAAATTTACCGTATTTTGTAAACACCCTTGACATTAGTCCAGGAGTTGATTGTGTATTAATACAGTTTTATTATTATAATCATAGTTTTATTTTGGTCATGTTATCTCTATTTACTGATTAGTGATCCATAATTTCATCTCTGCTGCGTCTTGTGAAGATACACTTGCCGATGCTTTTTCTTCATACTGGTATGCACAATGCTTTGCAGAATCTCACTGTTTAGACAATATCCGACATTCTTGTGCACATATACTAGTAACACCACAGCAAGGTATGATTCAGGCGACTTGGCCTTGGACAGCACCTGGCTGCTGCGTCTCGTGAGGTTTTCCGTGATGAGTAGTTTGGTACCTTTCATTCGCCGTTTCATCGATAACACTTTTTAGCGATCTTGGTAAGTTGTGAATTTCACGTTGACGCCTCATGGTGTCAAAGTTGATAAGTAGGTGGATGTCCCGAGCCGGTGACAACGGTCGATGGTCTCATGTCCGATTGGATTGCCGAGCTTGTTGTCACAAAACCGAGTGTAAGTATTAATAAATTAATAAATTGGCGGTACCCGATTTGACATAGCAAGTTATAGGTTCAGGTGCACTAGGATTCGGAGTGAACGAGAGACATAACGTGACATCAGATATGTATGTACGAGAAGCCAACTGGCATTCCCATTTAATACATCAACAATAAACAAAAGTGGTTCAGTGATTGTTGGCCAACGATTACTCTGCTATGACATTATATTTATAACACCATACATTGTACTCGACGAGTATGCATCTAAATACGAAATTACATGGGAGACAATTTAAACAGCTGGTCACTTACATGAAGACGGGTATACACCGTTGTAAAGTCTATGAACTGTAACCAATGAATGTCTCGTGATGTGTGAATGTCAACGTTCGCATCGGTAGCGTTCGGCTAGATGTCAGTACGAAGTCGAAAGTCGTTCGGCGTTCGGCGAACGAATTCACGTAGATGAAAGCAGGCGACTCGGGCGATCAAGTAGACGGTAGATTTGCTTTGTCGATCCCACGCGAATCACCAGGCGACAATACGGAAACGATGTCACGACTTCGGTGATGTCGAGAAGGTCTGTCACGGAGTCTGTGTTACGACAGCTTGCAGACGAAACGGTGGTGGCCTCGCATTCGAAGATCACATCAAAACGGAACTGCAGTCGGTTATCGCTCAGTCTTCTTCAACGCGTGAGAAGTGCAGCGTCTCACAACTAATCAGTACTGTTGAAATCGTAGAAGTATTTACTAAAGGCGTTGGGCGGACACACGTTTCAGCCCAATTCCTGCAGACGAGAGTGCAACACTTTCTTCTACTCAAATGTTCGTCTGGCCTCGAATGGCCGTCCTGCCCTTATATAGCTTGAATCAGCCTTGACGGCCGGAAGTTAGTCTGACCAATTACAACACTTAATATAAATTAAAGTCGCTTCAAAAACTGGCTCCCGAAACCATTCACACTTCGAAGCAATCCATTCAACTCGCTGAGTTTAAAATAGATTTTGCGAGCTAAACGTATGGCTATATAAGTGCTCATTAAATCTTTAACTTACGTGAATTACTTACATAAATAATATCACTGGATTCCCTGTATCGATCCGGATACCACAATATTCATCGTACATTACAACTCTATTCATAAGCTGCGTGTGACCCTAGTGTTTTTCACACCTACATTTCTGTAAACAACTTTTATAAGTTCATAATATAATCTTTTTATAACCACAACATAAGTAGTTTGACAGGTCACCATATTACCAGTCATGTTAAATAATTTCTACAGGTACCAAATTTGGTATACCTAACAGTAGAATTAGTGGTGTACGCTACAAATGAAATTAATTAAATCTGACTCGTCGGCAGTTAAAACGTTACACGCCTTAATCGCCAGAGGGCACCAGCATATACCTCCTCGACAATACATACCAGAGATGGCAGCACCATCTCATCAACCATACTTGTATACAAAACCACTGTTCTATAGCCTGATTAAATTCTATACAAACCACTTTGTGACACTTGTTTGTGAATACGTCTAGAATTCCTGTCTCTGGGTGGGCGGTGTCCAGTGTTGTGTGCCAGAAAACATCGACGTGCCACAATTCATCGCTCCATGTTAAACTTTAGGGCGCCAGGGCCAGCCGCAAGCAATCAGCCACGGCAGTTTTGGCCAGCGAGGTTTTTCAGCACGGCCAAACACCTCCAAATCATCTTTATTTTAGGCAAAGACATAATTTTATTTCCAAATAAAACATAAAAAAGTATTATTTCAAAAATATGTATAATGTTATGTTTCATCAACTCCATGTCGAAACGATTCTTTTCATTAGGCCCAAATACCTCCAAATAATTTTTATTTTACACATATAAATGCTTTAAATATGAAACTTAATTGTGCATATTTATAATGTAGTTATACTAAAGTAAATACTCATGCATCAATTAAATAATTAGCCGAGAGCTGTTTACACGGGGACACATGGACCAACCATAGTCTCTCGGTATTGTGTCGCGCTGAAAGGTTCCTCTCCCCTTCTCGTGTCTTCCTTCTTTCAGCAATTTGGGCGTTGCGCGATGGATAGAGAAGACGGGAGTCTTACTTCACAAAGAGTTGTCGCTTGCCAAGCCGTGTGCTTCGTCGTCTTGTTATTGTATTGCCCCCCCCCCACGGCTAATGGTCTGTTAGATTGTCAATAAATTAGACAAACACGCGTTTCCAGATTCATCTTGAATGTTGAGTTTATTCATCCGTACTTTGGATACAACGTCCGTACATCGTATTACATACGCATAAACGTCAACGGTTTCTTAAATGTTCTTCATATAATTGAAATTTAATGTGTCCGGGATTTTAGAATTTCAAAAATAAAGCAGAATATAAACCGACGTGGTTTATACTTGCCGAAATTTAGATAGTCCTAAAATGTGGGCAACATGTTTGTAGTTCCCCACACTTATTACACAAAGGGGAGAGCGTCAAACGTCCTCCCTTTTGTGTAATAAGTACCGCGCTCCACGATTTCCCAATATAGCCTTTTAATCAAAACTAGATTGACACTCGGCCAGTTTTTGAGAGCAATTTCAAGCTAGGAATAATCCAAACGCTTGGTAGCTCACCAGTTGAAATTATGGCACTACGCATGCGTAGTTGTACGTGCGATACTATGGGGACGGCATACATTTGCATAATTACAGGCTTCCAGAAAACTCTTAATCCAGGACAAGGTTTCAGGGCGGTGATCTTCCGTCCTAGAAATCCGCTATCATCCCTATTAATTGTCAATCACCTTTGTCCGCTACGTTTACACGAGAGAGTTCATAACATTATTCTCCCTTTTGAAACAAACTCTCTCGTATTCACACCCGAGTGCCCTAAGCTGACCTTTGATGATGACATCCACCTGTTTGCCTTCATGTAGCTATGCATCTGGAGTTTCTGTTATAACCGACAACTTTCTTTTAATACGTAATAATTATCTACTTAGCCACGGCGGTTCTTTACATACCTCCCAACGATCAAAAACTATCTTAAACGGCATCTACCAAGTGAGCAACCGGCCACGCAGCTCTCGGACGGCTGTCACGTTTCAGGCAAAGTATCTAAACAATAGCAATTTATTGAATTAATGACCGGCTCTACTATTTTCGTCCGACTGCCACGCTTGTGGTAATTTGGGCTGAGTTACGCCCACATAAGCGACTTCTCTCCTGGGGATATCCTCCTAGCTATCAGCTGATTCCTTTGAGCGGTTATTTGCCCAGCCCGGCATGGTAATGATCTGTTTACGACACATTACTAATACGATACCCATTATTGCTACCATCACACCGATTAAACTGATTAATACAGTCCAATAAAAGTGCCCTGAGTAAATATCCCATATTTGCGTGTCATCAATGGAACTAATTGCTAGCTTATCCAATGCGATATTCTTAATTTCTCCCATTGGCTTCCACATTGGGTTATCAAAATGGCGTTTAATTTTGTCGTGGGGAAGTATATGGAGGAGGGACATTTTGAGGAATAGAATTTACTGCTAATTCATCTAAAAATGTTGAGCTAAATTGGGCAATACTTGAGATGGTGCCGCTGGAGGCTTTTAAATGACAGCGTCGTTCTAACCTTAAGGAATAAACATCACTCGTCAAAATTATGCTGCGTTTGGGTTCATTAGTGCAAAGTAGTGTGACATATTCGCCATTGATTACAATTGTAAATGTTCCAGGGAATAATTCTGTCACAGTCGCGTCTGTTTCTGTCTGTGGTCTTATCGACACTTTACACCTTTTTTGTAGTGCTTCTTCAGAATTCCTCTATGGCATTTAAAACAAATTTTATCATATATTGCACCAGCCCTACACAACATATATGCCTGTTTCCGCGATAAACGGTTGGTTCAAACATTCCACCTGGTAAAGGATTGATTGCAATATCTGCAGCTACTAGCAGTTGAACAGTAAAATTATGTGTTTTTGCTGGAATTGGCCATCTTGTGAGAACAGCGCTGATACACTATGGAGTCCGTCAATGGGAGTTTAACGCGAAATATCAACTGGTGTTCCGTTCTTGTGATTAGAAACACGCGAATATTCTCATAGTAACAATGTATAACTAACTAGCGTAACTGCCGGCTGTCAGAATCCTCACTAATTCTTGCCTGCTTATTAATTCTTCGGGTAAATATCCTATCTTTAGATAAGCGACTTGTCTGTTAAATTTATCAACTTGTCTGAGCCAGTTATGAGAAGATCCCATTGCACTTAGAACCTGGTCAATTCTTACCTGAGCGTCCAGAATCTGTATCAGGTCGTCCTGTTTATTAAACTGCGATTCAATGAATAAATGTGTAGTTCGTCTGACATTTCGCCAACATATAGCTTGTAACGCGAGGTTATGTTTACCATCCTCGACCTGTTGTGCAAGTGTCTGATTTATAATTGAAAACATCCGACTTACGGAATGTGCGATTCTTTTATTCAGTTTGCCGACTTGTCGTATCTTGCGTTTGCATTCAATAACGTCGCTTAACATATTTGTCCAAAAATGTTCAGTAGTCCTCGACTCTTGGCGCCTGATGAAGGATGAGAGACGTACATAGATTGTTCGATTTCAGTTGGTTGGCCGGTCCAACTCTCCATCGATTGATTATTGAATTATCAGTTGTAATTCAGGAATTACCACGGGAGAAGATATGGTTATTAAAACCACCCATGTTGCAACGTGATCGCGTGTGTCGTCGGCTCCAAACACTAT
This sequence comes from Paraescarpia echinospica, assembly GCA_020002185.1. Taxonomy (NCBI): domain Eukaryota; kingdom Metazoa; phylum Annelida; class Polychaeta; order Sabellida; family Siboglinidae; genus Paraescarpia; species Paraescarpia echinospica. Next base: position 19,167,188 of record CM034534.1, read on the forward strand.
AAGTCCGTCAGCTAGGAATCGCGGTTCGTTTAGCCGTATGTCCTTGTCTATCATAATCACCTGTCAGCACAACATTTATTAATACATAAATAACGTCACCAAACAAAAGTATACATTCTCGTTTCAATACTTGGTACGTTGATCAGGTCTAGTCAATATCTGACCACAAAACATAGACCTACTACGTTTTACGTAGCGTTGCTTACGCGATAACATTTATGTAACTTAATAAATTGGACGCACCACAAAGTTCGAGACTCCTCGTAACTCTAACTTCACATTGCATCTATTATCTCTTTCCTGGACATCCGTTCGTCCTCACGCTAATATTATATTGTTTTCTTCAACAATAAAAACTCGACAACCACTGTTGGTTGGCGCTCAACTCTTTCAATAAAATTAATCTATAATTCTGACTTTAATAAATTTAAGTGTTCGTATAGTGGCCAAATATAATATTTAAACATTTCTCAGCTCAACATAAAATCCTTATTCTATTTCACAAAAGTTGGATTAATCCCAATTTCTTGTTTGTAGCATTCCTTCAGCATTGAAAACAATCAGCCGGAAAAGTTAACTGAATGTGTCACGTTTAAGTAGATGCGGAAAATTTGGCATAACCAAATTCCTGGAGATACGTGCTGACACTTTGCTTCCAGTTCGATTCACGTATTCCGCTACTTTGTAATCAACCACAATTTCAGTAAACTTATATAATTTTCAAAGCTTCAGAACTGAAGACACCTATATTGTTCTATTTCAGTTAGCCGGCCAATAAAATATCCAATAAGTTTCTCACTCTTTACACATAACATTTTGAGTCAATACTTTGACATTTGTCTAGTCAATTTAAACTCACAATAGCCCTGTGCTAAATCTCAATTTCCCTGAGATAACGTAAATCAGTAATGCAAACCGTTCACTGTTGTAACACTCCCTATCACACCTAGTTAAATTGTACTTAATAACTGTTGTGCTGACAGGTGATTATGATAGAAAAGGACATACCCTTTTGATAATCTGAGCATCCATGATTAATTAGTTCAAAAGTTACATTAATAGTTTGACACAGTCACTCACTGTTTCCTCGCGTTGGTCGTTCCGCCGCCGTTCGTCAATGGACGCAATGGTTCGGTCCTTCCATTCCAACCTCCCTAACGTCCCGGATAACCACAACATACACCTACTTAGTTGAGCATAGCTGCGGTTATTGTTTGGCCGGATATGGGGAAGCTGGTCCAGAAAGACCTCCCTTATAGAATGAAGTCGATGTACAAGACTGCTTCTTCTCGTATTCATTCTGGCTCTTCCTCGCCAATTGTAAGGTTCCTCTCCTCTTCTCGTGTCTTCCTTCTTTCAGCAGTTTGGACGTTGCGCAATGGATATTGTAGACGGGAGTCTTACCTCACAAAATGTTGTCGCTCGCCAAGCCGTGTGCATCGTCATTGTATCGTCCCCTCACGGCTAAGGGTCTGTTAGTTTGTTAATAAATTAAACAAACGCGTTTCCAGGTTCATCATGAACGCTGAGTTTATTCATCAGTACATTGGATACAGAGTCCGTACATCATTTTGCATACACGTGAACGTCAACGGCTTCTTAATTGTTCTTCATATAATTGAAATTTAATGTGTCCGGGATTTTAGAATTTCAAACTTAAAACAAAATATAAACCGACGTGGTTAATTGCAGAAATTTGGGTAGTCCTAAAATGTGGGGAACATTTTCGTAGTTCCCGGTGGGGAGCGCCAAACGTCCTCCCTTTTGTGTAATAAGTGTCGTCCTCCTCGAAGTTCCAATATAGCCCCCTTTTACACACAACTAGCTTGGCACTCGGCCAGTTTTTGGGAGCACTTTCAAGCTAGGAATAACTCTTATTCCAGGACAACGTTTCAGGGCGGTTAACTTCCGTCCTAGAAATGCGCTATCACCCCCTATTAATTGTCAACCACATTTGTCCACTATGTTTATATGGGGTCCATTGTTCTCCCTTTTGAAACAAACACTCTCGCATTCACACCCGAGTGCCCTAAGCTGACCTTAGATAATGACATCCACCTGTTTGCCTTCAAGTAGCTATGCATCTGCAGTTTCTGTTAAAACTTACAACTTTCCTCTAATACGTAATAATTCTCTACTTAGCCACGGCGGTTCTTCACAACGCAACACCGTGGACGATTAGGCAATTTCGTCTACTGTACTGCTCTCCATCGCGTCTAGGTCGTTGTACAGTTTTTCAATAACCATCTCAAGCTGTCAGACTCGAGCGGCCATCTCCCCGGCGTCAGCAGCAGCACGCGTAATGTCCATCTGGGATGTTTTGTACAGGTATTGTTTCATGTCAGCGATGACATCTGTTTTGAGAATGGAGTCTACGATTTGTTTTGTGAAGTTTACGTTTTCAATCAATCTGGCAACTATAGCCTGACTGTTTGCTTCGACGACTGTGACGATTATTGGGTCATTGTTCTCAATGAGCGCAATGATTGCGGTGCGCATGTCTCCATTCAACGATTCATTGGTTGTTTCGGAAGCGCTGGTGCAGGCACTGGCGCTTCCCTTTCGACGACCTTTAGTCATGTTCAGTATACGGATGTCCACTGTTGTAATCGATACCCTTAAGGTTGAACGCGTGCAAAGGCGGATTGGATAGATAAATGTGTCACCGATACGGGTCACTCAACGACCAACACTCCGCAGTGGTCACAGAAATGGCCGGTCGCCAAGCACGCGATAGGCACAATTGTGGCACCGCTAAATGTGAAAATTCCGCTAAATGTGACAGATCCGCTAAACGTGAAAAAAATGCTACGTTAAATGTGAAAATTTCGCTATATGTGAAAACATTACACTAAATGTGAAAAAGTACGCCCGGTAAACGTGAAAAACTAACAACTCTAAATGTGAAACATAGGGGGGCCCGCTAAAGGTGAAAAACTTCCTACGCTAAATGTGAAAACAACATTCATATTCAGTTCCGTGTAAGAATGGAGTGTGTGCGTGCGTACGTGCGTGCGTGCTTGCGTGCGTCCGTGCGCAGAGATTGAAAATGTGACCACCTGCAAATTGGCTATTAAACGGTTTCCTATCCGGCTGACTGCTCTCTGGTGTCGACGATTGGTGTTAGATTAATTGACTGTCATCAACTAGACATAATATTATCAATTTCGCGTCGGACATTAGTCAACTGGACAGCGGCAGTTCGCTAGATGAGTAATGCTCGTCTGACGAACGACGTATTCACAAACATCACCGGCTATACTCTATCACTAAACAATGTTTTAAAATATGAAATAAAAATAAAATATCCTTTCAGGATATTTACAATATGTCATAGTATCTAGAGGTGGCAATTAGTGCAACTAGCGCCAACTGGCGCAACTAGCGGGAATATTATTGGAGTTTCGGCTTCGATTCTAAAATGTGGTTCACGTGCATTCACGCGAACAAATAGCCACGCTGCCGTTTGTAGTAAATTACGCTTGCCATTGTGTTAGCGAGTGAAATACTAAAAAGCCACATAATTGGCAACATTTTTGCAACGTTTATATTATTATTTTACTTTACTTATTTAATAAATGTTTACCTACTTTTATTCACAAAACTTGCTTAGTTAACTTTTTACGTTTGTTTTATCTGCTGGACAGATAATGAAATTATGTTTGTCACATAATGGACATTATTTTTATAATAAATGTTTTATTTGTATTTTGTGAGTGATTTTTATTATAGTATGTCGATTTGTGATGTCTGATAATTCATTTTATTTAGCCTAGGAGATTTTTAAAATGATAAACATAATTAAGTCCGGTTATATTATTTTTTAAACCCAATAACATAAATGTGACAATTTGTCTGAAAATTTTATTCTGATGTTGTGATGTCATGATAATGCACTTATGTGGAAACATAATGCCACATACACGTACGGGTATAATTTCTTATGTAGTTACGCAATTCCAATATATTGTCAACATATGAGTTTTTCTACGACATATTATATTTAAACGAAATATTTAGAATAATATGTGACCACTAATTTGTACGTGCATTTCGATGATGTATTTTCTTCGAATATCTGATTTTGTTTTCTGTACCATATTGAATTTGAACGAAGATATGTTTAATCGTTTATGACATGGTTACATATGAACAAAAAAGTTTCATAACAATACTAATAATTGCCAACTTTCATTAGCGATAATTGTTATAATTAGTTATCTTTACGAATGGATCGCAACAGCGGTAATCGACCCACTCGCCCTCTCACCCACGGACACATCCACCTACCCACTGACCCACCCACGCACCCACCCATCCACTCACCCATCCACTGTCTTTACGAACAAGGATTCATATAATTACATTACATAGCAGATATGGGTTAATTACTTAAATTGCAAATAACTTATTTAAGTTAATTTATTCAAACAATAAAAAATAACCCATGCTATCAGTTTGGGCAATTAATTAATTAAATTCAAATTAACTCCATTGCGTGACTTTAATAAACCAATTAACAATTACAATTAACTCATGTTTGTTCCGTAGTCTCTACCATGCCTAGGGAGGGCATTGTCACAGACAGTCCACAGCATGGACGGCCGTGTAGCCTAGTGGTATAGTCTGTGACTGGCATGCAGGTGGTCACAGTTTCAATCTCTGCGCACGCACGCACGCAAGCATGCACATGCACACGCACGCACACACACACACACACACACACACACACACACACACACACACACACACACACACACACACACACACACACACACTCCATTCTTACACGGAACTGAATATGACTGTTGTTTTCATATTTAGCGTAGGAAGTTTTTCACCTTTAGCGGGCCTCCCTATGTTTCACATTTAGCGTTGATAGTTGTTCACGTTTACCGGGCGTACTTTTTCACATTTAGTGTAATTGTTTCACATATAGCTGAATTTTCACATTTAGCGTAGACTTTTTTCACGTTTAGCGGAACTGTCACATTTAGCTTAATTTTCACATTTAGCGGTGCCACACACAATAGATGACTCACTTCAAACAATCAATATACTGTATTTGAGCACACTGTATGGACAATGTCTACACAGGTAAAATAATTTTGTCTCAGTTCTGAATGCACCTGCTGTCGATCGCTGATTGGCAAGTGTTTCGAAATCGATGTCAACTCTTCAAAGGTTTGAACCTATGGTATTTCTCCCGAATCCAGTTGTTTATGGTCACCTTGGCAATGCAGCCACCTCACAATTAAGGTCCCCCTAGGACAGTCCCAAATGAATTCCACATACTGTAAAGTATAGAATAATATTAATTATGGTCACCTCGCTATTCAGGTCACCATTATCCAGTCCCAAAGGTGACCTTACATGTGAGGTTCCACTGAATAATACGACCACACACATACACACACACACACTCACACACATACACACACACACACCCACAAACACACACACACGCGCGCGCGCGCGCGCACGCACGCACGCACGCACGCACACACGCCCAATCAATTAACCCCCTAATACTGCTTTATGCACCATGTTATGTTATTCTTAGGCTTGTTTGTGCAGTGATACCAGGAACAACGTGTGCGTCCAGTTCAGCATGATTGCAGTAGGAGAATTAGGAAGTTCGTGTCGTCCACAATCAGAACAGTGTCTGCGCTTGTGACATTGCGAACGTCGGTGTCATGCCCCTTCCTGTTTGTCTGTCTGTCTGTCTTTCTATCATCAGTCAGTCAGTCTGTCTGTCTGTCTGTCTGCCTGCCTGCCTGCCTGCCTGCCTGCCTGCCTGCCTGCCTGCCTGCCTGCCTGCCTGCCTGACTGCCTGCCTGCCTGCCTGCCTGCCTGCCTGCCTGCCTGCCTGCCTGCCTGCCTGCCTGCCTGCCTGCCTGCCTGCCTGCCTGCCTGCCTGCCTGCCTGCCTGCCTGCCTGCCTGCCTGCCTGCCTGCCTGCCTGCCTGCCTGCCTGCCTGCCTGCCTGCCTGCCTGCCTGCCTGCCTGCCTGCCTGCCTGCCTGCCTGCCTGCCTGCCTGCCTGCCTGCCTGCCTGCCTGCCTGCCTGCCTGCCTGCCTGCCTGCCTGCCTGCCTGCCTGCCTGCCTGCCTGCCTGCCTGCCTGCCTGCCTGCCTGCCTGCCTGCCTGCCGTTTCATACGAGACACCGCTGAACACCGCATGGCTTCGTTGATAGTAGCATTTTCTGGTTTGGAGATCACCTCCATACGCAATCCGAAACGCACGTGTGGACAATGCTCCTCGGTGTAGGACCGAACACTTTAAGAACTCTTATAACTTATGGACTGTATCACTGGCAGTAACCGGACATTTTTTATTTCCTACGAATTACTCGCAATTCAGAGTGAATCTTGTTTTAGTTATTTATCATATTTACTTATTTACACGCAAATTATACATTTTAATTTGTTATAATTTGACTGATTTAGGTTGTATATACCATTTAGTGTTTTATTAATCTACTTTATTTAAATGTTTTATCGATTTTAATGTACCTATTGTACTTTTCAGCCTCTATGGCTGCCAAAGAAAGTAAACTTATTATCAATCGAGAGAATCCGGGTTCGAATCATGTGCGTTCACTTTACGTCGTTTCCAGTATAGGAAAGAATACCTGACATAGAGAATGGTTGATATTTGTGTACGAATACTTTTTGAGCACTAATTGCAGCGTGGCTGAAAGCTTCCCCAAAAGTCGAGGTGTTCGATTGAATAGGTCTGTCAGGGAGGAAAATGTAAAGTGCTTTGATCAGTTCTAGGGACTGGATACTGCGCTATATAATAACTTACCTTTATCTTTATTTTTTCCCCTGAAGAGATATCTTAGGACTTCAAGTACACACGATCTCGCGCGCGAACACAAGAACACACGCATACACACCATAAAAAGACGCATATTCAAATTAGTAATACACCTCAGACGGTAACACCATGGAATGATGCGATTCAATCTGACAAAACGCAATGTAGTCTAACTTCCGTTATGATTTTCCAACATTTGTAATGTTTAATTGCCTCATATATACGAGTAGCAGGCACTAACATCTCAAATTCGAAAAAGTAGCCCTTGAGACACTAAACCGTAACAACAGTTGTTGCAATTTCTGGACAATAACTCAACTATCCACAAAGTTATATGACCGTGCATCGCGTCGGCCATTTAACCAGCGCCGACGGCTATGTTTTGTAACACTGTGCGGCCATTGCTTATTTGTCCCACAGCTGCGCCCGTTTACTCGCTGCGAATAGTGTTTATTTTGTTGGCATATCTCGCACTGACACAGAGCAGGAGGTCTGGAGGCCAGGACATGCAAATAGAAAAGCCGGACGACAACGGAGATAACTCGAATCAGAGAAATGTACGTTGGATTAGCGCCTGGGAGGCGTTTTGCGAAACTACCACTTTCCACGGGCTACGAAACGTTGCGCAGTCAAACAACGTCCGTCGCAGATGAGAGGAACACGTATGAGTTAGTGGTCTACTCATGATGTGTACGTCAATCAATGCTCCTTCATTGCAATCAACCAGTGACGATGTGTATATATCAAAACTGTTAATTATTCGTTAACTATGGAATAGTGTTTATTCTATTATGTGAAAACAAGACGATTTGGTAGTTTCTTGATCAATTGACAATGTGTGGAATGCCAGATTGGAAGTGACTAATAGCTACGTCAGAAGCGTTGCATTTGATCCGTAAAAAGTGACAGCACCTTACAACTTATATATATATATATATATATATATATATATAAGGGTAATACATTAATTCTAACTAAGTGCGACAAGTATAGCCAAAGCAACCAGCAGGCATACAAAGACGAGAATATCGTCACCGACACGATGGATAACCACGACCGTAAAAAAACAAATACAGCACGCAAAAATATGCAACAACTTCAAAAAGAAAGCAAAGGAGGACACCAGGAAGTGACAGCAAGAGTTCATACGAGGAACGTTTAAGGCATTAAAGAGCCTGAAGAAAGCCAGAAGAACACAGGCACTAGGTCCAGACAGACTGATTACAATTCTATATTAGCAGTGTAGAAAAATAGAAGACCAAAATATGATCATGGATCGAATAAAGGAATTCTACACCGAGCTATACTTCAGTGAACAGAGTACCATAATTCACACCGACACGAAAGAGGTACCAGAGATAACACCATGGGAGATGGAAGCAGCGCTAAGAGATAAGAAGAATGGGAAGACATCAGGCAACAACCATGTAAACATTGAAATATTAAAAGCAGAGAAGATACCATCTCGAAAACACTGGCAAAGCTCTTTAATAATTGATCATCAGAAAGACGAATATTCACCGCACGGAAGAACGCAAAGATGGTTACTTAAAGAACTACAGACCGATACGTCTGTTATCAAACATCTACAAATTACTCATAAAGATACTAACGAATAGGCTACAGAAGACACTGGACTAAAACCAACCACGAGAGCAAACAGGATTCCGAAGCAGGTACTCAATAACAAACCACATACGCGTCGTAAACCAACTGAAAGAGAAGTGCTGAGAATATAATATTCCGCTCTGCATCGCTTTCGTCTACTACGAGGAGGTTTTCGACTCGGTCTAAACTCAAGCAATACTGACCTCCCTTCACGAACAGGGGAGAGAAGACGTGTACATCGAAATACTGAAAGACATCTACACCAACGGCTGGGTGACAGTCCACCTACACAAAAAGAGCAACAAGATCAACATCAAGAGAGGAGTACGACACGGTGACACTATATCACCCAAGCTTTTACGGCAACTCTCGAAAGCATATGCTGAAGACTGACCTGAGGCTTGAGGATAGACGGAGAATATTTCAGTCATCTTCGCTTTGCTGACGACATACTCATATGCGCTACTACACCGCAAGAACTACTACAAATGCTGCAGGAGCAAGCCAATGAATGTAAAACACAAGGTTTGAAGAGGAACATTTCAAAAAAAGATGCTAGAAAATGACACAACAATATATATCAACACCACGCAGATAGAGAAGGTTGAAAGCTACGTCTATCCGGGAAAGCGATACGGTATCAGGGACAAAAAACAAAACAAGGAGATTCAAAGAAGTATCACCGCCGGATGGACAGCATTTGCTCTGCTGAAATCTTGTGCATCAACCGGTAGTGAGAACTCTTCTGCTTTCTGTTCCTGCTCTTCGTGTTTACAAGGCTGTCTTAACAATGCATCCGCATTGCAGAGTTCACTTGAAGGCCGGTATTCTACCTCGTAAAAATACGCTTGAAGAATCAGTAACCTAAGCTGCAGCCAATGCGGAGGTTGCCTTCTTCTTTCCCAGGATAGCAACCAACGGCTTGTGATCAGTGACCACAGTAAATGATTGGCAATATAGATATCTGTCTTGTTCTGTCTGGGCGTAGGTTCATTCGGTCTTTGATAGCGATCTGTTTGCAAACGCAATTGGGCGTTCTTCACCATTGTCCATGACATGCAAAAGAACTGCTCCAAACACCGTATAGAGACGTGTCACATGCAAGTCTGAGTGTTCTGTTTGGATCATAATGCACCAAAATCTGGCTGGACAGCAACCCTGACTTGCTTCGTTCGAATGCAGACTCGCATTCTTCGGTCTAGTCACACTTTGCTCCTGTCTTCATCAAGTCGTGAAGTGGCTTCAACATAGTTGAGAGATCCTGAATGAACTTTCCATAATTGTTCAGTAACCCGAGGTAAGCTCGTAGTTCTGACATATTATTTGGACTTGGTGCATTTATTGTGGTCATCACTTTGTCCTTCAACGGGTGCAGACCATTTCCATCGATGCGATGGAAACACTGTTAGTCATGAAATCACTCTTGGACTTCTTCAATACCACGTCATATTTCTCTAATCTGCTCAGTACTACATCGAACGTTTTCAAATGTTCGTTTCCTGTCTTTGCGTATATCAGAATGTCGTCCAAGTAACACACCACATTTCTCATTCCTTGCAAGATCTGGTCCATGACTGACTGGAACATAGCAGGTGCGCTTGTTATTCCGAACGTCAAACGTAGATACTCTCAAACAGATCATTGTGAGTATTGATGGTGAGATAGTTCTGGCTTTCAGGATTTGTGTCAAGCTGTTGATAAGCGTTTGACAAGTCCAGTTTAGTGAAGATCTTCCCATCTGATAACGTGGCGAACAAATCTTCCACATTTTGGAACGGATAGTTTTCAATGAGTACCCTGTTCACTGATACGTTGAAGTCACCACAAATGCGAATGTCATCCGACTGGCGTTTCGGTACGCGGACTATCGGTGATGCCCATTCACTGGTTTCCACATTCTTAATCACCCCTTCCCTTTCCATTCTTTCCAACTCTCTTTCCACTTTCCATTTCACAGCATAGGGAACGGCTCTGGCTTTGTAGAAAATAGGAGTCGCATCTTCTCACACGCCGATATCTGCCTTGAAACCCTTGGTAGTACCCAAGCCATCTCGGAGCACTTGCTTGTGTCGGCTTAGCACCTCTTCTAGTTGTCCTGTTCTCTTCATTGAAGATAGCTGACCAGTTCAGTCACCAATTGACGAAGACAGTTACGACCTAACAGCGGCGGTCCATCACTGTTTAGCACTGTCAATTGAAAGACGTATGTCACTGGAACTTGAATCTGGACATACACAGGGACTGCGTTATTTATGTAAGCCCTCGGCTGGAATGAAGTTTCTTTCAGTGTGCGAGAGCGACCGGTCATATATGGTTTTCAGAATAATCGACACTGTTGTTCCTGTGTTAAATTGCATTTGACAACTGAAATTGTCTAACATCACCTTCACCTGCCACGGCGTTGCCCTCTTTTCTTCCGCAGTGTAGATATCCAGCATAGCTACCTCTTCCATCGAACAATCTTTAACATACCTAGCGGTACCTTGTTGATGATACTCGGTCGTCTTCTTTCGTTGGCACGTCCTGACGATGTATCCCTGTATTTGACACCCTTGACAAATCGCTTCTTTAAATCTGCATGCCTCCGCGGTGTGGTTACTTCGGTTGAAACGCCATCACTGGCCTGTACTATTTGGCTTCGCCTTTTGGCTCTTTTTCATTCTCACTTTGACCTTGTTTACCGATACGCCATCGGTCGTGAACGACCTGCTTTTGAATTCCGGGTGAAATTCAGCCGTATTTCTTGTTGCCGTGCATATAGCTGTGGATAACTGTTGAGCTCTTTGAAAATCTAAATCGGTTTCTGCTAACAATTTTCGTTGAATTGTCGCATCTGACAGACAACAAACAGATTGGTCTCGAAGAGCTTCTGTCAGAAAGCTTACAAATTCGCATGTACCACTCAGTTGTCTGAGGATGACCGCAAATTCCGCCACACTTCTGTTGACGTTTGTAAAAGCGAAATCTCTCCGCTATAATCAGTGGCTTTGGCTTATAGTGTCCCTTTAAAACCGACGACAATTGCGTAAAAGTCTTCGTGTTCGGCTTTACAGGCGCCAATAAATTCTTCAACAGCTTGTAAGCTAGCGGGCCAATATCTGCGGGAACTACGCTCGCCTTGTACAATGAACCATGGTTCTAATCTCTCGGTGTACAAATTACAATTTGAAATCTCCTTAGATTCGTCGAACTCTCCGATGTGTCCCACCGGAACTCGTGCCTTATTGTTCTCTAAAGAATTCGGATATTTTGAGAAACAATTCCATCCTCGTCGCCAATTTAAATGTCATGTATTGACATTTACAGTACACAAGAACCAGACACATAAGCACATGGCTACACCGCCATTTGTTTATACATCTCTCACACGTACAGGAACAGTCTAAACAAATCGATGACGAAGCTATATCAATCGATAACTAAATACAGGGTATGTAACATCACCCACAGAGCAGGGGCAGGCAACCTTTTTGAATGGAGGATCAAAAAATGTCGAGAGCTAGGTCAGCAGGCCACACATTAATTTCTCAATATCACTTACCCAATCTTCTTGGAAACTGGTGCATCGTGTTCTGATGCGTAGTAGGCCCTATATATCTATGTCGGCATTCTAGCTTATATGCATTGAAAAGTAACTTACACATTTTGGTGGTGTGTAAATAAAGAGCTGTTATTACTATGAAACAGTGGCTAATTTCGAACAATTTACTATTAAAATACACATTATTTAAAGTCCGCCTTGACGTCATGCAACTGATCGGCAAATACATTTGGTTGCAAGATGTACCTCACTCATTGTCACTTTGAGTACTCAGAGCTACATTTCATTAATGCTTTATTATTATTATTTTCAAATATCTTACCTTATAAATTAACTATAATCATACCATCATTTTATCATGGTATAAATAATTAAATTGTATTTTGTATTGATGTTTTACTAGAAAGTTAGCTAGTTAATTTATTCAGAATACATTATTTTGCTATAATGAGTAAAACTTAATTAGTAGTCAACCTGTTCTATTGATGTATTGTAAGTAATGTGTATGTGTATACATTAACTGCATCTATGAGATGATTTATTCACTTTGTTCCAGAAGAACATACTGACCTACTTTTATGCTTTAAGTTTATGGAACAAGGAAACTGTTTTAAAATTATTATGTTCTGGTGGTCCTCGATATAAGTTCCTAGGGGTTTGTAGAGGATATCCACAATTGGAATATTTGTTTTTGTTTGTTTTATAATCCATTGTACATATGTTCCCTAATTTGTAGTTATAACGCCTAGTCCGAGTGCCTACAACATCGGCGTTGTGTTCGACGTTGAAATGTCGATGGTACGTCACGTGCAACACGTATGTCGTGCCGCATACTTTCACGTGCGTAACATTGCTTCCATACGATCGTGTCTATCGGAGAAAGCAGCGCCTCGAATAATATATTCACTGGTGATCTCGAGACTCGACTACGAGAATGCTCTGCTGTTCGGCATCCCAGACGTTCTTATCTCTAAACTGCAGAGAGTGCATAATTCAACAGCTCGATTGGTAGTCCGCAGCAACAGGCGAGAGCACATCACCCCGGTGCTAAAGAAGCTCCATTGGCTTCCGGTGAAACATCGTATCGTGAACAAAATACTGCTGCTTTCGTTCCTAGCCCAACATGGTATTGTACCGTCGTACATCACCGACTTCCTCGACGCGTACCGACCAGCGCGTGTGCTACGTTCTGCCAACAACAACGACCTGCGTGTGCCGCCATCCAACAGCAGATACGGCGATCGCTCCTTCTCAGTTTCGGCCCCACGGATGTGAATCACTCTTCCGTTAGAATTAAAGACAGTCACAACGCTACCCACATTCAAGCGATTAAAAACCCGCCTGTTCCGTGTAGCATTCCATGTTTAGTTTAGGATGTGATCTCGTACATGACATAGTGTTTTTAAATAATTTATTATCATTTAACTAACTTATTTATGTCTTATGATGCACATATTATGTCACCTTTTAATTAATGCTATATCTTTTTACCATCTAATCTTATTGCCAATTATGCACCACGGTTTTAGCAATTTATTTATTTTACTATCATTTATTTAACTAGCTAGTTGTAATATCCATGTATTAATCTATTTTAGCGCCTCTGAATGGACTTTTGTCTAGAATTATGGCGCTGTATAAGTTGATTCATTATTATTATTATTATATAAGCGAAATAAAGTTCATTCATTCATTCATTTCATTCATGTTTCCTTATCACCAGGTACTTTAGAGATATATCGCCGTTCTGCAGGAGTCCAGAACGGACTACAACTTGTGATGAACATCGAACAGTATGAGTTCATGAAGAGTCCGCATGACGCCGTCGGATTAAAGGTCCGTGTGCAAGAACAAGGGGTCATGCCACTGGCGCAGGGCTTCGCTTATACCGTCTCCGCAGGAATGAACACATTCGTTGCTGTAGACATCGCGAAAGTAAGCGAAAGGACATCCTTGGTATTTCTAAAACAAAACAACAAAATATCATAATATATGTCAAGGAACATTTATGTGATATGGCAAGACTAAGCATATTTATTTATGTACATTAACATTTTGGATCTGTTTTTTAAAATAAATATTACACCCCCTATTAGAACATTTATGTTCGTGACGTTAATCAACTTATCTATGTTAACTTTGAATCATAGTACGTCCATCTCTTCACAAACGCCGAGGTCCACTCGCCTCTTTCAGTGGTCATTCGCTTCCAGTGTTTACTGACCTTAGAGAAAACACAATGGTAGTTATTTAGAGTAGAGTTATGTACTTACGTGTTTCATATACGCTCTACCTTTTGGAGGGGCGACAACGAGTTATTGGTTTTATATCATTTAAGCCCAATGTAGGCGGAAAAACAACGCGACACAACAACTGATGTTGCAATTACTAGACAATAGCACACCTGTAATTGATGCACGTTAGATGCAAAATAAATGCAGATGTGATGTAAATTCTGGAAAATCAAAATTTATCACGTACATACAAATTTCACAGGTTAAACGCTAATGTGTTGTAATTCTGTTATCTGCTAGGATCAACTTGCTGGCACCCGACGGCGATTGCGTGACGTCCAAAAGCTGCGCTATTTTGATTACTTCTCGCAGGCGGCGTGCTTCGGGAATGCGTCACGAGATAGCTACACGCCACAACTTAGCCAACATTTGTAAAATCACATTTTTCTATGAGTCTGGTAGATATGTGAACCAAACATTGGTTTATGACTTACAAGCATGCCACTTAGCTTAGTTGTAGACTGTGTCCCAAGTCATATTTCCAGTTGTGTAAGTATCAAGTATTTGCCATAACAATCATTACAAAAATGGCTGCCTCATCCATTTTCGACTGTTATATTATTTTGTTGTTAAATTAATATATATAGCTTCCTATTGTATGTTGTTGTATACATTGTATGTATATGTATGTTTTTGTGGATTGAGACTTTTTTAATTTACCCCGGGATATCTTTGAGATGGAGGTCGTGGGATCAAAATTTCGAAAGGATGTTCTTGAAGTTGCAACAAATGAACTGAATGTCTTCTCTATGTCACCGTACATATAATAATGTCATCTAGAAGTCCCCAAAAATCTTTTGGGGGACTTCCGGTGGTGAATTGATTTGAATTTGGTGCAGCAAACTTGCGAAAATATAAGGATATTTGATCAAGATAAGTGATATTATTGAGCGTATAGTATACATAACGTAATTATAGATATATATTAAGCAATATTTTTTGTTAAAAGTTAGCTAGAGGGAGTAATCTAAGGTAGATTAAAATTAGGCGATTTGCGAGCGATAATTGGGGACGTTAATGTAATCGGAACGTTGTTTACAAAGTAGGTCACTGGCGAAGTTAGCGTACCGTGAACGACAATAGAATAGCGTTATTTGAGATAATCGGTGTAGTTAGATGAGTAATTAAAACCTGAAATAACAATCTTTTAAAGTGTATAATAGTACACAGGAAACAGTCTTTGTAAAGACTACCTTGTATCTAAGCCTAACTTGAATATATTGTCATCGACATCGTAACTAGGTAAGGCACGGTGTGTCACTGTGTGTTAACAAATATAACTAACTATAACCTAAACAATCTGATGTAAATTGTACACAGAAAAGTTTTTTCAAAGACTACATAAAAACTACTTTGAACATAATAAATTCTGATATGGCACCTTGCAAGCGGCAACTCAGGGCAAGACGACACCTAGTTTGTAACGACTGCCAGAGCTGGGTGGATTTTGCGTTGTCTGGCTGTCCAAAATCATGGGCAGAGACCAAAGATGACGGATTCACATTTCGGTGTATGGGATGTTTGAGGGTGGAATGTCTGATGAAGGAGGTGTGTAAGTTGACGGATATAGTGAAGGAGACGGAGGCGAGACTCAACATAGAAATAGATGGAGCAGAGAGGGATGACGCGGAGAGAGTTGATAATTCTACAACACACAAGGAGCAGAGTTGTGACACGGAGACTGAAGAAAGGAGACTGAGAGGAAGGAAGGTGACCGGTGTGAAGGAACAAGACATTGAGAAAACAGAGGGACGGAGGAAAAGAGTTCGGCAGAGGAAAAGAAAACGGGCCAGTGGGGATAGATCAGCAGGTAGTCAGACTGTAGAGAACGAGGAGAGACACGACAGCGATACAGGTGGTGAAGAGGTAGATACCACAGAGGCAGTTGGTAAGACTGTGAGACAGAAGACTGATGGAAGAAGACAGAGTGTTCAGCAAAAAACAGAAAACATGACAGGCGTGAAGGTGACAGGGGAGAAAGTGACCGTAGTGAAGGAGGTAGCCGGGGAAAAGGGACGGGAGAGGAGAGAAGAAAATGTGATGGGAGGAAAGAAGAAGGGACGAAAGGAAGTGAGAGTAAAAGTGCTAGAAGAGAAGATGACAGGAGGAAAGGGGACAAGAGAAAACGCGACAGGAAAGAAGGGAATGGAAGAGAATGTGACAGGAGAGAAGACGACAAGAGGAAAATACAACAACCAGACATATGCAGACCGGAGGAGCTACTCCGAGGCAGTGATTGAGGGGGCAAGGAGAAAAAGAGAGTGTTTATGGGCGATTCAATTCTGAGAAAAACAGACAAGACTATATACGAGGAAGGACGTTGTTGTATGTCTACCGGGGGGCTAGGATAGAGCATGTGACCGAAAGGGTAGAGAAGGTATTGGGGGCGGAGGTTATACTAAGGTACACGTTAGGACAAACAAAGAAATTACAGACAAGGAGGGAACAACTGGAGTTGGTTCAAGTACAGACATCTAGTGAGGAAGCTAAAGAAGACAAAAGTGGAACAAGTTATTCTCTCAGGAATTTTGCCAGTAATGGGAGGAAGGGGGGCAAGATACAGAAACTGTAAGAGGATGGCGATCGACGCACTAGTTGAGCAGATGTGTGAGGAAGAGGGCGTGGGATTCCTAGAATTATGGGGGTACTTTGTTGGGAGAGAAGATATGTACATGAGAGATGGCCTCCATCTAAGTGGAAAGGGAGCAGCAGTATTCTCAGAGAATCTGCTGCGATCTGTTGACAGTGGGACAGGTTGCATCTATTTAAACTAAATTCGCGGGAGGGACTCGCAGAGAAGCCTGCAACTGGAAGCATAGATAAAGACAGCAAAAATACTTCAGCAAAGAACAGTCTGGAAAACT
>CM034534.1:19185315-19222815 GCA_020002185.1 Paraescarpia echinospica
GAGAAATTTCCACAAAGGAAGATATAAGGAAATGAGGAAATATTTAGCAAAGATAGACTGGAATAATACACTGAAGAATAAGACAGTAACAGAATGCTGGAATATCTTAAAGAATGAAATAGAGTGCATCGTAGATAAATTTGTTCCCTTCAAAAAACAAGGGAAACGGACCAGAAAAAAATACTTATCGAAAGAAGCCATTAGAAAAATTAAGTATAAACAAATGATGTGGAAGTCATATAGACATACTGGCAATGACGAAGACTACAACATTTATAAAGAAGCACTAAACTAAAGCTACAGCTGAAATTAGAGTTCGAGAGAGAAGCTATGGACATAGGTGAGCATGAAATGTAAAACATGACTAGCCAAGAGTTTTTACATGCGTGTGGGCCAGGCAGAAAGATTCAGGGATAAAGATTAGTTATAAGAATGGTAGCAGAATGTAATATGGAAGGTTCTTGTGGCAGAAGACCTAAATGAGTGTTTGATTCAGTGTTTACCAGAGACACTAGTTCACTGCCAATTGCACCAGAAGCTAAGTTCGAGAGAGGCAAGATGAGACTATTTGGGCATGGTAGCTAAGAAAATTAGGGCTATGAAGGAAAATAAATCACCTGGAGTGGATGGTATTCCATCCAAACTACTAGTGGAAATTGTAGAACAAATTAGCATACCGCTTGCAACAGTTTTCAACTTGTCATTAGAAGAGGGAGTGGTTCCTTTAGAATGGAAAGAAGCAAACGTTATACCGTTATTTAAAAAAGGTTCGAGAAACAAGTCAAATTATTATAGACCAGTTAGTTTTACATCGGTGATTTGTAAATTATTAGAAAGACTAATTAAAGATCACATGGTGGATTTTCTTGTTAAACATAACTTGATAAACCCATCTCAACATGGGTTTCTAAAAGCGAGGTCATGCTTAACAAATATGTTATGTTTTTTGGAAGATATCACTAAGTGGGTAGATGATGGATCACCAGTAGATATCATCTACTTAGATTTTCAAAAAGCTTTCGACAAAGTGCCACATCAGAGATTACTGCTTAAACTAAAAGCCCATGGCATAGGAAATGGAATAATTAACTGGATAGAAAAATGGCTGATTGACAGAAGACAACGGGTAGTTATTGATGGGGAGGCTTCAAACTGGAAATCAGTTTTGAGTGGGGTTCCACAGGGATCAGTACTGGAAGTTCCACAGGGATCAGTACTGGAAGTATGGAACGTATATTATTCTTAATATATATAAATGATTTGGACGATGATATAGCTAGCAAGGTGTTGAAATTTGCAGATGATACAAAAGTGTTTAGAAGGATTAAAAGTGATGGGGATAGACAGCATTTACAAGATGATCTTGACAGGTTGATCAAATGGTCTGAAAAGTGGCAAATGTTGTTCAATTTTGGGAAATGTAAATGCCTTCACACAGGACATGGGAACGAATATGTAGAATATACAATGGGGGGAACTGTACTAAGTACTACAGTAAAAGAAAAAGACTTAGGGCTGACAATTAGTGCTGACATGAAGGTTTCAGAACAGTGTGGAATTGCAGCTTCAAAGGGAAATCAAATCCTTGGATTGATTACGCGAAATATAGCATATAAAGAAAAAGAACTAATAATACCGCTTTACAAAACAATAGTTAGGCCTCATTTAGAATATTGTATACAAGCGTGGAGGCCATACCGCAAGAAGGACATAAATATGTTAAAAAGAGTACAGAGGAGAGCGACTAAAATGATACCAAAACTGAGGGATCTTAGTTATGAAAAACGCCTAAAAGAATGTGGTTTAACAACACTAGAGACAAAGAGATTGAGAGGAGATCAGATAGAAGTGTTTTAAATATTGAATGGTTATGAAAATATTGATAGAAATATGTTTTTTTCAGTTAAGAAAGATAGAAAGACTAGAGGACATGAAGTTACATTAGTAAAGGAGCAGTGTAGATTAGACGTGAGAAAGTTCTCATTTTCACAAAGGACTGTGAATGAATGGAACAGATTATCTGATGATTGTGCGGGTGCTAGTAGTGTGAATATGTTTAAAAATAAAATCGACACGTACCTCAGAAGGGCTGGATATATGTAGATAAAAGGGTTGGACTCTCGATAAGCCAAAGGGCTTCCTTGTCCACCTGCCATCTAGAGTTAATTCTCTGGATGGCAATCTTGTTAAATCTTGTTAAAAGGTATTGTTGCATATACGCAGACAATTCGAATAGTTTTCAATTTACTGTAGTTTGAAACCTTTGAATGTGTGTTTTGGTTAAACACAATTACCAAAAAAAAATTTTTTTTTCGATATCATTGTTAATATAGTATTTCTTTTTACAAATATGCCATTGGGTGAAACCTGACATGTTGAGTTGTCTTCAGGCTATTGCATCTAAATACATGCAGGCCAATCTGACTACAGCTCTGTTGTTTTATGTAAATACCGAAGGGAAAAAATTTGTTGTCTTTTGCCGGCTACGGATAAGTTGTAATCATAGTATAATGTAACTTAACTTTTTAGTATATAGATTGCTCACAACCAATAATGTTCAAAACATTAGTGACACCAACAACGGACTTTTCCAAACAGGAATTTAAGCACAAAGAATGTTGTTGTTACCATCGATGAGTATTGAGCACGCACGCACATACGCACACACACCACACACAAATATAAACACACTACCAGACACACACACACACGCACGCACGCACGAATCTACACACACGCACCCGCACACGCACACGCACACACACACAATTTATATTTTTACATTGCTCCTATGCAGATGATACACGAATTTTCATTGCTATGTCTATCACTGACATAAATTGCTCCCTAAATCCGGTCAGAGTTTTGATTTAATTATCGTTTCCTTTTTAAGACTGTTACTATATTATGAAATGCAAGATTGAAAGATGGTAAGGCGTATTCGTTAGTATTTGTCATTTTTTGTTGCAACAAGAACCATTGCAAATGTAGTTGTTAATAGTAGACGTGAATAATTTATTATGTCACAATATTGCCATGAAGAATATTACAAAATTAGAACGTGTGTAAATTTGTTTAGCAATGGTTGTAGACCTGTATCTCCGTTTCCGCGGAATTCTCACTCAAGGCCACTTCTTGTGTCTCTGTGTTGGCTTCCAGTCTGATATTGTATCACTTTACAAATCTACCTTATTACTTACCAGAAACTTTCAAGTAACCAACTTATTTATACTCCTTGTTTAGTCCAGCTTCGAACATCTATACCATTTTTACATTTTGCTGCACACAATCTTTGGAATTTGGTCCCTTTTTGTCAGTTGGCATTATTGTACAATACTGCCGCCATTTAAAAACTTAGGTAACCGTTTTTTCTATCCATCCGTCCGTCCATCCATCCATCCATCCATTAATATGTAGCCAACTTTAATAGTATTGATCGATTTTGAGATTAATTGACCATTTTAATTTAATGATTATCTGAGCTTAGTGAACAAAGTTTAGGCGCACAATAAGTTACCTTATTATTATTAGTATTAAATGTTCATATTGTCAAAAAACGTTACCGTAACGGTAATTATTTTATGATGTGAACGTTGTAAAAAAGGATGTTCAATAATGGATTTTACTAAATCCGCCGGAAGTGTTCAGAAAGAAATTGCAGCTGTTATTTAAGCTATCGGATTTGTTTCAGAATCTATCGTGAAGAACCTGCCTACCCTGTGCGACTGTCCTAAGGCATGTAACGTCACACATTACAAGGTGTCCACGAGTTACGCTTCTGCCAGTCAGAATAAAAGTGGTTGATTTCGTATCAAGCGAATTCTAAAGACTAGTGACGGAGAACTTGAATAAATGGTCGAGCCGGAAAGACACCGACCAGGCAAACGAGTTTCTTGGTTCGATTCCAAAGACCGAACTCGCATGTGTAGGGTAGGAGACCAAACCAGGCTAACACAGGGATTACGTTAAAACATCCTCGTTCAGAGCTACAACTCCATAGTGGAAGTTGAATATTTCAGAAAAGGAAAACAAATTGCAAAATAGGTTTATTACCCCCCCCCCCTTAGTATCCAATTATTACCAACAATTATACTTTGTAAAGTGATATATATATATATATATGTGTATCACTTTCCAAAGTATAATTAGATATATATATATATAAGCTATTCTCAGTGCACCAATGTTTATAATGATTAATGCACTAAACAGATTTTTTAGTGCGTCAATATATGCTATTTGTAAAGTAAAATGTTGCCTTCAACTGCGCATCGTTGGGGGGTATTTAATGATGCTGTGCTTTATCCAGGCTGCAAAGACATGTGTATATATATATACCCGTTTTACATAATGTATGGATACTTTGAACAAACCAAACGTACACTTTTGCATGCAAATTGATAAAAAGGAATACGAACTCTAAAGGGAAAATGATGGCATTACTCTAATCATTTTCGGGATACTCAGATCGTGTTAATTGAACAGTTGCACAAGAGCAAATTTCCATATTAATTGTGGGCTATTTTTGTTAGAAAGGTGTACGCTATAATAAATGGAAATCAAAAACGATCTATGTGTCATATGTGTCCTGTGCAGAACAGCTGATATACTTTGAACAATTAGGCACGCATTGCAAAACTGAATTTGCCAAACAGGAAAAGTTCGCGACGCGCTGATTATTTAGGCTATTGTAAGTGCAACAACAAACAATTGTCACCTATATAAGTTTACGATCTTCTCACAATTGGACCTACTTCTCATTAAGACGTTCGGACAGCATCTGTTAAATGGCCGATGTACTGCAGTACTTAATCAGAGTCGACAGTCACAACATATGTGTCCTCTGCGCGGTTGACTTTCGAAACAACAGGTGCCCGCCGTCTATCTCCAATGGTGTAGATGTCGTGACTTCCTCCAGCACTGACGCAAAGAATGAATACCGAAGACAATAATGCATCGACATCAAAAGGGAGCGAATAGAACTGATCAGCGAAGAATGGAGGAGCTGAGAAAAAAACAAATTCAAGAAGCTGGTGAGGTGTCGAGAGAATGGGTGTAGAACAGTTCGAAAAGAAAGGAGATACCCAGAGAGTGGAGAAGGAAAGCGAAAGTTAGAGGGGAAAGGAGACGGTTGGTAGAGAGACCATGCGAAGATCAAGGAGATAAAAGCATAAATCGAAGATCGGAATCGAGGCCAACATCACCCCTGACAGACAGGGAAACAAGAGGAGAACAACTAGGAAACAAGAATGACAACGAGGATATCTCGAATGAGAGTATGAACGTTGTAGGCTCGCATAGCAAGCGTTTTTCTATGAGCTACGAAACGTCACAAAATAATACAATTTCGCGCGTACGTAAGGGATACGTCACCGCGGGGGAGGCACTCAATACACTGCCATAATACAATTATGTTTGTTTGCTTAACGTTCTTATAGATACTTCATTTTATGCAAACGATTTCTTTATGGGGCCCGCATTGCAAGACAGAATTTGCAAAATCTTGGGGTGTCAATAACCATGCGTCCTGATGTCTCAAGCGCCCGGTAGTACACCCAAAGGATAAAGTGGAACCACAAGAACAGTGAGAACGGGTGTATCAAATACCACGCAAGAACTGCGGTTCTGGGTATATTGGGGACACGGGAATAGTGTTTAAAACGAGACTTGAGAAACATAGAAAGGAAGTTGGCAACGCTTATAAGAGTAACACAGGAGAAGCGAGGACAAGGATCTATGTCGGCCATCAACAAATCCGTCCCCGCGGACCAGGCAACAATAGAAAAACACATCATAGACTGGGAGGGAACGGAAATATTAGACAAGGAAGCCAGCATGAGAACAAGCAATATAAAAGAAGCCGTAAGGACCAGAAAGGCCAACATACCAATCAATCAAGGGGAATTTCGAACTATCTCACCTGTGACATGTATTTAATAAGTTGGCATGCTACGCCGACGACAGACTCTATAACTACAAGGTACAATCACGTCATGGATGTCAAAAAAAATTGTTTCCAGATCAGTTATGTTTGATTTTACATATCTCGCTTATTTTATTCTCTTGTTCTATATTCCGACACCTGTCCATAAACTGGGCCTCCTCCTAATCCACGATGCCCACGTGTGAACCTAGAACGTTACGGTCGCCGGGCGTTTGTTTATGATGGGCTGACGTTGTGGAAATCTCTGCCACTAGAATTGCGTGCAAATGAGAACATTAGGCAGTTACGGAAACTACAGAAAACATTTGTTTTCTCGAATTAATACAGGTAGAAGTAATCTAACATTTGTGTTATGTATACATGCAGTTTTAATGAGTTAATGGTTTTATATCACATAAACCCAATGTAGGCGGTAAAACAACGCGACATAACAACTGCTGTTGCAATTAGTAGACAATAGCACATATATAATTGATGCATGTTAGATGCAGATCAAATGCAGATGTCATGTCAATTCTGGATAATCAAAACTGATCATCTACATACAAATGTCACCGATTAAACGGTAATGTGTTGTAATTCTTGTCTCTGGTGGGAGATCAACTTGCCGGCACCTCACGGCGATTGCGTGGACGTCCAAAAGCTGCGCTACTTTGACGACTACTCGAAGGCGGCTATCATCATTGTATGCGTCACGAACTTCGTCGTGAATGTGGCTGTAGAGATAGCTACACACCACAACTTAGCGAAGATTTTTATAATCTATAATTGATGCATGTTAGATGGAAAACAAATGTGCAGATGTCATGTAAATTATGGATAAAAAACTTTTATCACCTACATATAAATGTCACCAATTAAAAACTAATTTGTAGTAATTTTGTTCTCTGCATGGAAACCAACTTGCTGGCACATCACGGCGATTGCGTGGACGTCCAAAAGCTGCGCTACTTTGATTATTACTCACAGGCGGCTTGCTTCAGGGAATGCGTCACGAACTTCATCGTGAAAACATGTGGCTGTAGAGACAACTTAGCCAAGATTTGTATAATCACGTTTCTCTTTCAGTCTGGTAGATTTGTGAACCAAACATTAGTTTTGACCGACTAACAGCCACTTAGCCTAGTTGTAGACAGTGCCCCAAGTCATGTTTCCAGAAGTGTAAATAACAAGTAGTTACCTTGGGAAACATTACAAAAATGGCTGGCACGTCCATTTTCGATATACATAATGTTTTGTTATGGTGTAGTTAATTTAATAATTAGTTTCCTATTGTACGATTTTGTATTTCTTGTATGTTGTTTTTATAACAATATGTATGTTTGCCCATCTGACATTTTGTAGACTCGCCAGCGGGCCTTTTTGGGTGGTTCATGGATTGAGACTTTTTAAAATTTCAAGCGTGACATCTTTGATGTGGAGATCTTGTGATCAACATTTCAAAAGGAGTTTCTTGAAGTTGCACCAGAGGAATTAAATGCTTTTTCTATGGCATTGTCAATATAATAATGTTGTCTAGAAACGTTGGTTGCATATATGCAGACAGTTGACATATTTTTTCAATTTATTGTACTTTGAAAAATTTGAATGTGTGTTTTGGTTGGTTAAAAATAATTACACAATTTTGATTTGTTTCGATGTTATTGTTAATATAGTAATCCCTTCCACAAATATGCCTTTGGGTCAAACCTGACATTTCCAGTTATTTTCAGGTTATTGCGTATAAATGCATGCAGGCCAATCTGACCACTGCACTGTTATGTTATGTATAGCAAAAGGTAAAAACAAATATAAATAATAATAATAATAATAATCAATTTCATAAGATGGTGGACCGGAATTAAACTAAACCAAGGACTTTTCTACCATGTTCTCTGCATATTGAACATTAATCACAAATATATATTATATATATACACAACTGATTTCAGACGATCTTCCCACGTCTACTGTCTCACTATACACACGTTGTCTCTTGCCGGCTAAAGATAAGACGTAATCATAGTATAATGTAATTTAATGTGTTAGCATATGGAGTGCTCACAACCGATAATGTTCAAAACATCAGTGATACCAATATATCGTAATAATCGGACTTTTCCCAAGAGGAAATTAAGCACAAAGAACTGTGTTGTTACCATCGTTGAGTATTGAATACTCACGCACATACGCACACACGCCACACGCAAATAAAACACTCAACCACACACACACGCACGCACGCATGTACACACACGCACGCACGCACGCGCACGCGCGCACGCACACACACATACACAATTTAAATTTTACCTAGATCGTATGCAGATGACACAGGGATTTCCATTGCTATGTCTACCCCTGATATAAATTGCTCCCTAAATCCGGTCAGTGTTTTGTCTTAATTACCGTTCCCATTTGAAGACTGTTACAATATGAAATGCAAGTGTAAAAGATGATCAGACGTATTCGTCGGTATTTGTAACTTTCAGTTGCAAACAAACCATTGAAAATACATTTGCTAGTAGTAGACGTGAATATATTAATTACCTTTTAACACAATATTGCCCTGAAGGATATTACAAAATTAGAACGTGTGCAAATTTGTTTAGCAATGTTGTAGGCCTGTAGATCGGTTTCCGCGGTATTCTCATTCAAGCCCACTTCATATGTCTCCGTGTTGGCTTCCAGACTGATATCGTATAATTTTACAAATCTATCCTATTTCCTACCAGAAACTTTCATGTCACCCTCAAAAGTTATGCTGATTGCTTAGTCCAGCTTCAAACATCTATACCATTTTTGTATTCTGCTACACATAATCTTTGGAATTTGGTCACGTTTGACAGTCGGCAACGTTGCACAATACCGCCGTCATTTAAAAACTTACCTAGGTAATCGTATTTTCTATCCATCCATCCATTTATCCACCCATCCGTCTATCCATCCATCCATCCATCCATCCATCCATCCAACCAATAATATGTTGACATATTTAATGGTGGTGATCGATTTTGAGAATAACTGACCAGGCTAGCTTACTGATTATCTGAGCTTAGTATAAAAACTTAGTTACCTTATTATTATCAGTATTAAAAGTTCATATTATAAAAAATCATTACCATAACGGTAATTATTTTACGATGTGAACATTTAAAAAAAGTATGTTCAATAATGGATTTTCACTAAATCCAACGGCTGTGATCAGAAAAAAAATGCAGCTGTTATTTAAACCATCGCATTCGTTTCAGAATCTATCGTGAAGAAAATGCCTACCATGTGCGACTGTTCTAAGTCAGGTGACGTCACGCATTACAAGGTGTCCACGAACTACGCATCTGCCAGTCAGAATATAAATGGGCGATTTGGTGTGTCAAGCGAATGCCAAAGACAAGTGGCGGATAACTTGAATAAATCGTTGGGCACGAAGAAATGGGTCGTGCCAAAAAGTCGTCGAGGTAACACAGACGAGGCAAACAACTTTCTTGATTCCATTCCAAAGAACGAACTCACATATGTAGGGGGGGGAGGCCAAACCAGGCCAACAAAGGGAGTACGCTAAAAAACATCCTCGTTCACAGCTACAATTTCATATTAGAAGTTGGATTTCAGAAATGGAAGATGAATTGCGAAATAGGTATATTACCCATCTTAATTTACAATTATTACCATCAATTATACTTTGGAAAGTTATATTTTTCATATATATATATATATATATATATATATGTGTGTGTGTATTTATATATATATATATATATATATATATATACTTGCAAAAGACGGCGAATCCTGTTTTAGTAATTTATTTTATTTACTTATTTATACGCAAATTATACATTTTAATTAGTTATAATTTAACTTATTTAGGTTTTATATTCCATTTAGTGTTTTATTAATATATTTTATTTTATTGTTTTATCAATTTTAATGTACTTATTGTACTTTTCAGCCTCTGTGGCTGCCAAAGAAAGTAAACTTATTATATATTTATATATATATATATATATATATATGTATATAAGCTATTCTCTGTACACCAGCGTTTATAATGCATAATGCATGTAACAGTTTGTTTTAGTGCGTCAATATATGCGATATGTAAAGTAAAATGACGTATCCAGCCAGACTGTAATGGTATGTCTATATACTCGTATTACATAATGTATGGATTCTTTGATCAAACCAAACGTGTAACGTGTGCATGCAAGTTGATAAAAAGGAATACGAACTGTAAAAGGAAAACTATAGCATCATGCTGATCATTTTCGGGACCGTCAGATCGCATTAATTGAATAATTCAGCAAGAGCAAATTTCCATATTTATCAAGTTATTTCTTGTCAGAAAGGTGCATGCTTCAATAAAAGGAAAACAAAAACGGTCTATGTAACATATATATCCAGTGGCGAACATCTGATATACTTTGCACAATGGGGAACGCATCACTCATGACAGTCAGGGAAACAAGAGAAGAACAACTTCGAGACACGCACGAGACCGAGGATGTCTCGAATTTTTCCACGGCCTCGGAAATGTCACGCGATCATACAATTTTGCGCGTAGGAAAGGGGAATTTCACCGCGGGGGAGGCACTCAATATACTTCCATAATACTATTATGTTTGATTGTGAACGTTCTGATGAGTACTTCATTTTTATGCAAACGATTTATTTTTGTGCACGCATTGCAAGACTGAATTTGCCAAAATATGGGGTGGCAACAGCCATGCTTCCTCGTAACTCAGGCGCCCGGTAGTACACCCAAAGGATAAAGTGGAGCCAGAAGAACAGTGCGAACTGGTGAATCAAATACCACGCAAGAACTGCGGTTCTGGGTATATTGGGGACAAGGGAATATTGTTCAAAACGAGATCTGAGAAACATAGAAAGGAAGTTGACAACGCAAATAAGAGTCACACACGAAAAGCGACAACAAGAATGTATGTCGGCCATCAACAAATCCGCCCCCGCGGAAAATACAATAACAGATAAACACATCAAAAGACTGGGAGGGAGCGAAAATAGTAGACGGGGAGCCAAAATAAGAACACGAAACAAAAACTAAGCCGTGTGGATCAGAAAGAATTACGAACTATCTCAATCATCAGATGTATTTAATAAGTTGGCAAGCTACGCTGACGAAAGACTCTATAACTGCAATGTAAAATCACTTCACGTATTGGATGTCAAAAAGAAGCTGTTTGTGGAACAATTATATTTGATTTTACATATATAACTTCTTTTATTAATCTTGTTCTCCATTCCGACACCTGTCCGTATAGTCGGCCTTCTCCTAGTCCACGACTCCAACGTGTGAACCTAGAACGTTATGTTCGCCTGCCGTTTGCTGGTGCTGGGCCGATATTGTGGAACTCTTTGCCACTGGAATTATGTGAAAACGAGACCACCAGGCAGTTAAGGAAATTATTGAAAGCAACTAATATAGTTAGACGTAATCTAACATTTGTATTATTTATGTATACAGTTTAATGATTTATTGTTTTGATGTCACTTAGCAAGTGATTTTAGTAGGTACTAAATATATTTTTTATAATTTAGTCAGTATTTGTAGCTTCTTTTAATCAGTTTGTTTAGCTTTTTAACACTTTAATAATCATTGTTTTATCATTTCAATTTATCCGTAATTTTACCACATATAATTTTTATTACATATCAAATACGTAGATTTAGTTTTGTGAACTTTTATTGTATTTTGTAAACACCCTTGAACGGGACATTAGCCCCAGGGTTGATTGTGTATAAATACAGTTTTATTATTGTATCATAGTTTAATTTTCTAGTCATATCATCTGTATTTACTTACTAATGATCCATAATGTCATCTCTGTTGCTTGCGCATAGTTTTATTTTTGTGGTCATGTTATCTGTATTTACTAATTAGTGACACATAATTTCATCTCTGGTGAAGAATATATTCGCCGATGTTTTTTCTACATACTGGTATACAAAACGCTTTGCAGAATCTCATAGTTTAGAAAATTACCAACATCCAAGTACACATTTAATAGTAACCCTACAACATGATATGATTCAGGCTGATGAATTAGTTTTCACTATTATTTCATTCTTGTTCCTCTAGCCGTAATTGTTTATTTTCACTGCGTAAACAAATTAAGCCCAGTGCAGGCGGTGAACAACGCGACATAACATCTGTTGTTGGAATTACTAGACAATAGCTCATGTATAATTGACGCATGGCGCCATTTTATCAGCGTCGATGGCATTTGTAGCACCCTTGAACGAGACATTAGTTGATTGTACATAGTTTTATTGTTGGTCATGTTATCTGTATTTACTAATTATTGACACTTAATTTCATCTCTGGTGAAGAATATATTCGCCGATACTTTTTCAGCATACTGGTATGCAAAATGCTTTGCAGATTCTCACAGTTTAGAAAATGTCCCACATTCAAGTACACATTTAATAATAACAACACAGCATGGAGTGATTCAAGCTGATGAATTGGCTTGCACTTTTATTTCATTCTCGTTTCCCAAGCCGTAGTTGTTTATTTGCACCGTGTAAACACATTAAGCTCAATGTAGGCGGTAAACAACGCGAAATAAATACTGTTGTTGCTATTACTAGACAATAGCTCATCTATAATGATGCATGGCGGCATTTGTCGCACAATTGCCCGCATTTTGCAGCGAATATTGTTTAGTTTGAAGACATGGCTTTGTGTATCACTGACGCAGAAGAGATAGTAGCTAAGCATTTAGTTTGCACTTGGCTTTTGTTTATTTGCATCGCGTGAACGCACTGAACCCAATTACTAAACAAGAGCTGATTTATAATTGATGCATGGGGCCATTTATTCAACGTCGACGACTATAACATATGCGTCCGGTGGCATTTGTTGCACAATTGTCCGCAGTTTTGCAGCGAATGTTGTATAGTTTGACGACATGGCTTTTTCTAACTCTGACACTGAAGAAACAGTCCGGGATCCAGGCCCTACAGTGACAGTAGGAAAACCGAACGTCAGCGGAAATGACTCGAATGATACAAAGGGACATTTGAGTGGTGCCTGGCAGACATTTTGTGAAACTACCACATTCCATGGGCTACGCAACTTGGCTCAGTCAAATAACTTTCTGCGCAGGTGAGTGGTTTGTAAAATCTCTCATCCGGCAACAATGACAAAACATCTCGAAACATTCAACTGTGTTTGATCAAGTTGTTTCTATCAAACCAAGATTGATGGTTAAGTAATTTCACGATAATATTGCATCGAGAATTAACGAAATTTACCTATCCAACACGTGAATTGTTGCCTAACAAATTGTTCGTCAAGCCGTCAAAACGTGGACGCTGAACACGTGGGGCGTTCGGACATTCCGTCGTATAATTATTTTGTTGAATTTTCGCTCAAACCTTCTTCCTTATGATACAAACATATGGCAACACTTTGAAACGATAACTATGTGCGGCATTTTATGATCTGGGAGATATTTTGCTTTGGAAACAAGTCGCGTGGACGTCAGATCAACTGACAACGGGTAAATTGTCGTTAAAGGTATAGTTTATACGTTCGTTCCTAAGATTGTTCCAATGTAGGTTATGTTCGTTGAACGCATAGTTAACCAGGTTTATGTATCCGTTCTAACTATAATTATGTAACGCAGCTGGCGCTCGTGCACAGTTTATTTATGTAACAGATGGTTCAGTAGAACAAGTCACTGTTTGCCTTTGTCACAACCATAATTTAGCGCTTGACCTACGTCAACAATGTTTGCACAATGTGAATTACATTACCTACCTTGTTGCTACGTAGTTGGTCAGTGTTTGGATGGATAGGTCAAGTCCACCAATGCAAACGTCTTTTCATGTGGTATTGTTATTGCAAAAGTATTTTTGTAGGATATTATACATTATCATATAATTTTGTGTGTGTGTGCAGGCGCGCGTGTCGTATGCGCACGTATGTGTGCGGTCGTGCGTGCGTGTGTATGTGTGCGTGCCTCTGTGTGCGTGCATACCTATAAACAATAGGATATATAACAATACCATGGCCGTCTTCTTAGTGTAAACGCGTCATCACTACTCACGATAAACACACCATCATGTTCTTGCTTCTTAACCATCAGCATATTTATATCTCTATTCCAGGATTATGTGGATCACCATTGTTGTAATTAGTTCATCGGCGGTCGTCTACCAATGTCAGAACTTTGTCAGAATATACTTCAGTTGGCCCGTCAACACAAAGACAACGATGACGGAAGAAGGAAATGTCGTCTTTCCTGCCGTAACAATTTGCAACCAGAACGTTTTCAGGTGACTTTCGTGTAGTTGCGTTTGTCGTGAGTTAACGCATTGGTATTAGGGAATATAACACACTGATATGTTTAGCTCTTAGCATAGTAAATATTACTTAATATAACATATAAGATTGGGGCTGCGAATTGTTACTGGCTACAAGCAGCAGTGCTCCACTCGTGGCTCTGCAACACCGGACAACCTTAGCAGATTTGTTTAATCCCTGGACTATTATGGCTAAAATAGAGTCATGTTGGAACAATTTGCAACAGAGACATTTCTTGCAGTTTCGAAAGCAGCTATATATCCTAGGTAACATAAAAAGTATACACCTCTGAAAATTAGGGAACACTGTCAAAATTATGCATATGTTGGGCCCCCTCAGTATCTTTTTACTGTGCGATTTCGTACCGATTTTACTTTCGAGTCAACAAATGAGCAAGATAATGTTTCTGTTAACCTCAAATAATCCAAATGCGTGTTCGTAAATGCGCAAGTATTATATTCAGAGAACAAAACTACATTAACATATTTTAATATTGTCTTACTTTTTCAATCAAAATGCTTATTGGTAAAAAAACATGCAAGACTAACTGGAATTACTTGTCCAGTTCATCTGACATAAAAACCTATATAACCTGTTTATGCAAAGCATCATTAGAAATATGTTACTCTGATAAGCATCTATCGTACATGTGATATGACGCAAGTATATTTACCAGGGAAACATTGTGCATAAAAATTATAATGACCTCTTGATATAAGGTCAACATATCAATACATGAATACAAATAATAATCTTAATTGAGGAAACATTGCCGTATTCTCTCCCATATAACATAATTATAATCTGCATTACCATATAAATATGCTACTGTCATAAGCATTGACCGTATGCAAATGTAACACAGATGCATTTTAGCATTGCGCATAATAATTATAATAAACCTTTCCGTGATGTAAGGTCAAAACACGAATTTCCAGAGCCCAAAAAGGTAAGTTTTTATATAGCGCAGTACCTAGTCCTTGCGACTCCATAAAACGCTTCACCCATTATTCCTTGACAGACCTGTTCAATCGAACTCCATCGATACTTCTCTGGGAAGCATTCAACCACGCTGCAGTTAATGCGGGAAGTGTATTCGTACCAATATCCATCACTTTATATAGCCAAGTACTCAGTCGTACAGCTGAGTGAACTGGAGCAACGGAAAGTGAACTAAATTGCCCAAGGTTCGACACCGCAGCTCAAGATTCGAAACCTAGTTCTCTCGATTAACACTTCTATGCCGCTGCGCTCCACACAAAAACGTAATTGAAATAAAATCGCTCTATTACGTATTCATTAATATCACAAGTGGTAATATGTTATTCTAATTACTGGAACATTCACAATAATTCCGACTAAACGTTTTTTTAATCCAGAACCAGCATCCGAATGTCATGAAATCATTATAACATAAAACTAAAAAATATAAGACTTAGAAACCCCAGTATATTATTACCAAGATTATTTTTGAATTTGTTCTCCATCGACAAATGCATGACTACTCATTGTTCACCTCTCATCACTGACGTAGCTCTGGAGCGTGCTTGGAAGTGTTGGCAGTTGTGTTCGTAACATTCTTCCCATCAGTTGTTCGGCTGTGGATAGCCCATTATGTAACGGAGTTGACCGATATGTGAGAAGACCCAGAAAATGGTCTTCGTTCTTCCTGAGCAACCCTTTCACTGTACGGGCAGCTTTCTCCGCCTCGCCATTGCCTTGCGGATATCGCGGTGAGCTCGTTGTGTGAACGAACCCATATGTTGCTGCGAACTGTCGAAATGCATCAGCATTTAACTGAGGCCCTTTGTTTGACATGACAACAACTGGGATGCCGTGAACGGCAAACAGTTTCTTCAGCGTTGTGATGACACTTTCTGACGTATGGTCGCAAAGCTGCTTGATCTCAATCCATCTCGAGTAATGGACAATTGCAATGAGATATGCAATTCTATAAAACACGAAAAGGTCCATGCCAAGCCTCTCCCAGAGACGAGATGGGAACGATGCTGGCAGGAGTGGTTCTTTGGTTTCTGGACGATCTTTCGCAAACGTTGAGCCCTTAGTAACCAGGTATTCTATGCAGTTGGACATCCCTGGCCACCACACCGATGTGCGAGCCCGAGCGCGACATTTCGTGATACCGAGATGGCCGTGGTGTATGCAGTGTAGTATATCCAAACGCATGGCCCTCGGAATCACGATGCGTTCGTCATACATTAGGAGATCATCGACTACCGCGAGATGGCTCCTGTTCTCCCAGTACGGTCGTAAAAGCATGTAGCATTTCTGCTATTTGTGGATGTTTAAATCTACTTTCCTTAGGTTTAATTTGGTAAATGAAGAAGGTCAAGCCAGTAGATAGGCAGATTGTTGACCAACCGACTTAGTTACGTAATTAAAGCAACTCGGGTGCAGATGCGCTCAGTGGGGCGTCGTATTCTGTTACTAGCGTTTCTAGGCAAGCAGGTGGTTTCACTGTATCTTAGAGGATGTTCCACAATGCCTAGCTTGAATTGTATATTGTATTTGCAAATATAAATTATGGAAACATGTCATATGATGTGTAAATAGGTCCGCTTATATAAACGTCTGTCATACGCATTTACGCCATCTGGGCGCTGGCGAAGGACTGGGACAGATCCAGGGTTGAACGACAGAGGTTACCCTGCTGCCTAGAGAATGGCAAATCAAGTCGTGAAGCGTGGCGGGAATCGTTAACGTGGGTTACGTTCCCAAGCTTTTGTGTGTGCAATATTCTGCGTCTAGAGTGACTGTTCGAGCTTCGAAGTAGTCATGCCGCCTTGTCAGCGGTTTATTGAAGCAACTTTCTAATCGGCCCAGACGTATTTGCGTCGATGAGCGATAATCGCAACGCGCTCATCCAAAGCTATGGCCATCCTCGAACAGCGGTCTCCCAGCGACATCGTCCGACCGTGTGACCGAATGCGACTCGTGAATTCGTAGCGGCTGGCGGTAAGCGTATACTGCCCGGCGTCGTCATTCGCGCGAACCCATTCATCCGATTTCTCGATCGATGCCAATCGAGAATTCGTTGCGGCTGGCGGTAAGCGTCTACCTCCCGGCGTCGACATTCACGCGAACGTATTCTACTGATATCGCAATCGTTTGCGACCGTGCGAGACAAGTCGATCATAGCACGGGCGCGACCCAAGAATTCGCGGCGTACGACGGGAAACGTCAATTGCCCGGCATCATCACTTGTGCGGCCGAGATACACCGTTCTGATTGTATTCTGAGCTCGGCGTGTTGACTTCAACAAACGTTCGTATAGATTCGAGATGGGACTAGCCCAATGTAACTGTCTATTTTCTAATTGAATGTATCTATTATTTGCTGTTTTATTAATGGTAGTTATCTGTGGTTTTGAAGTGACGTATTATTACCCTTGAAGTATCATATATATATATATATATATATATATATATTGTAGCCGATTACTGTAATGAGAGTTCGCGAGGGCTAGATATGTGTTGTGTATTTATCCTGTAGGAGTTATCCTTAGATAACACTTGGCGCCTAGTGTTTGGTCGTGTAGTGGAATAATCCACCTTAGAAAGAAAGAGGAATTGGATAACTGAAAGATTAATTATATCTTTACTTTCTTAGTTAGATAGATTCAAAGATTCAGTGTTATTGTATATTATGTTCTGTTAAGACTTCACTTCAGAGAACGTTGCCTTAATTTAATCAATTTTGAGCGTGGTCAGAATAGCGTCTGCACATTCGCCCATTGCGCGTAGCAAAGTGCTTACTTGTTCGAGCTGTGAATTCGTTTGTAGGCCTGATGCAACTCGGTAACGTTCGAATCTTGTTGACCATTTCGTCCATAACTCAGTTTGAACTGGACATTCAAATATCTCTGGAAGGGGAAGTTGAGTCGATTGGCGTACCTCTTCGTTGGCCATGTTCGCGTATCGCTGCCACCATGTTGACTGTGCTCTTACAGACACGCAGAGACGCCGTTGTGTCAAACACGTTTTATTTTAGTGACAAGGCGTGGTGATCACCTAAAACATCATAGGACCTTATTCAGCGTTCCACCGAATCGTCCCATATGATACTAGTCTAATGTGGGGTAACTCTACAGTAAATTTGGTTATGTCCTTTTGTTCATTTGTGTGGCATATAACTCAGAAACGTTATTGCGCTGATCTGTTGATCTATGCATAGGCTGGCATGGACAGCGGCCAGGTCAGTCGTTGCTGCTTGGCAATCCCTCTTACCATCGCCAGTCCCTCGCTGGTCTTCATGCTGCGCATGAACACTTTCAGCACAGATTGCGAACGCGGCCCAGATAGTGGTACCCCTATCGTAGGAAGCGTATCGACCCGGACTCGACATGGCCCAATCCGGCATACCGGGCATTTACCTGGCATTCTACATGGCATCAGCGGCCCGAAGGGCAGTGCCCACATACGATTAAGTCTCGAGACTGCATAGTCGCCGAAAGCAGCTGTATTGTGGCTGTCATTAGATGGACATTATGTAACCAGTTTGCAACTAACCATAATCTAGATTGACATTAATGAGTTTTTGAACCTACAACTATTTCCTACCTTGATTTGTTCTTTTCAAAAAAGTTCATTCAGGCACAACGCTTTGGTTGACGTGCACAGAGGGTTTATGTTCGGACCAATACGTAGCCCAGGGGCGTAACCAAATCCCGCACTGCTGTATGATCCATGTGAAAATACAGCTGGGGTATAATGGGAGGAATGTTACTGCGTAAAATATCTAATAGCACACCTACTCCCTCCGTCTTCCCAGCATACACGTCTTCAGAACGACTACTAAAAACATCGGGAACGACAGCGCAAACAATCTCAAACAGCACCTCCCACCATTACCCCATGTTCCGATGCCAGTCCAATAACATTAGCTGCGGTTTCGGCTGAAATATTTACACTTGACACAAATGTACCAAAATGCTTTCTTTCAAATCGCAACCCTAAAAAGCATCCATGCTACGGGCCTACAGTATACAGGATTACACCCGTTTTGAAACCCACAACCCTGTATATAAATGCCAGTTACACCCCTTTAGGCTAAAAGCAACTATTTTAAGTCAACATTATTGTGTATGTATCCTGGTGGACAGGGCTGCTGCGCCATTCCACAAGTAGTAGGATTCACAAAGCAGCTGCTATAAACTTTACAACGGCGAGTGGAGTTTTTGGAGCCAGGAACGCTGGAATGGGCACGGCCTGCTGGTGGAGACTATGAAGATGGTAATCCGAGTATTGGCAATAATGAGAATCTCCCAGACACGACAAGAGAGGAGTTCATCGATGATCCGATGCACACCGCAGGCAAGGAGAAAACGAAGCATGACTCACCACCGAACACGCTGAAGCTTCTGTGGGAAATTCAATAGCTTTGCAACTCGAAAACAGTGACAGCTACACTCGAAGACAACTGCTTGGCAATTGTGTTATAGTAACATGAAAATTTAGAGAGAGAGAGAGAGAGAGAGAGAGAGAGATAGAGAGAGAGAGAGATATATATATATATATATATATATATAGAGAGAGAGAGAGAGAGAGAGAGAGAGAGAGAGAGAGAGAGAGAGAGAGAGAGAGAGAGAGAGATAGAAAGCGGGACGCTAGTTTACAGCACATCAGCGGGTTCAAGAAGAGTTGCTGAAACAAATGTTTTTTTGGAATCTATGGAAACTATGACATAGAGGATGTAACGATGGTGGGCCATGGCGTGTTTGTTCTGTTCAAGATAGCCATAGATATGGCGGCGTTTCGAGAATTCCACTCTGACATCGACTAGAACCTCTTCACCAGCGACGCTATATTTGTTCTAGGGTTGTTGCCCACTATCCCCGCAGTCACAGAGTTGCTGAAAAGTGATAACTTTGCGAAGCACCTACCGATTTACAGGAAAGTGGTGGAACCCTTAATGTGTCTGCTTACTAGGGCCCATTCCACAGATAGGACAGGTCGTTTTTAGGGCTTGATCGCATAAAGTCAAAATTCCGAACGACTGTGGGTCATGTTCACGTGAACAGTTATGCCATGTCAACGAGAAAGCTATCGACTCCATTGATCTGGAAATTTTGGTGGACGAATTATTGCGCTTTGCAGTTGTCAAAAGCATATATATTTGCGCACATTTCAGACTTGCATGATGTACTCACCACCCTGCGCAGTTGCTTGCTGTACAGACGTGTCCACTAATAAACAGTAAAACGCGTGTATTGTAGTTGTTTTTGTTTATTTTGCTATGATATGGGTCAGTTACTGTAGTCATCAAGTGTTTGATGGTGAACGCAGCCTGCTGAGTTTCGATGGTACTACTACTTAGCAGGATTACATTTCCACTGAAAATATAACCGTAAGATTATCTCCTGTTTTCCGGAAAAAAGCAGAAGCCCGAACAGGAACAGCGCCCAAAGGGATTCAATGTATATTAATATGTTTGCAAAGCAGAAATTGTAAGCTTTAAAAACGATGTTAAGATTGTTGGGATCAGACGAACCGTAATGGTACTAGCAATCGTTAAAAAAAAACATTTTTGGGACGTGATTTCAGTTGTTTATTTTTTCGCGTGCTTATCTATTTTTGGTAATATTTAATATGTAATAAAATTTACGAAAACATAATATAAATTCAACGTTTAGAAACTAGGCAAAGTGGGCAGTCATCTAAGTAGACAAAGGGTAGGCTGCACGAAAGTGGGGTTTGCAATTTTTGTGGAGGTAAGGCAGGTTAAATGTTGGAGATTTTAAATTTGGAGGTGGGTCAATTTTATTGTTCATAATTATGCCAACAATAATAATAATGGGTTCACATTTCAATGCAAATGAGTGGAAGGTGGGTTGAAATGCCAGTACATAGGATTTGGGGCCACACTCTAAATTGAATTAGTAGATTATTATTTGCCTTCAGCCCTATTTA
Source organism: Paraescarpia echinospica (assembly GCA_020002185.1). Classification (NCBI taxonomy): domain Eukaryota; kingdom Metazoa; phylum Annelida; class Polychaeta; order Sabellida; family Siboglinidae; genus Paraescarpia; species Paraescarpia echinospica. The sequence goes on from CM034534.1 coordinate 19,206,500, forward strand.
TCCTTTAGCAATGTTACCTGTAATTGATTTTGCTAACATAAACCTGATACTATTTTAAACCATGAATATAAAGATAACGGCATACACATGCACATGCACTTACACACGCACACGCACACGCACACGCACCCGCATATGCAAAAAAAAAAAACACACACACACACACACGTGTATGCGTGTTAAATGTCAGATGTGTTAATTGGTTGTTACTCTTGTAGCACAATTTCATGTGACCTTTGCGCGAACGCATGGGTCTGCGTCTGTTTCTGCGCGCGTGTTAAGTATCGTATGTATTGATTGCGTGTTACATGAACAGTTGAATGCCATGGTTGTAGACTCGTGTCTGCTGCAGACAATGACATGTATCACTGGTTGGAAGACATGTACAGTAGGCCAAACCTCTCCATGTTCAACTATGCAGCATATGGTGTCGGCAACGTGTCAATGATGGACGTCTACCTCCAAAATAAGCATCTGAAGGAAGACATGATTGTGAGGTAAATATATAGGGTCGCAGGTAAGAGTCGCAGAGCAAAATTCGATATAATTCTATCTTTTTGTACATGAAACATACTTTTCTTTGGAATTCAGTAATGGTGTATTATACAGTGTATATATATTTATAAACTATATTTATATTATATATGTATATATTTATATAAGTATATATATACATATAATATATATTTATAAATATAATATATATATATATATAATTAATTCATCATCATCATCATTGTGCAGTCATATAGTCCCGTGGTTGGGCAAAGACTTCAGCATGTAATTTCCAGATATGGCTGTTTTGAGTATCCTCTGCCCGATGGGGCCCTTCTAGTAATCATCCAGTTCGTCTCTCCACCTTCCCGCTGGTCTTCCTCTAGATCGTTTCCCTTCGTAAGGCCTCCAGATTGTGATACGCTGTGTCCGTCGGTTATCACGAATTCTACTGATGTGCTCTGCCCAGGTCCACTTATCACTATTGATTTGTTCTATAACATCTATGACCTGTGTCTTCTCTCTTACCCAGATGTTTGTTTCTCTCTCCTGATATGTGATGTTTAACACAGTTCTTTCCGCCTTTGTCTGCTAGCTTCTTTGCCTGCATGGTGCGTGTCCATGTTTCCGTGCCGTATGTCATCGCTGAAGTACGCATGAGTTGTAGACTTGTCTTTTCAAGTTACCCTTGAAGATGTTGCGCCGTTTGGTGAATGTTGTCCAGCCGGCCGTGATTCGTCTTTGAATCATGGCCGGCTGGACAACATTCATAATATATATATATATATATGTATATTTGTATATATATATATATACATTATATATATATATATATGTATATATATATACATATATACATTATATATATATATATATATATATATATGTATATATATATAAATATAGATATACATATATATATTTATATATATACAGATATATATATATATATATATATACAAAAACTAGGTCTGAAGACGAACATTTCGTTCAAACAAAAATGATGCTAGAAAACGACACACCAATATATATATATATATATATACATATATATATATATATACATACATATCTACCATTACAAACATAATCAATACTAGAAAGAAATGCCGCCAGCAAACGTGTGCATGTTTCGTAGATTTTAGTAAAGCTTATGACCGTATCAATAGAAATTTCCTCTGGAACAAAATTAGGAACTTCAACATACAAGGGAAAATGCTTGAGGCTTTGAAATCATTATATGTTGATTACAAATGTTGTGTTAGGGTCAACAACTTAAAGTCTGACTGGTTCAATGTTGAATGCGGGCTTAAGCAGGGATGTGTTATATCACCTATCATGTTTAATATGTTTATAAACGATTTATTAACTGAATTGAAAGGCACGGGTAAAGGTGTTAAGATCGGAGACGAAATTGTTACAATGTTAGCATACGCAGATGACATTGTGGTGCTGGCCGAATCAGCAGAAGAACTGCAGACATTGCTAAATGTTATCTGGAAATGGTGCAATGACTGGGGCATGTCTATTAACAAAGACAAAACTCAAATTGTACATTTTCGTAATCCATCGATATCTGAGACTACTTGCGATTTTCTACTAGATGACCAAAGCATATGCATCGTAAATAAGTATAAATATTTAGGTTTGATTTTAACTGAATATCTTGATTATAAGGTGATGGTAAAAACAGTAGCTACTACGGCGAACAGAGCTCTGGGTTTGTTAATGGCTAAGACAAAATGTAATGGAGGAATGCCTTTTAACTGTTTTACAAAACTATACGATGGTATGGTGCTCTCCATTATTAACTATGGTTCTGCTGTGTGGGGTACAAAGGAATATTCGGTCATAAATAGCATACATAATAGAGCCTGTCGATTTTTCCTAGGTGTGGGTAAATATACCCCATCAGCAGCAGTACAGGGTGAAATGGGGTGGAAAACCCCGACTAACCAATAATGGCTATATGTTACTAGGCTCTGGTGTCGTTTGATCAATATGGATGTATCTAGAGTGACAAAACGTGTGTTTCTATGGATGATGGAAATGGCCGTAAGTGGGAAACGAAATTGGGGCTACGAAGTATACCATCGTTATAATGACTTAAATATGCATAATCTTACTAATATAAGAGACCATGTTAATGTAAAGGCTATAATAGAACACACAGATGTTTGCCTGTCTGTATTACAGGAACAGCAATGGCTCCATATTATAAATAGAGAAGAGGGCAGAAATGGTAGTAGAAATAAACTAAGAACTTATAAACAGTTCAAAATTTTTTTTGTAACTGAGCATTATGTTAAAAAAATCATGACTAGATTTAACAAGATTTAACAAGATTGCCATCCAGAAAATTACTCTGGATGGCAGGTGGACAAGGAAGCCTTTTGGCTTATCGAGAGTCCAATACTTTTTATCTACATGTATCCCGCCTTTTTAAGGTGTGTGTCGATTTTATTTTTAAACATATTCACGCTACTAGCACCAACACAATCAGGAGATAATCTGTTCCATTCATTTACAGTCCTTTGTGAGAATGAGAACTTTCTTATATCTAATCTACACTGCTCCTTTACTAATGTAGCTTCATGTCCTCTGGTCCTTCTATTTTTCTTAACTGAGAAAAAAATGTTTCTATCAATATTTTCATAACCATTCAATATTTTAAACACTTCTATGTGATCTCCTCTCAATCTCCTGGTCTCTAGTGTTGTTAAACCACATTCTTTTAGGCGTATTTCGTAACTAAGATCCCTCAGATTTGGTATCATTTTAGTCGCTCTCCTCTGTACTCTTTCTAGCATATCTATGTCCTTCTTGCGATATGGCCTCCATGCTTGTATACAATATTCTAAATGAGGCCTCACTATTGTTTTGTACAGCGGTACTATTAATTCTTTTTTCTTATACGCTATATTTCGCCTAATTAATCCAAGGATTTGATTTCCCTTTGACGCTGCAATTCCGCACTGCTCTGAAACCTTCATATCAGCACTAATGGTTAACCCCAAGTCCTTTTCTTTTACAGTAGTACTTAGAACAGTACCCCCCATTTTATATTTTACCTCTTCATTCCCATGACCTGTGTGGAGGCATTTACATTTCCCAAAATTGAACAGCATTTGCCACTTTTCAGACCATTTGATCAACCTATCAAGATCATCTTGTAAATGCTGTCTGTCTCCATCACTTTTAATCCTTCTAAACACTTTTGTATCATCCGCAAATTTTAACAGCTTGCTTGTTATATCATCGTCCAAATCGTTGATATATATTAAGAATAATATAGGTCCTAGTACTGATCCCTGTGGTACCCCACTCAATACCGATTTCCAGTTTGAAGCCTCCCCATCAACTACTACACGTTGTCTTCTGTCATTCAGCCATTTTTCTATCCAGTTTATTATACCATTTCCTATGCCATGGGCCTTTAGCTTAAGGAGTAATCTTTGATGTGGTACTTTGTCGAAAGCTTTTGAAAATCTAAATAGATGATATCTACTGGTGATCCCTCATCTACCCACCTAGTGATGTCTTCCAAAAAACATAACATATTTGTTAAGCATGACCTCGCTTTTAAAAACCCATGTTGAGATGGGTTTATCAAGTTATGTTTAACAAGAAAATCCACCATGTGGTCTTTAATTAGTCTTTCTAATAATTTGCAAATCACTGATGTTAAACTCACTGGTCTATAGTTCTCTGACTTGTTTCTCGAACCTTTTTAAATAACGGTATAATGTTTGCCTCTTTCCATTCTAAAGGAACCACTCCCTCTTCTAATGACAAATTGAAAACTGTTGCAAGCGGTACGCTAATTTGTTCTACAATTTCCAATAGTAGTTTGGGCGGAATCCCGTCCACTCCAGGTGATTTATTATCCTTCATAGCCCTTATTTTCTTAGCTACCATTTCCGAGGTTACAACTAACTGTCCTAAATAGTCTGAATCTGCCCCCTTGAACTTAGCCTCTGGTACTGGCAGTGAACTAATATCTTCCCTGGTAAACACTGAACTAAAATACTCATTCAGGTCTTCTGCCATTAAGAATCCCTCTGATATTGTATTTCCAGCACTATCTTCTAGAGGACCGACCTTATCCTGAACTTTCTGTTTGCTTCGAATATACGCATAAAAACTCTTACTGTCATGTTTTATATTACTAGCTAATTTTTTTTCATAGCTTCTCTTTGAATTTCTAATTTCAGCTGTAGCTTGATTAAGTGCTTCTTTATAAATGTTGTAGTCTTCATCATTTCCAGTACATCTATATGACTTCCACATCATTTGTTTATACTTAATTTTTCTAATGGCTTCTTTCGATAAGTGTTTCTTTTTAGACCGTTTCCCTTGTTTTTTGAAAGGTACAAATTTATCGACTATGCACTTAATTTCACTAGAAGTAATCGATCAGCACTTGCAAAATTTCGATGTGGCGTGGCACCAATCAGAATTGAAACTGGACGTTTTGAACGAAATTACCCCCCACCTGAAGCTAGGACGTGTTATAATTGCACGAATGAAATAGAAAATGAGTTTCACGTTTTAATGAAATGCCCTTTATATGTTAACGAACGAAAAGAACTAATAGGCTATGCAACAAATAATGATCCTGCTTTTTCCAGTATGAATGATCAAGATAAATTTGTATATTTATTGAGTAATGACAATATAATAAGTAAAACTGCCAGCATACTCCAAAAAATACTGCACACAAGATTACACAATACAACAAAATAATAGCACATGTTTATTAAATTATTACTGTTTTTATTTGTACATTTTTGTTTTTACAAGTCTCTCATAACTCTTTTTGAGTGGTCTTTGTATACAGTGCTAACTTTGAATGTAATATATTTATTTGTCTTGTATTTTAAAGCATGTATACGTGGAGTGAGACTCTAATAAAATACTACTACTACTACTACTACATATATATATATATGTATATATATATATATATATATATATATATATATCGAGCATCATTTTTGTTTGAGCGAAATGTTCGTTTTCAGACCTAGTTTTTCACTTTGATCAGCTGGCTCCTACAGCATTTTTATTGTTCTTGCTACGAAGTAGCGAATATGAGTATGCCGTCGACGAAGCGAAGATGACTGATATATTCTCCGTCTATACTCACGCCTCTGGTTTTCCAGGTCAATCTTCGGAATATGCTTTCGAGCGTTGCGGTAAACAGCTTGGGCTATATGGTGTTACCCTGTCGTACTCATCTCTCGATGTTGATCTTGTTGCTTTCTTTGTGTGGTGTGTAGCTGGACTATCGTTGTACATGTCTTTCAGATCTTCGATGTTCGCGTCTTCTATACCTTGTTCTTGAAGCGAGGCCAGGATTGTTTGAGTTTGCACCGAGTGGAAAGTCGTCTCGTGGTCGTCGAAGGCGTTGCAGAGCGGGATATTACATTCTCGGCACTTGTGTTCAGTTTCTTTACGACGTGGTTGTGATCTGTCGTTGAGTACCTGCTTCTGAATCATGCTTGCTCTCGTGGTTGGTTTTAGTTGAATGTCTTCTCTAACCTATTCGTTAGTATTTTGTGTTGGTCAAAATATTCTCGACTTTGCTTGTTTGTTGATTGCTATGGCAACACTAAATAGACTTGTCGCACTTAGTTGGATCATCTCTGCGATGTTTCACTCATGGTTTCGATGTCGTCTAGTTCATCAAGTGTATCTAATCGGTTTCTCAGTTCGAAATGGAATTCGAAATTTGTGCCTATTTGTGTGGTATATACTCTTGTTGGTGTCTTGCTTATCAATTTCTTCTTTTCAGCCTTGACGTCCAGTTTGATGTTGCTCATTACCATTCTGTGGTCACTTCCGATGGTGACTTGGTTGGTGAAAGTTGTTTATGTGACCATATATGGCCTGTTTGTTTGGATGTAGTGATTTTCGTTCGTCGTTTCTCCACTTGGGCTTTTCCACCTCCATCTCCTACCTGCTTTCTTCTTAAATATGGTGTTGATGATTTTGTACTTTCTTGATGTTGCCCATTCTGCCAAGGTCTCGCCTCTTTCGTTTTCCACTCCTAGGCCAAATCTGCCTGTTGTCGTTTCCATTGCGTTTGTTCGTTTCCTTCCTTGTGCATTAAAATCTCCCATTACTCTTGTGTAGTGATTTCGTTTCACTACGGTCACATCCACGCCGTTGTAAAAGTTGTTTATGTCTTCTTCTGATTATGATGTTGTTGGTGCATATACTTGTATTATATTCAAGGTGTAGCGCTTTGTTATGCGAATAACAAGTTCTTGTACTCTGTGGCAGATGCTATTAACCCGCATTATATTGTTTCCATTTCTTGTTTTTGAAAAAGCCTGCTCGTGCTTTGCCGTTGTTAACACCGGAATGGTGAAGTAAGTGGATGCTTCGTAAGGTAGTGAAGCATTCCTCTCTTCTTCTGACTTCTCCGATCCCGATCACATGCGATACCAATCTGGTTTCCATAAGTTCTTCCTCCAGTTCTTGTATCTGTTCATCTTTTAATAGTGTTGTTATGCTATATGTTGCTATCTTCCGTCTACTTACTTTCTCTCGGCGACTTTACGTTATCCATATATTCTTAGCACCGTCTGCACGTAGCCGTACATGACCAAAGCCACCTCCGAGGTCGTATGGTCTTTCGATGTGGTGATGCTGATGTGGCCTTGGATTCATTGTATTTTGCATGGAGGTGTTGTTGGCCTACATTTCTACGCTGACCGGTGCGGGTTGGAAGAAGCAGGCAACGTAGGGTGAACGAAATTGCCAAAGTTTCGACACAGCGGCCGTTACCAGTACCGGACCATCACACACGGTCACTGCGCTCCATATATATATATATATATATATGTGTGTGTGTGTGTGTGTGTGTGTGTGTGTGTGTGTGTGTGTGTGTGTGTGTGTGTGTGTGTGTGTGTGTGTGTGTGTGTGTGTGTGTGTGTGTGTACGAGTGATTAAACTCTCCATCTGCTACACTTGATGTTCCAAAAACAGCCAACTACACCCCTTTTGGTTCTTCAAAAATAGCGCGGATCGGGGGAATATGGGGTTTGGTTTGCTTCATCGAAAGTCACTTGATATAGAGTTGTATCCTTTTTGCGAATTAATGGTATGTGTTGCATGTACACACCTCTGCCCGGTTTGATATGAAGGTGTGAATAAGTTCAACTTTTGTTCTGGTCCTCGAGGGACTTGCAGTTATAAGTTTTGTGAGCTCCATGTGGTGTTGAATTGGAGGGGGTGATTAGTAGCTGCACCCCCGCTGGTTAGATCCTATGTCCACCACTGTAGTTATAATAACATTAACAAATAGATGATACTATCAAATGTTTGTGTCACGCTAGTTGTAGGTGGAAGGGGAAGAAGTGCAGCCACGAGGATTTCACGTTGACTTTAACTGACGCTGGAGTCTGCTATACATTCAATGCGCAGAAAAGCAATGAATCCTTTACCAAGTCTACTGGTAAAACACACTCACCCACACACACACACACACACACACACACACGCATACACGCACACACGCACACACACACACACACACACACACACACACACACACACACATGCACACACACAACCACGTCACTCTCATAAGACCTAGATTACAAATTTGATAAAGTGCACGGGGGAAGAAACTATTGCTTCAGCTATTTGCCTTTGCATTGAGATTCCGGAATCGCCTGCCTGATGGAAGTCGTTCCACAATGGTGAGCGAGGAAAGTGGCATTAGTCATGATAAACTAATATCTGATAGAGGGATGAAGTCACCGCCGATTATCTTGTATACAGTTTTCACCACTCTGTCAAGCCTGTTCTCACGCTGGTTGATGTTGCCAATCCACACTCATGTGGAGAATGTAAGAATAGTCTCAATAGTTTAGCGATAAATCTTAAAAAAAACTCTTTCGTCAAACCAAACGTTTTCAGCTGGCTTTTTGGACCTTCTTCGCGACTGTATCCGTGCTTTTTCTCCCACCTCAGGTCACTAGAGTGGATACTTCACAAGTGGTGTCTTTTCATTTAAATTAGATGAAATAAGTGAAATGAAACGATAACATACTTATATTATATTATATATATATATATATATATATATACACGTTTCTTTAACACCCGTTATGCGTAGGAAATACTCATGTTCTGCAGGAGTCCCGAACGGTTTACAACTTGTGGTGAACATAGAACAGTACGAGTACATGGATGGTCCGCGTGACGTCGTCGGACTAAAGGTCCTTCTACATGAACAAGGGTCCATACCACTTGTGCAGGACTTCGCTGATGCCGTCCCCGCAGGAATGAACACATTCGTTGCTGTAGACATAGCAAAAGTAAGATAAATGTATTGCTGCAATATTTCTTAAATATAACGCAAAAATCAATAAAACATACTGTCATAATTGGATCTCTTTTTAGACGGTCCAGAATAATATGTATTGTCGCATAGTTGTATACATATGTTCATAAATTATCTACTGACAATAAATAACTGAGCGATATTTTATAAGTATGTACATACACTGTTGTTCAGCAGAAATTACCAGGTTCCATGGTCGTTTATATTCGTCATTAGATATAAAAGCCATCCGAGACTTACGCAATTACTCCCCTCCACCAGTTCTTTGACCGGTTCTGGATTACGTATTATGATGTTTATCTCTTGAAAATATATTCAAACCTCTGCAACAATTGGATCCACGTTGGTGTGTATTTCCTATAGTGTTACTTTTGGAGAGGCTGTTGTTATGTTCCTACTAAACAAAATGTGTCATTATTATTAGTAGTAGTAGTAGTATTACTTAGAAGCTTGATATCAAATTAACACACTCTGCCAAACCCCGTGTATAAATCGCCCCCACCCCCATAGTTAAATGTAAAAAAATATATGTAACTGCCACTATTACTATGCACAGCTTATATACGATCGATTACTATTCATAACATAACTATTATCCAGTGCAGAAAATTAAGCAACGGCAGTTAGCACAGAACGTCCCTGGTTAAGTCTTATTATTTAGAAACGTTACATCAAATTAACATTATGACTTACTGTACAATATTTTTTAGCAGGACCCGGAAACAAACTACGTATATTATTAGAGAAAAGGTAAACATATTTAATAAAAGTCACTTGTGTCAGTAGTCATGGTACAGGGAGCTCTTTTCTATTGTCTCGGCATTTTACGTCAGGTATAAGTTCAGTTCAAATTGTGCCAATAAAGGTAATATCAAACAACATATGTGAAGAAACACATTTTCTTTGGTAGATGTTTCGACCTGGACATTGTTCACACGTGTTTCCCCAATTTGGATCAGATCGATCAACTGAACAGTAAAAATAAAACCGACGTGGCTGTGAAGTATACATCAACTTAGCAACCAACTGAACACTAAACAAACCGACAACAACGACGTTGCACTTTGTATAATCCGATTCTTGCATCTTTCGGCGTAAATCCTGGACACATCTTTGAAAGCTAATCAACTACATGCAACGATCATGATTCAAACGCTATAATATATTGTTAATTTGTTCTCTGCTAGGAGGTCAATTTGCCATCACCTCACGGTGATTGCGTGACCGACCAAAAGCTGCGCTTCTTTGACCACTACTCGCAGACGGCTTGCTTCAGGGAATGCATCACGAGCGTCGTTGTGAAAACATGTGGCTGCAGAGATATATACATGCCGCACCTTAGCCAAGGTTTATATAAGCATGTCGCTATATGGTTTCTTCTTTCCCTCGATGCGTGTTTTCATTTTTTATTATCTAAATCCATCTTTCACTGTGTTCTACCCTTCTGTGCTTTCCGATCGCTTCTTCTGTTATCGCCATCATGTCCAGCTGTCCGATCACCGAAAGTGGTATCGTTATTTAACTTTCACCCGCGCCCATAACATCTATTTCCGTCCAGTTACCAACGCGTCTATTCTTTGCTGATACTGGTAGATTAACTTTTTATATTTGCCTGTGTCTCTGGCCAGAAAGAAGTTAACTTCCCCATCTTCGTCAAAAATGGTGCGCAAAACAGTTTTGCATTTGTTGCTTTAGGATCAACCTTAATTGATTAAGTACTTCTGCATGGTCCATAACTTTTTGCTATTATCTATTTCGTCCCCACATTTCAATGCCTCTTCTCCGAAGAAAGAACCGATGATCAATACGTCATGACTGCTGGTTGTGACACTGCTCAAGGCAAAAAGGAACAAATCTTTGAAGTGTAACAATTTAATTTTACGGACTCGATAGTGACCTGCTGCAGCTATTACCAAACTTTAAACGTTGTGTTGTTGTACTTTGTGTAGCCAACCCAATTATCGTATATTCGGCGACACGGCACCCGCTATACCTCTACCATAAATTCCGTCTCCCTTAAAGAGAACGTCATTGAACGTTTAATGTAAATTACATTTTATACTTGACTGGTTTCAGATGATTCACCGGTGTGCACCGTTGCACAGTACACACGCTGCCTCTTACCAGCAGTCGGTAAGTCTTTACAAGAAACCTTTTATTGTACTTTATGAATATTGCCATCGAATGTATTTATAATGTACGCAAGGCGGCAGGAGATGTCTAGCAAAACTAAATTGAGACTATACAATAATAACGTCTTCAATGTACTTCACTATTGCTGAGAGTGCTGGAAACTGAAGAAAAAAAACTTGAGACCTTCCAGAATAAGTGTCTCCGGAAGATTATAGGGGTATTGTTGCCCAACTATATCACCAATGAGCAGGACATGTGCATAAAATTACCGAAGACTGTTAAGAAAACATGGAAAGCAGAAGAGAGTGAAAAACGACGCTGAGGAAGACCAATGATAAGATGAAATGCATGAAACGGGACTTTCGGAGGGCGTATGTGAATTGCCGTAAATTAACGTACTTTCCATGTATTTATGCAAATCATTACATTTTATATTGGATATCCTGAATCAGTTATTAATTGTTACTATGATTCAGTCGTTCAATTTTTTAGATTTTTATTTTTAAAACGATAGCCTATGTGCTAATGTGAATTAGTCAGAATTCATTCCGTAGTCAATCATTTTATGTGTAAAAATGTTGAACACTTTATGGAAAACCCACCGCGGGCATAGTAGCAGTGTTCAGCAAATAAATAAGCGCAGTGGCTGCGTGTCGATCGCAGTGGCGCTGTGTTTTGAACATCGGACTCTCAATAGAGAGAACCCAGGTTTGAATACTACGCTGTCATGTCGAATGTTGGGGAAGGTCGTTCACTCCTCATTGCTCCAGTTCTCTCAGGTGTATGAATGAGAACCTGGTTATATACAGTGGTAGATATTCGTGTACGACCAGTCTTCGTGCATTCGCAGCGTGACCGAATGCTTCCCAGAGAAGTCAATACGGTGTTCTAACGTAAGGGTGTGTCAGAATGTAAAGCGTAAAGCGCTTTGAGCAGTCCAAACGACTGGATACTTCGTTATATCAGAACTATCTTTTTTTCAAATAGAACCACTGTAAACTAAAATTTGCGTTTGTTTCAGAGTCGTTCACAAAGAATCTGTCGACAAGCTGCGACTGCCCCAAGTCATGTGATGTCACTCATTACAGAGCGTCAACGAGCTACGCTTCGGCAAATCAGAGAAAATGTGGTCGATTTGGTTTGACGAGTGATTTGCTACGGAGATTGGGAGAGCATTTGAACAAGTCGATGGACACTAGAGAGCATATTGTAACAGAAAGACGCCGAGCCAACATAGAAGAGACAACAAAAGCGCTTGGAAATGTCCTCTCCCTGGATATGGGACTTGGATATGTAGACCATAGCATAATGGGCATTATAGAATTGTACGTTCACGACAACGTTGGTGAGACCATCAATTATTTCATGGAAATAGGATTTCAGAAAATGGAAGACATCTTGCGGTATGGCTTTATTGCTGCATGGGATAAAATTAGTGTGTATCAGAGTATATCTACTTCGTACGAACTTTCTCAAATAATTCAACGTTCTTCAGAGAGGTTTGACCAAGAAACGTGGCGAGCGGCTGTTAGATTGCGTCTTAAAGAAAAGCTCATTGCATCAAAGAGAACGTTGCATAATCTAGACCGAGTGCACAGCGCCTACTGTGACGGTGTTCCGTTGATGTCGTTCTTGGCCACTCCCTGTGGCCGCTACGACTCTTGCTATTTAAATGCATTGTTTAATCAGAGCGCAGAAGTAAATGAGACGTTCACTCGCCTTAGAAGACACGTCACAAAATATATAGATCATATTGATACACTGGTATATTTATTTGACAAGGACACTGAAAACGCGAAAGCAGATTATCTGGAGGAGTATCTCGAAGACATCAACGATGTCGCTAACATTTCAGCCGCATATGTTTCCGATCTGTTTCAGTATGAATCTCTCGTGATACAACAACCGCTTGAACGCCTTTTCACAGCAAAACGTAAATTCTTAGATTACAAACAACGGATCTCTGCTATGGATGATAGTAACCGACATGACGTTGTCCTTCTCAAGGTTACATTGACAGAAATATTTGCGCTATTTAGAGAATTCAATGATGTAGATTCCGATGGCATCGTTGCGGTGTACTTGCAAAATCTGACAGAGGGCCTATTCGTTAGCAAACGTGAACTTGCCGAAACCTTTATGTCGGAAAGTATAACGCAAGTATTGTCAAAGCTGACAGCGTATTATGGTTACGTTTCTCAGCTCCTTCAACATTACAGGCGGCGTTTCGAGGACGTGAACAATTTGGATTGCGACCTGAATGTGGCCGTCTCCAAGGAACCTTTACTGCAGGCACTTTTTGCTAACTTGTTTGATCGGTACGAGAAGGTGAATACTTCAGAGAAAGAAGTCATGGACACTTGTTTCAAACTTGCCGACCGCCTCGGAGTCAAACACACGTTAATTTATGGGCCCGTATATGTAGATGAGCAGGGAAATATGTGGAGGAATGGATGCCCTCTAAAGTATTTAAGAATTTGGAGAGACATCACTAAAACAGCATTGACGGTCTACATTTGGTTAAACAACTTGTCTTCGTTTAGAACCAAGCTGGAGAATTTCCTTCATGACACCCAACTTGACGGAAACTTTTATAGGTAATGTGTTACTACCTTTATTTGTACCTTTACCTTTGTTGATCTACAAATTATTGTCTTATTTCGTTTCTGCAACGTAGTCTGTTTTGGCTGGTGTTTTTGATCTTTTCACGTGCTCTCAAACCTCAGTATTTCTTGTTCGGCTGACATACTCCGTTGTTTGGGAATTATAATATTTTCATTAATACGTTTCTGTATTAAGCAACAAATAACGGCAGACGTTCCCACATGGCACAAACAAATAACGCTAGAATTATCCCTATATGGGATCTCTCGGCAGGAGTTATTTTTTCATGAACGTGTAACGAATACTGTTCCGTTATTGGCGCAAAGTTTCCAATGTCGTCAATTTTTATTATCAGTGGGCGACACGTGATCCGCCTGTGAAAAAAACACACAGAACATTGTAAATGAAGATATGTTTATTTCATATCCATAACTAATGAATTATTATCGTGTAATCGTATTTAATAAGTGTAACATTTGAAACATGAAAGCGGGAAATCTCCCATCATTTAGGTAAACTCCGACTATCTGAGGAACTGTCCAGGAGAATGTTCAGTATTGAAAGAAATGTTGATGTGCCTACTTTTCTCGTCCATTGTTGATGTAATTTAAACGTTTCCTTTGTGGATGCTTTGGGTGGGGTGCCCTACCCTACTTAACTGATTGTTTTTCCTCGTGAACTAATAACTTTGTTTGATTATATTATAGGCTCTGATATCCAGTTATAATACCTCGTGAGAGGCTTCGTATATCCAACCTATGGTCCCCATTAATATACCTAAGTTGTTTAAATTGTCCTTGTTTATATATCTTCTAAATTATGCACCAGAAGCAGGCACTTCATTGGATAAATTGACGCCGATATGATATACTATTTTGGTTTTCTGGAACAAACGGCGATTGCTCTGAGTAATTATGCTGTCGTGTTCTTCTTGTACTTTTATAAATAACAATCCTACACTTAATTGCACAGTATATTCCATTTATGCTTATACTACATATTTTTATCAATTATACTCTTAAAGCAAAATATATCTTTTTGAAATATCCCATATGTGACTTTACCTTGTAGTTGTAGTCTTTGGTTAGCGTAGCACACCAGTTTCTTCAGTACATATTATGTATGACGTCACATGTACTAAGGACAAATTAAATTGTTTGCCTAAAAATGAATTATCATGAAGAATGTACAGTAATTATATTGTTCAACCTGAACGGACTACTAGCGCAAGACGCCTGTGCAGCAACTTGTATACGTCTGGCACGTTATCTGGGCGCATACTTCTCGCACAGGACATGTTTGGATCATGACAACTTGACCTTTGTGTTTCAGTCGCAACTTCGTAGAGTTGAACATTTATATACGAGACCTGCGAATCGAGCAACGCGAACAGCAGAAGGCCTATCTTCTGATTGACTTACTAAGTAAGGCCCTTTTGTGTTATTACGGGGGGAACTTAAACCTAGCACAGCGCTACCTACACTTGTGTTAGTTACACTTTGTAATGTGTTTGTAATTCTTTAAGTCAGCGCTGTTTTGGCAGGCAAGGAAACTATATAAATAGGTGCGTTTTCTCGCCGTGCAACGTCGCGAAGATTCAGTTAATTATATATACATGTATATATATATATTTGTATATATATATATATAATATAACCTTGAATACTACTGATTATTTACTATGCATTATATATATGTTATGCGTTGCAACTTGATGAGAGAAGTCTCATAAATAATTGTTTACATCACATATATTGCCTCTCTTTAAACTATATTGATACGGGCATGAATTGATACCACTTATCTCTTCTGTTTTGTAAAGTTTCAGAGATTTTTTCCGATATTCACATCTATCCGATTTTTAACACAACTTAGCACAGAAACCTAGTTGGTGAATAAACAAGTTCCCCTTACCCCCGTGTCTTACAAAGGATGGATGAAATAACTATATTTTCACTAATATATACCGATATTATATATATAATATCGCTATAAATATATATATATATATATATATATATATATAATGATATATATATATATATAGACTTGTGTATAAACATATATACATACACGTATATATAATACATACACATACATAAAAAAAAAACACACACACACACACGCACACACACACACACACCCTCTCACACACACCCACACACCCACACACACACACACACACACACACACACACACACACACACACACACACACACACACACACACACACACACATATGTATATAACGCAGATAAATCAATACATATAACACATGCATCTTTAGTGTAAAACCCCACACCGGGTATTGTTATTATTATTGCGCTTGCCTGTTATAGGCGACATCGGCGGAACACTGGGACTGCTTATTGGGGCGAGCGTCATAACCCTCCTCGAAGCTGTCGATGTGTTCGCTAGCCATTTGGCCATCAGACGGCGCAACGAGCACGAGTCGAAACTAAAAACGGCGAGATATGATATTCATCAAAATAAAGCAGTAATATGTGAGGAAGTATGCGATAGCATGGGCGGCAATGAAACTGATACGTCCAACTAGAAGATATGAATAAATGTAAACAATATAACGCAATCTAGCGGAAAATACTACCTGAGGTTAGGAACAAATGTCAATCTTTACTGACGCTCGCAAAGATCACGTTTAAACATTTGGAGTCAACTCAGCACGTGTTTTAACCAACATATATTTGCATCAACTATATAACTA
>CM034534.1:19227815-19300315 GCA_020002185.1 Paraescarpia echinospica
AGTGTGTGTGTGTGTGTATGTGTGTGTGAATGTGCGTGTGTGTGAGTGTGTTATTATGTGTGTTTGTGGCGTGTCTGCGATAGCGTGTGTAAGTTAGTGTATGTGTATGCGTGTGTGTTTGTGTGTGTTTATGTGTGTGTGTTTGTGTGTATGTGTATGCGTCTGTGTTTATGTGTTTTTGTGTGTATGTGTGTATTTGTGTGCGCGTGTGTGTGTGTGTATGGTGTGTGTGTTTTATATGCGTGCCTTTGTGCGTTGGGCGTGTTTGTTTGTCTGTGTATTTGTGTGTGTGTGTGTGTGTGTGTGTGTGTGTGTGTGTGTGTGTGTGTGTGTGTGTGTGTGTGTGTGTGTGTGTGTGTGTGTGTGTGTGTGTCTGTGTGTGTGTGTGTGTGCGTGCGTACTTTTTTTGACTTTGTGTGTGCGGAGTGTGTGAGTGCATGTTTGCGTGAGTGTGTGCGTGTGTGCGTGTGTGCGTGTGTGCCTGTGCGTTAGTGTGCGCGGGTGGGCAGTAACATTTCATGTACTGATTGAAGATGTAATTTGCTTGACCGCTCAGCTTACAAAATGCTTTGCAGGATGTCCACCCGTGTTCAGATATTTCACTCTGATTACTGTATATGCCCAACTGTAATTTCTTTGTGTCATTTAGTCTACTTTGTATTATCTGAAACATCTCTGCTTTACACATCTTCCTCAGATAAGGTGGCAAACTCCCGCACCCATACAGTACACTATTTTGTTGCTGTTATGTCATTCGTGACAGTAGCAGTCTCTTTGGTTGGTATTATCACATTGTTTGCTTTAAAGCACACAAACATTTAGATTGGGAACCATGCGTTTGAGACAACTGACAATTGGCTGAAATCTGATAATTGTGAAATCAATGCTTTCCAGTAGGTAAATAAGGTATGGTCGAATGTGACGACCTGGGAGATATGGTATTGCCTTGCCTAATCTGACACAAACGTCAGTGTAGAGTAGATGCAGGATGGACTACTGAGATCAAGGTCAGTCATTGGGAGGGACATTACAGAAGCCTGCTATGGGTGATGGACATGATGCAGCGTCTATATCTTACCGGACGACGCTGGCGTATTGGAGCGAAGAAGTCGGGAGCTCTACTAAATAACATGAACTCTAACTAGATCTGCAAATGTCTTATCGTAGTAGAGCAGCTGTTTAAATATCTTCTGGCTTATATCTACTAGTTTACAACTGATGCAGGTATTTTTATTAATAACTTTTTATACATGTAAGGTTTGCGGGAAGACCATGCAATATACGAAACCCACAGTGTCAGCAACATAATAAAGACTGACAGTCGATACATGTGTACGTTGCCATGTATACACCACATATACACCACATATACACCACATACACAACAACACAACATATGCGGCGGCAAAAAACAACGATCGATACGACGCTATGTGTATAACAAAATAATACAAACGTTATCATACCCTGTAGAATCGAGTACAATTGAATCCTGCCACCCAGCGACCTTGAAAGAACCAAACGGCTGTATTTGATAAAATCTTGGATTGTAGATTGGTTTGGACGACGCAAAATATGGTTAAGATTTTGGCCATCCTAGTCTGCCTCACCCTAAACCCGACCCTGTCTGATAGTAAAGATGTGGCAACATATATTGGTATTTAACAGCCATCTTGTAATTATGCAAATGACCTTTATTCCAATAAAATATTGTATGACATTAGAAATTCATCCTTATATCAATAACCTTATTCTATTATTTGAAATCACCCACGTATATCACTGATTGCTGGTGGCCATATTAGTTTGATGCAAATTAGAAAAACTTCCCGTGTAGACCTCGGTGGTGCCGTGCACAGAGCATCGGACTCTCAGTCGAGAGAACCCGGGTTCGAATCCTGTGCTGCCGTGTCCAACCTAGGGCAAGTTCGTTCACTTTACGTTGCTCCAGTTCACTCAGTTGTATGAACGATTACCTGTCTGTGGACAGTGGTAGATATTTGTGTAGGAATTGTTTTCGCG
Organism: Paraescarpia echinospica; assembly: GCA_020002185.1. NCBI lineage: Eukaryota > Metazoa > Annelida > Polychaeta > Sabellida > Siboglinidae > Paraescarpia > Paraescarpia echinospica. Next base: position 19,229,838 of record CM034534.1, read on the forward strand.
CACTAATTGCAGAGTAGCTATATACTTCCCAAAAAGTCGAGGTGTTCGATTGAATAGGTATGCCAGGGAGGAGATTGTAAAGTGCTTTAAGCAGTCCAAGGCACTGGATACTGCGCTATATAATAACTTAGCTTGATCTTTACTTTTTCCCCTGCAGGGAAATCTTAGGACTTCAAGCACATACACACACACACTCGCGCGCGCGAGAACACACACGAGTATGCATGCAAGCATACCACACTACGTGACCCATATTCAAATTAGCAATACACCTCAGAAGGTAACACCGTGGAATGATGCGATTTAATCTGACAAAACACCATGCAGTCTAACTTCCTTCACGATTTCCTAGCACTTGTAATGTTTATTTGCTTTATATTTACGTTACCAGAAGGAGTAGGCATTAAAATATATAATTCGAAAATGTATCCCTTAAAATAATATAAACCATAACAGCAGTTGTTGCAATTACTGGACAATAACTGCTATCTGCTAATCACAAAGATATGACCGTGCATCGCGTCGGCCATTTAATCTGCGTCGACGGCTATGTCATATAACATTGTGCGCACCTTATTTATTTGTTCCCCAGCTGCGCCCGTTTTCTCGCTGCGAATAGTGTCTAGTTTGTTTGCATGGCTCAGTCTCGCACTGACACTGAGCAGAAGGTCTGGAGGCCAGGACATGCAAATAGAAAAGCCGGACGACAACATAGATAACTCGAATCAGAGAAATTAACTTTGGTATCGCGCCTGGCAGGCGTTTTGTAAAAACTACTTACTGGTCTACTCATAATGTTTAGATCAATCAATCCTCCTTCATTGCAATCAAGCAGTAACGATATATATATACATCAAAACTGTTAATTATTCGTTAACTATGGAATAGTTTATATTATATTATGTGAAAACAAGACGATTTGGTAGTTTCTTGATCAACTGACAATGTGTGGAATGCCAGATTGGATGTAACATAGACCTACCTATGAAGCGTTGCATCTGATCGCTAAAACGCGACAGCATCGTACGGCCGATATATAATGATAATACATTGATACACAATACATAACTGACATAGCAGGGGCCGGCAACCCTTTTGAATGGAGGACCAAATAAATCACGTGAACTAGGTCAGCTTGTCACACATTTATTTCTCAATATCACTTGCCCAATCTTCGTGGAAACTGGTGCTTCGTGTTGTGATCCGTATGTATAGTAGGCCCTTTCCCCAACTGGGATAGTTCAGAAGTACAGACATCTAGTGAGGAAGCTAAAGAAGACTTGAGTGGAACAGGTTATTCTCTCAGAAATTTTGCCAGTAATGGTAGGAACGGGGGCAACATACAGAAACTGTAAGAGGATGGCGATCAACGCACTAGTTGAGCAGATGTGTGAAGAAGAGGGCGTGGGATTCATAGATTTATGGGGGTACTTTGTTGGGAGAGAAGATATGTACATGAGAGATGGCCTCCATCTAAGTGGGAAGGGGGCAGCAGTATTCTCAGATAATCTGCTGCGATATGTTGACAGTGGGACAGGTTGCATCTATTTAAACTAAATTCGCAGGGGGGACTTGCAGAGAAGCCTGAAACTGGAGGCATAGATAAAGACAGCAAAAATAATTCAGCAAAGAACAGTCTGGAAAACTGTTCTGAAGCTGGATATAAATGTGTTTGTTTAAATGCAAGGAGTATAGTAAACAAAAGAAATGAACTAAACATTATGGTAGAAGGTATTGACCCTCACATAATAGGTATAACCGAATCATGGGCCACCACCGATATATCAGATGCCGAATTGGGACTGACAGAATATGTAATGTTTAGGAAAGATAGAATAGGAAGAAGGGGAGGTGGAGTTATTTTATATATTAAAGAATCTATCCAGGCTTATGAAATAAAATTAGACAGAGAAGCAGATTGCGAAGAAGCTGTTTGGTGTAACATAGTTACAGGAAACTCAACGTTAAAGGTTGAATTAGTTTATCGAAGTCCAAACATAAGCATAGAAGAGAATGAAAAAATACAAAACGCTATAAGGGAAGTGAGCAAACGGGACTGTGTTATTATGGGGGATTTTAACCATGGGCATATAAAATGGGAATCTCTACAGAGTATGGGTAGTGAGGACCACAAGTTTTAGTTTTAGTACAAGACAGTTTCCTTCCTCAGCATGTGCTAGAACCAACCAGGGGAGAGAATGTGTTAGACTTAGTTTTGTCCTCACAGAATGAATTAGTTGACAATGTTAAATTATATGAGCCTCTGGGAAGTAGTGATCACAACCAGATACAGTTTACCATCACAGTCAAATCAGAAAGAAGTAATAAAAAGCAGTTAAGGAGAAATTTCCACAAAGGGAGATATAAGGAAATGAGGAAATATTTAGCAAATATAGACTGGAATAACACACTGAAGAATAAGACAGCAACAGAATGCTGGAATATCTTAAAGAATGAAATAGTGTGCATCGTAGATAAATGTGTTCCCTTCAATAAACAAGGGAAACGGACCAGAAAGAAATACTTATCGAAAGAAGCCATTAGATAAATTAAGTATAAACAAATGATGTGGAAGTCATATAGACGTACTGGAAATGACGAAGACTACAACATTTATAAAGAAGCACTAAACCAAGTTACAGCTGAAATTAAAAATTTAAAGAGAAGCTATGAACATAAATGAGCTTGCAATATAAAACATGACAACAAGAGTTCTTATCCGTATGTTCGAAGCAAACAGAAAGTTCAGGATAAGGTCGGTCCTCTAGAAGATAGTGCTGGAAACATAATATCAGAAGGATTCTTAATGGTAGAAGACCTGAATGAGTATTTTAGTTCAGTGTCTACCAGAGAAGACATTAGTTTACTGCCAGTACCAGAGGCTAAGTTCAAGGGGGCAGAATCAGACTATTTAAGACAGTTAATTGTAACCCCAGAAATGGTAGCTAAGAATATTAGGGCTATGAAGGATACTAAATCACCTGGAGTGGATGGTGTTCCACTCAAACTACTATTGGAAATTGTAGAACAAATTAGCACACCGCTTGCAACAGTTTTCAACTTGTCATTAGAAGAGGGAGTGGTTCCTTTAGAATGGAAAGAAGCAAGCATTATACCGTTATTTAAAAAAGGTTCGAGAAACAAGTCAAATAATTATAGACCAGTTAGTTTAACATCGGTGATTTGTAAATTATTAGAAAGACTAATTAAAGATTACATGGTGGATTTTCTTGTTAAACATAACTTGATGAACCCATCTCAACATGGGTTTCTAAAAGCGAGGTCATGCTTAAAATATGTTATGTTTTTTGGAAGATATCACTAAGTGGGTAGATGATGGATCACCAGTAGATATCATCTACTTAGATTTTCAAAAAGCTTTCGACAAAGTGCCACATCAAAAATTACTGCTTAAACTAAAGGCCCATGGCATAGGAAATGGTATAATTAACTGGATAGAAAAATGGCTGATTGACAGAAGACAACGTGTAGTAGTTGATGGGGAGGCTTCAAACTGGAAATCAGTTTTGAGTGGGGTTCCACAGGGATCAGTATTGGGACCTATATTATTCTTAATATATATAATAACGATTTGGACGATGATGTAGCTAGCAATGTGTTGAAATTTGCAGATGATACAAAAGTGTTTAGAAGGATTAAAAGTTATGGAGATAGACAGCATTTACAAGATGACCTTGACAGGTTGATCAAATGGTCTGAAAAGTGGCAAATGTTGTTCAATTTTGGGAAATGTAAATGCCTTCACACAGGTCATGGGAACGAATATGTAGAATATACAATGGGGGGAACTGTACTAAGTACTACTGTAAAAGAGAAAGACTTAGGGCTGACAATTATTGCTGACATGAAGGTTTCAGAGCAGTGTGGAATTGCAGCTTCAAAAAGAAATCAAATCCTTAGATTGATTAGGCGCGCTGAATTGCGCTGAATTGTTCTGAGTCCATGATGGCTTTGATCAGCATGTCGGTGAATGTTTGTGTTTTTAGTAGTTTGTTGATAATGCTTTCGCTGATGGATGTTGCAATGTTCTGGATTGTATCCTCGTCTTTTAGAAGAGCTAACAACGCATCTCTCAATGTGTGTCCCTCTAAAGGCTGTGTACGCCCAGTGTCGGCGTCAACTCCACGGTCATCTAGGGACGTCTTGGTGCTTGGTTTTCGGGGCAGTGTTTTCAGTAGAGCGTAACAATTGAAGTCGTGTGCACTGTGGTGTAGTGACACCGGGGGGGTCCAATTTCCCGCGTATTCGAATCAAGTTGAGCGATATTGCGATATGAAGTTCGTTTATTGCTCTCACGAGCGTGCAAATGTTTTTTTTAATCAATTTGTAGTTTTACAAAGACGGCTTCACGCTGCACTTCACATCATATACAGACAAGCATCATCAGCCATTAATCGAATTTTTCAGTACCTTTTGGCAAATTGCAGGAGGTGTCTACTACACGTCTGCTTCCATCGACGCCTAGCGGCATTTTGAGTAGCGTGTCTACTTGGTTATGTTAACGTTTTCCTAGACGATTTGTATTTCCGGCGCCAAACTTTCACGGATTAATATACTACCCATCGAAAGAAATGTAATGCCTTTGTTTTTTTCTCGAAATTCTCCTTATGTTAAGGGTTCTCAGCTTTGATTGGGTAAATGTAAAACGTAACTTCCAGCAATCGTAGAAACCACATGCCTGACGAATACGTCGGGAAATCTGCCCCTGCGTCTGTACGTATACCGTCGGAGAGCAGGTACGCCATCTGACATATAACATTTAACTATGTGGACGTTTTTATTAGAAAACATACGTAGCAATTGTAGGGAAAGGCAGTGTTGGTTGAGCTAGTTTTCATTAGCTTCACTATCCACGATAACATTATATTCCTAAATCAAAATTGTGTTACTCACATAAACTGTGATTATTTAACCAGATTTAACAAAATTGCCACCTAGAGAATTAACTCTATATGGCAGGTGGATAAGGAAGCGCTTTGGCTTATCGACAGTCCAACACTTTTATCTACTTGTACCCCGCCCTTCTGAGGTATGTGTCGATTTTATTTTTAAACATATTCACGCTACTAACACGCACACAATCAACATATGTTCCACTCATCTACAGTCCTTTGTGAAAATGAGAACTTTCTTATATATAATCTACGTTGCTCCTTTACTAATGTAACTTTATGTTCCTTAGTCCTTCTATCTTTCATTACTGAGAAAAAATATTGATATCAATATTTTCATAACCATTCAATATTTTAAACACTTCTATCTGATCTCCTCTCAATCTCTAGTGTTGTTAATCCACATTCTTTTAGACGTATGTTATAACTAAGATCCCACAGTTTTGTTATCAACTTAGTCGCTCTCCTCTGTACTCTTTCTGGCATATATATATCCTTCTTGCGGTATAGCTTCCACGCTTGTATACTATATTCAAAAAGAAGCCTAACTATTGTTTTGTACAGCGGTAGTATTAGTTCTTTGTTCCTTGAACGCTATATTTCGCCTAATTAATCCAAGGAATTGATTTCCTTTTGAAGCTGCAATTCCGCACTGCTCTGAAACCTTCATATCAGCACTAATGGTTAAGCGTAAGTCCTTTTCTTTTACAGTATTACTTATCATATTACCCCCCCCCTCAATTTGTAGATCTTTTGTAACAAATAAAAATGTGTCTAACACGAATAGTTCAACTAGCACTATGTGTGGGGTAAGTTGTGCCACAGTGCGTGATAAGTTGAGCCACAGTTGGTAAATGCTTTAGTTTTTAGCCTTCTACTAAAATGTAATAGTAACTCGGCTAACGCAAATAAGATATATACCCAATGGGTACACAAAAATCGCTGACAAGTCAAAACATCTAATTAATAAATCAACACACTTACTTACTTACTTACTTACTTATCCTCTTCGTGCCGTCAGGCAAATTTTTTCAAAATCTACAAAACTGACATATACTTTCTCTGCCATTCGTTGCATTGTTTTAGAATGTTCCTCAAAGTGAAGATGTGTTCGGTTGTTCCTCCCCTTTTGTGAAGCCTGCTTGTTCTGGACGGAAAAACTTAACTACTGTTTTTTTCATTCGTGTCATGATGATCTTAAAGAAAATTTTGCTTGGTATGGAGAGTAGAGTAATTCCCCTTCGATTTCTACAGTGTGCTTCTTTGGTAACTTGATTATTCTCACATTAGACCAGTCATCAGGCAGTTTTTCTTTTTCCCATATGTTGATGAAGAGAGGGTGTATTATATCAGCTGCCGTTTCTGGGTCTACTTGAAAACGTCTGCACATGTTCCATGAGCTTTGCTTTCCCCCAGTGTGGCTATTGCGGCTTTAATCTCAACCTTCGTATTTGGGGGTCACTTCTAATTCCAGATCTATTTCCGCAAGCTGGATGTCTGCTGTCAGTTGTGGGTCTGTTAAATATTTCATTGAAGTGTTCTGTCCTACTTCTTTCTTTTTCCTCTTCATTGGTCAGCAGCCGTCCGTCTTTGTGCATGACTGGGGGGTTGAACTTGTAGTTAGCGTTTCCACAAATCTGTTTAGTTATCTTGTACACAGTGCTCATCTCATGCCTGGAAGCAGCTGTTTCAGCTTTGTTTGCATGTTCTTCTAAATGCTTCCTTTTGTCACTTTTAGCTGACTTCTTAACAGGTTTGTTCACTGTTTTGTATTCGCAAACTTTCTTTCAGTCTTTCAGATTTGTTTTGTCCAATGACGATTTTTAGTTGCTTTCTCTCTTGTATGCGCTCCCATGTTTCCGCTCTAATCCACTCTTCGTGCTGTCGAGTTTTAATGCCCAGTTGTTGATGATTTCCCACTTCTTTTGTATTTGATCAGATGCATCTGTTTCTTCTTCCAACACTTCAAAACTGTTTTGTAGCTTAACAGTGAAAGTTCTAGCTTGTATCGTATTCTTTAGCAGGTGTACATTAAATCGTTCTTGGCCTGTCCGTTTGCAGAAGCTTGTTTTTCTGAGCTTCAGCTTGACTGTTGGCTGAAGTAGACGATGACTACTGCCAAAATTGGCACCTCTTCTAACATAGACATCAAGTAATGATCACCGTCATTTGCCATCATAATGTGGTCGATTTGGTTTGAGTCCCGTGCATTTTGGGGAAATCCAGGTCAGTTTGTGGATATCTTTGTGTGAGAACAGGGTTCCTCCTATCACCATACTGTTCAAGCCACAAAAGTCACATCGCATCTCACCAGTCTCATTTATGGTACTACATCCTTGACTGCCTATGGTTCGTTCTCTTCCGACCTTTGCATTCAGGTCGCCCATGATGATCAAAACGTTGTGTGCAGGCACTCTCTTCTTCTCGGCTTGCAGCATCCTATAGAAGGCCTCTCTCTCTCATCCAGTTCTTCATCATTGGCTGGCGAGTAATATTGAATAATTGTAAGTTTGCCGTTAGCATTGACTGGTTTCCATTCTATCAATGTATTGTCAATTCCTTTCTTGAGTATTAGCGCCACTCCTGCAATATGACGGTTGTTGTCTCTGCCATAGAACAAGATTGTCTCTCCTGTCGGGGTGATATGTTTCCCAAAACCTGTCCATCTGGCCTCTCTGATTCCAAGGATGTATAACTTGTATGATTTCAACTGATTTATAATGTGTGCTGTTTTTGCTGTATCGAACATTATCCTGACATTCTAGTTCCCAATCTAGAGTTTGTTTTTTGCATCAAGTAAGCTTGTCTTCGCGCTACTAGCTTCCTTGCGACTTTCACCTGCATCGGTCATACCGGCTTGGTGCCTCAAGCTTCCATGGTGGCTGGGATCTGTTGATATTCTTTTACGAGTTTCTGTAACAAGCTGTTTTTTACGAGGTAGGTTTGTTAAACCTACGCTCAACCCCCAACCTGGAGGGCCAGGAGATATATTTTAGTCTAACTTCTACCCCTTAGCCTATCCGGTATGGGTGATCCTTCCAGGAGTACAATTAAGACTCCCACCGGCGTAGCTCGCAGGGGCAAGGATGCACACAAGCTCTCTTGGGGAGACATATAATTAAGATAACATTAATGTCCCATTGCAACCACGGTGTAGTCAGCTGCATGTATGATGCTCTGTAGCTATCCGATGTCCCGATTTCCCAATTCTCATGAACACATTAATTATATGATGTATTTCTCAGTAAACAAATAACATCTTCATTCCTCACCAAATAGTTAACTACCCCCCTGCATGACTCAACTAGCCACATGTCAAGATTAAGTATATTATAACCAATTTCCCAATAATTATAGAATCAATTAAACAAATTCTTACCAATACATAGTTAAACCATTTGTAATCGTTAGGACAGTAAAGCATAGGGACATGCATTGATACTTTACACATTAGCAAATATTAATTACAATCACCAACGGTTTCATTAAACAACAAAAAACGTACTTTTAGCTTCTATTTGAGGATTATTGTGACAATTGTCACATGATCTATGTCAACCATGGTCTAATAACATGTTCTATCACTTATTGGAACCAAACAACTGTCACTGCTGTAGTTTTCGGGGAAACATGGGTGGCTCAAGTAACCCAGTGACTCAATTAACACTACCTTCCCCTACACTCGTAATATCTACGGATTACCTTTTGTAATTACTGTGTGCAGCAATTGCAATAAAGACTGCCACTCAAGAATCGGCCTCTACAGCCACAACAGAGGCTGCCCATCCAACATCTGATCTTTGACACCAGGACGCAGATCCATAGTTTTATGAGACTGCAGTATGCCTACTAATTACAACGTACTATTATTTGCAAAGCTACGCGTAAAATTTACATTACATAAACCATTCATTGTCGTCAGCGTGTATGACCTGTATTACTTTCTGTCACGTAACATCGACTAGGTTGCTGGACACCATGACTTACACGCTTACACAGTACGTCTACCCTCAGGCCAATAACACAACAATAAGAATATTATTTGAAAATTATACACTATCACGACCAGGACCTATCGATGGACGTGAACTTTACTTTCTGTGCGACATAAGACATTTTCAACATACAACGAGTATTACAGCAAGTGCATGACGCGGTTGTTTCTGGTTCTACATTTGACGTGCGCTTAAACAATCGCGTGTATGCGAGCGGATGTATGTGAACGAATAGTATTTGCGCACCTACTGCAATGAGGTTGAGCGCATCCCCGAGAAGTCAGAATCAGAATCAGAATAATTTATTCGACCATGAAATACATATATTATATACAGCAAATAAATGTAAAGCAATGTACGGTCAGATAGATTCTCATTAAGGCATTATGCATGCCGGTAACACAATAGCCACCCTGTTGTTAAATGTATAATTGTAATACAAAGTTATAATATATAAATGATTATTGTATTAAATGTGACTTTATAAGTAATATGCATTAATTGACAGAGTTTAACACTAACTCTCTTATTCACTAACATTAGCTAACTACTAACACTAACTAGCACCAAACAGACTTTATAAGTAATATGCATTAATTGACAGAGTTTAACACTAACTCACTTATTCACTAACATTAGCTAACTACTAACACTAACTAGCATCAAACAGACAAAGATAATACACTAGAATAATAATATATAAATTACACTAATGTTAAAATAAAATTGACATACATTCTATAGTTAAACATTATTAAACTATTTATTTTAAAAAAAAAACAGTTAGCCACCAATTAACAACACCAATTAATACTAATTAACTGTATAATAGCCCTACTAATATTTATTAAAAGAAAACACAAATACTTAACACTAAAATTTTTTCTAAAATACTAACAGATAGTGTTCGAATGAACAGGTCTGTCAGGGTGAAATGTAAGTACACTTTGCTAAATCCTATGGAATGAATATCACGCTATTCGAAAACATACCTTTACCTTAGTTGTATGTCGAAGGGAATGCAATGCACCCATGAAGATTTCACGTTGACTTTAACAGACGCTGGAGTCTGCTATACGTATAATGCGCGGAGAAGCAATGATTCCGTTACCACGTCTACTGGTAGCTATATAATATTTACAACATAATATTCTTTGTTTATCCATTTAATATATATGTGTGTGTGTATGTATCCTTCAGAGGGAATACATCACTTTTGCCTCATGGAATGTAATAACACTTAAACAAACATACAAAATGAAAGAACTTGAACATGAGATGGAAAGATATACATGGCACCTCCTTGGACTATGTGAGACCAGGTGGAAGAGCTGTGGTGAAGTACAAACAGATGAAGGAAATACATCCGACTACAGTGAAGAAAATGACAAACATGTAAAGGGAGTAGGATTCCTTGTTAACACAAAACATAAAGAACTCGATACTATGGTGCCACCCAACATCCAGCAGGCTCATAACCATCCGCATTAGAGCAACACCTTTCAACATCACGGTGGTACATGTCTATGTCCCAACATCGGTTTATGATGATGAGCAAGTGGAAGAATTCTACAATCAACTCCAGGACATCGTCATCGGGGTAGACAAGTGGGTGCCGATGCACATGCAGAATGGAAAGATTCCTGCGGTCCTTTATGTAATGCTACAACTAACGAGAGGGGTCTACGCCTGCTGGAGTTTGCCAACTACAACAACATGGTGCTTGCAAACACACTTGGAAGGCATAAAGCATCCCGAAGATGGACATGGCATGCACCTAACTGGAGAGATCACAATCTGATTGACTACACCCTGGTGGAAAATCGGTTCAGATCTGGAATCAACTGGGCCAAATCAAAAACTTTACCAAGAGCAGACGTAGGAAGTGACCATGATCTCGCATTGATGAACTTCAAAGTACGGCTGAAGAAGATCAACAAACCTAAGAATACCAGGCTCAAGTTAAACTTGAACAAACTGAAAGACCCTACGATCTTGGCGTCATTCCAAGCAACAATTGGAGGAACGTTTGCACCACTGATCACGCTTGAAGATCTAGAAGCGAAGACTACCAACTTTAATGCAATGATGACAGAAACAACAAATGACATGCTAGGGGAACACCGCCGTAAGGCCAAACCCTGGGTCACACAAGAAATTCTGGAAATGTGTGACACTAGGAGAGATTTTAAGAAAGACTAGTCAATGTAAGAAGGAGCAGCGAAGTACAGTGAGATCAACAAGAAGATCAGAAAGGGAATGAAAAAAGCCAAAGAAAAATGGATTGAAGAACGGTGCACGGAAATTGAAGACTGCCCCAACAACAACAACAGCAAAAGAGCGTACCAAGTTGTGAAAGAACTGACAAAGCAGAAGCAGGAGAAAGTCAACACAATTCAAGAAAAAGAAGGGAGATGCTTCACCGAAGAAACAAGCATTATCAACAGATGGACGAAATACTGTTCGGAGTTATACAACTTCCAGACCAACGGAGATCCAAATGTTCTAGTCAGCCAAAAATCATCGAATGAGGACGACTTTCCAATTTTACGTGAAGAAGTGGAGATAGCTGAAAGATTATTGAAGAAGGGAAAAGCTGGTGGATTTGACAACATCCCAGCAGCACTGATAACGAACGGAGGAGAAACGGTGATAGACATCCTCACTAACATCTGCAACAATATCTGGCAGACCGGAGAATAGCCAACAACATGGACTCAATCAGTGATAATTACTCTCCCCATGAAAGGCAACCTACAGCAATGTCAAAACTACCTAATTTAGATTGTGATACAATGGTATTATGATATTTAGTCAACTTCAGCTGGTGTCAATCAATATATTTACCATATCAAAACATCATTTCCTATCAAGAATAAGCTTAGTTGAAATAATCCTTATAATAAAATTAAATTAAACGTAACCAAAGACGTATATTGGTATCGTCTATACATACACCGTGTGCGTTTATATTAGAAAACATGCGATTTTATGGGAAGGCAATGTTAGTCCAAATTGTGTCTACTCATATAAACTATGATTATTTGTAGATCTTTTGCAACAGAGTAGAGCTAAATTATGTACTTACGTGTTATTGATAGGCCCTGCTTTTCTGGAAGGGCGACAACGAGTTATTGGTTTTATGTCATTTAAACCCAAAGTAGGCGGTAAAACAACGCGATATAACAACTGTTGTTGCAATTACTAGACAATAGCACATCAATAATTTATACATGTTCGATGCAAAACAAATGCAGATGTCATGTAAATTCTGGATAATCAAAACTGATCATCTGCATACAAATGTCACCGATCAAACGCTAATGTCTTGTAATTCTGTTCTCTGCTAGGAGATCAATTGTTTGGTACCTCACGGGGATTGCGTGGACGATCAAAAGCTGCGCTAATTTGATTACTACTCGCAGGAACCTTGGGAATGCGTCACGAACTTTGTCGTGAAAACATTTGGCTGTAGAGATAACTACACGCCACAACTTAGCCAAGATTTGTGTAATCACGTTTCTCTCTCAGTCTGGTAGATAAGTGAACCATACATTGGTTATGACCTACAAACACGCCACTTAGCCTAGTTGTGGACAGTGCCCCAAGTCATGTTTCTAGTAATGTAAGTATCAAGTATTTGTCTGGGTAATAATTACAAAAATGGCTGCCACGTCCATTTTCGACACATCAAATGTCCTATTATTTTGTTGTTAAATTAATATGTAGCTTCCTGTTGTACGTTTTTGTATTTCTTGTATGTTTTTGTATATCTATATGTATGTTTATATATCTGAAATTGTGTACTCTCGTCAGTGGGACCTTTTGGGTGGCGTTTGGATTGAGACTTTTTAAATTGTACCCAGGACATCTTTGAGGTGGAGATCTTGGGGATGAACATTTCAAAAGGAGTTTCTTTAAGTTGCAACAGAGGAACTGAGTGTCTTTTCTATGTTATCGTAAATATAATAATGTCATCTAGAAATGTATTGTTGTATATACCAAGAGAATTCGAATAGTTTTCAATCTATTGTAGTTTGAAACATTTGAATGTGTGTTTTGGGTGGTTAAACATAATTAAACAAATTTGTTTCGATATCATTGTTAACATAGTAATCCCTTCTACAAATATGCCAATCTGACTACTGCATTGTTGTTTTATGTAAATACCGAAGGGAAAAAGAAATAGTAAAATAATAAATATATTAAATGTTGAAGCGGGATTAAACTAGACCAAAGACTATTTTATCGTGTTCACTGCATATTCAACGTAAATACCAAATATATATTATATATACACAACTGATTTCAAATGATCCACGCACGTATACTGTTTCACCATATACAGGTTGTCTCTTGCCGGCTACAGAGAAGTTGTAATCATAGTATTATGTAATTAAATTGTTTAGTATACAGAATGCTCACAACCAATAATATTCAAAAGGTCAGTGATACCAACATATTAATTACCTTTTGTCACAATATTGCCCTGAATGATATTACAAAATTAGAACGTGTGCAAATTGGTTTAGCAATAGTTGTCGGCCTGTAGCTCGGTTTCCGCTATATTCTCACTCACGGCCATTTCTGATGTCTTTGTGTTGGCTTCCAGTCCGATATCGTATGATTTTAATATAATAATAATACGGTATTTCTTTAGCGCTAATTCCCGCATAGTGGATCGATGCGCTGTACAAGCGATAAAATAAATGTATATTAATATATTAAAAACTAAACACTGGTTTTAAGACATATAATACTGAACATTACAATAGAAACACTAATTTTAAGAAAAAACTATAGTAAAATTATAAAATAATGTCCTTCATAACGAAACAATTTAAATTAATTAAAATGTTCAATAAAAAGATGAGTCTTTAAAGACTTTCTATACCTATTCAATATCCCTGATGCACGAATGTTCGCCAGTAATTCATTCCATAGTCGCGGTGCTGCTGCGCCAAATGCCGAGTCGCCGATGCATTTCTTCGTGATGCCTTGGTGCAGTGTTGGCGCACGGTTCTGGCCTAGGCGTCCATCACGCTCTCTTGGCTGCACAAGTTCTGCCAGATAAGACGGCGCTAAACCATGAATACATTTGTAAGTCACCACCAACACATTGAACACAATTCGACTTGCAACTGGCAGCCAATGCAGTTCCTTTAACACTGGCGTTATATGATCATGTCCGCTGGTGCGTGTTACTAGTCTGGCTGCATTGTTCTGGACTTGCTGCAACCGAGCTGTCTGGGATAACGGTAAATTATGCAAGAATGCGTTGCAGTAGTCGAAGGAGAGGGGACAAGTGCGTTGACCGCACTTTTCGCGGCTTCAGCTGTAAGATAGTGAGGTATATAATGACATTCTGTACAGATGGTAGATAAATGCAGCGCACACAGCAGTCACGTGATGTGTCATCGTTAGAATTCCCAAATTCCGCATGCAGTCTACTGGTTAAATTATATCGTCTCCAATGGTCATAGAGCAACCTCCGTACATCTTGAGATGATGTTTTGAAGTAAAGATGGTCATAGGTGTAGAAGAAGGTTGCGCATACACGTGCACGTGCAGAGCGGTCCACTATCTCTACGTGATTTTTACCGTACCACGCACGTGAGAGGTGTGCAGGGTAACTATCCCGGGCATGGGAAAGGTTAGGTGAGTTAACCGCGTAGAAGAAGAATGACATTTCGTCGTATTTGCCAGATATTTAATGGTGCAATCTGAAACGGGTCAGTTATCGTCCACTCCACGAATGCTTCCCCAGGACAACGTCGCTCTTGACCAGACATAACAACCGACCAAGGTTACGTAACAACTACCGAGGCCCAACAACAATCGCTACACCTGTGATTACACAACATCCACCACAGTGCCGAACATGCCACCAAAGACACGTCGAAACAGTTCGGACGATCCGGAGGCCCCGCAAAACGTCTAATCGAGTTACTGTGTGACGATGCCGTATTGGCGAAACTCAAAAGTGCGTTGTATCCGCGTGACATTGCGGAACAACTCGATACTCTAAATGGTCGCATCGAACATTTGACAAAAGAAATACGAACGAAGGACTCGCGAATTGCCGAGCTGGAAACGAAGGTCGACACGCTTGAGCAATCAGCTGACAAACTTGAACAATATACTCGTCGCCCAAACTTAACTTTCCACGGCATCGCGGAAAGAAGCGAGGGTGAGAACACTGACACCATAGTGCTTGAGATTATCAATGACAATATGAAAACTACGCCGCCACTAACTAGAGTAGACATAGAGCGAACCCATCGCCTTGGCGCTAAACGAGCCACGGGGTCCCGCTCAATCATTGTGCGCTTTAAAACAAAGCGAAAGCGTGATAACGTTTTCCGCAGTCGCTTTAACATGGAAGACTACAACAGAAGAAATAGCAATGCACGGGTCTTCGTTAACGAAGATTTAACAAGTCGTAGGTCAATGTTGGCTTATGAATGCAGAAAACTGAAAAACCAAAAAAAGATCAACGACTGCTGGACTGCCAACGCCAAAATTATGGTCAAAGACCTCAGCAATAAAATCAAAGAAATCACATGTGTAAATGATTTCCAGTTGTACATATGTAAGTGATCACCAGTTGTACATCTGTAAATGATCTCCAGTTGTACGTTATTGTCAATGAAAGCATTGATAACTTGATAATCTGTAATACATTCAAGATTATTGTGTGATTCTAATTTTTATGTGATTATATTTTTTATGTATTTATATTTTTATGTATTGCTGTTCTTCTGTCGGTTAAAATTATTATCAACAGGCTAATTCATATTTTGATAAATAATAATTACATAATCTACTTATGCTGTATGACCAACCGCAATTAACAGTTTGCAGTATTGTTGATATATCTGATGATATATGGGCTATTCATGCCCTTTTTTTGTGTATGAATGACATTTAAATAACTAGTATTATAACTAATCGTTTCTCTCCTCATAACATCAGTAATGCTTAATTACTTTTGATATCTTGATACTGGACTAATCATGACATTATATCTCTTCTATTATTATTTTTAGATTGACAACTGTTAATCTATATGCAGTCACTGTTGATAACATAGCTTACCCCTTTCCCTGGCGTTACGCCTTATATTCATGACCCAACACCCAATATGTCATGTTTTTTTCTTATCTTTTATATTTATTTATTCTAAGTCTAGTCTTGACTACTCTGATATCTGCATTGTCACACACGGAGTATTTCTTAACATTCACATATGCACAGGAAATAAACACACACAAGTTGACTCTTTTGTAAAATACCTAACATACTTACAAAGGCTGGCTATTTTATTGTTTTATGTCCGAACCTAAGCAATGACTTCTGATGTGACATTTCTCTCCCACTTGGGAGGTATCCGAAACTGTTCTTTAATAAATCTTCTAGATATAAACGAAAATAGTACTGAACAAAATGAACCTCAGTTGATCCATTGTTCTTCATACTATGATATCGATATGTTTCACAAGTTAGCACATAAAAATACTGATAATTTTAGTATCCTAAGCTTAAATATTCAATCCATTAATGCTAAATTTGATTAACTTGAACTTTTTGTAGAGCTTCTAAATACTAAACAATTTAAATTTAGCATTATATGTTTGCAAGAAACATGGAAGTCAAATAATGATGATTTATCTCATTTAAGTTTACACGGATATGATCTAATTGCTCGGGAAACATTGTAGTGTCAAAGGGGGTTTAATAATTTACGTAGATAATAAATATAAATATAAAGTACTTAAGAATATCAACATGTATGAACATTGGGAGGGGTTAGTAATTCAAGTAACTGGAGGCAGCTTATCAAAAACACTTACTATTGGAAACATATACAGACCGCCTAGGTCATTAAATCAAAATATTATAGATTTCATAGCTGAATTTTCAACAACAATGGCTACTCTAGAAAGTTGTAATAATCTAATAATTTCAGGCGATTTCAATATCAATCTACTTAAAATAAACGAGAACAAAATATATAGTGAATTTTTTGATACTATAATTTCACACAGTCTCTATCCACAAATTACCTTTCCAACTCGCTTTACCAGAACTAACGGAACACTGATAGACAACTTTTTCAGTAAATTAAATAAATCAATATTAGATAGCACTGCAGGAATCTTCACTAATACCCTTTCTGATCATCAACCTTACTTCCTAATCATGAATATCAACGTGAAATCTAAACCTCCTCCAAAATTTGTTCGAATAAATCTACAAAATAAGGCAGCTATGCATAATGTTAAACTTGAGATAAATTCGGATGCAATGTATAACAAACTAAACAAATCTCCTACGGCTGACCCCAATTTAAATTATAACATAATACACGAAGAAATTATGCATGATAAGAATAAGCATATGCCTGTTAAAGTCATGAAATATAATAAATACAAACATAAGCATTCAACCTGGATCACACACGGTCTTCTAAAATCAATCAAATATCGAGAGTCGCTTTATAAGAAATTAAAAATGTATAATCCAAATTTACCTATGTACGAAGTCTTTCTAACTAACCTAAAAACATATAATTCAATATTAAAGAAATATATTCGTACTGCCAAAGAAATGTACTTTGAGTCACGCTTTAACCGATATAAAGATGACATCAGAAATACATGGAAAACCATAAATGAATTTATCTCCAAAAACAATTCAAACAACACTGTTTTGTTTAAAAGTAACGGCATAACTATAACAGATAAAACGGTTATTTCAAACCAATTTAACAACTTTTTTACAAGTATAGGTCAGTCGACAGCACAAGACATTCATTACAATGGTAATAAGGATTATAATTACTACTTAAATGATAATGTCCATTCCGTTTTCAGTCTATTAAATGTTGATGAAGAAATAGTCACGAAAACCATTGAAAGCCTTCCCAATAAAAACAGTAGTGGCTGTGACGGTATTTCCTGTAAACTTTTGAAAATAATTGAACCCTCTATCATCAAACCATTAACCCTGGTAATAAATCAAGTAATAAATACTGGTATATTTCCTGATACACTTAAACTCGCTAAAGTAATTCCTATTTTTAAGAAAGATGACCCATCTGTTTTTTAAAATTATAGACCCATATCTCTTCTTCCAACAATTTCAAAAGTGATAGAGAAAATAATATCTAGTCAACTAACAGCATACTTTAATGATTCTGATCTATTTGTTAAAAATCAATATGGTTTTAGAAAAAAAACACTCTACCGAGTATGCATCACTTGAACTAATAGGTAGAATAATTACACAAATTGATAAAAATTACGTTCCTTTCAGTATTTTTCTTGACCTCTCTAAGGCCTTCGATACAATTGATCACTCGATACTATTAACTAAACTAAGTTATTATGGATTACAGGGTCCTACCCTGAATCTATTTAATAGCTACTTAAGCAATAGAAGACAATACACCGAATTTCAAAATGAAAGTTCTGATATCCTACCTATCACAATTGGTGTACCACAAGGATCTATTCTTGGTCCCCTATTATTCATAATATACATTAACGATTTTCCTAAAGCTAGCGAAATGTTTAACTTTATTATGTATGCCGACGATACCACCTTATTTAGCACCATCAATTATTTTCAAGGTAACTCCCCAAATAGAAATATCGAATCGGCAATAAATGATGAACTCCTTAAAATAATTGAATGGCTAAACATTAATAAATTATCATTAAACAGAAACAAATCTATATATATTTCACATGCATAATAAAGCTGTTGATAACTTTATGCTCAATATAAATGGTACAAACATTGAAAGAGTAGATGAATTTAATTTTTTAGGACTTACTTTAAATACAAATTTAAATTGGAATAAACACATTGAAAAAGTATCAAACAAGTGTTCCAAAACAGTCGGCATCTTAAACAGACTAAAATATGTCTTTCCCCTAGAAATTAAAATTATCTTATATAATACGTTATTTTTATCACATATCAACTATTGTATTGTATGGTGTGGGGATACCAAGGTAGTCGAATGCTGAAAATACAAAAGAAAGCCATGAGAATTTTATCTATAAGTAAATATAATTCACACTCTGAGCCACTTTTCAAAAAAAAGAATATCTTAAAATTTTATGACATGTTAAAATTACATGAACTTAAGTTTTATTATAAATATGTACATCATGACCTCCCTGCATACCTATTAAATTGAAAAATAATTACAAATGCTTACGTAAACAATTACAACAAAAGGAAAAAAACAGAGTTACACCCATTCAGAACAAAACATGAATTTGCCAAAAGATGTCTTAGATAAACTTTGCCACATGTCATTAACAATACCTCAAAGTTAGTCACAGAGAAGATTGGAACACATAGCTTCAGAAGTTTTGGTAATTATGCAAAAAACAATTTATTAGAAAAATACGTAGATACGTGTACAATATTAAACTGCTATACATGCTATCAAAGTCATTAAAACTGTATTATTGTATGTTATATGTATGGATATGTATTGTATATATATAAATCAGCATATGGATATTGTATTTGTGCATTTACACATACATATCAAGTATATTGATGTGTACTATTGACAACTAGTATTTGTTTATTTTAACATACCATTAATACTCCAATACATGCATATATGTAATCAAGTAATCTCGGTTTCTTTTCTTTTCCTGCACATGTACATTTGCACTTCCTTCGGTAAAACTGAGTTGAAACAAATTATTATTGTGGCTCCTATGAGAGCGACTGTTATTGTCTTAATAGGAGTCACAGACCCCATCTAATTTGAAATTACACTGCATTTGTATATATGAATATATATGCCTATTCGTGTTACGTTAATTTGATATTATACACATATTGTAATTGGGGTCTAAACAAAACTTTCTTGTTCTTGTTCTTGTTAGTTTTTTCATCATTTAGTTTCAGCATGCGCAGCGCCATCCATCGCCTGACTTCCCCAATGCAGTCTGTGAGTCTTCTCATTGTTTCCGCTTGGTCCCCTGGTATAGCTGGATTGCATGACGCATACAGTTGAATATCATCAGCATATTTATGGTACTTTAGTTCATATCTTTTGAACATGCGCTGCATTGGTGTGGTGTATAGAGTGAAGATAACTGGCCCAAGGACCGAGCACTGTGGCACACCACTCTGTAGCGGAATAGACTCGGATGTTATTGAGTAAATCTGGACACGATAGGTGCGATCTCCCAAGTACGTCCGGAACCATGATAATGCCGTTTCGCGCACACCGTACTCGTCATGCAGTAGTGTCAGCAAGTGTTTATGATCAGTCGTGTCAAATGCGGCTGATAAATCCAGCATGACAAAAAGTATTGCACGATTCTTGTCAAGCGCACTCGGTAATATCATGCTGGACACGCAATTCGGCAGTCTATGTACTGTGAAGCATCTTATATGCTGATTGGTATTCTTCATGCAGCCCGTTCACAGTGAGATGATCAATCAGACGACGAACTGCAACTTTTTTCCACAAAGGAAGGTATAAGGACATGAGGAAATATTTAGCAATGATAGACTGGAATAACACACTGAAAAATAAGACAGCAACAGAATGCTGGAATATCTTAAAGAGTGAAATTAAGTGCATAGTCTGTAAATGTGTACCCTTCACAAAACAAGGGAAACGGTCCAAAAAGAAACACTTATCGAAAGAAGCCATTAGAAAAATTAAGTAAAAACAAATCATGTGGAAGTCATATAGATGTACTGGAAATGATGAAGACTACAACAGTTATAAAGAAGCACTTAACGAAGCTACAGCTGAAATTAGAAATTCAAAGAGAAGCTATGAACAAAAATAATGAGTAATATAAAACATGAGAGCAAGAGTTTTTATGCGTATGTTCGAAGCAAACAGAAAGTTCAGGATAAGAATACTATTGAAAAGTGTAGAACACATTAGTGTTTCTTGTTAAACATAACTTAATAAATCCATCTCAACATGGGTTTTTAAAAGCGAAGTCATGCTTAACAAATGTGTTATGTTTTTTGGAAGACATCACTAAGTGGGTAGATGAGGGATCACCAGTAGATATCGTCTACTTCGATCTTCAAAAAGCTTTCCACAAAGTACCACATCAAAGATTACTGCTTAAACTAAAGACCCATGGCATAGGAAATGGTATAATAAACTGGATAGAAAAATGGCTGATTGACAGAAGACAACGTGTAGTAGTTGATGGGGAGGCTTCAAACTGGAAATCGGTATTGAGTGGGGTACCACAGGGATCAGTACTAGGACCTATATTATTTTTAGTATATATCAACGATTTGGATGATGAAATAAAAAGCAAGGTATTGAAATTTGCGGAAGATACAAAAGTGTTTAGAAGGATTAAAAGTGTTGGGGATAGACAGCGTTTACAAGATGATCTTGACAGGTTGATCAAATGGTCTGAAAAGTGGCAAATGCTGTTCAATTTTGGGAAATGTAAATGCTTCCACACAGGACATGGGAACGAAGATGTAGAACATACAATGGGGGGGACTGTACTAAGTACTACTGTAACAGAAAAGGACTTATGGTTACCCATTAGTGCTGATATGCATGTTTCAGAGCATTGCGGAATTGCAGCTTCAAAGGGAAATCAAATCCTTGGATTAATTAGGCGAAATATAGCGTATAAGGAAAACTAACTAATAATACCGCTGTACAAAACAGTAGTGAGGCCTCATTTAGAATATTGTATACAAGCGTGGAGGCCATATCGCAAGAAGGACATAGATATGCTAGAAAGAGTACAGAGGAGAGCGACTAAAATGATACAAAAACTGAGTTATCTTATTTATGAAATTCGCCTAAACGAATGTGGTTTAACAACACTAGAGACCAGGAGATTGAGAGGAGATCTGATAGAAGTGTTTAAAATAATTAATGGTTATGAAAATATTGATAGAAATATTTTTTCTTAGTTAACAAAGATAGAAGGATTAGAGAAAATGAAGTTACATTAGCAATGGAGCAGTGTAGATTAGACATAAGAAAGTTCTCATTTTCACAAAGGACTCTAAATGAATGGAACATATTATCTGCTGATTGTGTGGGTGCTAATAGCGTGAATATGTTTAAAAATAGAATCGACACATACCTCAGAAGGGCTGGATACACATAGATAAAAGGGTTGGACCCTCGATAAGCCAAAGATAAGCCAAAGGGCTTCCTTGTCCACCTGGCACCTAGTGTTAATTCTCTGGATGGCAATCTTGTTAAACTTTCTCTAGGACTTTGCCGATGAATGCTATGTTGGAGACCGGTCTGTAGTTCTTCAGCAGGTCTCTGTCGAGAGTGTCGGATTTTAGAAGTGGTTTTGATGTTCTCAAAGTGATCGGAAATAGTCCTTGTTTAAAGCTGTTGTTCACTATTGCCACTAGATAGGGAATGTGGATACGTAGTGTTTTCTTCAGAAGATCAGTGGGGCAGGTATCCAGACTGCATGTCTTTGAGGGGCATAGTCTGATGATGTTCTTTATTTCATCTTCACTGGTAGGTAGCAATCGATTGAGTTCATTTGACACACGTTGGCTGCCAGCATCGATATCGTAACCAGAATATTCTTCGTCATTGATCAGCTTTTCGTGGATCTGCATTCTAATTCCTTGTGTTTTCTCAGCAAAGTAGGTAGCGAAGTCATTGCACAGTGTTTCCGTGTTAGCGGATTGTGGAAGAGTCATACCCGATGGCTTCAGCAGGGTATTAACTACACGAAACCATGTTCGCTGGTCAAATGATGAAAATACTGACTCATAGTGAGCACGATTAGCTCGCTTGATCATGTTGTTGAAAGCTGTGCGGTGCTCAACAAAAAATTGGCGATGCACCTCGAGCTTCGTTGTTCTCCATATCTTCTCGTTTGCACGTATCAATGCCCTGGCTTGATGAATGTCGTCATTATACCAAGGCTCCTTGCGTCGGCAAGCTTTCATTCTCGACGTGACGGGGGCATGCAGGATACTGGTTGATACGACCGCATGCTCATACTAGTCAACAATTGTATTCACATCTAGTTCAGTATACACCGATGCAAGTTGCAAAGAAAGATCAGTTTCAAGGCGAACCAGATCAAATCCGCGAAAATCACGCAGTTGTTTTACGACACGAGCAGACACTGGTTTAGTAGACGATAGAAGGAAAACGACACTATAGTGACCCGATGTGCTGCTGGGGTACTCTGTAGTTGACGACACTATTAAACTGGATGAACGTGTTATCATTAAGTCCCAACAAATCTATCCTATTACCCAAAAGAAACTTTCGTGTAACCGGCTTAGTTATACTCATAGCTTAGTCCACCTTCGAACATTTATACCATTTTTATATTTTGCTGCACATAATGTTTGGAATTTGTTCCCTTTTTGTTAGTTGGCAATATTGCACAATACCGTCGTCATTTAAAAACTTACCTAGGTAACCGTATTTCTCTATCCATCCATCCATACATCCATCCATCAATATTTTCGCAACTTTAATAGTGCTGATCGATTTTCAGATTAAATGACCATTTTAGCTTAATGATTTTCTGAGCATTGTATACATAATATTTGGCGCACAGTAAGTTACGATATTATTATTAGTATTTAATGTTCATATTGTAAAAAAAAACGTTACCACAACCGTAACTATTTTGCGATGAGAACGTTTTAAAAAGTATGTTCAATAATGGATTTTTACTAAATCCACCGGAATTGTTCAGAAAAAAATTGCAGCTGTTATTTATGCGATCGCATTCGTTTCTGAATATATCGTGAAGAACCTGCCTACCATGCGCGACTATCCTATGGCATGTGACCCCACGCATACAAGGTCCCCACGAGTTACGCTTCTGCCAGTCAGAATAAAGATGGTCGATTTCGTGTGTCAAGCGAACTCCAAAGACAAGTGGCGGAGAACTTGAATAAATTGTTCGACCCGAAGTAATGTGTCGTGTCAAAAAGTCGTCGAGGTAACACCGACGAGGCAAACAACTTTCTTGATTCCATTCTAAAGAACGAACATTATAAGTTGGATTTGTTTATTACCCCTTTAAATATACAATATATATATATATATATCACTTTGCAAAGTAACATTTATTGTAATAATTGTATATTTAAAGGGGTAATAAACGTATTGACGCCAACATTATATACATATGTATATATATATAATGTTGGCGTCAACTGCGCATCGTTAGGTGTTTCTTAATGATGCTGTGTTATGTCCAGACTATAATTACATGTGTATATATGCCCGTCTTATATAATACATAGAATCTTTACATAAACCAAGCGTATAACTTGTGCATGCAAATTATAAGAAGGAATACGAACTGTAAAAGGAAAACAATGGCATGATGCTGATCATTTCGGGACCTTCAGATCGTGTTAATTGAATAATTCAGCAGAGCAAATTTCCATATTTATTGCAGGTTATTTCTTGTCAGAAAGATGTATGTTAGTATAAAAGGAATTCAAAAACGGTCAATGTGAGATAAGTGTGAGATAAGTGTCCGGTGCCGAACATCTGATAAACGTAAGACAATGGGACACGCATTACAAAAAATGAATTTGCCAAACAGGGAATGTTCGCGACGCGCTGATATATTTAGGCTATTGTAGGAGCAATGAGAAACAAATGTCACCAATATGACTTTACTGCCTTGTTTTAATGACTTACTTGTCAGTACTTAATCAGAGTCGACGGTCGCAACAGGTGTGTCCTCCGCGCTCGAAACAACCGCTGCGAAGAATGAAGACCGAAGGCAATAATGCATAGACATGATACGGGGGTGAAAAGAAGTGGTCAGCGAAGAAAGGAGGAGCTCACATAAAAAAATTAAGAAGAAGCTGGTGAGGGGTCGGAGAGAATGGGAGTAGAACAGTTTAAAAAGAAAGCAGATGCCCAGAGAGTGGAGAAGGAAAACGAAAGATAGATGGGAATGGAGACGGTTGGTGGAGAGACCAGGGGAATATCAGTGAGGAAAAAACAGAAATCGACGATAGGAATCGTGGCCAGCATCACCCCTGGCAGACAGGGAAACAAGAGGAGAACAACTAGGAAACAAGCGCGAGCCTCGCAAGGCAGGCGTCTTTTCCACTGCCACCGAAACGTCACGCAATCATATCATTTCGCGCATAGGTAAAGGAAACGTCATCGTGGATGGAGGCACTCAACATACTGCTATAATACAATTATGTTTGATTGCTGAACGTTCTAATGGATACATTATTTTTATGCAAACGATTTATTATTGGGGCACGCATTGCAAGACTGAATTTGCCAGAAAATAGGGTGGCAACAGACATGCGTCATCATACCTTAGGCGCCTGGTAGTACACCCCCAGGATAAAGTGAAGCCAGAAGAACAATGCGAACTGGTGTGTCAAATAACATGCAAGAACTGCGGTGGTGGGTCTATTGGGGAGACGGGAATATTGTTCAAAACGAGTCATGAGACATATAGAAAGGAAGTTACCAACGCAAATAAGAACAACACACGAGAAGCTAGAACAAGGATTGATGTCGGCCATCAACAAAAACGCCCCATCATAGTATGGGAGGGAGCGAAAATAGTAGACAAGGAAGCGGACATAAGAACACGAAACAGGAAAGAAGCCGCATGGATCAGGAAGATCAAAACACCAATCAATCGAGAGAGGGGAATTACGAACTATCTCACTTGTCACATGTATTTAGCAAGTTGACATGCTACGCTGACGAAAGACTCTATAACTACAAGGTAAAATCAGGTATTGGATGTCAAAAAGAAAAACTGTTTGCAGAACAATTATGTTTGACTTTACATATCTCGCTTCTTGTTCTCCATTCCGACACCTGTCCATAAACTCGGCCTCCTCCTAGTCCACGACACCCACGTGTGAACCTAAAACGTTATGGTCGCCGGGTGTTTGCTTGTGCTATGCCGATGTTGTGGAAGTCTCTGCCACTAGAACTGCGTGCAAACGAGAAGATCAGTCATTTAATGAAACTACTGAAAGCTTTTTCTTTTTTCGACCTAATATAGTTAGACTTAATCTAACATTAATGTACTATTATTTATATATACCGTTTTAATGAGTTATTGGTTTTATGTCACTTAGCAATTTATTTTAGTAGGTACTCAATATATTTTGTATAATTTAGTCAGTATTTGTAACTTATTTCTTCAGTCTGTTTAGCTTTTAAACACTTTTATTATGGTTACTTTAACATTTGGATTGATCCGTAATTTTACCACACATAATTTGTATTACATATCAAATACGTAAGATTTAGTTTTGTCAACTTTACTGTATTTTTAAAACACCCTTGAGTATTAGCCCCGGAGTTGATAAATACAGTATATAAATACAGTTTTATTATTATAACGATAGTTATATTTTTGGCCATGTTAACAGTATTTACTGATTATTGACCCATAATTTCATCTCTGCTGCGTGTGGTGAAGAATATACTTGCCGATGCTTTTTATGCATACTGGTATGCACAATGGTTTGCAGAATCTCACAGTTTAGAAAATGTCCGACATCCATGTACACATTTAATGGTAACACCACAGCATGGTATGGTTCAGGCGACTTGGCCTTGGAGAGCAGCTCGCTGCTGGGTCTCCTGAGGATTTCCGTGATGAGTAGTTTGGTACCTTTCAGTCGTCGTTTCATCGAAAACATTTTTGGTGAGCTTGGTAAGTTGTGAATTTCACGATGATGCCTCATGGTCTCAAAGTTGATGAGTAGGCGGATGTCCCGAGCCGGTCACATCGGTCGATGGTCTCACGTCCTATTGGAACGCCGAGCTTGTTTGTGAATACGTCGAGAACTGCTGTGTCTGGGTCGGCGGAGTCCGGTATTGTGTGCCATAAACCTCGTCGTGCCACAATACATCGCTCCATGTTAAACTATAAGCTGCCATGGCCAGCCGCAAGCAATCAGCCTTGGCGCTTTTGGCCAGAGAGGTTTTTCAGCACGGCTAAGCACCTCCAAAGCATCTTTGTTTTAGGCAAAGAAATAATTTGATTTCCAAATAAAACATTTTCTATTTCAAGAATATGTATAATGTCATGTATCATCAACTCCATGTCGAAACGACTCTTTTCATGAGGGCCAAATACCTCCAAATTATTATCGTTATTTTACACATAGAAATGCTTTAATAACGAAACTTAGTTGTGCATATTTACAATGTAGTTATATTAAACTTTAATACTCATGCATAAATTAAATAATTAGCCGAGAGTTGCTCACAAAGGAATACATGGACCAACCATAGTACCCCCGAAACACTGAAGAAATTTACTAGAAAAACAAATGGCCATTTCAGATACCCGCTTATTGCAATTATCCTAGCCATATGCAAAGGAGGGATATTGGTACGACGAAGCTTTTCCTCACGGCAGTGGCCCGTGATAGAACACCTCGTATTCCCGCACGAGGTATTGTGTCACGCTGTAAGGTTCCTCTCCCCTTCTCGTGTCTTCATTCTTTCAGCAGTTTGGGCGTTGCGCGATGGATATAGAAGACGGGAGTCTTACCTCACAAAGTGTTGTCACTCGCCAAGCCGTGTGCTTCGTCATCTCGTTATTGTGTTGTTCCCTCACAGCTAAGGGTATGTTAGTTTGTCAATAAATTAGACAAACACGCGGTTCCAGATTCATCATGAGTGTTGTGTTTATTCATCCGTACTTTGGATACATCGTCCGTACATAGTTTTACATACGCATGAACGTCAACGGTTTCTTAATTGTTCTTGACATAATCTAAATTTAATGTGTCTGGGATTTTATAATTTCAAACAAAAAGCAAAATATAAACCGACGTGATTTATTATTGCCTAAATTTAGATAGTCCTAAAAATTGGGGAAAATTTTCGTAATTCCCCGTGGAGAGCGTCAATCTTCCTCCCTTTTGTGAAATATGTGTCGCACTCCTTGACGTTCCAATATAGCCCCCTTTTAAGCAAAACTAGCTTGGCACTCGGCCAGTTTTGGAGAACATTTTCAAGCTAGGAATAATCCAAAGGCCGGTTTCCGGTTGAGACGTTTCTCGAGTTTGTTGTTCTTTGATTTGAAATAAACTTGTGCAGCTGTATACATTCGTATACGCTTTAGCACTACGCATGCGTAGTTGTACGTGTCATACTATGGGGACGGAGGTTGGCATACATTTGCATAATTACAGGCTTTCGGAAAACTCTTGATCCAGCACAAGGTTTCAGGGCGGTGAACTTCCGTCCTAGGAATCCGCAATCATTCCTATTAATTGTCAATCACCTTTGTCCGCTACGTTTACACGAGAGGCCATTGTTCTCCCTTTTGAAACAAACTCTCTCGTATTCACACCCGAGTGTCCTAAGCTGACCTTAGATGATGACATCCACCTGTTCGCCTTGATGTAGCTATGCATCTGGAGTTTCTGCTATAACCGACAACTTTCCTCTAATACGTAACAATTCTCTACTGAGCGACGGCGGCTCTTTACATACCTCCCAACCAACACGTATGGAACACGTTTTCAGACTCATATCAACTAATAATAAGAACCCGCCGGATATTATCGTGATATGCCTAACAAAATGCGTATATTTCAGGCTTAGCACGAGCTCGCACAGAGATTATCTACGTAACATCATTAATAAAATATACATTTCATATCTATAGCATTACCAATCTGCTAAATTAACAAATACATTCAACCAATCACAGGCACTCTTGTTACAACATTGTATCGACTCTCTAGTGTTTTTAGATAACACTCTCTAGTCGTTCGCGTTGAAGGCGCAAACTATATAAGTAATACATGGATACTTGTTTCTAGAACACGTTCCTGTGGCGGCTTGATATTAAAAAGCTGCCAATAGTGGCATTCGTAAAGGATGCCATTATAAAGTAATAGTAAATAAAAAGAATATGTATTACTTAATATACCACTAAGGGATTCTTAATGTTATTCTGCAAAACGTTGTCGCCATGCATAAGAATACTAGTTATACATAACATGCTTCAATACATATTATAACTCTACCAGTTACAGTAACGTCGTGCTTTTATCTTAAACGGCATCTACCAAGTGAGCAACCGGCCACGCCGTTGTCGGATGGCTGTCACGTTTCAGGCAGAGCATCTAAACAATAGCAATTTATCGAATTAACGACCGGCCCTACTATGTTCGTCCGACTGCCACGCTTGTAGTAATTTGGGCTGAGTTACGCCCACACAAGCGACTTCTCTCCTGGGGATATCCTCCTAGCTATCAGCTGACTCCTTTAAGAGTTTTATTGCCCAGCTCGGCGTGGTAATTATCTGTTTACGACGCATTACTAATACGAGAACCGTTATCGCTGCCATCGCACCGATTAAACCGATTAATGCAGTCCAACGAGTGCGCCCTGGGTAAATATCCAATATTTGCGTGTCGTCAATGGAACTAATTGCTATTCAATGCTATATTTGGCGAATATAGATAATAGAAATTGGTGATGCAGAAAATTTGATAAACAAGTGGAATTACTGGTTGATAAGTATTATTCTTGTCGTAATATCATTCATAAAATAGCAGTAAACACATATAGAGTAGCAGTTGTGCGTAAAGTTAGTTAGATAAAGTATTTTAGAACACTTTAGTCTAGTGAATGATAATAGGGTAAGTTAGCCTACGATAAGTTTGTAAACAAGATTTAACAAACCCAGTATGGGGTAGAATATATAGGTGATAAAGTAACAAACATAAAACTACTTACATCAGATAATATCTGTGTAAGCCAGTACCTGCTAGACATTTTGATTAGGTAGCTTTGTTGTTAAAATTAAGCATTTGCGATAACCGGGCAAACTAAGTTTATGTAGCTGGTGTCCCAGGTATTCGCTAGGGCGCGGTATGACCTAAATAAATAAGGCAGTCTAGCGTAAAGTAATTGATTGTATTTAAATTAGGTCAGTACCGGTAACGTTAGCATTTCTAATAGGATAGATAGTCAGCTGTGACTATAACCAAAAACTGTAACCGAAATAAGAACTGTACAAAATTGTAAAAGTAAAAGATCAACTGATCACAGTGATATTAACATGAGCTTGATAAAGAAAGTAATTACTAAAATAATTAAGCCATTTAGTCACATATGTAATGTATCCTTTCAAACAGGTGTATTTCCAAGCAAGATGAAAATTGCCAAAGTTGTTCCACTATTTAAGTCGGGTGAAAAGAATGTGTTTACAAATTACAGGCCAATATCATTACTACCACAATTCTCAAAAATTCTGGAGAAACTATATAATAACAGGATGGACTTATTCCTAAAAAAATATGATATACTCAGTCCAAGTCAGTATGGTTTTAGGTCTAATATGTCAACAACTGAGGCTCTTTTAGATTTAGTAGAAGAAATTACAAACTCACTGGAAAACAACAAGTATGCTATTGGAGTGTTTATTGACCTAAAGAAAGCCTTTGACACTGTTGATCATGATATACTTATTAAAAAATTACACTTCTATGGTGTGCGTGGTGTCGCACAAAAATGGATACAGAGTTATTTAGAAAATAGAAAGCAATTCGTTAATTTTAATGATTGTGATTCAGAAATACTAAATGTATCGTGTGGTGTTCCACAGGGTTCCATTTTGGGACCAAAGTTATTTATCATGTACATTAATGACATTTGTAAAGTATCAAAGATGTTTAAGTTTATTTTATTTGCCGATGATACAAACATATTATGTTCTGATAGGGACTTAAATGAACTTGTTCGGATGATAAATAATGGACTAGAGCAACTCCAGGTGTGGTTTTCTGTTAATCGTTTATCTCTTAATGTAACTAAAACAAATTATATGATTTTTGGAAATCGAAAGTTGACAGCTGATATTTCAATAAAAATAAATAAAGAAATAATCAATAGAGTAAATGCCATAAATTTTTTAGGTGTAATGATTGATGACAAGTTAAACTGGAAAAATCATATTTTTTCAGTACGATCTAAACTGTCAAAGAGTTGTGCTATTATGTACAGAGCCAGTTTCTTGATTAATAAGCGTGGTATGTATATTTTATACTATTCTCTTTTCATGCCTTATGTTATGTATTGTGCAGAAGTATGGGGTAACACATATGTTACAAATGTTCAATGTTTAGTTTTATTACAGAAAAGGGTTGTAAGATTACTTAGTGGTGCCAAGAGACTTGATCATACAAATATACTATTTTACAGTCTGCATATTCTTAAAGTACCAGACTTAATCAAATTAAAAACTGCTGTAATAATGTTTAAGGCATTTTACTATTTGTTACCAATGAATGTACAACAGTTGTTTAGAATATATGAATCAGTTTATTCAACCAGACATCAATGTAAGTTTACACAAAACCATGCACGTACCAGTCTGAAGAGTATGTGTATTTCTGTTAAAGGAGTAAAACTTTGGAATTCCCTGGACAGTTCATTGATTAGCTGTAGAAATGTTCACCAGTTTAAAAAGCAGTACACAGATAAAATATTGAATAGCTATGTGTTACAGTCGTAACCAATTCTTGCAGATTACGTAACATCAATAAGACAAATTAAATGACCATTCAACTGAATGCAAACATTGCATAGTGTTGTTCAAGAAATGTTCCAGTAGTTTAGTTGTTGTTGTTTCTTTTTTTATCTAAACTAATATGATTATACAATGGTGTTGTTGCACTTTGAATTTTTGTTCTTGCACTCTCGTTCTAAATATATTATGATGTTAAAAAGCTATTAAAAGGGTAAACATTATAAGTATTGCACTTCTTTTTACTCTTTTTTCAACAGATTGTATTTAATGATATATGCACTGTATAACTAAGTGATGTAAATATGTTGTTGAAATGTTGTTGTTGAAATAAATTCATTCATTCATTCAAATAAACAAGACAATCTTACGTAAAGTGTAACATTTGTGCACAGTAAACAGTCTTCTTAAATATTACATAGACAGTGAATAGAGTAAACACAGTTGACTAAACTATTTTAAATAGCTAATTATATTATTATTATTAAATAAATTCTGATTTGGAGCCTTGAAAGCGGCAAGTCCTGGCAAAGAGACACTTGGTGTGCGACCACTGCCATAGTTGGTTGGATCTTGCCCTATCCGGCTGTGAGAAGTCATGGGCAGAGACCAAGGAAGACGCATTCTCCTATCAGTGCGGGGGTGTTGGAAGGTGGAATGTCTGGAGAAGGAGGTAGCTAGGTTGGTAGATATTGTGAAGGGGAAGAAGAGATGTTGGAAGGGACGATGATAGGAGGAAAGGTGGCAAAAGAAACAGCGTCAGGAAAGAATGGAACGGACGGGATTGTGACAGGAGAGCAGAATACAGGGGAACAAGACTACAACCAGACAGATGCAAACCGGAGAAGGAGCTACTCTGAGGCAGTGATTGAGGGGGCATTGAGAAAAGAGAGGGTGTTTATGGGCGACTCTATTCTGAGAAAAACGGATAAGACACTAAGCGAAGGGGAGGACGTCGTTGTTTGTTTGCCGGGGGCTAGGATAGAACATGTGACTGAAAGGGTAGAGAAGGTATTGGGACATGGCAAGGGAGGGTCTACAGTAGTACACGTAGGGACAAATAATGCTGACAGGGAGGGAACAACTGGGATAGTACAGAAGTACAGGCAGTTAGTGAGGAAGTGAAAAAAGTCAAGAGTCTCGAACATATTATTCTGTCAGGAATTTTGTCAGTAATGGGAGGAAGGGGGCCAACATATAGAAACTGCAAGAGGATGGCGATCAACACACTAGTTGAGCAGATGTGTAAAGAAGAGGGGGTAGGATTTGTAGAATTATGGGGATACTTTGTTGGGAGGGAAGATATGTACATGAGAGATGGCCTCCATCTAAGTGGAAAGGGGGCAGCAGTTTTCTCAGAGAAGTTGCTGCAATCGGTTGACAGTGGGACAGGCTGCATCTATTTAAACTAGATTCGTGGGGGGGGATTCACAGAGAAGCCTGAAACTGGAGGCATAGATAAAGACAGCAGAAATAAATCAGCAAAGAACAGCCTGGAAAACTGTTCTGAATCAGGATATAAATGCATTTGTTTAAATGCAAAGAACATAGTAAACAAAAGAAGTGAACTAAACGTTATGGTAGAAGCTATTGACCCTCACATAATAGGTATAACCGAACCGTGGCACACCACTGATATATTAGACGCCGAATTGGGCCTAACAGGCTATGTAATGTTCAGGAAAGATAGAAAAGGAAGAAGGGGAGGTGGAGTTATTTTATATGCTAAATATTATATCCAGGCTGATGAATTAAAATTACAAAGAGAAATAAATTGTGAAGAAACTGTTTTGTGTAACACAGTTACAGGAAACTCAACGTTAACGGTGGGGTTATTTTATCGAAGTCCAAACATAAGTGTAGAAGAGAATGGAAAAGTACAAAACGCTAAAGGGAAGTTAACAAACGGGACTGTATTATTATGGGAGATTTTAACCATGGTCATATACAATGGAAATCTCTACAGAGTACGGGGAGTGAGGACCACAAGTTTTTAGTTTTAGTACAAGACAATTTCCTTTCTCAACATGTGCTAGAGCCAACCGGGGTGAGAATGTGTTAGACATATTTATTTCCTCACAGAATGAATTAGTTGACAATGTCAAGATATGTGAGCCACTGGGAGTAGTGATCACAACCAGATACATTTTACCATCAAAGTAAAATCAGAAAGGAATAGTAAAAAGCAGTATAGGAGAAATTTCCACAAAGGAAGGTATAACGACACGAGGAAATATTTAGCAAAGATAGACTGGAATAACACACTGAAGAATAAGACAGCAACAAAATGCTGGAATATCTCAGAGAGTGAAATAGAGTGCATCGTCGGTAAATTTGTCCCCTTAAAAAACAAGGGAAACGGTCCAGAAAGAAATACTTATCGAAATAAGCCATTACAAAAATTAAGTACAAACAAACGATGTGGAAGTCATATAGACGTACTGGAAATAACGAAGACTACAACATTAATAAAGAAATACTAAACCAAGCTACAACTGAAATTCGAAATTCGAAGAGAAGCTACAAACAAAAATTAGCTTGTAATGTAAAACAAGACAGCAAGAGTTTTTATGCATATGTTCGGAGCAAACAGAAAGTTCAGGATAAGGTCGGTCTTCTAGAAGATAGTGCTGGAAATACAATATCAGAGGGATTCTTAATGGCAGAAAACTTCAATGAGTATTTTAGTTCAGTGTTTACCAGGGAAGATATTAGTTCACTGCCAGTACCAGAGGTTAAGTTCAAGGGGGCAGAATCAGACTATTTAGGACAGTTAATTGTAACCGCGGAAATGATAGCTAAGAACATTAGGGCTATGAAGGATAATAAATCACCTGGATGGGATACCGCCCAAACTACTATTGGAAATTGTACAACAAATTAGCATACCATTTGCAACAGTTTTCAACGTGTCGTTAGAAGAGGGAGTGGTTCCATTAGAATGGAATGAAGCAAACATTATACCGTTATTTAAGAAAGGTTCCAGAAACAAGTCAGATATCTACAGACCCGTGAGTTTAACGTCAGTGATTTGCAAATAATTAGAAAGACTAAGTAAAGATCACATGGTGGATTTACTTGTTAAACAAAACTTGTTAAACCCATCTCATCAAGGGTTTCTAAAAGCGAGGTCATGCTTAACAAATATGTTATGTTTTTTGGAAGATATCACTAAGTGGGTAGACGAGGGATCACCAGTTGATATAATTTACTTAGATTTTCAGAAAGCTTTCGACCAAGTGCCACATCAAAGATTACTGCTTAAACTAAAGGCCCACGGCATAGGAAATGGTCTAATTAACTGGATAGAAAAATGGCTAATTGACAGAAGACAACGGGTAGTAGTTGATGGGGAGGCTTAAAAAATGGAAATCAGTTTTGAATGGGGTACCAAAGGGATCAGTACTGGGACCTATATTATTCCTAATATACATCAACGATTTGGATGATGATATAATAAGCAAGGTTTTGAAATTTGCGGGTGATACAAAATTGTTTAGAAGGATTAAACGTGATGAAAATAGACAACATTTACAAGACGATCTTGACAGATTGATAAAATGGTCTAAAAATTGGCAAATGTTGTTCAATTTTTGGAAATGTAAATGCCTCCACACAGAACACGTAGAATATACAGTGGGAGGTTCTGTACTAAGTACTACTGTAAAAGACAAGGACTTAGGGTAAACCAATAGTACTGATATGAAGGTTTCAGAGCAGTGCAGTATTGCTGCTTCAAAGGGAAATAAAATCCTTGGATTAATTAGGCGAAACATAACGTATAACGAAAAAGAGCTAATAATACCGCTGTACAAAACAATAGTTAGGCCTCATTTAGAATACACGTGGAGGCCATATCGCAGGAAGGACAAAAATATGCTAGAAAGAGTACAGAGGAGAGCAACTAAAACGATACAAAAACTGAGGGATCTTTGTTACGAAATATGCCTAAAAACGTGGTTTAAAAAACACTAGAGACCAGGAGATTGAGAGGAGATCAGATAGAAGTGTTTAAAATATTGAATGGTTATGAAAGTATTGATACAAATATTTTTTTCTTAGTTAAGAAAGATAGAAGGACCAGAGAACACGAAGTTACATTAGTAAAGGAGCAGTGTAGATTATATGTAAGAAAGTTCTCATTTTCACAAAAGACTGTAATTGAATGTAACAGATTATTTCCTGATTGTGTGGGTGCTAGTAGCGTGAATATGTTTTAAAATAAAATCGTCACATACCTTAAAAGGGCGGGATACACGTAGATAAAAAGTATTGGACTCTCGAAAAAGCTTCCTTGTCCACCTGCCATCTAGAGTTAATTTTCTGGATGGCAATCTTGTTAAATCTTATCCAGTGCGATATTCTTAATTTCTCCCATTGGCTTCTACATTGGGGTATCAAAATGGCGTTTAATTTTGTCGTGGGGAAGTATATGGACGAGGGACATTTTGAGGAATATAATTTACTGCTAATTCAACTAAAACGTTTGAGCTAAATTGGGAAATACTTGAGATTGTCCCGCCGGAAACTTTAAAATGACAGCGTCGTTCTAACCTTAAGGAATAAGCATCACTCGTCAAAGTTTTTCTG
Source organism: Paraescarpia echinospica (assembly GCA_020002185.1). NCBI lineage: Eukaryota > Metazoa > Annelida > Polychaeta > Sabellida > Siboglinidae > Paraescarpia > Paraescarpia echinospica. Next base: position 19,265,877 of record CM034534.1, read on the forward strand.
CGTTCGGGTTCATTTGTGCAAAATAGTGAGATATGTTCGCCATTGATTACAATTATAAATGTTCCTGGGAATAATTCTGTCATAGTCGTGTTTGTTTCTGTCTGTGGTCTTATCGTCACTTTACACCTTTTTCGTAGTGCTTCTTCAGAATTCCTCTATGGCATCTACAACGGGTTTTGTCATATATTGCACCAGCCCTACACACCATATATGCCTTTTTCCGTGATAAGCGGTTGGTTCAAACATTCGACCTGATAATGGATTGATTGCAATATCTGCAGCTACTTGCAGTTGAACCGTGAAATTATGTGTTTTTGCTGGAATTTGCAATCTTGTGAGAATAGAGCGTATACACTATAGAGTCCGTTAATGGGAGTTTAACGCGAAATATCAACTGGTGTTCCGTTCTTCTGATTGGAAACACGCGAATATTCTCATAGTACCAATTTATATGTAACTAGCGTAACTGCTGGCTGTCGGAATCCTCATTAATTCTTGCCTGCTAATTAATTCTTAGGTTAAATATCCTAACTTTAGATAAGCGACTTGTCCGTTAAATTTATCAACGTGTCTGAGCCAGTTACCATGAGCAGATCCCATTGCACTTAGAACCTGGTCAATTCTCACCTGAGCGTCCAGAATCACACCGATTAAACTGATTAATACAGTCCAATAAAAATGCCCTGAGTAAATATCCCATATTTGCGTGTCATCAATGGAACTAATTGCTAGCTTATCCAATGCGATATTCTTAATTTCTCCCATTGGCTTCCACATTGGGTTATCAAAATGGCGTTTAATTTTGTCGTGGGGACGTATATGGAGGAGGGACATTTTGAGGAATAGAATTTACTGCTAATTCAACTAAAACTTTTGAGCTAAATTGGGCAATACTAGAGATGGTGCCGCTGGAGGCTTTTAAATAACAGCGTCGTTCTAACCTTAAGAAATAAGCATCACTCGTCAAAGTTATTCTGCGTTCGGGTTCATTAGTGCAAAGTAGTGTGACATATTCGCCATTGATTACAATTGTAAATGTTCCAGGGAATAATTCTGTCACAGTCGTATCTGTTTCTGTCTGTGGTCTTATCGACACTTTACACCTTTTTCGTAGTGCTTCTTCAGAATTCCTCTATGGCATTTAAAACGAATTTTATCATATATTGCACCAGCCCTACACAACATATATGCCTGTTTCCGCGATAAACGGTTGGTTCAAACATTCCACCTGGTAAAGGATTGATTGCAATATCTGCAACTACTAGCAGTTGAACAGTAAAATTATGTGTTTTTGCTGGAATTGGCCATCTTGAGAGAATAGCGCTGATACACTATGGAGTCCGTCAATGGGAGTTTAACGCGAAATATCAACTGGTGTTCCGTTCTTGTGATTAGAAACACGCGAATATTCTCATAGTAACAATGTATACCTAACTAGCGTAACTGCCGGCTGTCAGAATCCTCACTAATTCTTGCCTGTTTATTAATTCTTCGGGTAAATATCCTATCTTTAGATAAGCGACTTGTCTGTTAAATTTATCAACTTGTCTGAGCCAGTTATGAGAAGATCCCATTGCACTTAGAACCTGGTCAATTCTTACCTGAGCGTCCAGAATCTGCATCAGATCGTCCTGTTTATTAAACTGCGATTCAATGAATAAATGTGTAGTTCGTCTGACATTTCGCCAACATATAGCGTTGTAACGCGAGGTTATGTTTACGATCCTCGACTTGTTGTGCAAATGTCTGATTTATAATTGAAAACATCTGACTTACGGAATGTGCGATTCTTTGATTCAGTTTGCCGACTTGTCGTATCTTGCGTTTGCATTCAATAACGTCGCTTTACATATTTGTCCAAAAATGTTCAGTAGTCCTCGACTCTTGGCGCTTGATGAAGGATGAGAGACGTACATAGATTGTTCGATTTCAGTTGGTTGGCAGGTCCAACTCTCCATCGATTGATTATTGAATTCTCAGTTGTAATCCAGGAATTACCACGGGAGAAGATATGGTTATTAAAACCACCCATGTTACAACGTGATTGCGTGTGTCGTCGGCTCCAAACACTATAAGTCCGTCAGCTAGGAATCGCGGTTCGTTTAGCCGTATGTCCTTTTCTATCATAATCACCTGTCAACACAACAGTTATTAAGGCATAAATAACGCCACCAAACAAAATTATACATTCTCCTTTCAATGCGTGATCCGTTGATCAGGCCTAGTCAATATCTGACCGCAAAACATAGACCTTCTACGTTTTTACGTCGTGTTGCTTACGCGATAACATTTACGTAACTTAATAAATTGGATGCACCACAAAGTTCGAGACTCCTCGTAACTCTAACTTCACATTGCATCTATTAACTCTTACCTGGACATCCGCTCTTGATCACGCTAATATTATATTGTTTTCTTCAACAATAAAAACTCGACAACCACTGTTGGTTGGCGCTCAATTCATTCAATCAAATTAATCTATAAGTAAGACTACGGTAAATTTAAGTGTTCGTATAGTGGCCAAATATAATATTTAAACATTTCGCAGCTCAACATAATATCCTTATAATATTTCCCAAAATTTGGATTAATCTCGAACCAATTTCTTGTTTATAGCATTCCTTCAGCAATGAAAACACCCAGCCGGAAAATGTAACAGAATTTGTCACGTTTATGTAGCTGCGGACAATTTGGCATAACCAAATTCCTGGAGGTACGTGCTGACAGTTTGCTTCCTCTTCGATTTACGTATTCCGCTACTTTGTAATCAACCACAATTTCAGTAAACTTAGATAATTTCCTAAGCTTCAGAACTGAAGACACCTATATTGTTCTATTTCAGTTAGCCGGCCACTAAAATATCTAATAAGTTTGTCACTGTTTACACATAACTTTTTGAGTCAATACTTTGACATTTGTCTAGTCAATTTAAACTCACTTAATAAATTGGATGCACCCTGTCCTAAATCTCAATTTCCCTGAGATAACGAAAATCACGACGCCCATGTGTGAACCTAGAACGTTATGGTCTTTGGGCGTTTTCTTGTGCTAGGCCGACATTGTGGAAGTCTCTGTCACTAGAATTGCGTGCAAACGAGAATATCAGGCAGTTAAGGAAACTACTGAAAGTATTTCTTTTCTCGAGCTAATATTGTATTATTTATACATACAGAGTTAATGAATTATTGGTTTTATGTCACTTAGTAAGTTATATTAGTAGGTACTCAATATATTTTGTATACTTTAGTCAGTATGTGTAGCTTCTCATATTAAGTCTGTTTAGTTTTTAACACTTTTATAATCGTCGCTTTATCATTTCGATTTATCCCTAATTTTACCACACATAATTTTTATTACACATCAAATACGTTGGATTTTGTTTTTTTCAACTTTACTGTATTTTGTATAAAAAAAACCTTGAACCCGGAGTTGATTGTTTATTAATGCAGTTTTATTATTATAATCATAGTTTTATTTCTGGTCATGTTATCTGTATTTACTGATTAGTGACCCATAATTTCATCTCTGCTGCGTCTTCTGAAGAATATACTTTTATATATGTTCTGCACACTGGTATGCAAAATGCTTTGCAGAATCCCACAGTCTAGAAAATGTATCACATTCAAGTACACACGTATTAGTAACACCACAGCATGGTGTGATTCAGGCGGATGACTTGGTTTGCATTTTTATTTCATTCTTGTTTTCCAAGCCGTAATTGTTTATCTGCACGCGTAAACAAATTAAGCCCAGTGTAGGCGGTAAACAACGCGACATAACAACTATTGTTGCAATTACTAGACAATAGCTCATCGATAATTGACGCATGGCGCCATTTAAACAGCGTTGCCGGCATTTGTCGCACCATTGAACGGGACATTAGCCTCGGAGTTGAGTGTGCATAGTTTTATGTTTGGTCATGTTATCTATATTTACTGATTAGTGACCCACAACTTCATCTCTGCTGCGTCTGGTGAAGAATATACTTGCCGATGCTTTTTCAGCATACTGGTGTGCAAAATGCTCCGAAGATTATCGTAATTTAGACAAATGTCCCACTTTCAAGTACATATGTAATAGTAACACCACACCGTGGTGTGGTTCAAGCTGATTATTTCGCCTGCCCATTGAGCTTGCCCGTGAACGCTTTAAACCCAATTAATAGACATAGGTCATTTATTATTGATGCATGGCGCCATTTAATCAGCATCGGCGACTGTAACATCTGCGTCCTGTGGCATTTGTCGCTCAATTGTCCGCAGTTTTGCAGCAGCGAATATTGCTTAGTTTGACGACATGACTTTGTCTTGCATTGACACAAAAGAGACAGTCCGGGATCCAGGCCCTACAATGGCAATAGGAAAACCGAACGTCAGCGAATATGACTCGAATGAGACAAAGGGACATTTGAGTGGTGCCTGGCAGACATTTTGTCAAACTACCACGTTTCATGGGCTACGCAACTTGGCTCAATCAAATAACTTCCTGCGCAGGTGAGTGGTTTGTAAAATCTCTCATACGGCAAAATCTCGAAACTTTCAACTGTGTTTGATCTAATTGTTTCTATCAAACCATGATTGATGATTCAGTAATTTCACGACAATATTTCATCGAGAATAAAGTCAATTGACATATCCATCACGCGAACTGTTGCCTAACAAATTGTTTGTGAAGCCGTCAAAACGTAGACGCTGAATACGTGGAGCGTCCGGACATTCCGTTGTATAATTATCTTGTTGAATTCTTGCCCCAAACCTTCTTCTTTATGATAAAAACAGACGACAAAACGTTGAAGCGACAACTATATGCAGCAATGTGTGATATTTTGATATGGAAACATGTCGCGTGGACGTCAGGTCAATTGACAACAGGTAAATTATCGTTAAAGGTATAGTTTATACGTTTGTTTCTAAGACTTTTGCAATGTAAGTAACGTTACTTGAACGCACAGTTAACCAGGTACATGTATCCGTTCTAACTACAATTATGTAACTAGCTGGCGAACGTGCACTGTTTATTTATGCAACTGATGGTTCAGTAGACCATATCACTGTTTGCCGCCGTCACAACCATTATTTAGCGCTTGACCTCCGTCAAGCTTTACCTTACCAACAATGTTTACACTATGTGCATTACATTGCTTAGACGGCATGACATCTAACAGATCAACCTCCGTCAAGCTTTGCCTTACCAACAATGTTTACACTGTGTGCATTACATTGCTTAGACGGCATGACATCTAACAGATCAACCTCCGTCAAGCTTTGCCTTACCAACAATGTTTACACTGTGTGCATTACATTGCTTAGACGGCATGACATCTAACAGATCAACCTCCGTCAAGCTTTGCCTTACCAACAATGTTTACACTGTGTGCATTACATTGCTTAGACGGCATGACATCTAACAGATCAACCTCCGTCAAGCTTTGCCTTACCAACAATGTTTACACTATGTGCATTACATTGCTTAGACAGCATGACATCTAACAGGTCAACCGTTCATCCATGCAGTTCTCGCTTAACCAATGTTGCCCTATGTTTTTGTCGCAACGAAACACAGTTGGGCGAAATTATAAAAGCTAGACTTACCTTCTTGCTGCAGAGTTGGTCAATGTTTGGATGGATCGGTCACGTCCACCAATGCAAACGTCTTTTCATGGGGTATTGTTATTGCAAAAGTATTTTTGTAGGATATTGTATATTATCATATAATTGTGTGACTGTGTGTTTGCGGGCGCGCGCGTCGTGTGTGTGTGCGTTCGTGCGTGCGTGCGTGTCTGTGTGCGTGTCTCTGTGTGCGTGCATAATTATGAACAATAGGATATATAACAGGACCATGGCCGTCTTCTTAGTGTAAACGCGTCGTCACACTCACGACAACCACACTATTATGTCCTTGCTTCTTAACCATCAACATATTTATGTCTCTATTCCAGAGTTCTGTGGATCGTCATTGTGGTAATTAGTTCATCGGCGGTCGTCTACCAATGTCAGAACTTTGTCAGAATATACTTCAGTTGGCCCATCAACACAAAGACAACGATGAAAGAAGAAGGATATGTCGTCTTTCCTGCCGTCACAATTTGCAACCAGAACGCCTTCAGGTGACGTTTATGTAGTGGCGTTTGTCGTGAGTTAACGAATCGATATATGGGAATATAACACACTGATATGTTAAGCTGTTAGAGGAATTAACAATACAACACCAGACAACCTCAGCAGCTTTTTAGTCCAGGACTTTTATGGCCAAAATAGGGTCATGTTGGAACAAATTGCAATTGAAGCATTTCTTGCAGTTCTGGAAGCAGGTATATATCCTAGATAACATATCATAAACATAGAGCTCTGAAAATTGGGGAACATTGTAAAAATTATGCAAATGTTGAGGCCACCTCAGTAGCTTTTCCTGCGCGATTTCGCATCGATTTTACTTTCGAAAAACTGAGCAATGTAATGTTTATGTAAACCTTAAATAATCCATAAGCGTGTTCGTAAATACGCAAGTATTACATTCAGAAAACAACACTATATTAAAATAATTTAATATTGTCTTGTTTTTTCAATAAAAATGCTTATTGGTATAAAACAATATGCAAGATACATGTCATGAGCATTGACCGTATATGTAACATAACACAAATGTGTTTTTGTATTGCGCATATTAATAATTATAATGAATCCTTCCGTGATGTAAGGTCAAAACACAAAATTCGAGAGCCCAAAAAGGTAAGTTCTTTTATAGCTCAGTACCCAGTCCTTGGGACTGCATCAAGTGCTTCACCCTTTACTCCTTAGCAGACTTGTTCAATCGAACACCATCGATACTTCTCTGGGAAGCATTCAACCATGCTGCAGTTAATGCGTGAAGAGTATTCGTATAAATATCCATCACTGTATATAGCCAATACTCAGTCATACAGCTGAATGAACTGGAGCAACGTAGACTGAACTAACTTCCCCAAGTTTTGACACCGCAGCACAAGATTCGAAACCGAATTCTCTCGATTAAGACATTAATGCCACTTTGCTCCACACAACAACTTAATTGAGGTAGAAGCGCTCTATTACGTATTCATTAATATCATGTATAACCGTTAATCATGAAGCGTGATGTATCTGAATCATCTGAAATCCATGTTTCGTGTAAGCAAATGGCACTCAATTCATAACCATTATTTTTTAACTCTTGCAATTTAATGTTGATTTGATCAAACTTTGAATTAAAGTTTTGGCAATTTAAACTTGGGATGTTAAAGATATTTCCTTTATTTAAGAATAGGTTATTTAAACTAAGGTCAACATAATACGGCGAGTGTTTAATTATTTCAGGTTCATTATCAGCATTGACAGTATCACTGTTTAAATATTTAATAAATGGCACAATCAGTTGTGTACAATACCACCACAGTATTCTAGAAAAGCTTCCCCGCCAACCAGTTGTGCTGAAGAGAGAGATAGTTTGATAATAAAAACAATATCAATAATTTATTGGTACTTGAACAACCATAAAATATATAAATGAAGTGAGAAGCTCCAACATATCAACCGTTAATTGAATAGTTACAACGACAGTTGACATGTCGAAACGAAAAAGGTGTAGTATCTTAAGTGAAGTAAAATTATAAACTATAGAGACAAGTAATATTACATGTAGTATAACATATAACAATACACATCGCACAAAATTACACATTTGACACTTGCAATAACTACTCAAATTATACACTATTATGGAGAGGTGGATAAAAGTAAATGAAATGAAAAGCGCCTAAATATCAACCGTTAATTGAATCGTTAACATGTCAACAACAAAATTGTATAATAGCTTAAGTAAAGTAAAATTATGAATTATAGAGACAAACAATATCATTTGTAGTAAAACATTTAACATCACACGTCGCACAAATTGACACATTTGGCAATTGCAATAACTACTCAAATTATACACTATTATAAAGAAATTTATTAAAATAAATAAAACGAAAATAAATGAAATGAAAAGCGCCATAATATCAACGTTAATTGAGTAGTTGACATGACGAAACGAAAGCGACATGATAGCTTAAGTGAAGTAAAATTATGAAATATAAAAACAACTATTACATGTAGTATAATATATAACAATACACAGTGGAGCTGGTATGGATATGGAAGTTTGATCAATCTACAATTACGCTGCCTACGAAAGCGAGGCTGCGTAATTGAAGCGGCTTGGTGGCGAGCTCCCGGGATTCGCCGTTCTGTGTGATTTTGTGACTTCGTGACGGCTAGACGATGATATCCCAGTGAGCAGAAAAGCTTAGAGCCGGGACGCACTTAGCCAGAGTTGCTCTATAAAAGCCGTGAATGCCACAATTCCTGCAAAACCACCTAAAATCTTCAGCAGCACCGGACACGCTTCAGTGCACTTGAATCTAACAAATAAATTGCGTAACCAACGAGCTGGACATGGCCAACAACAAGCCTGTGACCAGAAAGGGGGGGTCGTTCAGCAACATAGCAGTGTCGGAGAGTGATCCAAGCCTTGCCTATATAGCAGCAGATATAAAGTCCTTCCGGGATACAATTGAAGACAGCTTTGCCACCTTCGAAAAGACACTCTCGAAACAGATCTAAGAAATGATCAACAAACAGTAGGCCATCGAGCTGCGTCATGTGGACCCGATACCCCTGAACGAGATCAAGCAACACATTTATGAAGCTTGTAGCATGGACACTGAAAAAACTACGCAGACGACCGCTCCGTTACATGCGCGTGCTGCCGATATCCAGCAACAAAGTAAAATGTTGCAAAACGAAATTGACCAACTAGAACAGTACAGTAGCAGAAACAGCCTAATTTTTCACGGCATTCCAGAAACCGAGAAAGACACAAATGACTCAGTAACGTAGATCTGTAAAACTACGCTGGGTCTGAAAATCAACCGATAATAGATTGACCGCAGACACAGACTGGGGAAACCTGGTGAGAAACCGCGCCCTATCATCGTTAAATTAGTGTCGCACGGGCCGCGAAACGAAATATTCACGAAAAAGGCACCCGAATTGTCATCACGGAGGGCCAAGAGAAGAAGCGATCTCCTCACAAAGGCTCGTGCTACAGAAAAAGTGACAACTACCTGGACAATTGATGGACGGTTTGTGTGCCTTCTTGCCAATGGAAGGAAGGTATCGTGTATCAATGAACAGGAAATTAAACGGTGCAAAGCCACATGTGAACATAGGTCTAACATGAACACTGTCAACCTGTGCTACCCATACACGGGTCGTGTATGTCACACATAACATATATATGCATTTTGTGCGCTGTGTATACAAGTCAAAGGCTTCCTTGTACGCATGCCTTCTTGAGCTTGTAGCTCTGGACGGCATTCTGGTTATATCTGGTTGTTTAATCTAATTTGGTAATATTTAATACGTAATACATTTTACGAAACACATAATCTAGATTCAAGTTTTAGAAACTTGGCAAAGTGAGCAGTCATCTAAGTTATTATCAAAGGGTGTGTTGCACGAATCTGGGGTTTGTTCCTTTTTGTGGATATTAGGCTGAATAAATGTTGGAGATTTGAAATTTGGAGGTGGGTCAACTTTAGTGTTCATAATTATGCCAAAAATAATTTTTTTTATACAAATGGGGTCAGATTTCATTGCAATTGAGTGGAAGGTGGGTTAAAATTCCGGTACATAGGATTAAATTGAATTACTTGATTACTATCTGCCGTCAGCTTTTTTTAACCTTTGGCAATGCTACCAATAATTGAACTTGCTAACAAAACAGGGTTACTATTTAAAACCATCAATATATATATATATATATATATATATATATATAAATGTTGCGTATATATATGTGTGTGTATGTGTGGGAGGGAGGGGCATTATCGGGAAAGTGTACCATAACAACAAAATAACATGTCAAAAATAACAGTTTCATTAGTATATTTAGCTTAGTTAACACAGTAATATACACATGAATCTGAATAAGTTGATCTGAATTACTAGTAGATAAAACAAGTTTAATATTTTGATGGTTAAGCCGTTACATTTTGACATTAAAAATGATATATCAAACAATCCCTTGTAATTATAACATAAAAGATATCATTGATAACGGTATACACATGCACGTGCACGTGCACACGCACAAACACACACACATACAAACACACACACACACGTATGCGTGTTAAATGCCGGATGTGTTGATTGGTTGTTACTCATATATAATATTTTCATGTGACCTTTGCGTGTACGCATGGGCCTGCGTCTGTTTGTACGCGCGTGTGTGTTAAGTATTGTATGTATTCATTGCTTGTTACATGAACACTTGAATGCCACTGCTGTAGACTCGTGGCTGCTGCAGACAATGGTATGTATCACTGGTTGGAAGACATGTACAGTCGGACAAATCTCACCACGTTCAACTTTCCGGCATTTGGTGTCGGCAACGTGTCAATGATGGACGTGTACCTCAAGAATAGGCATCTGAAGGAAGATCTGATTGTGAGGTAAGTACATAGGTTTGCAGATAAGAGTCGCATAGCAAAAGTAGATATAATTATCTCTTTTTATACAAGAAACATACTTTCCTTTGGAATTCAGTAATGGTATATTATATATTATATTATATATGTGTATACATATATATATGTGTGTGTGTGTATATATATATATATATATATATGTAATATATATACATATATACTGATTTGGCGTTTTGTAGCATCATTTTTGTCTTTGAAATGGTCGTCTTCAGATCTTGGTTTTTTACTTTCATCAGCTAGCTCCTGCAGCATTTTTGTTGTTGTTGCTGTGCAGTTGCGCATATTAATATGTCGTCGACGAAGTGAAGATGACTGAGATATTCTCCGTCTATATTCACGCCTCTGGTTTCCCAGGTCAATCTTCGGAGTATGCTTTCGATCGTTGCCGTAAACAGCTTGGGCGATATGGTGCCACCCTGTCGTATTCCTCTCTTTATGTTGATCTTGTTGCTTTCTTTGTGTAGCTCGACTGACAATCAGCTGATGGTGTATATGTATTTTAGGAGTTCGATGTTATTGAAGCGAGGCCAGGATTGTTTGTGTTTGTACCGCGTCGAAAGCCGTCTCTTTGTCGACGAACGCGACACAGAGGGGGATATTATAGCCTCGGCACTTGTGTTCAGTTGGTTTACGACGTCGTTGACTACCTGCTTCTGAATCAAGCTTGCTCTCGTGGTTGGTTTTAGTCGAGTGTCTTCTCTAGCCTACTCGTTAGTATTTTTTGAGTAATTTGTAGATGTTTAGTAACAGACATGTCGGTCTGTAGTTTTTAAAGTATGCCTTATTTATCTTTCTTCACCATCTTTGCGTTCTTCCGTGCGGTGGGTACTCGTCTTTCTAATAAGCATTTATTGTGCAGTTTAGCTAATGTCTACGAAGTGGTACCTTCTCCTGCTTTCAATGTTTAAAAGTTTACATTGTCGTTGCCTGAAGCCTTCTCATTCTTTAAATCTCTTAGTTGGTGGTATCTCTGGTACATCTTTCGTGTCAGTGTGAATTATGGTACTCTGTTCACTGACGTATAATTCGGTGTAGAATTCCTCTATTCGTTCTATGATTATATCTTGCTATTGTATTTCTCTACCTAGCTTATCGAGAGGTGTAATCTGTGTGTCTGTCTCGTCCTAGTGTCTGTTTTCTTGTGGTTTTCTTCAGGCTCTTTGATGTCATAATCGTATTATTTCTTGTTTGTAATTCCTGGTGTCCTCCTTTGCTTTCTTTTTGATGGTCGTGCATATTTCTGCGTAGTCTAATTGTTTTTTACGGTGACGTTATCCACCATTTCTTGTCATTTTTATCAGCGCTCGTGTTGGTGATACTATTCTCGTCTTTACTTGCTTGTTGATTGCTATGGCATCACTACGTAGTCTTGTCGCACTTATTTGGATCTTCTCTGTTATGTTTACGTACATGGTGTTGATGTCGTCTAGTTCTTGTAGTGTAAATAATTGATTGTTCAGTTCGATTTGGAATTCGATATTTTTGTGTGTGTGGTATCTACACTTGGTGGTCACTTGCTTGCCAACTTCTACCTTTCATCCTTGACGTCCAGTTTGATGTTGCTCACTACCATTATAGGCTCACTTCCGGTGTTGACTTGGATGATGACAGTTATGTATGTGACCATGTCTGGCCTGTTTGTCAGGATGTAGTCAATTTCGTTCTTCGTTTCTCCACTTGGGCTTTTCCGCGCCCATCTTCTCCCTGCTTTCTTCTGAAATATCACATTCATGATTTGGTACTTTCCTTACGTTGCCCATTCAGCCAAGGTGTCGCATCTTCGTTTCTCACTCCTAGGCTAAGTTTGCCTGTTGCCGTTTCCATTGCGTTTGTTCGTTTCCTTAATGGCGCATTAAAATCTCCCATCACTATCGTGCAGTGGTTTGGTTTTACTAAGGTCAACATCCACGTCGTTGTAGAAGCTGTTTATGTCTTCTTCTGAATATAATGTCGTTGGTGCATAAACTTGCATTATCTTCAGTTTGTAGCGCTTTGTTATGCGGTGGCCGTTTTGAAAGGTAGTGAAGCATTCCTCTCTTCTTCTGACTTCTCCGATCCCGACCACACCTAATACCAACCAGATTCCCTAAGTTCTTCCTCCAGTTCGTGTATCTTTGAATCTTTTAGTAGTGTTCTGACCTTATATGTTGCTATCTTCCGTATACTTACGTTCTCATGGCGGATCTTCGCGACCCAGATATTTTTAGCATCCACTCCACGCAGCCTCCTTGGTCATAGGGTCTTTCGATGCTGACGGGGTCATGGTTTCATTGTACTTTACATGCTGGTGTTGTTTGCCTACCATTATATGCTGGCCGGTTCGGGTTGGAAGGGGCAGGCAACGTAGGGTGAACGAAATTACCAAAGTTTCGACACAGCGGCCGTTACCAGTACCGACCACTAAGCACCGGTATTTCGTGTGTGTGTATGTGTGTGTGTGTGTGTGTGTGTGTGTGTGTGTGTGTGTGTGTGTGTGTGTGTGTGTGTGTGTGTGTGTGTGTGTGTGTGTGTGTGTGTGTGTGTGTGTACGGGGCGCAATGACCAAGTGATTAGAGGCTGCAAAAAATTCTTACAGCGCATCAGGAAGACCTCTATCGGCAGCACTGCACCCTTCTTGATGGTTCGAAAATAGCGCGGTTCCTGGGGAATGTGGGGTTTCTTTTTTGCTTGAACAAACGTCATATGGTATTGAGTTGTATCCATATTGCGGATGCATGTTATATGTTGCATGCACACACCTCTGCCCGGTTTGACATCAAGGTATGAATACATGCAACGTTTTTCTGATCCTCAGGGACGTGTATTTAGAAGTTTTGTGAGCCCCACGTGGTGTTAAGTTGGAGGGTGTGATTAGTATCTGCGCCCCGCTGGTAAACTCTCAAGTACACCCCTGTAATTATGCTAACATTAAGAACTAGATGACATTGTTATACTATCAAATGTTTGTGTGACGCCAGTTGTAGGTGGAAGGGGAGGAAGTGCAACCATGAAGATTTCACGTTGACTTTAACTGACGCTGGTGTCTGCTACACATTCAACGCGCAGATAAGCAATGATTCCGTTACCACGTCTACTGGTAAATACAGACACGCGCGCGCGTGCATGCACGCACACATACATGTACAAACGCGATCACGTCACTCTCGCTAAGACCTATATTCAAAATCTTATAAACAGCACGGGGGAAGAAACTCTTTCTGAAGCGATTTGCCTGTGCTCTGAGATTCCGGAATCGCCTACCTGATAGAAGTCGTTCCAAAATGGTGGGCGGGTAAGTGGGATTAGTGATTATCAACTGATACCTGATAGAGGGGTGAACTCACTGCCGACTATCTTGTAAGACGTTTTCACCACTCTGTCAAGCCTGTTCTGACGCTGGTTGATGTTGCCGATCCACATATATATGGAGAATATAAGAATAGTCTCAACAGCACAGCGATAAAACTGAAAACAATATATTTCGTCAGACCAAACTTCTTACTTTAAAGGTGGTGTCATTTCATTAAAATCAGATGACATCATTGAAATGAAACGATAACATATGTGTGTGTGTGTGTGTGTGTGTGTGTGTGTGTGTGTGTGTGTGTGTGTGTGTGTGTGTGTGTGTGTGTGTGTGTGTGTGTGTGTGTGTGTACACATGGAAAATGTCGATGTTCTGCTGTGTATAAATATATATATATATATATATATGTACATATATATATATTTATATATATATGGTCAAATCCAAAGAGGGGCTCCAGACAAGGTCGAAAATAGAATTGCCCGGATCTTTTGTTCAGTTGTGGTATTAAATGTGCATAATATTGTGGCGACTTCACCAAAATTTAGGCACACTAATTCACAACATTGACGATTTTACAGTTGCTTGAAGTTCAAAGGTGTGTTCTATATGTTATCATCCGAGGACCACGAGTTATCGTCCGTTGGCAGGACATACCCCACAGTACAAAGGTGTTGTGTTGGATATTTAACCTTTTGTCAATGGATAACATGTGGACATATGTTATAACGGCATGACTTGGGGGGGGGGTTATTTAGAGTTGTCAGAGTGCGGTGAAGTTTTGTTCGCACATCAACATTGCCCCACTCTATTTTCCGAATGTGTTGTCATTACTTGTACAACAAGACAAACACGTTGTAGATATGTGCATACTGTTTATATTTACGCGGACGATGTGTTTTATCCATTGATATTTATGTTATGGACGTAACCTGCAAATTTGTAGCACAAGACACTCAGACAAAATGGTACTCGGACGATAACACAATTTTAAAAATCAGTATAGAATCTGGAATATTAATGATTAGCAGTAAATTATGAAAGTGCCTTAGTTGTATATGTTGCAATATTAGCCACACCTGTATCCCTTAAGTATGTATACCTTGTTCTCCGCTGTCCTCTTCTTTGAATTCCGAGTGCTAAAGTTGTTGAATAATCGTATATTTTCTACTTCTGCATTGTAGTCATTACTTGTACAACAAGACAAACACGTTGTAGATATGGGCACACTGTTCATGTTTATTGGGAGAATGTATGTTATCCATTGGTATTTATGTTATGATCACAACCTGCACGTTTTTAGCACAGGACACGCGGACAAAATGGTACTCGGACGATAACACAATTTTGAAAATCATGATTAACAGTAAATTGAGAAAGTGCCTTAGTATATTTTGTTTATGTTGCACTGTTAGCCACGTGTGTATCCCTTATGCATTTATACCTTGTTCTCTTCTGTCGTCTTCGTTGTATTCCGAGTGCTAGAGTTGTGGAATAATTTTTTCACATTTTCTTCACTGCAGTCGCCATATTTAATTACTGTGATATGTTAGTGCATGTTAAACTGTCTCTACATTATTTACTACACCGGGCAATGTCTGCAAATAAATAATTTCATTGTTTGGGCTATAACTTGGCATTACTCGAACATTAAACCAATTTTATTTAAAAAGGTTAACAAATATAATTGATGTACTCTCATACAAATAAAACATTACAAATCGGCAACACTTTGGTATGATCACGTTTTTAATTGTCCATCACATTGTCTACTCAGTGTATATCACGTTGTCTACTCAGTGTCTACCACATTGCCTACTCAGTGTCCATCACAATGTCTACTCAGTGTCCATCACATTGTCTACTCAGTGTCCAATGTCCACCACATCGTCTACTCATCATCATCATCCTTTTCCTCCATAGCATGGCATTTCTTTCATGAGGCTTGAAGGTGAACACATTGCCTACCGCCGTAGGAGGTGATACCACCTTGATGATGTCTGAGGCTTCCACAATCCCAACCTCAAGCCTCCCCCATTTCCAGTTTCCTCGAGTGCGGGTCATGTATGCTACTTCAAACATGGCATCGGTCGTGATACGCCGCACCCGGGCTATGTACCATTTCTTGTTAAATCGCCAACCACTTGTTGTACTCCCATTTCCGACTCCCTTTCTTTAACTACACCGTGATTCTCTTCAGTTTCATTCACTTCTATCCCCTTCACATCAACATCTTTCTCTTGCACCTCCTTTTTTTTGCTGCATTCTCCCTGACTTCTGTCTCCTGCACCTCAATCCTCCTCACATCCACCTCTTTCTCCTGCACCTCCTTTTCCTTTGCTGCATTCTCCATGACCTCTCTCTCCTGCACCTCTATCTCCCTCACAATCACCTTTTTCTCATGCACCACTGTTTCCTTGTCTGCCACTGGTGTCTTCTTCCTCTCGATCTGCAGAAGTGTTTATGTCCACCCTACACACATAGGGTGGAAAACACCCCCTTGTTCATAGCAGCAATCTTGGAAGCATGATGTCTCTCGAATAATCATGCATGGACCCACTGGCACGATCATATGTGCATTTATGATGCCCGGCACTGCTTTCACCTTCCAAGACTCTAGCATACCCTTGCATCGCTGCACCTCATTGTGGTCTTCGCTTCTCTGAGCCTGTTGCAGATTTCACCGCTGTTGGTGATGATCTTTCCACTCTTGATGAGATGTCAGCCTTATTATTTATAGCCCCGTGTTGGCCTGTTAAAAAGACCAGACAAAACAAGTCAGCACAATGCAGTATTACTATTACCAGCGTATTGTGTTATCGTCTATGGATCACGGTTATCGACCGTTGCTCCCACTAGAAAGCACAATTTTATTTTAATTTGGCCAAAATAACCTCTCCACAGTGTGCGTGACATTCAAAGGCTTGCGATAGAATGCAAAATTTTACTATTTTGCAGATTATTTGGTATGACAGCTTTTGCCAAATCCTAATAAATCAGGAAATAATGTCCAAATTCTACCAAAACCGATCTAATGCCAAGCATAATGGTAATTAATGCACGTAATGAGTCAAATTGGAGAGGAAGATATATTGGCTATCATATAACACACACAGTGGCATATTAGGACTCTATTTCACACAATGCCTTTCTTAATACTACTAACAACGTATTGCGTTATCATCCGTGGATCATCGTTATCGACCGTGGCCTCCTTTTAAAAAAAACACTCATGAAACATTGTATCCCGCAGTATTATAGCTCATGCGTTATCAAATGTGGTCGTCAACGAGAGGCACATTATAACATCAAGTTCGAGCACTATCACGTATAAATAACATGTGTATGACTGTTACCGTAGATCAGAATAGGCTAGGAAAAACAATCTAGATGCAACAAAACAGTAATAAATCAGGAAATATACTTACTTAGTGCGATCTTTTGTAGCGCACATTAACAAGATGATGAACGGTCGCCTAGTTTCGCTGGAAGCCGATAGAGGCTACTCAAAAGCACTCAAAACACTACCACCGTCTTCCGGATCGGACGATAACTATAATCGGACGGTAACTTGATGCTTTTCCCGGGCCATATCATACAGAGAAAATATTTTGGGTGAGTCCAAATGACTGCTCTGATAGCCAGAGATATGTTCTTTAGTAGGAATAAAAATATCCTACTATTCTTCACAAGTTTGTGTTAAAACGAAAGAAACAAAGGCCCCGGATGATAACGCGAAAAACTTCCCCAAACCTGAGTCGGCGGAGAAAAATGAAAAAAAGAAAAATACCAAAACGTACATCTGAAAAATAGCAGTGCATTTTTGTACTACACGTGTTAGTATATATGTACAGCTAAATATGCTTGTTATTGATTAATAATTTTACATGAATTTGCCATTAAGAAAAATGGTCCTCGGACGATAACACCAATATTCCCCATGACCAATATATTGGGAAAAATCAGGTTATTTGCAAATTTCATTAATCACAAGGCAGTAACAACATAGACACATGTGGTGTTGTAATAAAGTAATAAACACGGTGCACATTCATGGTTTATGAAGATTACTAACTGATGTTAACAAAATATAGAGGTCAACATTTTTAAAAATGGCCAAAAACGACCAGTTTATCAGCTTTAGTTCCAATTGTTTTCAAACTAGAAAAAACAAACTATATATCCCTCGAGCCGGATAAAAACAGCATATTTTCACACTTTTAGTCACATAATTACTCAAGATACATGTCTAAACATGCCGTGTACCCCGTACGTTGGATTTGACCATATATATATATATATATATATATATGTGGTAAATATATATGTTCTGCAGGAGTCCCGAACGGTTTACAACTTGTGGTGAACATAGAACAGTACGAGTACATGGGTGGTCCACATGACGCTGTCGGACTAAAGGTCCTTCTGCACGAACAAGGGACCATACCACTTGTGCAGGATTTCGCTGATGCCGTCCCCGCAGGAATGAACACATTCGTTGCTGTAGACATCACGAAAGTAAGATAAATGGATTGCTGCAATATTTCTTAAATATATCGCAAACGTACAGTCATAATGTGCAGTGCGGAGCTCTTTTCAGACGCCCAGAACAATATGTATTGCCGCGTAGTTGTCTAAATACATTTGTAAATTATTTATTGATAAATAAATAAATGTGCTGTGTTTTGGGTTCGAGGCTATATTTGGGGGAGATAGATCGTAGAAATTGGTGGTGCAGGAAAGTTTATAAACAAGTGGAATTACAGATTGATAAGTATTATTCTTGCCTTAATATCATTCATAAAGTTGCAATAAACATATATTGAGTAGCAGTTGTGCTTAAAGTTAGTTAGTTAAATTATTTTAGAACACCTTAGTATAGTGAGTGATAATAGGGTAACTCACTTAGCTTTCGATAAGTTGTAAACAAGATTTAACAAACCTGATTATGTGGTAGAATATATAGGAGATAAAGTAACAACCATCAAACTACTTACATAAGATAATATCTGTATAAACCAGTACTTGCTACATATTTTGATTAGGTAGCATTGTTTTTAAAACTAAGCAAGGGCGATAGTCGGGCGGCGTAACCTAAATAAATAAATAAAGCAGCCTAACGTAATTGATTGTACTTAAATTAGGTCACTACCGGTAATGTTAGCGTTCGTGACAGGATAAATAGACGGCTGTGTAATTGAAATTTGTAACCTAAAGTGTGCTGTAGTACAAAGGAAACAGTCTTTATAAAGACTAAGTTAGTTAAGTTATTAAATAAATTCTGATCGGGATATGGCGCCTTGCAAGCGGCAATTCAAGGCAAAGCGACACTTGGTGTGCGATCACTGCCACAGCTGGGTAGACTTTGCACTGTCCGGCTGTGGGAAGTCATGGGCAGAAACCATGGAAGAAGGATTCACCTTTCAGTGCATTGGGTGTTTCAAGGTGGAGTGTCTGCAGAAGGAGATAGTTAGGTTGACAGATATTGTGAAGGGAATGGAGATGGGAATTAGCAAGGAGGCAGGTCGAATGGAGAGAGACGACAGGGTGAGAGGTGAGAATACTGCAAGACTGAAGGAGAATAGCAGTGGCAAGAAAACTGAGGAATGGAGAGTGAGATGACGAAAGGTGATTGGAGGGGAAGAAATTGGAAAATCGACAACAGAAAACGTGACAAGTGTGAAGGTGACAGGGAAGAAAGTGACCGTAGAGAAGAAGGGAGGGAAGATGGGACGGGAGAGGAGAGAAAAAAATGAGATGGGACGAAAGATGAAGGGACGAAAGGAAGTGAGAGCAAATGTGACAGAAGAGAAGTCGATAAAAGGGCCGCTGACAGGAGGAATGGTGACAAGAGAAAAAGCGACAGGAAAGAATGGATCGGAAGAGAATGTGACAGGAGAGAAGACGACAGGGGGGAAAGACAACAACCAGACAGATGCAAACCGAAGAAGGAGCTATTCTAAGGCAGTGATTGAGGGGGCAATGAGGAAAGAGAGGGTGTTTATGGGCGACTCCATTATGAGAAAGACGGACAAGACACTGAGCGAGGGGAAAGACGTCGTTGTTTGTCTACCGGGGGCTAGGATTGAACATGTGACTCACAAGGTAGAGAAGGTATTGGGGCATGGCAAGGGGGGTCTATACTGGTACATATAGGAACAAATAATGCAGACAGGGAGGGAACAACTGCGATAGTACGGAAGTATAGACAGTTAGTGAGGAAGCTAAAGAAGACGAGAGTTGAACAGGTTATTCTGTCAGGAATGTTGCCAGTAATGGGAGGAAGGGGGGCAACGTATAGAAACTGAAAGAGGATGGCGATCAACGCACTAGTTGAACAGATGTGTGAAGAAGAGGGGGTGGGATTCACAGATTTATGGGGATACTTTGTTGGGAGGGAAGATATGTACATGAGAGATGGCCTTCATCTTAGTGGAAAGGTGGCAGCAGTTTTCTCAGAGAAGCTGCTGCGATCTGTTGACAGTGGGACAGGTAGCATCTATTTAAACTAGATTCGCAGGAGGGACTCACAGAAAAGCCTGAAAATGGAGGCATAGATAAAGACAGCACAACTAAATCAGCAAGTAACAGTCTGGAAAACTCTTCTGAAGCTGGATATAAATGTGTTTGTTTAAATGCAAGGAGTATAGTAAACAAAAGAAATGAACTAAACTTTAGAAGATATTGACCCTCATATAATAGGTATAACCGAATCCTGGAACACCACCAATATATCAGATGCTGAATTGGGACTGACAGGATATGTAATGTTTAAGAAAGATAGAATAGGAAGAAAGGGAGGTGGAATTATTTTATATATTAAAGAATCTATCCAGGCTTATGAAATAAAATTAGAAAGAGAAGCAGATTGCGAAGAAGCTGTTTGGTGTAACATAGTTACAGGAAACTCAACGTTATCAGTTGGGTTAGTTTATCGAAGTCCAAACATAAGCATAGAAGAGAATGAAAAAATACAAAACGTTATAAGGGAAGTAAGCAAACGGGACTGTATTATTATGGGGGATTTTAACCACGGGCATATACAATGGAAATCTCTTCAGAGTATGGGGAGTGAGGACCACAAGTTTTTAGTTTTAGTTCAAGATACTTTCCTTTCTCAACATGCGCTAGAACCAACCAGGGGTGAGAATGTGTTAGACATAGTTTTTTCCTCACAGAATGAATTTGTTGACAATGTCAAGATATGTGAACCACTGGGGAGTAGCGATCACAACCAGATACATTTTACCATCAAAGTAATATCAGAAAGGAATAGTAAAAAGCAGTATAGGAGAAATTTCCACAAAGGAAGGTATAAAGACATGAGGAAATATTTAGCAAAGATAGACTGGAATAACACACTGAAAAATAAGACAGCAACAGAATGCTGGAGTATAATAAAGAGTGGAATTAAGTGCATAGTCGATAAATTTGTACCCTTCAAAAATCAAGGGAAACGGTCCAAAAAGAAACACTTATCGAAAGAAGCCATTAGAAAAATTAAGTATAAACAAATTATGTGGAAGTCATATAGATATACTGGAAATGATGAAGACTACAACAGTTATAAAGAAGCACTTAACCAAGCTACAGCTGAAATTAGAAATTCAAAGAGAAGCTATGAACAACAATTAGCTAGTAATATAAAACATGACAGCAAGAGTTTTTATGCGTATGTTCGAAGCAAACAGAAAGTTCAAGATAAGGTCGGTCCTCTAGAAGATAGTGCTGGAAATATAATATCAGAGGGATTCTTAATGGCAGAAGACCTGAATGAGTACTTTAGTTCAGTGTTTACTAGGGAAGATATTAGTTCACTGCCAGTAACAGAGGCTAAGTTCAAGGGGGCAGATTCAGACTATTTAGGACAATTCTGCCGTGCAATGGCAAAAGGGTGCAAGTGATATTTGTACCAAAAATGAGTTATCATCACAATCGTACATTTTGGAGCAAGTGCCATCTTATCATATAGTAAATAACACAGTTTAGCTCTTAGATTGGCTAGAAATGACAAGGCACAAGGGTGCAAGTGACAATGGAATTGTATTTTACAATGACAAAAGGGAGTAACTGAATGTCCAATAGCGTTGAGATATGTACATGAGAGATGGCCTACGTACGAGAAGGATGCAATGCAGCTGGAGAAACACCGAATGTTGGCTGGCTGCAATTGTAAAAAGAAGTGTCTTGAGAAAGTGAATGAAGGAAGAAGGCAGAGTATACATACACAGTTTTGGAGTATGTCCTATGATGCACGTCGGGCTTGGATTGCAAGCAACATCAGAGAAGCAGCTAAAAAGCGTCCGCGAGAAGAGATTGAAGGCGTTTACATTCGCACTTGCAGTCGCTATTACAAGCTACCAAATGAGAGTGGGCAAGATGTGTTCGTATGCAAACGATTTGTCCTTGCCACATTGGGCTACACCAGCGACACGGTGGTCGTGGCTGCAATGAGCCGCGAAGAAAACGCAATCACCCCACCTCGCGACAAACGAGGAAAACATGTTCCTCCGCACAAACTGAGCAACGAAGGAAAAGAGAAGATAAAGGAACATATAATGTCATTCAATCCAGCTGTCAGTCACTACAGGCGAGAACACGCGCCTCTAAGGCGATACCTCCCACCGGAACTCTCAATTCGTGAAATGCATGCTGATTTCAAAACAACGCACCCAGGGATCGCTTGCTACGAAACATATCGGAAAGTTATCAGCGATATGAACATTAGCTTCACTAAACTAGGAGAAGAAGAGTGTGAGACCTGCATTGTGCATGAGAAACACAATCACGACAATAACGATCCTGCATTATGTCAGCAGTGTAATGATTGGAGAGTGCACTTCGAGCGAGCACGGCTTAGTAGAAAGGCATACTACGATGACAGAGAAAAAGCACATGGTGACAAAGAAGCCCTCTTTTCCGCTGATATGCAGAAAATCATCATGCTGCCTCGGATGCCTGGGGTTAAAACATGCGTCTTCACAAAACGCCTAGTGACATTCCACGAGACATTCGCGCCATTGGGTGGAAAGAGTGCTGGGAAGAGTGAACGTCCACTTGGAGTAGTATGGCATGAGGGGATCTCTGGAAGAAATGCCGATGACGTGATGAGTACATATTCGAAAGTAATCCACACCGAGAAGTATCGAGATTGTGAGGAGTTCACGTTCTGGGTTGATAATTGCGCAGGTCAAAATAAAAACTGGACACTCTACACGGGAATGGTGAGTGAGGTCAATCAGCCAGGGGGCCCACACACCATCACTATGAAGTATCGTGAGAAAGGACACACTTTCATGTCAGCCGACTCCTTTCATGCACAGGTCGAGAAAGGTATGACGTCAAAGAAGAATGTCTACGACATCTCGGATTTTGCAAGCGTTATAAGAAAATCTGGAACCGTCATTCTCTTGAATCATGCAGATTTTCATTCTTGGGAAAATGGTATCAGTTCGGCAAAATCTACGAAGAAGCCGACGCTGGGACACGTGAGCGTGGCACAATTCAGAAGGGGTTCAAGCAAACTCTTCTGGAAATGCGCGTTGACGGAAGATGAGTTCCAGTCGGGTGAATTCCTTATGAAAAGGATTGCGACACATCTTCTCGGAGGAGGAACTTTCGATGTGAAAGACAGACCTCGTGGTGTGCCACAGAGCAAGCGCGATGACATTGTGAGAAAGCTTGGTCCGTCGATGCCAATGAACAGAGTTCTGTTCTGGAGCGGCCTGCCTATCAGTGACACTTCTGTCGACATGATTGACTCCGAGTGAAACAATGACGACTACCTTAACTGCCGTAGCTTTTGTTTCTATGCTGTTGTTTAATTGCTGCTTTAAAGCAAAATGTCAATTTAAATGTTAATACGAAACTGCAAGTGTGTCAATTGGTATCCCCGAGAGACATCATAGTAAATCGACTGACCGATTTAATTTGGTTTACCAGTAATTCAACTTAGTGATTAAAATTGTGTTTTAACGATTGTATACTGTCATTTTTCGATATCATTTTGCCATCTCCAGTTGTAGTTTGTTCTGACATGATTTAGTTGCACTTGCTTCCTTTTGTCATATAATTGTTTCGATATCGATCGCATAATAAAATGACAAAAGGGAGTAAGTGACACTAAGTCACCAGACACTCTGTAACACCCGAAGTACTGACATATAACAGTCATTCTTATAAATACACAATTGCCAGCTCCAGTTGTAGTTCGTTCTGACATGATTTAATAGCACTTGCTTCCTTTTGTCATAGAATTTTTTCGATATCGATCGAGTACTAGTCATTCTTATAAATACACATAATCAAGTAGTTCATGCAATTGGAAATAATTGCTGAGGCGTAATATGCAAATGTGCGCAAAAGAAAAACGCGTTTTGGCCGATATCTCAAAAGCCCCTCGTTGTCACTTGCACCCTTTTGCCATTGCACGGCAGAATTAATTGTAACCCCGGAAATGGTAGCTAAGAAAATAAGGGCTATGAAGGATAATAAATCACCTTGAGTGGATGGGATTCCGCCCAAACTATTATTGGAAATTGTAGAACAAATTAGCGTACCGCTTGCAACAGTTTTCAATTTTTCATTAGAAGGGGGAGTGGTTCCTTTAGAATGGAAAGAAGCAAACATTATACCGTTATTTAAAAAAGGTTCGAGAAACAAGTCAGAGAACTGTAGACCAGTGAGTTTAACATCAGTGATTTCCAAATTATTAGAAAGACTAATTAAAGATCACATGGTAGATTTTCTTGTTAAACAAAACTTGATAAACCCATCTCAACATGCTTTTTTTAAAGCGAGGTCATGCTTAACAAATATGTTATGTTTTTTGGAAGACATCACTAAGTGGGTAGATGAGGGATCACCAATAGATATCGTCTACTTAGATTTTTAAAAAGCTTTCGACAAAGTACCACATCAAAGATTACTGCTGAAACTAAAGGCCCATGGCATAGGAAATGGTATAATAAACTGGATAGAACAATGGCTGATTGACAGAAGACAACGTGTAGTAGTTGATGGGGAGGCTTCAAACTGGAAATCGGTATTGAGTGGGGTATCACAGGGATCAGTATTAGGACCTATATTATTCTTAATATATATCAACGATTTGGATGATGAAATAACAAGCAAGGTGTTGAAATTTGCGGATGATACTAAAGTGTTTAGAAGGATTAAAAGTGATGGAGATAGACAGCATTTACAAGATGATCTTGACAGGTTGATCGAATGGTCTGAAAAGTGGCAAATGCTTTTCAATTTTGGGAAATGTAAGTGCCTCCACACAGGACATGGGAACGAAGAGGTAGAATATACAATGGGGGGTACTGTACTAAGTACTACTGTAAAAGAAAAGGACTTAGGGTTAACCATTAGTGCTGATATGAAGGTTTCAGAGCAGTGCGGAATTGCAGCTTCAAAGGGAAATCAAATCCTTGGATTAATTAGGCGAAACATAACGTATAAGGAAAAAGAGCTAATAATACCGCTGTACAAATCAATAGTTAGGCCTCATTTAGAATATTGTATTCAAGCGTGGAGACCATATCGCAGGAAGGACATAGATATGCTAGAAAGAGTGCAGAGGAGAGCAACCAACCTGATACCCAAACTGAGGGATCTTAGTTACGAAATACGCCTAAAAATGCGGTTTAACAACACTAGAGACCAGGAGATTGAGAGGAGATCAGATAGAAGTGTTTAAAATAATTGAATGGTTATGAAAATATTGATAGAAATATTTTTTTTCAGTTAAGAAAGAGAAAGGACTAGAGGACATGAAGTTACATTAGCAAAGGAGCAGAGTAGATTAGATATAAGAAAGTTTTCTTGTTCACAAAGGACTGTAAATGAATGGAACAGATTATCTGCTGATTGTGTGGGTGTTAGTAGCGTGAATATGTTTAAAAATAAAATCGACACATACCTGAGACGGGCGGGATACACGTAGATAAATGGGTCGGACTCTCGATAAGCCAAAGGGCTTCCTTGTCCACCTGCCACCTAGAGTTAATTCTCTGGGTGACAATCTTGTTAAATCTTGTTAAATCTTGTTTTATTACTCTGTACATGTCGCATCTGTTTTACTGCAGAAATTACCAGGTTCCATGGTCGTTTGTATCCGTTATTCGATATAACAGCCAGCCAGGACTAATGCAATTTCTCCCCTCCACCAGTTTTTGACCGGTTAGGTATTATGATGTTTATCTCCTAAAAATATTTTCAAACCTCTGCAACCATTCGATCCCCGTTGGTGTTCATTTCCGGTATTGTTACTTTTGGAGAGGCTGTTGTCAATTTCCTCCTAAACAAATTGTGTCATTATTATTATTATTTCTGAGAAGCTTGACATAAAATTAGCACACATCGCCAAACCCCGTAAATCAATCGACCCCTCCCTAAAGATTAATGTAAAAATGGCTGTTACTTTCACTATTAAATGCACAACTTAAATACGTACGATTACTATTCATAACATAAATATTATCCAGTGCAGCATATTCAGCAACGGCACGTACCACAGGACGTACCTGGATAAGTATTATTATTTAGAAACGTGACATCAAATAAGCATTATGACTTACTGTTCAATATTTTAGCAGGACCTTGACAAAAAGTACGTATATTATCAGAAAAAAGGTGGACATATTTAATCAAATTCAGTTGTATGGAAACACTTTTTTTTGGTAGTCATGGTAAACGGGGTTCTCAGCTTATCGTGTCGGCATTCTACGTCAGGAATTAATTCAGCTCAAATTGCGCACAATAAAAAAGCTAATATCAAACAACCTAAGTGAAGAAACACAGTTTCTATGGTAGATGTTTCGACCTGGACATTTTGTTCACGTGTTCCACCAATTTGGATCAACTGATCAATCAACTAAACAGTAAAAATAAAACCGACGTGGCTGTGAAGTATATATCAACTTAGCAACCACCTGAACAGTAAACAAACCGATAACAACGACGTTGCACTTTGTGTAATCCAATTCCTGCATTTTTTGGCGTAACTCTTGGACACTCATTTCAAAGCTGATCAAATACATACATCGATCATGATTCAAACGCCATAATATATTGTTATTCTGTTCTCTGCTAGGAGGTCAACTTGCCATCGCCTCACGGTGATTGTGTGACTGTCCAAAACCTGCGCTACTTTGATCACTACTCGCAGACGGCTTGCTTCAGGGAATGCATCACGAGCGTTGTTGTGAAAACATGTGGCTGCAGAGATATATACATGCCGCACCTTAGCCAAGGTTTATGTACGTATATCGCTATATCGGTTCTTATTTATTTCAATCGATGCGTGCGTTCATTTTTTAATATATAAATCCACCTTTCACGGTGTTCTACGCTCCTGTGGTTTTCCATCGCTTCTTCTGTTATTGTCATCGTGTACAGCTGTCCAATCCCCGAAAATGGTATGGTTATTTATCTTTCACCCGCGCCCATAGCACCTATTTCCGTCCACTTACCAACGCGTCTACTCTTTGTTGATACTGGTAGAATAAAACAATTTTGTATTTGCCTCTGTCTCTAGTCAGAATGAATATAAATTCCCCCATCTTCGTCAAAAATGTCGCGCAAAACAATTTTGCATTTGTTGCTTTAGCAATCAAGCACTTCTGCCCCGTCTATAAGTTTTCGTGATTATCCATTTCGTACCCACATTTAAGTTCCTAATCTCCGAAGAAAGTACCGATGATTAGTACTTCATTGCTGCCAAGTTGTGACACTGCTCAAAGCAAAAAGGAGCAAATGTTTCAAGTGAATATGTTTATTATTAAGCACTCGATAGTAACCGGTTGCTGCATCTGCATCAGCGGTTCTTAACCCGTGGGTCGCGAACCAAATTTGGGTTGCCATTTTGAGAAGGTCGCCAAGAGTCTGCAGTATTGGGAAAAGTACTTCGTTTATTGTGTGTGTGTGTTTGTGTGTGTGTGTGTGTGTGTGTGTGTGTGTGTGTGTGCGTGCGTGCGTGCGTGCGTGCGTGCGTGTGGACGGTATGTTAACGTGTTTTTCCTAGACGATTTTCATCTCGGTCGCCTAGAAAAGCTATTATTTTTTGTTCTTTCTGGTTCCGCATGTACTTTTCTGTCTTTAGTTGTTTTAAACCATTCCATAAATGTTGTCCACTCTGCTCACCTTTTCTCCACATGAATAGTTAACCAATTGTATCATTTTTGCAACATTATATCGTGTTTGCCTGTTACTAAACAGTAAACGTTGTGTTGTTATAATTTGTCTTAGTTGTAGCCTATCCAATTAACGTATAGTCGGCGAAACGGCATCCGCTATATATCTACCATATTTACTGTCTGCCCTAAAGATAACTCATTGTACTTTCAATGTAAGTGACACTTTATACTTGACTGGTTTCAGATGATTCACCCGTGTGCACGGTCGCACAGTACACACGCTGCCTCATACCAGCAATCGGTAAGTTTTTACGAGAAACCTTTTAATGTACTTTATGAATATTGCCATCGCATGTATTTTAATGAACGCAAGACGGCCGGAGATGCCTATCAAAACTTAATTGAGACTATACAATAATAACGTCTTCAGTGTACTTCAGTATTGCTGTGAGTGCTGGAAGCTGACAGAAAACCTAACACAAGCTTGATTCCTTCCAGAACAAGTGTCTCCAGAAGATTATAGGGGTGTTATTGCCCAACACTATCACCAGTGAGCAGGACATGTGCACAAAACTACCGAAGACTGTCAAAAAACATGGAAAGCAAAAGATAGTGGAAAACGACGACCAGGAAGACCAATGCTGAAATGAATCGCATGAAAGGGGACTTTGGGAGGGAATGTGCGAACAGCCTTAAATTAACGTATTTTGACTTTATTTATGCAACTTATTACATTTTATATTAAATATAATAAATTAGTTGTTATTTGTTATTATGATTCAGTCGTTCAATTTTTAAATATTTCTTTTTCTAAAAAGATAGCCTATATGCTACAGTGAATTAGTTAGAGTTCATTCCGTATGCCATCATTTTATGTGTAAAATGTTGACGACTTTATGGAAAACCCGCCTGGGGCATAATAACAGTGTTCAGCAATTAAACAAGTGCAGTGGCTGCGTGTGGAGCGCAGTGGCGCAAAGGTTTGAACATCGGACTCTCAATCGAGAACCCGGGTTTGAATCCTACGCTGACATGTCGAACCTTGGAGAAGGTCGTTCACTCAACATTGCTCCAGTTCACTCAGGTGTAAGAATGAGAACCTGGTTTTATACAGTGGTGGATATGTGTGTACGACCATTGTTCACGCATTCGCAGCGTGATCGAATGCTTCCCACATAAGTCGAGATGGTGTTCGAACGTACGGGTGTGTCAGGGTGTAAACCGTAAAGCGCGTTGAGCAATCCAATGGACTGGATACTTCGTTATACAAGAGCGCATCTTATTTCAAATGAAACGACTGTTAAATAAAACTTGGGTTTATTTCAGAGTCGGTCACCAAGAATCTGTCTGCAAGCTGCGACTGCCCCAAGTCATGTGATGTCACTCATTACAGAGTGTCAACGAGCTACGCTTCGACAAATCAGAGAACAGGTGGTCGAGGTGGTTTGTCCAGTGACATGCTACGGAGATTGAGAGAGCACTTGAACAAGTCGATGGACACAAGGGAGCATATCGTAACAGAAAGACGGCGAGCCAACATAGAAGAGGCACTAAAAGCGCATGGAAGTGTGCTCTCCCTGGGAGATAAATATATAGAACATAGCGTAATGGGCATTATAGAATCGTACGTTCACGACAACGTCGGTGAGACCATCAACTATTTCATGGAAGTAGGATTTCAGAAAATGGAAGACATCTTGCGGTGTGGGTTTATTGCTGCATGGGATAAAATTAATGTGTATGAGAGTATGTCTACTTCGTACGAACTTTCTCAAATAATTGAACATTCTTTAGAGAGCATTGACCAAGAAACCTGGCGAGCAGCTGTTAGATTGCGTCTTAAAGAAAAGCTCATTGCATCAAAGAGAATGTTGCACAACCTAGACCGAGTGCACAGCGCCTACTGTAACGGTGTTCCGTTGATGTCGTTCTTGGCCACTCCCTGTGGCCGCTACGACTCTTGCTATTTAAATGCACTGTTTAATCAGAGCGCAGAAGTAAATGAGACGTTCACTCGCCTTAGAAGACACGTCACAAAATATATAGATCATATTGATACACTGTTATGTTTATTCAACAAATACTCCGACAACGAGGAAGCGGATTATCTGGAGGAGTATCTCGATGACATCAACAATGTCGCAAACAATTCAGCCGCATATGTTTCCGATCTGCTTCAGTATGAATCTCTCGTGATACAACAACCGCTTCAACGCCTTTTCACAGCCAAACGTAAATTCTTAGATTACAAACAACGGATCTCTGCCATGGATGATAGTAATCGACATGACGTTGTCCTTCTCAAGGTTACATTGGCGGAAATATCTGACCTATTTACCCAATTCAATAACGTAGATTCCGATGGCATCATTGCGATATACTTGCAAAATCTGACAGAGGGCCGATTTGTCAGCAAACGTGAGCTTGCCGAAACGTTTATGTCGGAAAGTATAACGCAAGTATTGTCAAAGCTGACAGCGTATTATGGTTACGTTTCTCAACTCCTAGAACATTACAGGCGGCGTTACAACGACGTGAACGAACTGGATTGCGAGCTGAATGTGGCCGTCTCCAAGGAACCTTTACTGCAGATACTTTTTGCTAATTTGTTTGATCGTTACGAGAAGGCGAATACTACAGAGAAAGAAGTCATGGACGCATGTTTCAAACTTCACGACCGCCTTGGTGTCAAACGCACGTTAATACACGGGCCCGCGTATGTAGATGAGCAGGGAAATATGAGGATGAGTGGATGCCCTGTACGGGCGTTATCAGTTTGGTCGCTCATCGAGATTACAGCATTGACGATCTACAAATGGTTAAACAACCTGTCTTCGTTTAGAACCAAGCTGGAAAATTTTCTTCATAACACCCGACTTGACGGAAACTTTTATAGGTAATGTGTTATTACCTTTACGAGTACCTTTACCACTGTTGATCTACAAACAATGTTCTTATCTTTTTACTGCAATCAGAGCATGCAACGGCAAAGCAACGTTTTCTGCAATATAATCTGTTTTGGCGGATGTTTTTGTATCTTACCCCGTGTTCTCAAACCTAAGTATGTATTCTGTAGTAAACATCCTTCACGTTGTTTGGGAAATATAATATGTTAGTTATTACGTTTTTGCATTAAGCAAAATAATAACTGCAGTCGTTCCAACATGGCACACAGAAATACCGCTATAATTATCATTATATGGGATCGTACGGCAGGAGTTATTTAATGAAGAACGTGTAACGAATACTGTTCCGTTGTTGGCGCAAATTACCGAATGTCCTCGACCTTAATTTTGAGTGGTCTACACCCGATCCGCCTGTAGAAAACACAGAACATTGCCAATGAAGATATGTTTATTTCTTATTCATAACTAATTAAATATTAACGTGTAATCATATTTAATAAGTTTAACATTTGAACTATAAAAAGCGGGATATCTCCCATCATTTAGGTAAACTCCGACTGTCCGAGGAACTGTCCAGGAGAATGTTCAGTATTGAAAGAAATGTTGATGTGCCTACTTTTCCCGTCGTGAGGTGCCCTACCCTATTTAACCCCCTTTTCAATCGCTATTTGTTTTTCCCCGTGAACTAACCACTTTTATTTATGATTTTATAGGCTCTTATATCCGGTTGTAATAACTGATGACAGGCCAATAAAATTGTGTATATTATATAACTTAACCACTGCAATAAATTATAAATTTATAAATTAAATATTAAGAAGAGTAAAATACGTAATTTAAATATACACTAGTAACGAAATAACTTACATTAAATAAAGTATCGGCAAAACTCCTAAAAAAGGGTGTATTAATATAACTGCTTTAACATGGATAAAATAATAACAAATCATTAACTACGTAAATTGCAATAAAATAAACCATGTTATTGATGACATGTAATGGTTTTCGCAAACGTTTCTATGAATTATCGTCAAATGCTGCCTTAAAAATAGTCTTAATTTGAGACATAAACAATTCAAGTGAGTCAACGACATGAATAATGTTAACTATAGGATAATCTCTGGGCCATTTAGACGTCTGACCTTAACTAAATACTCGTTCACATACGTTCTTCTAATAACGTCCAGGCTTTTGCACTTGTCCAATTGCATACATGCCACTGCACTTGATTTGGGGGTGCGTTTTTCGAACTGCGATTGCAGGCATCCTGACTAATATACATAATTTGTTTAAGTTGTCCTTGTCTACATATTTTCTAAATTATCCACCAGAGGCAGGCATTCGATTGGGTAAATTGACGCCGACATGATATACTATTTTGGTTTCATGGAACAAACGACGCGTGACCTGAGTAATTATGTTGTTGTGTTCTTCTTGTAATTTTTGAAATAACAATCCAACAATTAATTGAACAGTTTATTCCATTTATGCGTGTACTACACTTTTTTTATCAATTATACTATTAATGCAAACTATTTCTTTTTGAAATATCCGATATGTGATTTTATTTTGTAGTTGTAAAGTCTTTCGTTAACATAGCACACCAAATTCTTCAGTACATGTGACGTACGACGTCACATGTACTGAGGGAAAGATAAATCGTTTGCCTAAAAATGAACTATCATGGAGATTGTTCAGCAATTATATTGTTCAACCTGAACGGATTACTAACGCATGACATCTGCGACGCAACTTTTATACGTCTGGCACGTTATCTAGGCGCATACTTCTGGCACAGAATATGTTCGGCTCATGACAACTTGACCTTTGTGTTTCAGTCGCAACTTCGTAGAATTGAACATTTATATGCGAGACCTGAGAATCGAGCAACGCGAACAGCAGAAGGCCTATCTTCTGATTGACTTACTAAGTAAGGTCCTGTTGTGTTATTACGGGGGGGGGACTGAAACCAAACACAGCGCTACCATCATTTTGTGAGTTACACTTTGAAATGTGTTTTTAATTCTTTAAGTCAGCGGTGTTTTGGCTGGCAAGGAAACGATATAAATAGGTGTATTTTCATTCCATGAAACGCCGCGAAAACCCAGCTAATTATGTATATATATATATATAATATGTAAGATTACCTTGAATAATATTGATTATTTACTATACATTATATAAATAATATGTTATGTGTCGCAATTTGATGAGGGATGTCTTATATATACTATTTTACATCACAGTTATTGCCTTTCTTTAAACTGTATTGGTCCGGGCAGGAATTGATACCACTTATCACTTCTGTTTTGTAAAGATTCAGAGATTTGTTCCGATATTAACATATATTTGATTTTGACACATTAGCATAGGAACTTAATGAGTGAATAAACAAGTTCCCCTTACCCCCGTGTTTTACAAAGGATGGATGAAATAACCACATTTTCACTAATATATATATATATATATATATATTTATTATATATGTATATACATATATATATATATATATATATAATGGTATATATATATATACCCCGGTATATATATATATATATATATATATATATATGCATGTATATATACATATATATATATATATATATAATATATACACACACATACACACACATACAGGTGTATACACACCCACACACACACACACACACACACACACACACACACACACACACACACACGCACACACACACATATATAACTCAAAAAAGCAATACATATAACACATGCACCTTTAGTGTAAAACCTCACAAGGGATATTGCTATAAGTATGGCGCATGTGTGTTATAGGCGACATCGGAGGTACACTGGGACTGCTAATTGGGGCGAGTGTCATAACCCTCTTCGAAGCTGTCGATGTGTTCGCCATCCACTTGGCCACCAGACGGCGCAAAGAGTACAAGTCGAAAGCTGAAAACGGCGAGATCTGATATTCATCAAAATAAAGCAGTAACATGTGAGGAAGGATGCGACAGAATGGGCGACAATCAAACTGATACGTCCAACCAGAAAATATAAATTAATGTAAAAAAGCTAACGCAATCTAGCGGAAAATATTAAGTGAGATTAGAAACAAATGTCATTCTTTATTGACGCTCGCCAAGATCAAGCTTGGACATTTGGAGTCAACTTAACACGCGCGAGTTAATTGAGTGTAACGGATACTGTTTGTCAATACTATGCTAGACAAATGGACGTATGTATATGTGTGTGTGTGTGTGTGTGTGCGTGTGCGTGTGCGTGTGCGTGTGCGTGTGCGTGTGCGTGTGCGTGTGCGTGTGCGTGTGCGTGTGCGTGTGCGTGTGCGTGTGTGTCGCACATCTGCACTGCTCTTGTCTTAGATTTAACCTTGAATCAAAATACAAAATATAGTGTTTAACCAAACGTAGTTTTCTGACTTACGCCTCGACTAACAAAGTTTGTATTTCGCGTTTGATTGTTTCTTACGCTGCTGAAATGTTCTTCTCGGTGATTCTCACCTTTAGCAATTTGTACTTGGTGTTGTCACGTATTATTGTTGTTAAAATGTGTACATATTTAAA
>CM034534.1:19305315-19329574 GCA_020002185.1 Paraescarpia echinospica
CGGCTGAGCAGGCCAGGGAGGAATGCTATTGTTACCTCACACTGAGAGATTGGCTATTGTGGCCTTGTGTGGGGGGACACTATTCCCAATGAACAGTGCCTGTAGCGGTTGGCCCCTCACCTTTGATGCATAGAAACAGCAGTATTTTAAATGCTGCCTTTTATTCATGTGCTGTTATTGTAATACATATATCCAGTTATATGATTTATGGTTACGATGAGGTGATCCGGCAATAACATTTGCCCTTTTTCGAACTTTACAACTTTTGTCATGTGCTGGTATTGTTGCATCAAACAAGCTGCGGCCACACATAGGTACACAGTTGATTCGCTCTCTAGTATGATACATAAATATCTATAGTAGTAGTAGGCCTCCCTGTCCCGATGGACAATAGGTTCTGCGCCTGAAGAGTTAATGAGTGGTGGTGCAGCGTCTGTTGTGTCTATGCAGGCCAATCCTTCAGTGACAGTCCCTTGCACAGTTTCTGCAGACGTAGTTCATGGCAAAACTGGTGCGCCGTTCTCACGATCCCTTCGTTGTCGTCTCTTCTCCATCCAGGTTGCGTTCCGCTTTTCCTCGCTGGTTTTCACCCCCTCACGCATTGTTGCGCGCCATGTACTGCGATCTATGGTAGCTGTCTCCCATGGTGTTGTGTCGATGCAGCATGCCTTCATATCGTGTCGACACACATTCTTGAAGCGAAGCAACTGGCGGCCGGTGGGTCTGGACCCTATTTCAAGCTCACTATAGAGGATGTCTTTAGGGATTCTACCATCCTCCATGCGACATACGTGGCCGAGCCATCGCAAGCGACGCTCGCCGAGGAGAGCGTACATGCTGGGAATGTTTGCCTGCTTGAGCACTTCTGCATTTGAGATGCGATCCTGCCATTTCACTCCAAGAATGCGCCTGAGGCAACGTAGGTGGCATGTGTTGAGTCGAAGCTCCTGCCTTGTGTATGCCTTGTGTATGCTGTTTTCCCATACCCTCGTGGTCAGCCTGGACATTGCAGAAGAAGCTTTACTTATACGTTTGTTGATCTCAGCATCAATGGAAAGGTTACTGGTGATAGTTGAGCCCAGGTAGGTGAAGTATTGGACATCTTCTAAGGTGTGCTCATTGATGTTGATGGATGGAACATTGCGAACATCCTGGCCCATGATGTTCGTCTTCAAATTCTTTGCAGGCATCAGCAAACCTGTTTATCATTATCTGGAGGCTTTCTGCAGTGTGGGATGTAAGTGCAGCATAATCAGCAAAAAGAAGTTCTCGAATGAGGCATTTGCGGATCCTGGTCTTCACTTTCAGACGAACCAGACTGAAGACCTTGCCGTCTGATCTGGTGTGAATGTAGATTCCATCTTCAGAGGTTCTGAAAGCGTGCGATAGTACCATTGAGAAGAAGATGCCGAACAGGGTAGGTGCAAGCACGCAGCCCTGTTTAACCCCGCTCTTGATGGGGGAAGCTTTCGAAGTTGCTCCTTCATACCGTACTGTGGCTTCCATGTTGTCGTGGAACGCTATGACCATGTTCATCAGTTTTAGCGGGCAACCGATCTTTTCTAGGAGTTTGAAAAGGCCGCTCCTACTGACGAGGTCAAAAGCCTTGGTCAGATCGATGAAGGCTATTTAGAGTGGTACCTGCTGTTCACGATAATTCTCCTGCATCTGGCGCAAGTAGAAGAGCATGTTGATGGTGGATCTGTCTCAGCGAAAGCAACACTGAGCTTCGGGGTACACTCGTTCTGCCAGTTTCTAGTCTTTTCAGAGTGATCCGTGCAAAGGTTTTGCCCACAACACTGAGCAGTGAGATACCGCGGTAGTTGTTACAGTCGCTATGGTCACCTTTGTTTTTTTACAGAGTGGTGATATTAGCGTACAGCACGCCTTGGCGCACTGTTCCCTCCTCCCAGCACTGGCTTAGAAGTTCATGGAACATGGTGAGAAGCACAGGCTTGGGGCACTTGATGATCTCTACAGGAATGCCGTCACTTCCCGGGGCTTTTCCATGAACCAGGCGGTCTATGACATCACCAAGCTCTTCCACTGAAGGGGGTTCATCGAGCTTATACATAACGGGCAAAAATTCAGCTGCATTTATGGCAGCCTCGGTGACTATATTTTCCCTGGAGTAGAGGATTAGATAGTGTTCAACCGATCG
This sequence comes from Paraescarpia echinospica, assembly GCA_020002185.1. Lineage (NCBI taxonomy): Eukaryota > Metazoa > Annelida > Polychaeta > Sabellida > Siboglinidae > Paraescarpia > Paraescarpia echinospica. The sequence goes on from CM034534.1 coordinate 19,307,477, forward strand.
GTCCTTCTGCTTGTTTGGTACTGTGATGGTATCTCCTGTTTTGCTCTTCAGCGGGGCAGATTTCTTGGTGGTAGGTCCAAAAGCCTTCTTTATTCCCTCGTACATCCCTCGGATATCGCCAGTGTCGGATGACAACTGAATACTGTTGCAGAGACATTGCCAATAGTCATTGGCACTTTTCCTAGCTGTCCTTTGCGTTGTAGATATTGCTGTTCTGAGAACAGCAAGTGTGGCTGCGCTGGGGTTCTTCTTGTGGTTCAATAGTGCTGTGCGTTTCGCTTCAATGGCGGGCTTCATGTCGGATATGTGGGTCTCAAACCAGTCTGCGCTGCTTTTTCTCTGTTTGCCAAAACTTGATAAAGTTTAACCTTGCTGCATTCCATGGTGTGGTCAGTGTCGCAGTCCGCAAAAAAAGGCAGAGTGGAATTGTTCATAGAACAGGTCTTTGACTTCCGGTGGGGAACAAAGTGTATATATATATATATATATATATGCTCAGCAAGTTCACTTTGCCTGATTCAGTAAACATACGGAGGGATAGGATGCGTCCTGAGCCATTTGTTGGTGGTTCAATTGTGCTCAGAAGGGAGTTCCTGAAAGCAAACCCCACTCCATGTAAGCGGGTTTCATTGGGTTGTTGCCCTTGCCAGAAGAAGGTGTAATCTTTCTCCCGCAGCGAACCGTTTGCTGCGAGGCGTGTCTCTTGAAGAGATGCAATGTCCACATTTAGTCTGCTGAGCTCTCTGTCGATAACAGCTGTCTTCCGTGAGTCCGTAATCTGCCTGAGGTCTTCCGACAGGCCAGGATACATGATCGTGACATTCCAGCTTGCGATTCGAAGGGCTGGTACATTCTTGACAGTTTTCTATTTTTTTGCCTGGTGCAGTATTTCTGCCCACTTGTTAGGTGAGAACCCTAAGCTCCAAACACCCATTGAAGCAGATGGACAGTGGCGGAACAGCACCTTTACTGACCGGGGGTGCCCGGTTTGAGGCGGGCGGTAGCTGTCCAGTGAGATGCGATGATCTCTCCCACCGTCGAAGACAGCCCGTGGCGTCCGTTCTCTACGCCAATCGAGTTGGACTTATAAATCGTAACTGCCGCATTCCGTGTTGTACAGTCGCGTTGAGTCGCCTATGGAGTGACACTCTCAGGGCGCATGCCTGGGCAAGATATGTGGGGGTCCTGGGATGCCCAAGCGGCAATATCTCCCTCTCAGCCTCATTAGTGGGATCCAAAGAAGTGCAGAGCACGACCTTTGGCACAAGTTTGGCTGCAGGAGCTGTCGGAAGATGTCATGATGACATATGACCGCCTTCGGGGCTCCACTCCGGATTTTCTGTCTGGGTTTACTCACATAGCCTTTGTCTCTCCCGAGACTCCCGCAAGGCAGTGGGGGTTTATAATTAGAGTTTTCCGTCTCCTAGATTGGTTTCCATCAAAGGCCAATGAGCCCAGTCTGCTCAATGCTATTTACCCACAGCTGGAGGTTGGATTACTGAGCGTCGGGACATGTGCACACACCGGTGGGCCCAGCATACTGCATCTGAGGGCTCCAGCCTGCTCCACGATCCCCAGCACATGTGCATGGGGCCGCAAGGTACCCAGTACCGTAGTGCACCACAAGGAGGTTGTGCTACGGTCTTTTCTGTGGAGAGGCTATGTAACAACAGAGGACACTTACGCGCTCGGCTCCCTTTTCACCCCCAAAAAGAGAACTAGCTGGCGGCCGAAGCTTACATTACAGCACTTGACACTACTGCATTACACTACTATATATATATATATATATATATATATACGTATATATATATATATAGATACATATATATATATATATTTATAGATACATATATATATATATAGATAGATATATAGATACATATATATATATATAAATACATATATATATATATATAGATACATATATATATATATATATACGTATCTATATATATATATATGTATTTATATATATATGATGATATATCTATATATATATATGTATCTATAAATATATATATATGGGGAGAGTAGAGATCCTCATTATATATATAAGTATCTTATATTGTATATGTATATATACATATGTAAATATATATATATATATCTATGCATATATATAATATACATATATATATATATATATATATAGATAAATAGATACATATATATATATATATATATATATATATATATTTATATATGTATATATACATATATATAATATTTTATATATATATATATACATACATATATATATTTATGTATATATATATATATACATGTCTCTATAACACCCGTTACACATGGGAAACATCGATGTTCTGCAGGAGTCCCGAACGGTTTACAACTTGTGGTGAACATAGAACAGTACGAGTACATGGATGGTCCGCATGACACCGTCGGACTAAAGGTCCTTCTGCATGAACAAGGGGCCATACCACTTGTGCAGGACTTCGCTGATGCCGCCCCGCAGGAATGAACACATTCGTTGCTGTAGACATCGAGAAAGTAAGATAAAGATAAATAGATTGTTGCAATATTTCTTAAATTTAACGCACAAAACACTAAAACATACTGTCATTATGTGCAGCGCGGATATGTTTTCAGACGGCCCAGAACATTACGCATCGTCGCATAGTTGTCCAAATATATTTGTAAATTATTTATTGACAATAAATAACTGTGTTGTATTTTATTAGCATGTACATGTCAAATCTGTTTTACTAGAGAAATTCCTAGGTTCCATGTTCGTTTGTATTCGTCTTTCGATATAACAGCCATCGAGGACTTAGGCAATTACTCCACTCCACCAGTTCTTTGACCGGTTCTTGATTAGGTACCATGATGTTTATCTCCTGAAAATATCTTCAAATATCTGCTACAGTTTGTGTGCATTTCCGATAGTGTTACATTTTGTTTTTGTTTTTTTGTTTTGTTTCGGTAGTGTTACGTATTATATATAAACAAGTTCCCCTTACCCCCGTGTTTTACAAAGGATGCATGGAATAACTACATTTTCACCTATATATATATATATATACATATTGGTCAAAATGTAGTTATCTCATCCATCCTTTGTAATACACGGGGGTAATGGGAGCATGTTTATTCACCCATTAGGTTTCTCTGCTAAGATGTGTCAAAATCGGATATATGTGGATATCGGAACAAATTTCTGAAAATTAACAAAACAGAAGTAATAAGTGGTATCAATTCCTGCCCGTACCAATGCAATTTAAAGAGAGACAAAATCTGTGATGTTTTTTTTTTATACACACACACACTCCTGTCCGCCTCCTCCTCAGACAAGTCATGTGAATAATTCGTATTTGTGCTTATATGGCGAAACCACTGTGAACTGTTACATGTGGTCACTGATATTAAGTAGTTTTTATCTTAGTATTTGATTGCTAGATTGCGATAACGCTGTGAACATCATGGTATGGGCGGTTGGCCCCTCATCTTTGATGCATGTAAACATCAGTATTTTTAATGCTGGCTTTAAGTCATATGCAGTTATATGATTTATAGTTACCATGAGGTGATCTTTGCCCTTTATTGTTGTCATGTGTTGGTATTGTTGCATCAAACAAGCTGCGGCCACACATAGGTGCACAGTTAATTCGCTCTCTGGTATGATACCTAAATATATATATAACGCAATATAAATCAACACATGTAACACATGGACTGTTAGTGTAAAACCTCACACCTGGATATTGCTATAATTATTGCGTGTTATAGGCGACATCGGCGGTACACTGGGATTACTAATTGGGGCGAGCGTCAACATTCTTTGGAGCTCTCGATGTGTTCGCCATCAACTTCGCCACCAGGTGGCGTAATGAGTACGCGCCAAGTGGGCGACCGTCGATAGCTGAAAACGGCGAGATCTGATATTCATTAAAATATTGCAGTTATATGTGAGGAAGGATATGACAGAATGGGCGGCAGACAAACTGAGGCGTCCAACTAGAAGACGTAAATTAATGTAAAAAAGCTAACGATATCTAGCGGAAAATACTACGTTAGATTAGAAACAAATGTCAGTCTTTACTGACGCTCACCAAAATCAAGCTTGAACATTTGGAGTCAACTCAACACTCGTTTTATCCAACATATATTTGCATCAACTAAATAACTATTGTGAAAAAACATTACGTCTTCGTTGCTGCAAAACATATTGGTAGTGTTGGAAAAACTTGAAGGGAAATAAATGCACGAAGAAACTGTAATTTGTAATTTGACGTCAACTTCATTGAAAGTATACTGTTTTTCGATACTATGCTAGAGAAATGGGCGTGTGTGTATGTGTGAGTGCGTGCGTGTGTGTGCGTGTGTGTGCGTGTGTTTGCGTGTGTGTGCGTGCGTGCGTGCGTGTGTGTGTGTGTTTGTGTGTGTGTGTGTGTGGGGGTGTGTGTGTGTGTGTGTGTGTGTGTGTGTGTGTGTGTGTGTGTGTGTGTGTGTGTGTGTGTGTGTGTGTGTGTGTGTGTGTGTGTGTGTGTGTGTGTGTGTGTGTGTGTGTGTGTGTGTGCGTGTTTGTTAATGCGTATAAGTATATATTATTTATGTTGGAATCATCGTCCCATCATACACATGGCAGAGAAATCATATTATTGTTATGGTTCTAAATGAGGTAAATTCATGATTTAAAGATTGATTCTTATGTTTTCGACATCACAGGATGCAATGAATAAACCACAAATTTGTTTGAATATTCTGTGAAGGCCGTTGGTACAATGTCAAAGACATTCAATGCTATATGATGCTGACAAAAACACAAATACTGATTTCACATTTTCAAATATTCATGGTATCATTGACGACAACATTTCTGCAACATAGTAGGTGTTACTTAAAGAAATATCTGCATACATACGTCATACAATGACAGGTGAACAGACTGGATTCATACTTACACCACAGTCACTATCCACAGGAGACGTCTAGGCCTATTTAGTACGGCAGATAACTGCATTATTTTAACGAATCGTGCCCTTTTTTATAAAACCACGAAACTTGGCACATAGTTAGAAGTTATCAAGACACAAATGTTTAGACCCCGGGGCATCTCTGAATTTGCCCTGGGTGCCATTGGCGGTCATTTTTTAAATTACCACCAAAACTAATCATCGTCATATTTTTTTAACAATTTACAAATGGTGTTGTCACGTATTATTGTTGTTAAAATGTGTTCGTATTTAAATGTAGTAACTACTTGATAACACTGTTGTATTATTCGCAGCAATGGGCGTGGTTGATCGGGCTGTCGTATATTATATGGCATTTATGTTATTAATCAAGGAAGCATATATAGGCTTTAGTATTTAATATCCCATCCATTTTTAAATGGCCACCAAAACTAACCATCCTCATATTTTAAGGACTGCGTCTCATGCAGCCGTCATCTTGTGCTCACCGATTTCAATTATGTTCTTTCAATTTGATTACGTTCAAGTTGAAAATTGCATTCAGAGTTAAACTGATACTCAAGACACTGCACTGGCTTCCCGAGATGCAATGCATTCATTACGCAACTCTGCTACCTATGTGCTATGCTCAACGCAAAGTGGCACCTGCTTACATCACTGACCTGCTACACGAACAAAGAGCTAATCGAGTGTTACGTTCGGCTACATACTGTATGCCGCCATCTCGCAGCCGATACGGCGACAGAACTGTCTTGGACTCTAGTCTAGTCTAGTATATGTAGATTTATGTTTTGTTCTTGTTTTTTTCTTCTTATTATGATTATTATTAGTTTTATTCTTTCTATTATTAACTACAGTTTTTAACTATTTGTTTAAGAAAGTGTATGTGCTGTATGAACAGTATTGAGTTAGATGATCTTTCTTTCTACCATAAAGACAGATCCTTTTGGCAATTTATACATTACATTTTTGCAAAATTACCGGTCGCCAGGTCCGGCCAGCAAAATAATAAACGTATGTCACGCGGGTATAATTTGTTGTCTTATGCACCATTTAGAAATAACTTTCTTAACAGTGATCATATCTATACTGTCACAACCTTTATACGTTTGTGTTTTATACGTTGATGACAATATTGATCGTCACACATACATCTACCTCCTCCAAGAACGTAATGCTTTGTTTGATATTTTGTAAATAAACAAAGTGAGACTACTGAAAACGAACACATTGACTTCACGCTAATTGGTCTCGGGATCGAAAGGTCGCATTAACTATGTATTATAATTAAGCAAGCCATCGAACCCTTTGAAGACATCCTGACTACAGTCAAGAAACGGAAACCACAGTAGTATGGTCACGTTACAAGCCTTGCAAAGACCACCCTACAAGGCACTGTGCCAGGAGGAAGAAAGACTGGCAGACAAGGAAAGGATGGGAAGCCAACGTAATGGAGTGGACTGGTTTGACCTTCGGTACCTCCCAGGAGACAGAAGAGAAGAGAAAGAAATGGCGGTAGCTGTCGTGAAGTCATCAGTGTTGCCCATCGACTGTCTGGTTACGCGATAAAGAAGAAGAGAGACACTTTTTCCTGGAAGTGCTAATAACCACACACAACGTGGTGTCAAATAATGCAACACAAAACAGCAACGGCAGATCTTTTCAACTCATTGTGATATTTTTCATATCAAAAAGATGTCTGCTGGAATATGTGGAAAACACCAATGGAACACGCATTACAAATGTGAAATATTCTAACGCTGTGTTAATTATTGTAAGCGCAATGACAAATACATGTCACCTAGGCAATTCCTCAGCCTTTTCGAAATGTCAAATTGTCAATGAAACGTTAGCATAGCTTCTACCCAAAAAAAAACTAAATCCATCACAGTAAAACACAGAGAAACGCACTTAAATCCCTTAGTAAAATGTAACAGCCATCACATTCCCAGGAGACAAGGGTCTTGGGAGACATTAGATATGATATAACTTATTCCACACAAAGGTCCACGACAACAAACATTTTCAAGAAGATATTCTTTACAAAACTGATGAGAGATGGAACAACCACTTAGTATATAATATATACTAAGTGGTTGTTCCATCTCTCCTCAGTTTGTGTCAAGAAGATATTTTTCACAAAACTGAGGAGAGATGGAACAACCATCTCTCCGCTGTTTTGTGAAGAATATCGTCTTGAAAATGGTTGTTGTCGTGGACTAATAATAATATTATATAAATACATTTAATATATATATTATATTACTTATATATATATATATGTAATATATATATACATATATATATACACTGTATATATATATATATATTATATATACAGTGTATATATGCGTGCGTGCGCGCGCGCGTGTGTGTGTGTGTGTGTGCGTGCGTGCGTGTGCGTGCGTGCGTGTGTGTGTGTGTGTGTGTGTGTGTGTGTGTGTGTGTGTGTGTGTGTGTGTGTGTGTGTGTGTGTGTGTGTGTGTGTGTGTGTGTGTGTGTGTGTGTACTTTCTGTGGGCAAAAGTATTGATTTTGTTGTCAAAACAAAACAGATTAAACCTTTGGTAAATACGTTTGTTTTGCAAGATTGTACCAATATTAAACGTCACCTTGAAAACGTTTTCTGACGAAACTGCGAGCTGCAGGCGCTGTATCCGTGTAGTCTGTACACGACATCGCCAGCGGTTTGTACAAACTACTCGATCTTATTAGAAATCGAATTCGCATTATCTTATAGGTAGTAGCCGACATTTCTTCCAAGCAACTTTATAAATTGTGTTGAATATGTAATGGGATTTTCACGTCGCTGGATCCGCGCCATTACTGACCGCTCGCCTGGGGCTGGACTTGTTTTATACAGGCGCCCACGCCGACAGTGCCAGTGGCACGGATCAGACTTTCGTGGTTGTGCCGCTGTGGCTATGTGATGCGTTACATAGATAGGGTAAATAAGCACTTTATATATTATCATAACGCATATTTAACAGTCATAGTCAAAACAACATATATGTAGCATATCAACATTTCGCATCAGAGATAATTGCAGTTGCTATTAATCCGCAATAACGCATCACAAAACCTATGTGAACAATCAAGTTAGCTAAAGTATATAATTCAAATGGGACATGATATCCATTTTCCACAATACTTTTAAATTAAAACGACGTCGTTATAAAAAGTATGGCCATAGATCTTGCAACAATTAAACAATAGGCAAACAGTGGCGTTGCGCGTTGTAAAATAAGCGTTAATAAGCAAACAATGGCATTGCATATTGTAAAATATGCGTACCTTTGTCGGGTATACTCTAAATGTTGGACATCCTTCTGACAAAAAATGTTCAACTACATACATCTATCAGGATTTGTAAATGTATATAGGCCTTCACAGCTATTCTGTTGTCTGCTAGGAGACCAACTTCCCGTCGCCCTACGGTGATTGTGTAAACATCCAAAAGCTGCTTTAGATTGATTTGTATTCGCAGGCGGCTTGCTTCAGGGAATGCGTCGCGAACCTCTTCGTGAAAACATGTGGCTGTAAGATGCATGCATGCCGCAGATTAACCGAGGTTTCTTCTTTATTCAAGATTTGTTTATTAATATTTCCTCACTCATTCTTTGTACACGATATAAATTAAATGTTAACAAGTTGTTTCTTCTTTTCCAATAGATGGCGAAATTGGACTAGGACGTTGTTTACAGATGGGCGTTTCCTAGTTTATTGCTAGTAGACTTAATTTTGATATATAAAAGCAATTGTGTCAATAGTTAACAATACATACATGTCGACGAAAAACTCACGGCAAGGTTCGGTCAAACGGATCAGTGAAATTCAGGTGAGAAGCGAAAACGTGGCCGAGGGCTGATCGGCGCAAATCATGGCGGCAGTGTATCAATAAATGAACTCTACACACTAATTCAACAGGACGTTATCGGTCAACTGAATGACATACGCAAACAATGCGAGGCTATCGCCCACAGAGTTGACTCAATTAAGGCACCGTGTGAATTCATTGCGGTTGCCATAAGTGACCATAAGGTAAACATTGAAGAGCTGAATAAAGCCCTGAAAAACATTATGAATCACGACAGGGACATGAACATGATGGAAAAACGAAGTAAAGAATGGGGAATACGAACATAGGCGCGGGAACGGGGAGCAGCTGACCCCTGGATTTCTCCGGGGGCAGACACATATGGTTTTGCCCTATTAAATTTGAGTGTGAATGTTTGTTGTTGTGGCGAGCGTCAATGGCGGGTGAAAATCAAAATTTCATGAGACGATTAATGTGTATTTTTTTCGACTGTGAAAGGTTTGTGCAATTGGAGGTCAGACATATGATTTTCTGCACCCCGTCCCAGTAATAGGCGGCGCAGCGGCGAAATGTTTTTCAAAAGCACTCCATAAAAAATGTCTATTTCAACAGCACTGTCAGGTCAGGCATCTGGAACAGTCAGGCACCTTCAACCGGTACGCGAAATGTTCCTGCACACAAACGCGCACTCACGCACACACACACGCACACACACGCGCACTCACACACAAACTCACTCTCTCTCTCACACACACACACACACACACACACACACACACACACACACACACACACACACACACACATACATACATCACATACACACAAACCACAACACACACAACATATATATATATATATATATATATTAAGACATCACAATAACTAACACAGATATAATACGTTCACGATTGATAGCTACCAATATACATTAAACGTTCTTACAATAGTGCCATAATATTTCACGATGATGACGTCAGTGACATAAAATGTGTTTAATGCTTGGATGTTTTGTTATCATAAGTTACTCTAGAGAAATATCGGAGTCCTATAGGAGTCCACAACGGACTACAACTTGTGGTGAACATCGAACAGTATGAGTACATGAAGGGTCCGCACTAAAGGTCCTTCTGCACGAATAAGGGGCTATACCACTGGTGCAGGACTTCGCTTATACCGTCTCCGCAGGAATGAACACATGCGTTGATATAGACATCGCGAATGTAAGCGAAAGGATATCCGTGGTATTTCTAAAACAAACAAAACACAACAAATGTTATAATATATGTCAATGACAAGGACCATTTAGTGGATATGACAAGACTAAGTATACTTGTTTATGTACATTAACATTTTTGTAACGTTTTTAATAAATAGTTCAGCCCCTATTAGAACATGTCTGTTCGTGACGTTCATCAGCTTAACTATGTTAATCTCCTCCCAAACGCCGAAGTCCACCCGCCTCACTCAGTGGTCATTCGCTTCCTCTGTCCACTGACCTTTGAGAAAATACAATGATAGTTATTTAGAGGTGAGGTATGTACTTACGTTTTTTTGATAAACTCTGCTTTTCTAGAGGGGCTTTTTCTACATGTGAAAATATAGATGGCGCCAACACAATCGTTATAATATATAACCTTGGTTCATTTCTCCAAAGGTGGGTTAAGCTAGTACGTAATATTGTTTCAATAATAAACACTTATTCATATACGCTGATTTGTTCATTAAGTGTAACCTTACGGTTTGATAAGTTAGATTGTGATACAATAATATTGTACTATTTAGTCAAGTTAAGTTGGTGACAATCAATATATTTACCATATCAGAACAGCATTTCCTATCATGAATAAGCTTAGTTGAGATAACTCTTACAATAAAATAAAATAAAACTTATGCGAAGAGGCATATTGCTATTGTAGACACTTTGAACGTGACATGACATATTTATTCTTCACAATATACATATCATAGGACAAAGTCGTTGAGAGAAGTATGGCCATAGATCAACTTAGAGCTATTGCCAATGTTTTACAATATACGATGCGCAAACAATAGTGTTAGATGCAAAACAAATGTGCAAATGTCATGTAAATACAATGATAGTTATTTAGAGTTGCGTTATGTACTTACAGGTTTTTATCTGCTCTGCTCTGCTTTTATGAAGGGACGACAACGAGTTATTGGTTTTATGTCACTTAAGCCCAATGTAGCCGGTAAAACAACGCGAGATAACAACTGCGGTTGCAATTACTAGACAATAGCAAATATATAAATGATGCATGCTAGATACAAACAAATGTGCAGCTGTCATGTATATTCTCGATAATCAAAACTAATCACCTATATACAAATGTCACCGATTAAACGCTAATGTGTTGTAATTCTGTTATCTGCTATGAGATCAACTTGCCGGCACCTCACGGCGATTTCGTGGTCGTCCAAAAGCTGCGCTACTTTGATCACTACTCGCAAGCGGCTTGCTTCAGAATGCGTCACGAACTTCGTCGTGAAAACATGTGGCTGTAAAGATAATTACTTGTCAGCTTAGCCAATGTTTGTATAATCACGTTTCTTTCTCAATCTGGTAGATATGTGAACCAAATGTTGGTTATGACCTACAAACACGCCACTTAGCCTAGTTGTAGATTGTGCCCCAAGTCATGTTTCCAGAAGTGTAAGTATCAAGTATTTGCCTTGGCAGCCATTACAAAAATGGCTGCCACGTCCATTTTTGACATAAAGAATGTTCTATTATGTATTAATATATAGTTTCCTATTGTACGATGTTGTATTTCTTGTACGTTTTTGTATAACTATATGTATGTTTGTCCATCTGACATTTTGTAGATTCGCCAGCGGGCCCTTTTGGGTGGTGCGTGGATTGAGACTTTTTGAATTTCACCCGGGACATCTTTGAGACAAAGGTCTTGGGGGTCAACATTTCAAAAGGATGTTCTTGAAGTTGCAACAGAAGAACCGAGTGTTTTTCTATGTCATCGTAAATACGATGTCATCTACAAATGTATAGTTGCATATAAACAGACAATTCGAATAGTGTTCAATTTATTGTGGTTTGAAACTGTTGAATGTGTGCTTTGGCTGGTTAAACATAATTACAAAATTTTATTTTTTGTTCGATATCATTGTTAATATAATAATCCCTTCTACAAATAGGCCATTGGGTGAAACCTGACATTTTGAGTTGTTTTCAGGTTATTGCATATAAATACATGCCGGCCAATCTGACCACTGCACTGTTGTGTTATGTAAATACCGAAGGGGAAAACAAATAGTAATAATAATAATACTAATGACAAACTTCTATGGCGCCTAAATCCCCAGGAATCTGAGCTCAGAGGCACAACATACAAGAATCATTGGGCAAAATCGTTAACACGGACAAGCAAGAGTCGTGATTAGAGCAAGGGACCGCCGTAAGTTAGGGTGAGAATGGAATTTCAAATAAATAAGCCTTGCGTTTTTTACGGAAGGTATTTATAGTTTCAGATGATTTTAAAGCGATAGGGAGTTGATTCCAGATTGTGGGTGCACGTACAGAAAAAGCACGTTTGCCGATATTACGCTTGGTTTTCGGAACAAAAAGTCGTTGTGAAACAGATGATCTGAGATTCCTGGGGATATTGAAAAAACGAAGGAGAGTAACCAAATAGGATAGGTGTTGCGTAGAAAGGGTACGATATGTGATAGTGGCTAATTTGAATTGTATTCGATATGTAACTGGAAGCCAATGCAACTGTCTAAGTAGGGGCAGAGATGGTGAGAAACGAGGTGCATTTAGTACTACACGTGCTAAACAATTATGTACACGTTGGAGTTTAGCTATGTCCTTTTTAGCAATATCGTTTAGGAGTGAGTTGCAGTAGTCAATGCGACTGCTAATTAGAGATACTGATATTGTTCTAGCAGTTGATAAAGACAAATAATAATAATAAAAATAATGAAAATTAATTTCTTAAAATGTTGGAGTGGAATTAAACTAGACCAAAGACTTTTCTACCATGTTCACTGCATATTCAGCGTAAATAACAACTATATATTATATACACACAACTGATTTCAGATGATCCACCGACGTGTATTGTTTCACAATACTTGTATCATAGTATAATGTAATTTAACTTGTTTGTATATGGAATACTCACAACTAATAATGTTCAAAACACCAGTGATTCCAACATATCATAATAAATGGACTTTTCCCAAGAGGAAATTAAGCACAAAACATTCTGTTGTTACCATCGTTGAGTATTGAGCACGCACGCATATACGCACACACGCCACACGCAAATACAAACACCCAACCACACACACACACGTTCGTACGCATGTACACACACGCACGCGCGCACGCACACACACACACACACACACAATTTATATTTTGACATAGCTCGTATGCAGATAATATACGGATTTTCATTGCTGTGTCTACCCATGATATAAATTGCTCCCTGCATCCGGTCAGAGTTTTGCCTTAATTACCGTTTCTATTTTAAGACTGTTGCTATACGAAATGCAAGATTAAAAGATGATAAGACGTATTCGTCAGTATTTGTCACTCTCTGTTGCAAAAGAAACCCATTGCAAATGCAGTTGTTATTAGTTGACGTGAATTGATTAAGTACCTTTTAACATGGGACGAAAGAGATCAAGTGGAGGTTAGCAATGGCGAGTAAAAAGTTGACGGAGATGAAGAAGCTGTGGAAAGCAACGAACAAAAATATGAAACTACGAATTATCCGAGTCTGCATATTTCCAACGGCTACGTGTGGATGCGATACCTTGACTCTTAATAAGAACATTACTAAACGTATAAATGCATTTGAAAACAAGTGTTATATAAATATATTACGAGTTTCGCGGACTGAACATAGAACTAACGAATCCATCACAGATGAGCTTGGTGTTATACCTGGGACTTTAATTAACTTTGCAAAGAAACAGAAACTAAGTTATTTCGGTCGTGTGAAACGGCATCAATCTCTAGAGAGACTAATAATGGAAGGAAAAGTGGAAGGCAGCAGAAGCAGAGGAAGACCTAGGAGACAATGGGAGAAGGACATAGAGAAATGGTTGGGAGCAGACGTCTGGCGAGTGGGGAGACTTGTAAACGAAAGAGCTATCTACAGACAATCCACCAAGGCTGCAATGTCCGGAAATGCATAAGCAAACCCAACCAACCTTTTAACACAATATTGTCCTGAAGGTTATTAGAACGTGTGCAAATTTGCTTAGCAATGGTTGTAGGCATGTAGTTCGGTTTCCGCGATATTCTCACTCAAGGCCACTTCTGATGTCTCTGTCTTGACTTCCAGTCTGACATCGTATAAAATTACAAATCTATCCTATTACCTTCCAGAAACTTTCAAGTAACCGACTTATTTATATTCATTGCTTAGTCCAGCTTCGAACATTTATACCATTTTTACATTTTGCTGCACATAATCTTTGGAATTCTGTCCCTTTTTACTAGTTAGCAATATTGCACAATGGTGGTGGTGGTGGGAGACGTCCACGTTCGTGCCACTGGAACTGCGTGGGCCTTGTAACGGTCACAACCTGGTCTATGATGACCCGCCCATTTACTGCTAACCTTATCTCACCTTAGCCAGCGATGCCCTGACTCGGCATCCTTGCGAAATGCTTGTATGGGGCCTGACCAACCCAGTACAAGGACCCTTGGTTACACAAGTCATCAAATTCTTTACGATCGGACAGTCTACGGAATCGACCTCGAACCGCCAACGGACATGACACTGACTTTCGCAAACACACTCGAATAGCTACGTGGAATGTGTTGACACACAACATTCCAAGCACAACCTCTCTCCTATCAAAAGAACTAAAGAAGTACAATATTAGTTTTGCTAGCCTCACAGAAACTCACCGGCCTTTGATTGGCGAGCAAAGAATCGATGGCTACACCTTCCTCTGGTCTGGTAATGACTGTCGTTCTCAAGGTGTCGCCCTAGCCCTCAATCTGAAGTCATACCATGCCCTCATTAATTTGGAGCCCATTTCGTCTCGCCTCCTCAAGGCTCGTCTGCATCATCGACATGGCAAGTTGACTTTCATTGTGTGCAACGCTCCAACTAATGTGGCCTCCGACGCTGACAAAGACAGATTTTATTAATCACCCTCGGACACTCTTTCAACCGTTAGCCGTCATGACGTCACTCTCATTCTCGGCGATCTCAATGCGATTGTCTCCACATCGCCTGCTTCAAGACACCTATGGCACAATGTTATTGGGCCCATCTCTCCCGACGAAACAAACGACAACGGTGAACGACTTCTTCAAACAAGCTTCTCAAATGGCTCCGCCATAGCAAACACCTGGTTCCCTCATAAAGAGATCCACCAATACCAGTGGTACAGCAACAATGGCAGGACAAAGAAGACGATTGATTACATCATAATAAATCGCCAGTGGCTCTCACCAATACACAATTGCCGTACTAATCGTGGTGCTGAACTCTCCAACACGGATCATCGCCTACTGATTGCCAAGCTCAAACTCAAACTGAAAACGCCTGCCAAATACAAACCTACACTGCGGTATAAAACTAGTCTTCTCTGTGAACCAAATATTCAAAATGTCTATGCCACTGAGATCTCTAACCGTTTTGGCGCGCTTGCTTCTCTCTACGAAACTGATCTCGAAGACTGATGAAATACTTTCAAATCAGAAGTATCCCAAGCTACTGAAATTACCATCGGCCATGTCAAAACTGCTCGTAAACCATGGATCACGACCCATACACTCTCAATCATCGACGAGTGTCGTGAAGCCAGACACTGCGGCAATACTGACTCCTACCGAAAACTGAAACAGTATCGAAAGCGCGCCCTCAAACAGGATCAAGAAAACTACTGGAACTGTAAAGCGAAATGCATCGAGAATGCTGTCATTCACAACAATCATGCCACCATGTATCGTAAATTCAGAACCCTGGCAGCTGGTCACACAATCCACAACAAAATCAATCTTGTTAACGGCTCTAATGTTACAAACAAAGAAGACGGCCTCAATCGCTGGAAAGAACACTTCAGCAATCTCCTCAACCAAGCAAGCCCCCGCCGGAACCGGCGGACCAACACGTCTAACACGCCTGTTAGTGTACGCCACAGTCCTCCTATCTTAGAGTCTCCTGTGACCATCGAGGAAGTGACAAAGGCTCTCTCCAAACTAAAGAATGGACGTGCAGCTGGCATATGCAATGTCACCGCTGAAATGCTCAACGACGGCGAACCCTATATGATTTTGTGGCTTCAAAATATCATAAACTGTGTTTGGGTAAACGAAGAAATCCCTGATTGGAGACGTGGTATCATCCTGAAAACACAAGGGCGATCGCCTGGTATGTAGCAATCACAGAGGAGAAACATTTTTATCGATACCTAGTAAACTTTTCGCACCCATCTTGTGAAATCGTTCTATTGACGCTATTAGGTGAACAAGAAGAGTCCAGCAGGCTGGTTTCGTTCCGGGTCGTTCCACGGTTGATTATATATTCTCTCTATCAAATCGCCTTCATTGCTTTTATTGATTTTAAAGCTGCTTTTGATAGTATCGACCGCAAGACCTCTGGTTGCTTCTTCAAAACACTGGCCTGCCCCCCGCCTCGGTAATGATTCCTTAGATCTTTTATCCACTATTCCTGCCTTCTTTTTAACCACCTTTTAGTTTGTCTTAAAATTAAAAGAAGTCTGATTAATGAATTCTGGCTGTGAGAAAGGGAGAGTTGGAATGGAATGACCATGAGCGTCGTTGTGAAAACATGTGGCTGCAGAGATATATACATGCCGCACCTTAGCTTGGTTTAGATAAGCATGACGCTATATCGTTTCTTCTTTTCATCGATGCGTGTTTTCATGTTATAGTATATAAGTCCACCTTTCACGGTGATCTACGGTTCTGTGCTTTTCCACAGCTTCCTCTGTTATTGTCATCGTATCCATATTTGCGATCACCGAAAGTGGTATCGTTATTTAACTTTCTCCCGCGCGCATAGCACCTATTTCCGTCCAATTACCAACGGGTCTATTCTTTTCTGATACTGGTAGATTAATTTGTTATATTTGCTTCTGTCTCTGGCCAGAATGAATATCGGTTCCCCCATCTTCTTGAAAAATGTCGGGCAAAACAGTTTTGCATTTGTTGCTTTAGCATCAACCTTAATTAATTAAGCACTTCTGTCCCGTCTATAAGGTTTCGTGATTATCCATTTCGTCCCCACCTTTCAGTGCCTCCTCTCCAAAAAAGTACCGATGATCAATAATTATTTGCTGCCAAGTTGTGAAACTGCTCAAAGTAAAAGGGAGCAAATCTTCGAAGTTTGACTGTATAATAGTAACCTCGATAGGGTCGTGACCCAAATTTAGGTTGCCATTTTGAGTGTGTGTGTGTGTGTGTGTGTGTGTGTGTGTGTGTGTGTGTGTGTGTGTGTGTGTGTGTGTGTGTGTGTGTGTGTGTGTGTGTGTGTAAGTGTGTGTGTGTGTCTAGGTGTGTGTGCCTATGTGTGTCTGTGTATGTTTGTATGTGTGTGTGTGATGTTGTGTCTTTGTGCGTGTTTGTGCGTGCGTGCGTGCGTGCGTGCGTGCGTGTGTGCATGTGGACGTATTAACGTGTTTTTCCTAGACGATTTTCATCTCGGTCGCCGAAAAAAGCTTTTATTTGGGTTCTTTCTGGTTCCGCATACTCAGTTCTGTCTTTACCTTTTTGTGTGGGCGTTAATATTTCGCCACTTATCTCCTCATACATTCCATTAAACCATCTTTTAATGCTGTCCTCTCTGCTCACGTTTAAACCATATGAGTAGTTAACAAATTGTGTCCCTTTTGCAACATGATATTGTGTTTGCCTATTACTATACATTAAACGTTGTGTTGTTATAATTTGTTTTAGTTGTAGCCTATCCTATTATTGTATATTCGGCGAAACGGCATCCGCTATATCTCTACCATATTTACCGTCTGCCTTAAAGAGAACGCTGTTTTATTTTCAATGTAAATTATACTTTATATTTGACTGGTTTCAGATGATTCACCCGTGTGCAAGGTCGCACAGTACACACGCTGCCTCTTACCAGTAATCGGTAAGCCTTTACAAGAAACCTTTTAATGTACTTTATGAATATTGCCATCGAATGTATTTTTAATGAACGCAAGGCGGCAGGAGATGCCTACCAAAACTATATTGAGACTATACAATAACGACGTCTTCAATGTACTTCACTATTACTGTGAGTGCTGTAAGTTGACAGAAAAACTAACACACAAGCCTGAGACCTTCGAGAACAAGTGTCTCCGGAAGATTATAGGGTTATTGTTGCCCAACTCTATCACCAATGGGCAGGACCTGTGCACAAAAATAGCGAAGACTGTTCAAAAACATGGAAAACAGAAGAGAGTGGAAAACGACGATGAGGAAGACAACTGCTGAGATGAAACGCATGAAACGGGACTTCGGGAGGACATATGTGAACAGCCATAAATGAACGTACTTTCACTTTATTTATGCTCATTACCTTTTATATTGGATATAATGATTCAGTTATTCAGTGTTACTATGATTCAGACGTTACATTTTTTAAAGATTTCTATTTATAAAAGACAGCCTATGTGTTAATGTGAATTAATCACAGTTCGTTCCATAAGCCATCATTTTATGTGTAACAATGTTGATGACTTCATGAATAACCCACCGGGGGCATAGTAACAGTTCAACAAATAAACAAGCGCAGTGGCTGCTAGTGGAGTGCAGTCGCGCAGTATTTTGAACATCGGACTCTCAATCGAGAGAACGCGGGTTTGAATCCTACGTTGCCATGTCGAACCTTGGGAAGGTCGTTCACTCCACGTTGTACCAGTTCACTCAGATGTATGACTGAGAACTTGGTTTTATACATTGGTGGATATTTGTGTACGACCAGTCTTCACGCGTTCGCAGCGTGACCGAATCCTTCCCAGAGAAATCGAGATGGTGTTCGAAATTACGGGTGTGTTAGGGTGTAAACAATGAAGCGCGATGAGCATAGTGGATACTTCGTTATATAAGAACGTATCTTATTTTCAAATGGATCAACTGTTAACTAAAATCTGCGTTTGTTTCAGAGTCGGTCACCAAGAATCTGCCTGCAGGTTGCGATTGCCCCAAGTCATGTGATATAATTCATTACAGAGTGTCAACGAGCTACGCTTCTGCAAATCAGAGAAAAGGTGGTCGATTTGGTTTGTCGAGTGACATGTTACTGCGATTGCGAGAACACTTGAACAAATCGATGGACACGAGGAAGCATATCGTAACGCTTGGAAGTGGGACATGGTCATGTAGAACATAGCGTAATAGGCATTATAGAACTGTACGTTCAAGACAACATTGGTGAGAGCATCAACTATTTCATGGAAATAGGATTTCAGAAAATGGAAGACATCTTGTACACATTAGTTCCTACTTTCTTTTATAAATGTTAGCGCTATTCCTGATTGTGTTCGTGTGTGTACGTGTGCGCGCGTCAGCTGTGGTGGTTCGGCTATATTTACTAAACGGTTGAAGGTGGTATACCGAAAGATGTCATATAACATTATGGTGATCTTGTCACTGGGTCGCCTACTATAATTGCCCGTCCCCATCTCTGCAACAAAGATACCAACAAGCATGATATTAAGATGGCGACTAAGACACAATATCTGGGAGACAGCCGCCGATGATATCGTGGTTGTTGGAGGTCGAGTGTTAAGGCGGGAATGTGAAGAAAAGATAAAAGATCATCACAACTAGGTGAGAAGAGGTCCTCGAATCCTGCACCATCTTGTTTACACACTGTGTTTTCGGCAAGTAGGACAGAGACTGCTATGCCAGAGTAAGGCTTTTAAGTCTAGGCAAGAATGGTTCCAGAGATGATAGTCTAGGAGGGTTAAACCATCAAACTGCACCACACCCTTGGGTTGAGGCTCACATAAAAGCCCACTGACGTTCGAACCGAATGCATATTGGGTGGGCTGAACTGGAGCTTCAGCATGACTCCGATGTCGGATATTGACATCGAAAGGGGGTGAGAGGGTGCTGTTGAAGATTTCCCACTGGTGTATCACCACCGCTCCGTTGTTGCCACCACGCCATCGCGCCGTCGGATCGGAATACGGGGGGGAGGCGGTGCTGTTGGTAATTTTCTGCGGCGACGTTCATAAATTCAGAACGTCTATGGGGATACATAAAGGGGCACATACAAAAGGTATCGAGGGCACGCCACTCTAGCGCAGGCATAGTGCTGCCAAATTGCAAAGGGGAATGTCAAGGGGGAACGTGCCCTCCAGGCCCCTCGATCCGCTTATATGTTTAGGTTATGTACATAATCTAATTGGCAGAGGCTATCCTTGGAAATTCCCCGTGTCTTGAACACGGTGAGAAGAAGGCATATGGATCCTTTTTTCAGTGTCACTGATGAAAGCCGGGTTCCTTGGAAGACAGCACGCTGAAAGAAAAATAACAAAGCATTGCATCTAAAAACTTCTTAAGAAGATGCAACTTTAACCATACACAAATACTCTCATAGTAATGTTTGTCATATGTTTGATTTTACATATAGGTTAGGAAGCCAAAGCATAGCTAATGTTTTATTTTATTGACAACTATATTAATCATCATCATCATTGTGCAGTCGTAGAGTCCCGTGGTTGGACGAAGACCTCAGCATGTCATTATCAAATCCGCCCGCCTGTCTAACGCTGTCCTCTGCCATATGGTGCCCTTCCAGTACTCGTCTAGTTCGTCTCTCCACCGCCTCGCCGGTCTTCCTCTAGATTGTTTCCCTTCGTAAGGTCTCCAGGTTTTGATATGCGATGTCCATCGGTTATCTCGTAGTCTGCTAATGTGCCCTGCCCAGGTCCACTTATGTCTTCTGATTTGTTCTATCACGTCTATGACCTTTGTCTTCTGTCTTACCCAGATGTTTGTTTTTCTCTCCCGATATGTGATGTTTAGCATACTTCTTTCCGTCTCTGTTTGTGCGGCTGCTAGCTTGTTCTTTGCCTGGATGGTGAGTGTCCATGTTTCCGCGCCGTATGTCATCGCTGGAAGAACGCATGAGTTGTAGACTTGTCTCTTCAAGCAGGTTCCAAAGTTACCCTTGAAGATGTCGCGGTGATTCTTCTTTGAATCTCCTTGTCTTGGTTTTTGTCTTTGATACTGTATCGCTGTCCCAGATAGACGTAGCTTTCAACGTTCTCTATCTGCGTAATGTTAATATATATAGGAGTGTCATTTTCTAGCATCACTTTTGTCTTCGAAATGTTCTTCTTTAGACCTTGTTTTTTACTTGTATCAGCTAGCTCCTGCAGTATTTTTTGTAGTTCTTGCAGTGTAATAGCGCATATGAGTATGTCGTTGGCGAAGCGAAGATGACTGGGATATTCTCCGTCTATCCTCAAGCCTCTGGTTTACCAGGTCAGTCTTCGGAATATGCATTCGAGTGTTGCCGTAAACAGCTTGGGCGATATGGTGTCACCCTCTCGTACTCCTCTCTTGATGTTGATCTTGTTGCTCTTTTTGTGTAGGTGGACTGTCACCGAGCTGTTGGTGTAGATGTCTTTCAGGAGTTCGATGTACACGTCTTCTATCCCCTTGTCATTGAAGGGAGGTCAGTATTGTTTGAGTTTGCACCGAGTCGAAAGCCTTCTCGTAGTCGACGAAAGCAATGCAGAACGGGATATTATATTCTCGGCACTTCTCTTTCAGTTGGTTTATGACGTGTGTGTGGTGTGTCGTTGAGTACCTGCATTTGAATCCTGCTTGCTTTCGTGGTTGGTTTTCGCCGAGTATCTTCTGTAGCCTATTCGTTAGTATCTGTGTAAGTAATTTGTAGATGTTTGATAACAGACATACCTGTCTGTTTGTCCCTTTTTGAATATTATGGCTCACTTTAATTACGTTTTTCCATGCGGTGGGTATTCGTCTTTCTGATAAGATTTAGTATACAGCTTAGCCAGTGTCTTCGAGGTGGTATCTTCTCCTGCTTTTAATGTTTCAATGTTTACATGGTGTTTGCCTGATATTTTGCCATTCTTCATATCTCTTAGCGCTGCTTCAACCTCCCATGGTGTTATCTCTGGTACCTCTTTCGGGTCGGTATGAATTATGGTAGGCCTACTCTGTTCACTGTCGTACAGCTCGGTGTAAAATTCCTCTTTGTTTATTTTTTAGATCACAAACATAGTAAAAGAAACAGTTTGTACATATTTTCAGTTTGGATGATCCAGGGAGGCTTGCACTAAGACCTGAGAGATTGCTATCGTACAGGCCTCCCTATGTCTCTATGAATAC
>CM034534.1:19330574-19428074 GCA_020002185.1 Paraescarpia echinospica
CGCCGGTAATGCACGGCCGATGCCTATCGATGTAATTGAATGGACTCATCGCTTGTACAAACACGTCCAAATATCAGGCTTCTAATCTCACAGTAATGCCTAGTTCATACAACACGGAAATGTATGTGTCTATTATAAACTGCCGTCCGTATTCTCGGCACAGCGACCGGGTGCCGTTATGATGTTATGAGTGGCCAATCTAAATTATAAAATTGTAAAAAAAATTGCTTCGTTAGCGGTAAAAACGCTATTCGTCGAGTCGAGAGTTCACCGAGTGGGCCAGGGGCGGATCTAGGGTATAAAACAGTTTTTTTGGGGGGCCCAGGCGGGCAAAGGCGGATCATTAACACATATGTTTGCCACGCTAAGATGTGGTGGCGCAGCTGGTTATATTGGGAATATTAAAGGGAATAATAAAGCCAACGTGTAGCAAAGCTCAATGTCTCACCCCTAAACACGCTACTGTGTAACACTGGGCAGCATTCGACCGTGTGCTTTATTAGCCACTAGACCCGTTGTGACAGACTGTATCAGTGACACGGTAACTCATCGACAGACGTCTACTAAGATTTCACGAGAACGTATGCTCACTCACATTCATTACGTTGGAACTTCAGCAACACATGTTGGCAAGCAAACATACGACAGTCTGAGTCTTACAGCCTGTCTTGGTTCTACGACGCTCGTGGCTCTAACAACCATTTTTGGGGGTCTCGGAACTCTGAGTCTTAGGGTCCTAAACAAATTTAAACGCACACCCATCCCATTAATTAACTGACTAAAACCGACCATGACATGACAGCTAATCAAAAGATCAAGCCCACAAATGTACACAGATATATTCAAATATATCGCATTAATCACGACGAATCACTATATTATCGCCCAGACAGGCTGTTCGCCTTGGTGGTTAGCCGACTCTGCGCCGTGACCTCGGCTGACATTTGTTGTGTAAACAACTTGTGGATTTTGCTACTCTGAGGTCATTCGCGTCTAACGGCGGTCATTAATTAAACATCTCATTCGACTGCATGGTGTTCTACGGCTCAGCGCGGGATGTTCCTGGGCAAAGACCGATGGCTGGCGGTGTGAAAGGTACACAGGCCATACGTAGCTATATTGTTCAACGAAGCACCTTACGAATTGGGTATTGTGTGCGTTCTGCATATCCTGGGAATGATTAGCCAGGCCGTTGGGTGGCTGTTTTGGGGCGGGGAGGTGGCGTTTGGTTCGACCTGCGTTGGCAGTCTCCACTTCCTACTGCAACCTTCCAGGAGACCTCGAACGGAATCCTTTCCCCTAGCGGAACTCTGTTGCCTGTGTGAGGATCCAGACGCCTTCCACCCCTAGCATGCGGGGTTGTTAGCGATGACAATATCACAGCTATAAGTCATGCCCAATTTTCTTTCGCCTATCACCACCTGTTCAACACGTGCCAATAACGACATTCTTAATGGAATTCTTCTGGGAATAAACGGCGACCTTCAGTGACCTCACAGATACATAACCCCCACAGATCGGTTACCACTGCCAGATGTGCGGCTTGTCATTATTAGCTGACGGTGTTGAGGCAGATACGATAATATCCGCTGAGTAGCGCAGACGTCGGAGCGTTGGGCCGATAAGGAAGGCAAACAGTAAACGTCGTACCCTATATTATTATATCTTACACAGAATTTCTGAAAGTAGACATTACAAAAACACAGTACCGTATTTGAACACACTGATCTGCCTCTGAGGTCCATCCTGTAACGGGAGGTGAGACGTTGCCACATTGTGGAAGGTGCACTCTCAAAAAGGGGGTAGGTGTGGATGTTGGCCCCAAATGCAAGTGGTAGGGTGGGAAGTTGAGACCCTCGCCACACACACCTTTTTAAAATAGAAGGTGCAGCAGGCATCGGCTCCTTCCTAGATCACTGTTTGCCTGGAATCAGTGTTTGTTTCAAGTCGTCGCGACCACCCAGGGAGTGTCGTCGGGTTACACGCGGGTCATTCTTGATTAGACATGATTTAAGGGTAAAAGCCGAAACGTATCGAGATAAAACATAAACTACCAGTAACAAAGCGTGACTAGTGAGGTAACAAAAAATCGTCCAAGTTTATGACAAAACCGCAACTTGAAGGCATTTGTTGTCTCGATTTCTGCAATCGATACGTAACACAAACAGAGTGACCATCGAACCGAACGTCATTAGAGAGTGTCTGCAAGCATATCGATCTCGATTGAGTCGATTCCCTTCCCCTTTAACACAAATATAACGTTATTGCGTGGCACACTCGAGTCTCACTTACCGAGCGACGAAAGCTACGGAGTCGGCCGCCGTCTTATGTGTGGGTCGTCGGTACAGCGAGAGGCAAGGGACTGGTGCCTGAGCGCGGCAGTAAACACACGCCAGTGTCGGTTGTTTGTTCAAAACCCACGCTTCCTGTTTTCTCGTAACAGCCGTAAATTCCGCCCGGAACACAGTCGGCGTCCGCAGACCTCAGCGACAAAAACAGGACACTTCCGCAGACAAAGTTCGCCAACTGACAGTCACGTGGCGCGCAGGTCAAACAGAAATAAACAAACCTGACCTGATCTTCGATGAATGGCGCGGTATGCCTCGACTTGACATCAATCGGTTCCTCCAAGGCGCCCGATGCGCTGAGTTCGGTCGCTGGACGCTAATCTTGTCTACGCTAATCGATGTAATTCAATCGAGCCCCGTCATAAGTGCCATTATACGCCTGTGCGGAGGGCTCCATCTAATCACGTGCGACTTAGACGTAATCCACTTGAAACTGAGCCGCCGCGAGATGCGGATGCGAGCAAGAAGCGGGTTCAACTGACAGACGGCGCTTCTGGAGGGACACGCTTACGACTAGCGATTACCTTAGAGCGCCGACCCGCCGGCTCTGGGAGGATAGGCATTAACCCAACCAGAGGCGGCACGCAAAACACATGCGCTTCCTAGATAAGCGATCTTACACATGAAAGGGAGGCTGCCTATGCACGCGAGACATGGTGCGATAAGTTCAAATAATTCGATTAAAATGTTACCGACACCACCCTTCACTCCCAATTTCTCCACACACTTCCCCTTCCCATCATTCCTCCCTCCTACTCTCCTCTCCTACTTCTTCTCCCTCCCACTTCCCTCTTCTACACCCTCACCAACTTTCGCTTCCCCCTCCTTAGTCCCCCTCCTTAGTCCCCCTCCCACTCCCCCTCAAACTCCTCCCTCCCACTTTCCCCTCCAACTTCCCATTCTACGATTTCTATTCCGGCATGGTAGAGTAACGAAAACCCAGACTTGGCAAAATGTGCACTGCTCTTATTTCACACGACAGCAGAGTATGCTATGTGATCCACGACAGAAACCACGAGAAGGTGGCAGTGCGAGCTTCTACCATAAGTCTGTCTGTGTGTTTGTGTGTATGTGTTTGTGTGTGTGTGTGTGTGTGTGTGTGTGTGTGTGTGTGTGTGTGTGTGTGTGTGTGTGTGTGTGTGTGTGTGTGTGTGTGTGTGTGTGTGTGTGTGTGTGTGTGTGTGTGTGTGTGTGTGTGTGTGTGTGTGTGTGTGTGTGTGTGTGTGTGTGTGTGTGTGTGTGTGTGTGTGTGTGTGTGTGTGTGTGTGTGTGTGTGTGTGTGTGTGTGTACTTTCTGTGGGCAAAAGTATTGATTTTGTTGTCAAAACAAAACAGATTAAACCTTTGGTAAATACGTTTGTTTTGCAAGATTGTACCAATATTAAACGTCACCTTGAAAACGTTTTCTGACGAAACTGCGAGCTGCAGGCGCTGTATCCGTGTAGTCTGTACACGACATCGCCAGCGGTTTGTACAAACTACTCGATCTTATTAGAAATCGAATTCGCATTATCTTATAGGTAGTAGCCGACATTTCTTCCAAGCAACTTTATAAATTGTGTTGAATATGTAATGGGATTTTCACGTCGCTGGATCCGCGCCATTACTGACCGCTCGCCTGGGGCTGGACTTGTTTTATACAGGCGCCCACGCCGACAGTGCCAGTGGCACGGATCAGACTTTCGTGGTTGTGCCGCTGTGGCTATGTGATGCGTTACATAGATAGGGTAAATAAGCACTTTATATATTATCATAACGCATATTTAACAGTCATAGTCAAAACAACATATATGTAGCATATCAACATTTCGCATCAGAGATAATTGCAGTTGCTATTAATCCGCAATAACGCATCACAAAACCTATGTGAACAATCAAGTTAGCTAAAGTATATAATTCAAATGGGACATGATATCCATTTTCCACAATACTTTTAAATTAAAACGACGTCGTTATAAAAAGTATGGCCATAGATCTTGCAACAATTAAACAATAGGCAAACAGTGGCGTTGCGCGTTGTAAAATAAGCGTTAATAAGCAAACAATGGCATTGCATATTGTAAAATATGCGTACCTTTGTCGGGTATACTCTAAATGTTGGACATCCTTCTGACAAAAAATGTTCAACTACATACATCTATCAGGATTTGTAAATGTATATAGGCCTTCACAGCTATTCTGTTGTCTGCTAGGAGACCAACTTCCCGTCGCCCTACGGTGATTGTGTAAACATCCAAAAGCTGCTTTAGATTGATTTGTATTCGCAGGCGGCTTGCTTCAGGGAATGCGTCGCGAACCTCTTCGTGAAAACATGTGGCTGTAAGATGCATGCATGCCGCAGATTAACCGAGGTTTCTTCTTTATTCAAGATTTGTTTATTAATATTTCCTCACTCATTCTTTGTACACGATATAAATTAAATGTTAACAAGTTGTTTCTTCTTTTCCAATAGATGGCGAAATTGGACTAGGACGTTGTTTACAGATGGGCGTTTCCTAGTTTATTGCTAGTAGACTTAATTTTGATATATAAAAGCAATTGTGTCAATAGTTAACAATACATACATGTCGACGAAAAACTCACGGCAAGGTTCGGTCAAACGGATCAGTGAAATTCAGGTGAGAAGCGAAAACGTGGCCGAGGGCTGATCGGCGCAAATCATGGCGGCAGTGTATCAATAAATGAACTCTACACACTAATTCAACAGGACGTTATCGGTCAACTGAATGACATACGCAAACAATGCGAGGCTATCGCCCACAGAGTTGACTCAATTAAGGCACCGTGTGAATTCATTGCGGTTGCCATAAGTGACCATAAGGTAAACATTGAAGAGCTGAATAAAGCCCTGAAAAACATTATGAATCACGACAGGGACATGAACATGATGGAAAAACGAAGTAAAGAATGGGGAATACGAACATAGGCGCGGGAACGGGGAGCAGCTGACCCCTGGATTTCTCCGGGGGCAGACACATATGGTTTTGCCCCCCCCCCCCCCCCTATTAAATTTGAGTGTGAATGTTTGTTGTTGTGGCGAGCGTCAATGGCGGGTGAAAATCAAAATTTCATGAGACGATTAATGTGTATTTTTTTCGACTGTGAAAGGTTTGTGCAATTGGAGGTCAGACATATGATTTTCTGCACCCCGTCCCAGTAATAGGCGGCGCAGCGGCGAAATGTTTTTCAAAAGCACTCCATAAAAAATGTCTATTTCAACAGCACTGTCAGGTCAGGCATCTGGAACAGTCAGGCACCTTCAACCGGTACGCGAAATGTTCCTGCACACAAACGCGCACTCACGCACACACACACGCACACACACGCGCACTCACACACAAACTCACTCTCTCTCTCACACACACACACACACACACACACACACACACACACACACACACACACACACACACACATACATACATCACATACACACAAACCACAACACACACAACATATATATATATATATATATATATTAAGACATCACAATAACTAACACAGATATAATACGTTCACGATTGATAGCTACCAATATACATTAAACGTTCTTACAATAGTGCCATAATATTTCACGATGATGACGTCAGTGACATAAAATGTGTTTAATGCTTGGATGTTTTGTTATCATAAGTTACTCTAGAGAAATATCGGAGTCCTATAGGAGTCCACAACGGACTACAACTTGTGGTGAACATCGAACAGTATGAGTACATGAAGGGTCCGCACTAAAGGTCCTTCTGCACGAATAAGGGGCTATACCACTGGTGCAGGACTTCGCTTATACCGTCTCCGCAGGAATGAACACATGCGTTGATATAGACATCGCGAATGTAAGCGAAAGGATATCCGTGGTATTTCTAAAACAAACAAAACACAACAAATGTTATAATATATGTCAATGACAAGGACCATTTAGTGGATATGACAAGACTAAGTATACTTGTTTATGTACATTAACATTTTTGTAACGTTTTTAATAAATAGTTCAGCCCCTATTAGAACATGTCTGTTCGTGACGTTCATCAGCTTAACTATGTTAATCTCCTCCCAAACGCCGAAGTCCACCCGCCTCACTCAGTGGTCATTCGCTTCCTCTGTCCACTGACCTTTGAGAAAATACAATGATAGTTATTTAGAGGTGAGGTATGTACTTACGTTTTTTTGATAAACTCTGCTTTTCTAGAGGGGCTTTTTCTACATGTGAAAATATAGATGGCGCCAACACAATCGTTATAATATATAACCTTGGTTCATTTCTCCAAAGGTGGGTTAAGCTAGTACGTAATATTGTTTCAATAATAAACACTTATTCATATACGCTGATTTGTTCATTAAGTGTAACCTTACGGTTTGATAAGTTAGATTGTGATACAATAATATTGTACTATTTAGTCAAGTTAAGTTGGTGACAATCAATATATTTACCATATCAGAACAGCATTTCCTATCATGAATAAGCTTAGTTGAGATAACTCTTACAATAAAATAAAATAAAACTTATGCGAAGAGGCATATTGCTATTGTAGACACTTTGAACGTGACATGACATATTTATTCTTCACAATATACATATCATAGGACAAAGTCGTTGAGAGAAGTATGGCCATAGATCAACTTAGAGCTATTGCCAATGTTTTACAATATACGATGCGCAAACAATAGTGTTAGATGCAAAACAAATGTGCAAATGTCATGTAAATACAATGATAGTTATTTAGAGTTGCGTTATGTACTTACAGGTTTTTATCTGCTCTGCTCTGCTTTTATGAAGGGACGACAACGAGTTATTGGTTTTATGTCACTTAAGCCCAATGTAGCCGGTAAAACAACGCGAGATAACAACTGCGGTTGCAATTACTAGACAATAGCAAATATATAAATGATGCATGCTAGATACAAACAAATGTGCAGCTGTCATGTATATTCTCGATAATCAAAACTAATCACCTATATACAAATGTCACCGATTAAACGCTAATGTGTTGTAATTCTGTTATCTGCTATGAGATCAACTTGCCGGCACCTCACGGCGATTTCGTGGTCGTCCAAAAGCTGCGCTACTTTGATCACTACTCGCAAGCGGCTTGCTTCAGAATGCGTCACGAACTTCGTCGTGAAAACATGTGGCTGTAAAGATAATTACTTGTCAGCTTAGCCAATGTTTGTATAATCACGTTTCTTTCTCAATCTGGTAGATATGTGAACCAAATGTTGGTTATGACCTACAAACACGCCACTTAGCCTAGTTGTAGATTGTGCCCCAAGTCATGTTTCCAGAAGTGTAAGTATCAAGTATTTGCCTTGGCAGCCATTACAAAAATGGCTGCCACGTCCATTTTTGACATAAAGAATGTTCTATTATGTATTAATATATAGTTTCCTATTGTACGATGTTGTATTTCTTGTACGTTTTTGTATAACTATATGTATGTTTGTCCATCTGACATTTTGTAGATTCGCCAGCGGGCCCTTTTGGGTGGTGCGTGGATTGAGACTTTTTGAATTTCACCCGGGACATCTTTGAGACAAAGGTCTTGGGGGTCAACATTTCAAAAGGATGTTCTTGAAGTTGCAACAGAAGAACCGAGTGTTTTTCTATGTCATCGTAAATACGATGTCATCTACAAATGTATAGTTGCATATAAACAGACAATTCGAATAGTGTTCAATTTATTGTGGTTTGAAACTGTTGAATGTGTGCTTTGGCTGGTTAAACATAATTACAAAATTTTATTTTTTGTTCGATATCATTGTTAATATAATAATCCCTTCTACAAATAGGCCATTGGGTGAAACCTGACATTTTGAGTTGTTTTCAGGTTATTGCATATAAATACATGCCGGCCAATCTGACCACTGCACTGTTGTGTTATGTAAATACCGAAGGGGAAAACAAATAGTAATAATAATAATACTAATGACAAACTTCTATGGCGCCTAAATCCCCAGGAATCTGAGCTCAGAGGCACAACATACAAGAATCATTGGGCAAAATCGTTAACACGGACAAGCAAGAGTCGTGATTAGAGCAAGGGACCGCCGTAAGTTAGGGTGAGAATGGAATTTCAAATAAATAAGCCTTGCGTTTTTTACGGAAGGTATTTATAGTTTCAGATGATTTTAAAGCGATAGGGAGTTGATTCCAGATTGTGGGTGCACGTACAGAAAAAGCACGTTTGCCGATATTACGCTTGGTTTTCGGAACAAAAAGTCGTTGTGAAACAGATGATCTGAGATTCCTGGGGATATTGAAAAAACGAAGGAGAGTAACCAAATAGGATAGGTGTTGCGTAGAAAGGGTACGATATGTGATAGTGGCTAATTTGAATTGTATTCGATATGTAACTGGAAGCCAATGCAACTGTCTAAGTAGGGGCAGAGATGGTGAGAAACGAGGTGCATTTAGTACTACACGTGCTAAACAATTATGTACACGTTGGAGTTTAGCTATGTCCTTTTTAGCAATATCGTTTAGGAGTGAGTTGCAGTAGTCAATGCGACTGCTAATTAGAGATACTGATATTGTTCTAGCAGTTGATAAAGACAAATAATAATAATAAAAATAATGAAAATTAATTTCTTAAAATGTTGGAGTGGAATTAAACTAGACCAAAGACTTTTCTACCATGTTCACTGCATATTCAGCGTAAATAACAACTATATATTATATACACACAACTGATTTCAGATGATCCACCGACGTGTATTGTTTCACAATACTTGTATCATAGTATAATGTAATTTAACTTGTTTGTATATGGAATACTCACAACTAATAATGTTCAAAACACCAGTGATTCCAACATATCATAATAAATGGACTTTTCCCAAGAGGAAATTAAGCACAAAACATTCTGTTGTTACCATCGTTGAGTATTGAGCACGCACGCATATACGCACACACGCCACACGCAAATACAAACACCCAACCACACACACACACGTTCGTACGCATGTACACACACGCACGCGCGCACGCACACACACACACACACACACAATTTATATTTTGACATAGCTCGTATGCAGATAATATACGGATTTTCATTGCTGTGTCTACCCATGATATAAATTGCTCCCTGCATCCGGTCAGAGTTTTGCCTTAATTACCGTTTCTATTTTAAGACTGTTGCTATACGAAATGCAAGATTAAAAGATGATAAGACGTATTCGTCAGTATTTGTCACTCTCTGTTGCAAAAGAAACCCATTGCAAATGCAGTTGTTATTAGTTGACGTGAATTGATTAAGTACCTTTTAACATGGGACGAAAGAGATCAAGTGGAGGTTAGCAATGGCGAGTAAAAAGTTGACGGAGATGAAGAAGCTGTGGAAAGCAACGAACAAAAATATGAAACTACGAATTATCCGAGTCTGCATATTTCCAACGGCTACGTGTGGATGCGATACCTTGACTCTTAATAAGAACATTACTAAACGTATAAATGCATTTGAAAACAAGTGTTATATAAATATATTACGAGTTTCGCGGACTGAACATAGAACTAACGAATCCATCACAGATGAGCTTGGTGTTATACCTGGGACTTTAATTAACTTTGCAAAGAAACAGAAACTAAGTTATTTCGGTCGTGTGAAACGGCATCAATCTCTAGAGAGACTAATAATGGAAGGAAAAGTGGAAGGCAGCAGAAGCAGAGGAAGACCTAGGAGACAATGGGAGAAGGACATAGAGAAATGGTTGGGAGCAGACGTCTGGCGAGTGGGGAGACTTGTAAACGAAAGAGCTATCTACAGACAATCCACCAAGGCTGCAATGTCCGGAAATGCATAAGCAAACCCAACCAACCTTTTAACACAATATTGTCCTGAAGGTTATTAGAACGTGTGCAAATTTGCTTAGCAATGGTTGTAGGCATGTAGTTCGGTTTCCGCGATATTCTCACTCAAGGCCACTTCTGATGTCTCTGTCTTGACTTCCAGTCTGACATCGTATAAAATTACAAATCTATCCTATTACCTTCCAGAAACTTTCAAGTAACCGACTTATTTATATTCATTGCTTAGTCCAGCTTCGAACATTTATACCATTTTTACATTTTGCTGCACATAATCTTTGGAATTCTGTCCCTTTTTACTAGTTAGCAATATTGCACAATGGTGGTGGTGGTGGGAGACGTCCACGTTCGTGCCACTGGAACTGCGTGGGCCTTGTAACGGTCACAACCTGGTCTATGATGACCCGCCCATTTACTGCTAACCTTATCTCACCTTAGCCAGCGATGCCCTGACTCGGCATCCTTGCGAAATGCTTGTATGGGGCCTGACCAACCCAGTACAAGGACCCTTGGTTACACAAGTCATCAAATTCTTTACGATCGGACAGTCTACGGAATCGACCTCGAACCGCCAACGGACATGACACTGACTTTCGCAAACACACTCGAATAGCTACGTGGAATGTGTTGACACACAACATTCCAAGCACAACCTCTCTCCTATCAAAAGAACTAAAGAAGTACAATATTAGTTTTGCTGGCCTCACAGAAACTCACCGGCCTTTGATTGGCGAGCAAAGAATCGATGGCTACACCTTCCTCTGGTCTGGTAATGACTGTCGTTCTCAAGGTGTCGCCCTAGCCCTCAATCTGAAGTCATACCATGCCCTCATTAATTTGGAGCCCATTTCGTCTCGCCTCCTCAAGGCTCGTCTGCATCATCGACATGGCAAGTTGACTTTCATTGTGTGCAACGCTCCAACTAATGTGGCCTCCGACGCTGACAAAGACAGATTTTATTAATCACCCTCGGACACTCTTTCAACCGTTAGCCGTCATGACGTCACTCTCATTCTCGGCGATCTCAATGCGATTGTCTCCACATCGCCTGCTTCAAGACACCTATGGCACAATGTTATTGGGCCCATCTCTCCCGACGAAACAAACGACAACGGTGAACGACTTCTTCAAACAAGCTTCTCAAATGGCTCCGCCATAGCAAACACCTGGTTCCCTCATAAAGAGATCCACCAATACCAGTGGTACAGCAACAATGGCAGGACAAAGAAGACGATTGATTACATCATAATAAATCGCCAGTGGCTCTCACCAATACACAATTGCCGTACTAATCGTGGTGCTGAACTCTCCAACACGGATCATCGCCTACTGATTGCCAAGCTCAAACTCAAACTGAAAACGCCTGCCAAATACAAACCTACACTGCGGTATAAAACTAGTCTTCTCTGTGAACCAAATATTCAAAATGTCTATGCCACTGAGATCTCTAACCGTTTTGGCGCGCTTGCTTCTCTCTACGAAACTGATCTCGAAGACTGATGAAATACTTTCAAATCAGAAGTATCCCAAGCTACTGAAATTACCATCGGCCATGTCAAAACTGCTCGTAAACCATGGATCACGACCCATACACTCTCAATCATCGACGAGTGTCGTGAAGCCAGACACTGCGGCAATACTGACTCCTACCGAAAACTGAAACAGTATCGAAAGCGCGCCCTCAAACAGGATCAAGAAAACTACTGGAACTGTAAAGCGAAATGCATCGAGAATGCTGTCATTCACAACAATCATGCCACCATGTATCGTAAATTCAGAACCCTGGCAGCTGGTCACACAATCCACAACAAAATCAATCTTGTTAACGGCTCTAATGTTACAAACAAAGAAGACGGCCTCAATCGCTGGAAAGAACACTTCAGCAATCTCCTCAACCAAGCAAGCCCCCGCCGGAACCGGCGGACCAACACGTCTAACACGCCTGTTAGTGTACGCCACAGTCCTCCTATCTTAGAGTCTCCTGTGACCATCGAGGAAGTGACAAAGGCTCTCTCCAAACTAAAGAATGGACGTGCAGCTGGCATATGCAATGTCACCGCTGAAATGCTCAACGACGGCGAACCCTATATGATTTTGTGGCTTCAAAATATCATAAACTGTGTTTGGGTAAACGAAGAAATCCCTGATTGGAGACGTGGTATCATCCTGAAAACACAAGGGCGATCGCCTGGTATGTAGCAATCACAGAGGAGAAACATTTTTATCGATACCTAGTAAACTTTTCGCACCCATCTTGTGAAATCGTTCTATTGACGCTATTAGGTGAACAAGAAGAGTCCAGCAGGCTGGTTTCGTTCCGGGTCGTTCCACGGTTGATTATATATTCTCTCTATCAAATCGCCTTCATTGCTTTTATTGATTTTAAAGCTGCTTTTGATAGTATCGACCGCAAGACCTCTGGTTGCTTCTTCAAAACACTGGCCTGCCCCCCGCCTCGGTAATGATTCCTTAGATCTTTTATCCACTATTCCTGCCTTCTTTTTAACCACCTTTTAGTTTGTCTTAAAATTAAAAGAAGTCTGATTAATGAATTCTGGCTGTGAGAAAGGGAGAGTTGGAATGGAATGACCATGAGCGTCGTTGTGAAAACATGTGGCTGCAGAGATATATACATGCCGCACCTTAGCTTGGTTTAGATAAGCATGACGCTATATCGTTTCTTCTTTTCATCGATGCGTGTTTTCATGTTATAGTATATAAGTCCACCTTTCACGGTGATCTACGGTTCTGTGCTTTTCCACAGCTTCCTCTGTTATTGTCATCGTATCCATATTTGCGATCACCGAAAGTGGTATCGTTATTTAACTTTCTCCCGCGCGCATAGCACCTATTTCCGTCCAATTACCAACGGGTCTATTCTTTTCTGATACTGGTAGATTAATTTGTTATATTTGCTTCTGTCTCTGGCCAGAATGAATATCGGTTCCCCCATCTTCTTGAAAAATGTCGGGCAAAACAGTTTTGCATTTGTTGCTTTAGCATCAACCTTAATTAATTAAGCACTTCTGTCCCGTCTATAAGGTTTCGTGATTATCCATTTCGTCCCCACCTTTCAGTGCCTCCTCTCCAAAAAAGTACCGATGATCAATAATTATTTGCTGCCAAGTTGTGAAACTGCTCAAAGTAAAAGGGAGCAAATCTTCGAAGTTTGACTGTATAATAGTAACCTCGATAGGGTCGTGACCCAAATTTAGGTTGCCATTTTGAGTGTGTGTGTGTGTGTGTGTGTGTGTGTGTGTGTGTGTGTGTGTGTGTGTGTGTGTGTGTGTGTGTGTGTGTGTGTGTGTGTGTGTGTAAGTGTGTGTGTGTGTCTAGGTGTGTGTGCCTATGTGTGTCTGTGTATGTTTGTATGTGTGTGTGTGATGTTGTGTCTTTGTGCGTGTTTGTGCGTGCGTGCGTGCGTGCGTGCGTGCGTGTGTGCATGTGGACGTATTAACGTGTTTTTCCTAGACGATTTTCATCTCGGTCGCCGAAAAAAGCTTTTATTTGGGTTCTTTCTGGTTCCGCATACTCAGTTCTGTCTTTACCTTTTTGTGTGGGCGTTAATATTTCGCCACTTATCTCCTCATACATTCCATTAAACCATCTTTTAATGCTGTCCTCTCTGCTCACGTTTAAACCATATGAGTAGTTAACAAATTGTGTCCCTTTTGCAACATGATATTGTGTTTGCCTATTACTATACATTAAACGTTGTGTTGTTATAATTTGTTTTAGTTGTAGCCTATCCTATTATTGTATATTCGGCGAAACGGCATCCGCTATATCTCTACCATATTTACCGTCTGCCTTAAAGAGAACGCTGTTTTATTTTCAATGTAAATTATACTTTATATTTGACTGGTTTCAGATGATTCACCCGTGTGCAAGGTCGCACAGTACACACGCTGCCTCTTACCAGTAATCGGTAAGCCTTTACAAGAAACCTTTTAATGTACTTTATGAATATTGCCATCGAATGTATTTTTAATGAACGCAAGGCGGCAGGAGATGCCTACCAAAACTATATTGAGACTATACAATAACGACGTCTTCAATGTACTTCACTATTACTGTGAGTGCTGTAAGTTGACAGAAAAACTAACACACAAGCCTGAGACCTTCGAGAACAAGTGTCTCCGGAAGATTATAGGGTTATTGTTGCCCAACTCTATCACCAATGGGCAGGACCTGTGCACAAAAATAGCGAAGACTGTTCAAAAACATGGAAAACAGAAGAGAGTGGAAAACGACGATGAGGAAGACAACTGCTGAGATGAAACGCATGAAACGGGACTTCGGGAGGACATATGTGAACAGCCATAAATGAACGTACTTTCACTTTATTTATGCTCATTACCTTTTATATTGGATATAATGATTCAGTTATTCAGTGTTACTATGATTCAGACGTTACATTTTTTAAAGATTTCTATTTATAAAAGACAGCCTATGTGTTAATGTGAATTAATCACAGTTCGTTCCATAAGCCATCATTTTATGTGTAACAATGTTGATGACTTCATGAATAACCCACCGGGGGCATAGTAACAGTTCAACAAATAAACAAGCGCAGTGGCTGCTAGTGGAGTGCAGTCGCGCAGTATTTTGAACATCGGACTCTCAATCGAGAGAACGCGGGTTTGAATCCTACGTTGCCATGTCGAACCTTGGGAAGGTCGTTCACTCCACGTTGTACCAGTTCACTCAGATGTATGACTGAGAACTTGGTTTTATACATTGGTGGATATTTGTGTACGACCAGTCTTCACGCGTTCGCAGCGTGACCGAATCCTTCCCAGAGAAATCGAGATGGTGTTCGAAATTACGGGTGTGTTAGGGTGTAAACAATGAAGCGCGATGAGCATAGTGGATACTTCGTTATATAAGAACGTATCTTATTTTCAAATGGATCAACTGTTAACTAAAATCTGCGTTTGTTTCAGAGTCGGTCACCAAGAATCTGCCTGCAGGTTGCGATTGCCCCAAGTCATGTGATATAATTCATTACAGAGTGTCAACGAGCTACGCTTCTGCAAATCAGAGAAAAGGTGGTCGATTTGGTTTGTCGAGTGACATGTTACTGCGATTGCGAGAACACTTGAACAAATCGATGGACACGAGGAAGCATATCGTAACGCTTGGAAGTGGGACATGGTCATGTAGAACATAGCGTAATAGGCATTATAGAACTGTACGTTCAAGACAACATTGGTGAGAGCATCAACTATTTCATGGAAATAGGATTTCAGAAAATGGAAGACATCTTGTACACATTAGTTCCTACTTTCTTTTATAAATGTTAGCGCTATTCCTGATTGTGTTCGTGTGTGTACGTGTGCGCGCGTCAGCTGTGGTGGTTCGGCTATATTTACTAAACGGTTGAAGGTGGTATACCGAAAGATGTCATATAACATTATGGTGATCTTGTCACTGGGTCGCCTACTATAATTGCCCGTCCCCATCTCTGCAACAAAGATACCAACAAGCATGATATTAAGATGGCGACTAAGACACAATATCTGGGAGACAGCCGCCGATGATATCGTGGTTGTTGGAGGTCGAGTGTTAAGGCGGGAATGTGAAGAAAAGATAAAAGATCATCACAACTAGGTGAGAAGAGGTCCTCGAATCCTGCACCATCTTGTTTACACACTGTGTTTTCGGCAAGTAGGACAGAGACTGCTATGCCAGAGTAAGGCTTTTAAGTCTAGGCAAGAATGGTTCCAGAGATGATAGTCTAGGAGGGTTAAACCATCAAACTGCACCACACCCTTGGGTTGAGGCTCACATAAAAGCCCACTGACGTTCGAACCGAATGCATATTGGGTGGGCTGAACTGGAGCTTCAGCATGACTCCGATGTCGGATATTGACATCGAAAGGGGGTGAGAGGGTGCTGTTGAAGATTTCCCACTGGTGTATCACCACCGCTCCGTTGTTGCCACCACGCCATCGCGCCGTCGGATCGGAATACGGGGGGGAGGCGGTGCTGTTGGTAATTTTCTGCGGCGACGTTCATAAATTCAGAACGTCTATGGGGATACATAAAGGGGCACATACAAAAGGTATCGAGGGCACGCCACTCTAGCGCAGGCATAGTGCTGCCAAATTGCAAAGGGGAATGTCAAGGGGGAACGTGCCCTCCAGGCCCCTCGATCCGCTTATATGTTTAGGTTATGTACATAATCTAATTGGCAGAGGCTATCCTTGGAAATTCCCCGTGTCTTGAACACGGTGAGAAGAAGGCATATGGATCCTTTTTTCAGTGTCACTGATGAAAGCCGGGTTCCTTGGAAGACAGCACGCTGAAAGAAAAATAACAAAGCATTGCATCTAAAAACTTCTTAAGAAGATGCAACTTTAACCATACACAAATACTCTCATAGTAATGTTTGTCATATGTTTGATTTTACATATAGGTTAGGAAGCCAAAGCATAGCTAATGTTTTATTTTATTGACAACTATATTAATCATCATCATCATTGTGCAGTCGTAGAGTCCCGTGGTTGGACGAAGACCTCAGCATGTCATTATCAAATCCGCCCGCCTGTCTAACGCTGTCCTCTGCCATATGGTGCCCTTCCAGTACTCGTCTAGTTCGTCTCTCCACCGCCTCGCCGGTCTTCCTCTAGATTGTTTCCCTTCGTAAGGTCTCCAGGTTTTGATATGCGATGTCCATCGGTTATCTCGTAGTCTGCTAATGTGCCCTGCCCAGGTCCACTTATGTCTTCTGATTTGTTCTATCACGTCTATGACCTTTGTCTTCTGTCTTACCCAGATGTTTGTTTTTCTCTCCCGATATGTGATGTTTAGCATACTTCTTTCCGTCTCTGTTTGTGCGG
The DNA here is from genome assembly GCA_020002185.1 of Paraescarpia echinospica. Taxonomy (NCBI): domain Eukaryota; kingdom Metazoa; phylum Annelida; class Polychaeta; order Sabellida; family Siboglinidae; genus Paraescarpia; species Paraescarpia echinospica. Next base: position 19,347,569 of record CM034534.1, read on the forward strand.
CTGCTAGCTTGTTCTTTGCCTGGATGGTGAGTGTCCATGTTTCCGCGCCGTATGTCATCGCTGGAAGAACGCATGAGTTGTAGACTTGTCTCTTCAAGCAGGTTCCAAAGTTACCCTTGAAGATGTCGCGGTGATTCTTCTTTGAATCTCCTTGTCTTGGTTTTTGTCTTTGATACTGTATCGCTGTCCCAGATAGACGTAGCTTTCAACGTTCTCTATCTGCGTAATGTTAATATATATAGGAGTGTCATTTTCTAGCATCACTTTTGTCTTCGAAATGTTCTTCTTTAGACCTTGTTTTTTACTTGTATCAGCTAGCTCCTGCAGTATTTTTTGTAGTTCTTGCAGTGTAATAGCGCATATGAGTATGTCGTTGGCGAAGCGAAGATGACTGGGATATTCTCCGTCTATCCTCAAGCCTCTGGTTTACCAGGTCAGTCTTCGGAATATGCATTCGAGTGTTGCCGTAAACAGCTTGGGCGATATGGTGTCACCCTCTCGTACTCCTCTCTTGATGTTGATCTTGTTGCTCTTTTTGTGTAGGTGGACTGTCACCGAGCTGTTGGTGTAGATGTCTTTCAGGAGTTCGATGTACACGTCTTCTATCCCCTTGTCATTGAAGGGAGGTCAGTATTGTTTGAGTTTGCACCGAGTCGAAAGCCTTCTCGTAGTCGACGAAAGCAATGCAGAACGGGATATTATATTCTCGGCACTTCTCTTTCAGTTGGTTTATGACGTGTGTGTGGTGTGTCGTTGAGTACCTGCATTTGAATCCTGCTTGCTTTCGTGGTTGGTTTTCGCCGAGTATCTTCTGTAGCCTATTCGTTAGTATCTGTGTAAGTAATTTGTAGATGTTTGATAACAGACATACCTGTCTGTTTGTCCCTTTTTGAATATTATGGCTCACTTTAATTACGTTTTTCCATGCGGTGGGTATTCGTCTTTCTGATAAGATTTAGTATACAGCTTAGCCAGTGTCTTCGAGGTGGTATCTTCTCCTGCTTTTAATGTTTCAATGTTTACATGGTGTTTGCCTGATATTTTGCCATTCTTCATATCTCTTAGCGCTGCTTCAACCTCCCATGGTGTTATCTCTGGTACCTCTTTCGGGTCGGTATGAATTATGGTAGGCCTACTCTGTTCACTGTCGTACAGCTCGGTGTAAAATTCCTCTTTGTTTATTTTTTAGATCACAAACATAGTAAAAGAAACAGTTTGTACATATTTTCAGTTTGGATGATCCAGGGAGGCTTGCACTAAGACCTGAGAGATTGCTATCGTACAGGCCTCCCTATGTCTCTATGAATACATAATAATTGTGGTCTAGTAGTAGTAATCATAGTTAATGCTACCTGATTAGTCTACACGTTTTAAACAAATTCGTTCCATGATCATATCCTAGTCTTGTATTTCTCGACCTTGCTTGTCTAGAAGTGTAATCAGTCTGTCTCGGCCTCGTGCCTGTGCTTGTTCTTCTGGCTTTCTTCGGGCTCTTTGATGCCACAACCGTTTCTCGTATGATCTCTTGTTTGTAATTCCTGATGTAATCCTTCGCTTTCTTTTTGATGGTTTTGCATATTTCTGCGTACTGTATTCGTTTTTCTATGGTCGCCGATATCCATGGGCTTTTCCACGTCCATCTCCTCCCTGCTTTCTTCTGAAACATGGTATTCATGATTTTGTACTTTCTTGATGTTGCCCATTCTACCAAGGTGTCGCCTCTTTCCTTTCTCACACCTAGGTAAATTTGCCTGTTACCGTTTCCGAAATGTTTGTTCGTTTCCCTACTTACTCATTAAAGTCTCCATCACTATCGTGTAGTGGGTTGGCTTTTCTAAGGTCTCGTCCACGTCGTTGTAGAAGTCGTTTCTGTCTTCTTCTGAGTATGATGTTGTTGGTGCATATACTTGTACTATCTTCAGTTTGTAGCGCTTTGTTATGCATAGAACAATTAAGTTAAGCTAATCTAGGGCTTATGCTGTTAACCCTCACTAATTGTCTTTCCATTTCTTGTTTAAAAGAAAGCCTACTCCTGCTTGGCTGTTGTTCGTCGTGGAATGGCATAGTAGGTGGCCGCTTTGTAAGGTAGTGAAGCATTCCTCTCTTCTTATGACTTCTCCGATCCCGATCACATTCCATACAGTCATACCAACCTGCCTGGTTTCCATAAGTTCGAACTTCCTCCAGTTCTTGTATCTGTTCATCTTTTAGTAGTGTAGTTACGCTTATATAATATATGAATTATATTAAATATGCGAGCACATGTGCTTAAAAATAAAAAAATTATTTAAATTTACACAATCACGCTCAGCGGCCTCTGAGAATGGTCGAACGAGTAATTATATTGGATATCTTGGAAATTGGGCGCGAGTTGGACTAGCGTCTGCACTATTCTCACGGGTGGTACGGCGAAGTCAAAGAGGAGTTTGATTCAGCTAACTTCCATACAATGCGTATGAGATCTCCCAAGAGTAGTGTACGTAGTCTCACCCCTGGCTTGCGAGGATGGGCTGCCCTCGGCTACGCCACTGCAGGCGGCCGAATTAATCACCCAGCCGAAATGACTGCTCAAAGTCGACCATTTACAAGTGGTGCCATCTTTCGGAGTTCCTAGAATCACCGCGACGGTTCTAGGTTAGGCCACGTAGGCGCTACGATGTTTAAATCACCGGACCAATCAAATCGACCGATAACCTCATGTGATGCCTATGAACGTAAACACCACGACATCATGATCATCTAACGTAGAGATTTTGTGTGTGTTAGCAAGTACTTCGTGCTAGAGATAGTCGATGAGTCAGCCTCAATGACCAATGGAGGGATGGTTCAGTCAAAAATGGGCCGTCGTGTTGTACAGTTTGTTAGGTTTTGCAGGTTTTATCTGCCCAGCAGTGACAGACAACGTTGCCGCTTCGACATCGTCATCTCGCCCGACTGACACTGACAGGTGAATGTTCAATTTGAAACACTTTAATTTAAAGTTTCGGTTGCATATTATATGTCACGGATCTTAATGCTGTGTGTTATGTATGTCACTAAAAGGATCGCTCTTACGTTATATAGTATGGCCTACTAGTATACCGCGGCTGCATGAGTACAATATTATGTTACTGTTGTGAAGTTTGGTGACTGTAGCCGTAGGTGAGCGTTTTCATGTTTTTTTCGAGGTGCGGGCCTAAACTGCAAAAGTACCTGAAACTGAATGTACTGTACTTCCAAACGTATCTGACTGTACAATGTTTATATATATACTTGTGTATGTGTTCTAACTCACTGTGAGCCCAAAAGAAAATTCCCATACAATGTAAACCATTCTATGGACAATAAAGGTTTTTAAATTGCATTGCTTACATCCACAGTAGACATTGTTTCGTACTTATAGAATTATTTACAAGAAAACATGATTTGAAAATGCAAATATATGTAAAAATGTAATATGTATTTGCAGTTACATAAAAAAATATTGCGCTGTCAATGCGTATGATATGTACATCCATATTCGGCAGAATACACACAGAACAACTAATATAGTCACAGAACGGGGTGGCATGCAGCCGATGCGGGGTACATGGAATGGTGAATTGCATATTCGACAGGAGCACAATGCATGGCCACAATAACACATAATCAATTGATATTATGTTACTGTGCAATGTTACTGCATAATTTGTTAATAAATTAAGTTACAACATGGAAACTTGGATTCAAGAAGTGTGTTCAATAGATTGGACAACCAAGACGTACCCACATGTGCATTTAATAACCACAGTTAGCAACCCTGCATAATATTTAAATTATTATATATATAAGTTACAGTTGTGACCAGTTCATATTTTGAGTTTTTAAAATTCAGTTTAATTCTGTTTGCACTCCATTACGTGGTTTTGTTGTAGGTTTCTAGTGTTGGTGAGTCTTGTGGATGGGAAATTTGCTGCTTTGAATGTCCTCAAGGGGGGACTGCTTCAGTGGACAGTCAACACCGGTCCACACCCTCTCGTGTCTGCCAGTATCTCTAATCTACAGGTAATTACATGTATCATTATTGTACACCCACTGGGCAAACTGATGTTGTAACAACACTGTTTCGACGTCAGGTTGTTCTCCTTAATCACTGCTTTACAGGGTTGCAGGTCAGGTACAAATACTACAATATCGCTGAACCACGTGGTGTGTGTTTTTTTCTTTCCAAAGTTTTCAGATATCGACTTCGAAACAACATTGAAAACTGGTTGGATTTTAAAGTTGTATCAACATCGAGTTTCAAAGTCGGCTTTCAACATCACTTTGCTGCGACATCAAGTTTTGACGTCATCATGTTTAAATGTTGCAGCAATGTTGTTTTGTTGTTGAAAACTGGTTGCACTTGTTATATCAACAAAAATACACACCCCATTATTAGTGTGATTGCACATTATCGTGAACATTACAAACATGAAATGTGTAGGTGTCGCGTCTGCAAAATAAATACAATTATAGTGTCAGCGTTCATCAACTAATAATTTGATTAAAGAAGCCAATCTTTTGGATGGTGTTATTGCTACAATATAAACACACATGTCCACAGAAGAAAATTTCCCAAAGTATTTAATCAAGATGTTTTATTAAGATCTAAATTTGTGCAGATTTTCACAATGCAAGTTATATCAAATGTCCCTAATGGATCGGCAGATAGACTTCATAGGTCAGAACAATTGCAGAAAAGATGAGTAACATTGTGAACAATCGAATACCATCCATCCAACATCTAGTACGAACATGATATCTGTAAAATCGTAACCACATTATTTTTCTTCCGAGGAACCATAGATGAACCCATGAAAGTTTGATGGCTAACGGATCATCTCAGAACGTCGATGTCAGGTAGCAAATAAAATTACTGTTGTTTGGGGAGGGGGGTTCTGGGGCAGGTTTGTCTGGCGTCGGACATTGATATTTTACATATCTGACTGATACAGAACATTAATATAAATCATTATCATCGTATCAGTTTTACACACTCAACCGAGGGGGGCTGAGGGCAGATGAAATTAATTTTCGTCTGATATCGGACATCGACATTCTGAACTAATCCATAAGATGTAACACATCTAGGAGGAAAAGCTTGATACATACACTTTGATAGTGTACTTATATGGGCAATTCCACCGTCACTCCCGTTACATTTGTACTTTTTTTTGTCTTTCAACACATCATATCTAAAAAATATAAAACATTTAAGGCTTATAGTGACTTGGGGTTGTGTTCTACCACACTACATCTCAGCAGTTACATTTTCTAGTATATACATACAATTTATTAGCTGTCACTCTCGTTACGAAAAAATACATCAATATTTTTGCATCAACTTTGTTACTAAATTCTCCTAAAACTATTGGCCTTAGCATAAAAGCACCTAACCAGTAACTATTTGTGTGAATTTAAGCTAACACTCACATTACAACCTTACAACAACATTACATGTTCAAATTAAACCTGTATACAAAGGTAATTTAAACAGTATTCACGTCTTCTTGTCCATTCGACATGTATACATTGTAAAGATACATGTAATAACACACATAATATATACCGAGTATGCTAGTTCAATTATAATTAGATTTGTCCAACATTGTATTACAGATAAAGAAGAGTGGAGGGGGAAAAGCACGTCTGGTGCCCTCCTTGGATGGGGGGCTGTACCAGATGGACGAGGACGGGATTGAACCCTTCCCTCTCAACGCCGACACCCTGCTCAGTTCCTCCTATCGTTTCGGGGAAGACTCAAACCTTGTTGGGGGCAAGACCACGGAGCGGTATGGGATTAACATCGATACTGGCAAGGTAGGTGGCAGCACTGTGGCTGCATCGTGTTTTATCACATCGTGTCGCTGCATAGATCCAGTTGTTAATCGTTTTCTCCCAGTGGTCTGGGCTGAGGCAGGCCTCGATGCTGTTCCTTGATTTTTTTGTTTTCCTTCTGCCCACTGTCAGATCTTGCTTCACACAGTCCTCCCATCTCAGTCGTTGGTCTTCTAACCTCCTCTCTGAAGACAGTTGCTCTCTTTCATTTGTTCCACGTGTCCAGCCCACTTTAGCTCACTCCTCACCAGCTTCCTCGTGAAACTCTCACACCAACCTCCTTCCTCAGTCCTCCACAGGCTGGGGCAAACTTAAAGATGGTATAACCCAATTAGCAACAGAATAGTTTGACATTGACCCCAGTTCACGAGACATTAACACAAAATGGATCTTTTTTCGGGACACAACTTGCCACACTGATCAACAATACCATCACCAGCAAAAACCTGTGTATTCTCTTCATGCCCACAACTCTTACGTAATTATTTTATTATGAAAACACAAGCATCAACTTGTGTTGTAATTTATCTTGTAATTTGTTAATTTCTATTAAAAATACTGTTTTTACAGTATTTCCCAATGAGAAAAGTTTTTTTCTATTTTCTGAATTGTGAATTACTGTATTTTCATTGATACTAGTTTCTGCAGTTTTCTTCAGATCACAACTAAAGTTTAACTTTTCAACATCTTGACTACCATCGGGTAGTCGTTAACTGGGTAACAATTACAACATTAGTATATATATATATATATAATGTATAAAATAAACAATGTGTTACAAATTACTTGTTATTTAATTTAAAAAAACCTGTGTGAATGAAATCATATTTCCTTCCGATCACAAACCGGAATGTTTCGGCCACTGATGGAACTGAATTCAGAAACCAAATAAGTGCGGGCATGCTAATTTTGTAGTTACCCAGCTTGGTAATCATTTCTCCAAGCATTCTGAACTGAGCAGAAATTACATGATTACAAGGTGACCATATCAGTGGGACAAATTTCCTATATTTACTGTACAAATTTCGGACTATCCTAGGTGACGTTAATTGTTAGGTGGCTGTATTACTTAGGTGGCCGTCAAGTGATGTTCGACTGTACTTTTGTAGAAGCACTACGCCTGTTCCATTGACGGGTGTCACATATTTGACAGAGGGACGGACAGACAGAATGGAATGTTGATTATACAGCGCCACACCAAGACCATCAGGGCCATAGAATTATTGACGGGGGAGGAGAAGTAGGTACCCAGTTCAAAACTTTGTAGCACTCTTAATTGTACTCAGCAATCATACTCTAACTATAATCTAGCTGGCGTATTTATGTTTTTCTCGTAGATGTTTTGCATCTCAGGTGCCAGACTTTCGGGGGTTTTGTCTACGACTCCACAGAAGAAAAGTTTATAAAATTGTCTAACTTCCCTATTATGGTATACCGTATTCGTTCTTTTTACCGTGCATGCCCTAATTAGCATACACCCCCTTTTCCAGCAGGGTCTGATGTCGGTCTGTAAATAAAACTGATCACTGGATCCATAATTTATTGTAATTCCCTGTCAGCCATTGACAATACAAGAAAGAAAATTCCACCTGCGTCGGCAGCCTTGGCAAAGTTCCAGTATCTGTTGGTCCAGTGTTGGACTACAAAATTACCATCAGTTGGATGTATTATTACTATAAATCACTTACAGTGACGTTGATGTGTGTCATCGCGGCTGAATTAAACTTGAACGTATCATGCACTGGATGGCATGGCCTGCTCTCTAACTTTGTACGTGTCTCAGCGCCACTGTCATGCAGATCGTTTGTTTTCCGCTGTCCACTACTGACTAATCTCCCAAGTGAGAAGTAATTTTAAATACGTAGTAATAATAAATATTTGACAACAACGTCTTCTAATTCAGAATGACACACGTGTCAATGGCGCCATGTTTGTTTGTGAAATGAATGATCAAGTGGCGCCACATAGTGGAGTACAGCAGAGACAACAGCAAAATACACGTAATTGCCATCACCAAGTTACTTAACTTGAAACAGTTGTAAAAAACTAATGCATCATTGCGAAAAACTGAACCCAATTTACATTATGTTTGCTAAACATCAGCTATGAAACAACTTGTAAATTAAATTGATATATATTTAGAATCCAAAGTCATAGAAATGGTGGCAAACTCTGAAATATTTGTTGCACATTTGTTATGCAAAATGTGATTTTGAATTAATTTGTTATCGAAACGCTGTATATTAATACAGCACGCCGCGTCACTCTGCATAGCTGCACGTGCGGCACGGCGGTGCTGATTGGCTGAACATAGATATATTGTGTTTTGATTAAAAAAAAGACGGATGGCGCTTATAGCGTTTTAAAAACAGACACTTTTGTGCACATGGTTTCATTGGGCGAAATTTCAAAAATGGTGTTCACATTTTGCGCTGAAACCTATCATATATTTATATATACATGTGTATGTATGTATATATAATAGTTAGTACTATATAACATTATTTTATAATAAAAAACGCCGCAAAACCTGCGTTTAATATGTCATCCAAAAAGGTTTTAGTGGGACGACCAAGTTTACAAAGATCCTGCCGACCACAAAATTGTCAGATTAGTGTGTAAGAAGGGAAGATGTTTCCTAGGTGGAATTTCAGTGTTGCCGAGCACAGTGTCTCCTACATCCTGTCGGCCAGTGCGGTGACGCCTGACACTTGTCAGGGTGACACCGTGGTGACAAGAGAGACGTCGGACAGCAAGGACAAACGGCAGGACGACAACGATGACCAACAAACTGAGACATGCTCCTACCAACACCAAGGTATCTAATTTTGTGTGTGTGGGTGGGTGGGTGGGTGGGTAGGTGTGTGTGTGTGTGTGTGTGTGTGTGTGTGTATGTGTGTGTGTCAAATGAACCAATTTTCAGGTAGTTTTAGAAATTTGTCTCAAAATTTATTTTGTGATATCTGTACAGTTTTAATAATGTTAAATTGCCAGCATCACGGTATCTACTGTTATATGTGGGTCAAACTATTCAATTTTCAAGTAATTAAAAAAGTTCATGACTCAGAATTTACAATATTGTGTCCTATATGTACAGTATTCGGTGTCACGTGTGTTATTTGTTGATAGAGGAAGAGAAAAAACCCATCCCAACATTCCAAAGGTCATCTGAAAGTGACCAAAGTGATGATGGTGATGACCTCATATTGAAGGTCATTGTGCCAAAAGGTGTCGTGTTTGCGGTCAGAAAGAATGACCCTTCTACCCCCGTGTGGAAACATATGGTGAGTTTTGATCATTCGGTTAAATACCAGACATAGATGTGAGTTTCCGTCATATTCCGCACAAGATAAAGGATCATCTCAGAACGTTGATGTCCGCTACCAGATAAAATCAGTTTCATCTGGCCTCATCCCCCACCACCCACCCTCAGACAAAAGTTTGTAAACATTGGTACGATGATATAAATATATTAACAGTATCGGTCTGAATGCAAAGGTCTCTCCCCAAAACAACTGTAATTTTGACTGATATCGGACATCGATATTTTGAGATGATCCCTAAGTTATGTACCAAAGAGGATGTGTTACATTGCATAGGGGGAAGTTCTGTAAGCACGTAGATGAGGTATATTGCATAGAGGGTGAGTTCTGTATCATACAGGATGGTTTATGTCACACAAAGGTAAGGTTTGTTGCACAGAATTAACACTAGATAAACGTATCTTTACTCAACTCATCGGATGTTTTGCACTTAATGTGCACATTCTGAAACAAAATATAGTCAAAATTGTCGTTGGCATTAACTAAAAAATGTGCTTACCTGGCACCCAAGTAAGTAGGCAAAGATATAAGTATACAGTCAGAAATACATGTCTTATTCCCGTAACGCTGGGTGTTCACATGGCAGTGTTGTCATGCGAGATGAATCAATCCCATCACAAGCGACAATATTGCAACATGGTTGTCCCAGTAAGTTGTTAAACACCGCAACGACATCGCTTGCATATAGAACAGATCCTATGTTGAAGTGATTGTTTCTACGTTGAGTTGACATAGGTGTTTTAACATTACATTTTTAATTTAAAAAATGGAGGCACATTTGCATGTTTATACCCTCCCTGCTGCCTTGGAAATCCATCTTCACCAGTCTGGCTTTCAGTTTATACCTTTCAGAAAACCTGAGCCAGTAACAAGCTTTGACATTAATTACTGGTACGTGCTTTATACTAACAAACTACGTTAACTAATTGGTGCATCGTTGGTATTGCAGTTTGATATGCCAATTGCTAACGCGTGGACTTTGCAAGGAGAAACACTTAATGCTATTGACCTGTTTGACAAAGACAATGTCCCCGCGCTGTCATGTGAGCCAGACGGAGAGACTGGTGACGGAAACAATGTGGCGCCACCTCTCTTGTATATAGGTATGTCATCCTCCCACAGCCAACTGTAATATATATAAGAGAGGTAGCATGTGTATGTTCACATTTTCTCTTAGTTCATTTACATATCGGATGCCAAACTTTCAGGGATTATTCTACGACACGTCGGAAGAAATGTAGTATCTTTATTTTTTTCACAACGTGTCATTCATTAAAGGTTCTTACCGGTTCTAAGGTTCATGGAAACTTCATACCAGTATTAGAAGGAAATAAATTGATTGTTCATAACGCATGTGTATTTTCAGAAATTGATTCGAGGACTGCCAGTCAGTTGGGGACGTTTAAAATAACTCAAGCTAACGCGAAAAACGGTTCATATTTACACCACAACAGTCGCCATGTCTGAATACTGGACATTTTTGATAGTTGTTTCAGTGCATGCATGTGGATGTTATGTAATACTGATATGTGTTGTTTGATACCAACAGTACTGGTGTGTGTTGTTTGATGCCAACAGTACTGATCTGTGTTGTTTGATACCAACAGTACTGATGTGTGTTGTTTGATGCCAACAGTACTGATATGTGTTGTTTGATACCAACAGTACTGATGTGTGTTGTTTGATGCCAACAGTACTGATCTGTGTTGTTTGATACCAACAGTACTGATGTGTGTTGTTTGATGCCAACAGTACTGATCTGTGTTGTTTGATACCAACAGTACTGATATGCCAACAGTACTGATGTGTGTTGTTTGATACCAACAGTACTGATCTGTGTTGTTTGATACCAACAGTACTGATGTGTGTTGTTTGATGCCAACAGTACTGATATGTGTTGTTTGATACCAACAGTACTGATGTGTGTTGTTTGATACCAACAGTACTGATGTGTGTTGTTTGATGCCAACAGTACTGATATGTGTTGTTTGATACCAACAGTACTGATGTGTGTTGTTTGATGCCAACAGTACTGATCTGTGTTGTTTGATACCAACAGTACTGATGTATGTTGTTTGATGCCAACAGTACTGATCTGTGTTGTTTGATACCAACAGTACTGATCTGTGTTGTTTGATACCAACAGTACTGATGTGTGTTGTTTGATGCCAACAGTACTGATCTGTGTTGTTTGATACCAACAGTACTGATCTGTGTTGTTTGATACCAACAGTACTGATGTGTGTTGTTTGATGCCAACAGTACTAATATGTCTTGTTTGATACCAACAGTACTGATGTGTGTTGTTTGATGCCAACAGTACTGATCTGTGTTGTTTGATACCAACAGTACTGATGTGTGTTGTTTGATGCCAACAGTACTGATCTGTGTTGTTTGATACCAACAGTACTGATGTGTGTTGTTTGATGCCAACAGTACTGATCTGTGTTGTTTGATACCAACAGTACTGATGTGTGTTGTTTGATGCCAACAGTACTAATAGGTGCTGTTTTATACCAACAGTACTGATGTGTGTTGTTTGATGCCAACAGTACTGATCTGTGTTGTTTTATACCAACAGTACTGATGTGTGTTGTTTGATGCCAACAGTACTGATCTGTGTTGTTTGATGCCAACAGTACTGATATGTGTTATTTGATACCAACAGTACTGATGTGTGTTGTTTGATACCAACTGTACTGATCTGTGTTGTTTGATGCCAACAGTACTGATGTGTGTTGTTTGATACCAACTGTACTGATCTGTGTTGTTTGATGCCAACAGTACTGATCTGTGTTGTTTGATACCAACAGTACTGATCTGTGTTGTTTGATACCAACAGTACTGATCTGTGTTGTTTGATACCAACAGTACTGATATGTGTTGTTTGATACCAACAGTACTGATGTGTGTTGTTTGATACCAACTGTACTGATCTGTGTTGTTTGATGCCAACAGTACTGATCTGTGTTGTTTTATACCAACAGTACTGATGTGTGTTGTTTGATACCAACAGTACTGATGTGTGTTGTTTGATGCCAACAGTACTGATGTGTGTTGTTTGATACCAACAGTACTGATGTGTGTTGTTTGATGCCAACAGTACTGATGTGTGTTATTTGATACCAACAGTACTGATGTGTGTTGTTTGATGCCAACAGTACTGATGTGTGTTATTTGATACCAACAGTACTGATGTGTGTTGTTTGATGCCAACAGTACTGATGTGTGTTATTTGATACCAACAGTACTGATGTGTGTTGTTTGATGCCAACAGTACTGATGTGTGTTATTTGATACCAACAGTACTGATGTGTGTTGTTTGATGCCAACAGTACTGATGTGTGTTATTTGATACCAACAGTACTGATGTGTGTTGTTTGATGCCAACAGTACTGCTCTGTGTTATTTGATACCAACAGGACTGATGTGTGTTGTTTTATACCAACAGGACTGATGTGTGTTGTTTGATACCAACAGGACTGATGTGTGTTGTTTGATACCAACACTACTGATCTGTGTTATTTGATACCAACAGTACTGATGTGTGTTGTTTGATGCCAAAAGTACTGATCTGTGTTGTTTTATACCAATAGGACTGATGTGTGTTGTTTGATGCCAACAGTACTGATCTGTGTTGTTTGATACCAACAGTACTGATGTGTGTTGTTTGATGCCAACAGTACTGATCTGTGTTGTTTAATACCAACAGGACTGATGTGTGTTGTTTGATGCCAACAGTACTGATCTGTGTTGTTTGATACCAACAGTACTGATGTGTGTTGTTTGATACCAACAGGACTGATGTGTGTCTATAATCAAACACTAATGACTGTCTGTAAATTTGACGGTAAATCATTACATTGGTATACGTTGTGTAACACTGGCGTAGAATGCATGCACGTGCATCAGTGTAAACACGCAGACATTATTATGTAGCAAGAGTTGCAGACACGCATTCATGCATACACAAGCATGCACACACCGACATACAAACACATGCATGCAACCACAAATAAAACTACAGATACACACACACGCACACACACTGTAATACTGTGTCTTGTGCATTATGCCACAAGCCATTTCTCACGTCCACTGGTTGAGCTGTTACATCAGTCGTTTGCCCTCCACCTGCCAGGTCAGCACTTGAACCAGCCCTACGTGCAGCCCTCTGTCATCCTGCTGAGGGAAATGAGGCGGGCCAGTGCTCGGGCTGTCCACGAAGGCTCCCTCCTTCCTCTCAACATGCCCTATGTCCACTGGATGCCCTACCTTGCCACAGGTATGTCCGTGAACTCAACACGGTGAATACCCGTTCCATATATAAAGGTAAAGGTAAGTTCTTATATAGCTCAGTATCCAGTATCCAGTCTTCAGGACTGCTCAAAGCGCTTTACACTTTACTCCCTGGCTAACCTGTTCAATCGAACACCATCTCGACTTCTCTGGGAAACATCCAGCCACACTGCAATTTATGCGCGAAGACTATTCGTGCACAAATATCCGCCACTGTCTAATGCCAGGTACTCATTCTTACAGCTGAGTGAACTGGAGTGTACAAACTTGCGCAAGGTTTGACACTGCAGCACAGGATTCGAACCCGGATTCTCTCGGTCGAGAGTCTGAAGCACCAGCCACTGCACCACTGTGCTCCGCATAACTTACCTATTTCTCAGGCTGACTTTGTTGCACCACACCAAATTATAAACACATTCCTTTTCTAAATTCATGTCAATATTATTTTCCAATTTTAGGTGTTTACCACTGCTAAGAAATCAGTCAAATAAGGATGTTTCCTGTTCCGATAGTGAACATAATTCTTGACGAATTTTCAGTAATTTAATAATTAGATATGGTATAAAAACTTAATTCGCTGTGTAAACAGGCCCTCCGAATGGGTTGGATGTAGCGTGGAGCACAAAAGCATACACATGTTAGATCATTGGACTCTAGGTCGAGAGATTCCAGGTTGGAATCGTTCCGCTGCCATTCTGAACCTTGGTCAAGTTCATTCACACCACATTGCTCCAGTTCATGCATCCCTATGAATGAGTACCTGGCTGTAGACAGTGGTGGATATTTCTATACAAATAGCCTTTGTGCAGTAATAGCAGCATTGCTGAATGTTTCCCATAGAAGTCGATATGGTGGTCGCTCTGAGCAATCATAATGTCTGGATACTGCGTTATGTAACAACTTACCTTTTTTAGAGTGTCAGTTGTTTACTATCTGTTTGTAAAAATGACCTCGTTTCTTAAAACGTTGCTATTTTTAAAGTTTGCTTGAAATGTAGCAATAAATAAAAACTATTAAAGATACTTGAATAAATTAGGTATCATTTTAAAGCTCATGATCTGTGGAATCCAAAGAGGCACAAAATGCAAATTCACAATTATGCAGCTTAACACGTACTTTTGTGAGGCCGGTTAAGTATGGCGCATCAGTTGTGTATTCTCTGTTTGTTGTAGCCTCCTCCCGAACGCCAGCCGTCACTCGACACAAGAACCCTCTACAAGTCACCTGGCAGCCGGACAAACAGCACGAGATGCCGGACAGACAGCCAGACGATGACGCGGACTTACCCCACAGTGTCGCCATCTGGAAGGAACAGTATCCTTATGGTGAGTGTCATGTGACGTCACAAGAACTCTCGGAAATGTTGGCAGTGGATCCTGTGATGCTTGTGCAATAACATGGACTTATTTTTATAGCGTCACTCAATCATGGATTTTCAATCATTTGTATTACTTGATAATAATCTGATGTATTTTGAGTCACTGGTACTACCTGATAATAATCTGATGTATTTTGAGTCATATCACTTCACAATCATTTGGTGATTATGAGTCAGGTGTATCACTTGGCATGTGTCTCATGTATTTTGAGTCATTTCAGTTGGCCTATGTGATGTGTATTTAAGTCATTTGTATCATTTATTTTGAGTCATTCGTATCACTTCACAATCCACGTTTGGTCTTTAAACCATTTTCATGACTTGGCAATCCACCCGTGGACTTAACAATAATAATAATCATAACTTGTTGCCATATTATTGGGTTACTAAAATGTTATGGTATATTGATGATATGGGTGGTGGTTGGGCCCCTACTGCTGGAGGCCTGTGGGGGAAATGACCGCCCCCCCACCTTTGCTAATCTGATTGTCATTCAATAATTGTTTTTGTAATACCTCAATGAGAGTATGATTTGTTTAGCATTTAAACTTTGCCCCATCGATTGGTGTATGTGATTTAATTCCTGTTGGTACAATTATTAAATGACCTTTACCAACTACATCCACTCTTGTTTAATTTGTATAGCAAACGAGCCCAGGGTTCTGCATTGAGCATCAGCAGAGTAAAAAGGGCATTTCTAATTATGACCTGTTTTGTAGATTATGGATTCTACCTGTATCCAGACTTCACCCCCATCTTCCTGAATCCTAGCAATGACAGTGCAGGGGGTAATAACCCCCCTATCAAACCAGTTACTCTCAGGACTTGGTGGTGAGTATCCTACAGAGAAATGAAGCCATGGATCTGAATATTTCAGTACCTGGGTAGTTTTTTTTTGGATGACTAATACCAAGGTGTTTGTCAAGAATAGTTTCAATGTTATAATGTTATTCCTCGTTTCATAAAACTATTAAAAGCAGAGATTCTACACAAAGTATAAAATCTATGTATACATATATACATAGACATTAACACATGCACACTCATTTGAAAATATCAATATTTATGCAGTCAACTCAAATCCAGTATGCTGTGGATTTTAAGAGGCCAGAGGGGTGGCGTTTATTGTACAGATTAAATGTAAACGTTGTTCAGCATATGAAATAAAATTGTCAACGGTAGCCTTCAAACTGAACTGAATTGTGAGATATTGGTTTGTCTGCTTCCAACTTGATAATGTCTTCACCGACATATTTGGCATACGTTGACAAAGTTTAAGACAGTATATGTTGGGTCTATGACACAAATGCCATCCAAACCATAAATAGGACTATGCTAATCTCCTGAAAGTATTTGAAATAAGTACCAAGAGTTTGTCGTTTGAACAAACACAATAGTCATTATTTGTGTATGTGGAAAAAGTATTTGCATGTGAACTGTTAACAGTTTTTGAACGTGTGGTGTAGGAGGTATTGTCAGAATGCTGTTGTTTATTATGCAAATTAGTTCTTTTAGACATATCTATAAATTATAGAAAGGATGTTGACAACACAAGGAAGGAGAAATACACGAGGAACGCGAAAAAAGATCAATGTCGACAAATCCGCCCTCACAGATCACGCCACAACACAAAATCATATCATAGCCTGGGAGGAAATGAAAATAGTGATCAAGGAAGCCAACAGAAGAACGCGGCAAATAAAAGAAGCCACATGGATCAGAAAGGTCAGGACAACAATCGACCGAGGGGAATTATGAACTACCTCACATGTATGATGACGTTGTACGTCACATGTAGTGAAGAATTTTACATATTGGATACGTCTAAGAGAACTCATTTGCATAGAAATGAATATTCTGAAGACTGTTCAGCAATTCAAGGTGTTGTTTGCTCCTGTTTTCAGGAAAGAGGTGTTGGCCCTCAGTATTGTGCTGGCGGTGGTGTTGCATGTCTTTATTGAGAAACTGCGCAAACTCTATGGGCGAACCAAACCCCCGCTGGAAAGCAGTGAGCCCATTCCGCAGGTAAACACATTACACCATGATAATGAGTGAATTTTAAAAATAGATTGAAGGTAGCTAAAGATGTGATTGCTGTTATCTCAAGAGGAACACATGTAAATTAACATTGCATGTCTCACACTTGGTGTGTGATATGTACTGAAACTGTCCGCGTAATCATAGATTCATCGACAGGGAATAAGATGATTAATCAAATGTCTTCATTATTTTAATTTACCGTTCTAAATTGTATTGATATGAATTATAAATACATAGTAAGCAGATGCGCAATGTTTAGTTTAGTTTAGTTTAGTTTTTTATTATTAGTTCTTTGGCCGAAGGTCGAAGGGACTATTGCCATCACTCTGCGTCCGCCGTCCGCCGTTAGCTGCCGTATCTCAGAAACCGTTCAGCAACTTTTTCTCTAATTTTGCATAGACATATCTTAGGGCACTGCCACTATGCACGAGAAATCTGTATTTGAATGAATCATTTTAAGGGCCTCCCTAGGGCCTCCAAGGACCCCAAAACTGGTGAAAATGTAACATTTTGCCTATTTTTTCAAAAACTGTTCAGCAACTTTTTTCTAATTTTGCATAGATGTATCTTAGGGTGCTGTCACTATATACAAGAAATCTGTATTTGATTGAATCATTCTAAGGGCAACTAAGGGGCCCCCTAAAGTGCAAAAGTTTTACATTATCTAGTGATGTGGTTTTGAGAAGGGCCCTTGAGACCACCCCAACAGTAGATGTTGTGTATTATGCCACAAAGTCAACAGCTGTGACTAATCTCTACAGCCTAGTCCATTGAGACCTTGACTAATCTTTCATTGGTCACAGCACCCAGGCAGAGTAGACACACTTGGTCCCTGTTAGACTGAACAGTTGCCTAACACTTTTAAACTGTATCTTCAAAACTATTGATTTTCTAAAATTGCAAGTTGTGTTTATTTTGATGTTCATTTAATTATTATAAAATGGTGTGACTGTGGTGTCTGTTGGTTAAAGATGTATTGACTGTAGAAACCTGTAGGTGACAAACATAGAAAATTAATATTCTGTCACCTGTAGGTGACAAACATAGCAAATTAATATTCTGGTCAACTATAGAGTGAAATATCGGACACTTTATTTATATCAAATGCATTCTACTGTTCTGTTTACGCTTGCCATGCCTTGTGTAGACTTGGTACTGTGTAAA
Organism: Paraescarpia echinospica; assembly: GCA_020002185.1. Taxonomy (NCBI): domain Eukaryota; kingdom Metazoa; phylum Annelida; class Polychaeta; order Sabellida; family Siboglinidae; genus Paraescarpia; species Paraescarpia echinospica. Next base: position 19,365,611 of record CM034534.1, read on the forward strand.
TCAATTGTATCAATATAGACTAATAATTACAGATTCCAGACCTGGGGCCGAGTACATTTTTATGAGTACGAGTACTTTGACGATGGACGAGTACGAGTACATTGCTAAAAGCTGAGTACGAGTACATTCTCACGAGTACGAGTACGAGTACAAGTACATTTTTGTAAATATAAATATTAAATAATAACGTATTGTAAAATTATAAAAATTAATCTAATTTATATAACTCAGCACAAGTGAATATACAATGGCAGTTGATCAATTTTTTATGAGGAAAATTGTAAAAAAAACTCTTTATTTCAAACTATGGATACAGTACTGGATAGAGCAATAAGCATGTAGTTACTCTTACTAAACATGCTAGCACTTGTGTTTCTAACAATGGGCATAGGTACAGCAGATATCCTAGATTCAGGTAAAATAGCATGGAGAAAGAAATTAGTGAAACACACAGTGTGCACTGGGAGAATCAGTAATTTGATTTTTGGGTAAAAGACGTGATTAAATTAACAATATCAATACCAATGCAACCATAGACAAAAAGATCACAATTACCTACAGATGCTTGACAAAGTTTGAAGTCGTTTTCATGTGGCCTTTTATCTCGATCTTACAGTATTTGCATTTCCCTAACACATTCCCTGTGGAGTTAGGTAGTATCACAAAATGGCTAAGTACAGTCGACATGCTACTAGTACTAGTTTTATACTTCAGCTCTTGCAACAAAGTTGAACAAACAATACTCCAATTAACTTAATCAACAATTTAGTGGATCTCTCTGCAATGTAGGCATGTATCTGTATCTGTATCTGTATTTTGACTGGCAAAATGTCCTATGGACACATCACGCCAGTGCGCATGGTGGCTCTTATGGATTAATTTTTTACATGTTGGGCTAGGCTAATCTGGAATGAATTCAGTGATGTACTTGATACAATGCTTGGAGGTAGAGAATTCCACTCTTTTATTGTGACTGGGAAAAAGCTGTTTCCAAATATGTTTGTCGAGTGCCTGATTTGTACTAACTGTTTATTATGTTTACGTGAGCATCTGGTGTTGCGTTTGGTGTATTGATCTAGTGGGATATCTATGAGGTTATGTTCCATTTTATATAATATGCTAAGTCTTTGGGTTTTTCTTCGTGATTGGAGGGTGTCCCACTGGAGATCTTTAAGGAGTTGTGTTACCGTTCCAGGCTCTCTAGAATAGTTGTTCTTACAAAATCTGGCGGCTTGTCTCTGGGTTCTTTCTATGAGTTTGATATTTCTTAGGCAATGTGGATCCCATGATGCTGACGCATATTCAAGTATGGGGCGGACAAGGGTTGTGTAGGCTATGGACTTGATTTGGGTTGGGCATTTATTTAAATTTCTTCTAATCATTCCCAATGTCTGTTGTGCTTTTTTTGTGACCGAGTTGCTTTGTATTGTCCAATTTAATGTATTTGATATATGTATGCCAAGATAACAGTGTGATTCAACAGATTTAAGTTGTTGTCCGCAGAATGTGTAGAGATTTGGTGTCGGTTTTCTTGAGGCTATTGTCATTGTATAACATTTAGTGGGGTTGAATTTCATAAGCCACGTGTGTTGCCATTTCTCAAGTTTGAGCAGATCGTTTTGGAGGACAGATGTGTCTTGGTCAGTTTTAATCGGTGAATATAACAGGCAGTCGTCTGCAAAAAGGCGAACAGTTGAGGAAAGATTGTCTGGCAGGTCATTTATGTAAAGTAGGAAAAGTAGGGGCCCCAGTACTGTGCCCTGTGGTACCCCAGAAATGACTTGAGTTGATGTTGACTTAGATCCATTTATAACGACCTGTTGAGTTCTTCCTGTAAGGAAGCTATTTATCCATGATGATATTGGGCCTGTGATGCCATAGTGTTTGAGTTTGTGGATTAATCTTTTATGTGGAACTTTATCGAATGCTTTGGTGAAGTCAAGGATGGCCATGTCTACAGATTTCTTCTCATCAAGTGATTTGCTTATGTCATGGATTGTTTGAATTAATTGTGTTTCAGTTGATCTTTTGGCACGGAAGCCATGTTGGTGGTCAGTTAGAATGTGGTGCTGTTCAAGATGTTTCATAATGTGACTATGTATGATGTGTTCAAGAAGTTTAGAAACCACAGGTGTTAAGGATATTGGTCTGTAGTTAGATGTTTCTGCTCTACTTCCTTTCTTAAAAATTGCTGTTACATTGGCTTCTTTCCAGGTATTGGGGACTTGTCCAGAGTCAACAGATGATTGGAAAATGTCATGTATTACTGGTGCTAGATGAGAGGCATATCTGTTTAAGAACCATGGTGGAATGCCATCTGGTCCTTGCGATTTAGAAATGTTAATTTTGGAAAGTTGATCAAGTACTCCTTTAAGTGTAATTGTTAGTTTGGGGATTTCTCCATGTGGACTTCTGGCCATATCTGGTAGGGTGGAATTTCCTTCGTGTGTGAAGACACTTTGGAACTGATTGTTTAAGGCTTCTGCTTTATGTTTGTCGTCGCTAATGATGTTACCAGCAATGTTAAGGTCCCCAATACCCTGGTTATCCTGTCTAAGTTTAGAAATGAAGCTCCAAAATGATTTAGGTTTCTCTGTTATTGTTGTTGTCAGGAATTGACTTATGTAGGATAGTCTAGCAGAACGAAGGTGTTTATGCATGTTTCTCCTGATGTCACAGAATTCTTTCCAGTCTTCTGGATTTCTAGTTCTTTTTGCTTTGTTATATAGCTGTTTCTTTATTTTGCACATTTTCTTTAAATCTTTATTGAACCAGGGAAGATTGTGTCTTGAAGTAGTAAGTCGGTGCGGTACATATTGGTTCATAATGTTGATGATTTTCGTGGAAACAAGATTCCACTTGTCATTGACAGTCATGTTTTGGTTTTGAGAGAAGTATTCATGTGTAAAGTTTTCAAGAGATTTCTGGATGTTAATATTGTCGGCTTTATTTCTAATGAAGACTTTACGTTTTGGACGATGTTTGCGTTTGGGCGAAATGTTTACATCAATAATGACTGTGCTATGGTCTGCTATTCCGTCTACTACATTTATCTTCTTTATTAACCCAGGTCTATTGGTGAAGACAAGATCTAAAATATTGTTGGCATTTCCCTGTCTGTGCGTGGGTTCCTTGACATGTTGGATCAGACCATGTTCCTCTGTAAGAGAGAGTAATTTATTGGCAGCAGCTGTACTGTATCCATTGTTAGTTGTGACTTGGTGAATTTCCCAATTGATGTTAGGGAGGTTGAAATCGCCAGTAATGATGACATTATGTGTGTTGATCTTGTTACCTAATTTAGAAAGGGCTAGGTCTAGTTCTTCGATTTGAGTTCCATGAGAGTCATTTGGGGGACGATAGAGGGTACACATGATTATTGGTTTCATTCCTGTTATCTGGGTTTCAGTCCAAATGCTCTCACTGTTAGTGTCTAGGTCTGGTAGGTGGCTTGTTATGAGGTCATCTTTTGATATTTGAAATACCCCCCCTCCAGTAGTGTCTGTTTCTCTGTCCTTTCTAAAGACGTTAAAGTTGCTTGGGAATATTTCTCCATTTTTTATTGAGGGATCTAACCATGATTCAGTGCCACAGATGATGTCTGGGTTATGCAGATTGTTTAGTGCTTCGATGTCTGAGGCTTTCTTTTTAACGCTTTGGCAGTTTATGAGGATGCATCTGAAGTTTGGTCTCTTTTTTGGTCTATATGCTTTCTTGCTATTAGTTGTATTGTTGTTGGTGGTTTCGTTTAGGTTATGACAGTTACTGTCCAGTGGATAAAAGGGATTTGCCGTTGGGATTTCTGTATCTCTGAAGAAAGAATTTGTGAAGTTGAAGTTGTTGCATTCGGGGCAGGCCCACGAACATGAGGAATTTATTAATCGTTTGTATTCATTGTCATCTATTGCACAGCATTGTGAGTGGATCCAGTTTAGGCAGTGGTCGCACTGAATTGCTTTATGGTCATTTAGGACATCTCCATGGCAAATGCCACACGGTGCTGAGCAATTTGAACAGTGCCATGGTACATTTTGGTTTCTGTAAGTGTTGTTAAATTCTTGTCTGGATATCCTGGCGCATTTGATGTGTGTGGATTTATTACAATCATTACAAGTTAGGATGAGTGCATTAGACCTTAGTGATTTCTTACATGAGTGACATTTAGAGGGGCCTGGATTTAGTTGAACATCTCCTGAGAGCATGATGCATAGAAGAATGGAGAATTTTGTTGTTGTCCTGGGTTTATACGGTAGAGGAGTGATCAGTAATCCAGTGGAGGTGCTGGATTTGAGACATTTCAATTGGGCTATGGTTTTCCATATGGGACTATAAATGTAGTAGGACGTGACAGAATGGATGTCTTGTCTAGCTTTGGCGTTGACATAGGTCTCGTTTGTGTTGCTCTGGAAACTCTCCAATTTTTTTAAATTGGGATCATTTAAAAACCTAAAAGTTATCTGCAGACATAAAATCATGAACAGGGTACATCTAAAAGTGCATCTTGTAGAGGTATGTCGTACGGAGCCTGCCATGTCACCAACTCGAGTGGTAGTGGTTTAGAGTTGATAAAACGGTCAAGTAGTTATTAAGAAACACACCCACACTTAAAACGTGTACTGAGATAATACTAAAAAATAAAAGATAAATAATTATAAAATATCTGTCCGTCTAAACGGTTTAGTGGCTAGTTGTTGTTGTTGCTGTTTTTTGACAGCCTACAATCCGGATTTGTAATAGTATGATACGTAAGCTTTATGTGAAAGTATATATTTACATGTGTGTATTTACATGTGGTATCACTGTCATGATATATCTAGGGGCAATATTGAGTCACCGACCAACTAGGCACACGTAAACCAATCATAAAGTACGATTGACATTTGAGAAAAAAACTTAGCCAATCAAGTTGATATCTGTCTTTAATGATCACAAATGAGTGGGTAAAAAAGACTGACCAGTGGATACCCCCAGCCAATCATTTGAACTTTGCTGGTTGTCTCCAGGTTAAGCATGTAAAACAAAGCAACCAACAGGATGATTTGTTACCTGGCATCCCACTGGCTACATGTCTTTGTTTAGCATTTCTCTTATCTCTGCTCCCTCAGTGCATGTTCTCTCTGATCTAGACTATCATGCCACATGGCTTCACTGGTGTCACACTAAGTTGGCACAGGATTATATTAGTGTAGGGTGACATCTGACTTGAGCCACCTTACTTCTACAGAGGAAGACTGGCAGTTCTTGTTCTTAGCAGTTAGCACTGTCGGCCAGTGCCAAGTGGCATGGTCTCCAGACTACATTAAATGCATTCCCTGTCTAACAGGTGGGTTAACTGCTACTAGTAGTTGGCTCTTTATGGACATCCTGGTGGCTTGATTAAACTGTTTTATGGCCTGAACTGATAGCCTACAATTATTGTTTGCTTAACAGGGTGTTTCTGACTGGGGAAAGATGCTGCCTGTTGCCATGTTAGGGTATATATTGAGAAAGTACTCAGATGTACTCGTAATGTACTCGTAAAATCTGAGTACAATGAGTACGAGTACATGACCCATAAGTTTTATGAGTACGAGTACTTCAAAAATGTACTCGAGTACACGAGTACCGAGTACTTCCGCCCCAGGTCTGACAGATTCACAATACAATTGACACCAGAAACAACCAAATGTCAACCATTAGAAGAGTTGACATAGTTAAGGCACAATAAAGCCTTTTGACAAATACAATTCAACCAATACCCCTATCTTTTATTTTCTTTAGACTACCTTTTACTCTCAAATAATCTGTCCTCTTAATTTTATACATAAAAACATAATCTGGCATAACTTTATACATTTTTGTAGCAGCACATTTGTACTTCCAGTGTATCATATATTTATCACTTGTTGTGTATTACACCCAGCTGTGGAGCTAAGATTCTCTGCCTGCTATTGTTTGATGGGAACTGTGACTAATCTGTAATTGGTCACTGGCAGTAGCTTGTGTCAACAGACAGCATTAAGCCACTAGATCCCTGTTAAACTGGACAGTTGCCTGTAGGTTTTAAACTGTGTCAAACAGTGAGTCTACCTTTTGCTCTCAAATAATCTGTCCTCTTAGTTTTACACATAAAGACATAACCTGGCATAACTTTATAAGTCTTTGTAGCAGCACACTTGTACTTTAGTGTATCATTGCAACATAACATACATATTACATACTGTGTGCCACATTTGAATGTTGTGCATGTAATATTTCCATGCAATCCATTTGCATATATAATTTCAACAGCCGTTTTCTTCATTTTCCCTTTTTGACCCCTACCATGTTCAATGCTCCATAACTTCGCCAATTTTTGTAGCAGTCGTATAATTTTTGAACCGTGTAAAGCACCCTACCAAACCTTTACAAGGATGTAAGAAAACAATGTTACAATTTTTCTGACTTACCACTCATTTGGTCAGCCGGGGTCACATATAGACATATTAGTCCAAAGGACTTCAGGGCCACTTGGCCCATTTTTATATACATAACCCGTAACTAAATGTATAATAATATTATATACCATTTAGGGCGTCCAGTTGCTTTAACTAGTTTAGTTTTTACTGGCGTTCTGGCATTCATTGTTTCCATATGTACTTTGTTTTTGCATTATTTATGCCAAATAAAAACCAATTTCCATTCAATCGTGTTTCAAGTATTGTTTGGATTAGCACTTCTTAGTGGATAGAACCATGGTTACTATTAACTCTGAAGTTCCTCTCCTTCCCACAGGAGCCGGAAACGTCGACAGAATCGAAACCAGCGGAGACAGCGGAAAAGACAAATGAAAAGGAATTTCAGTCGAGGTACAATGACCTTTGTTACCTGTTGAATGGTTCGATCAACCGAGTCCTCGCGTGAGGTTGTTAGTAGAGTAGGTTAACCCGGGTCAGTGACATGTCTGTCTTGCCTATTGAGGTTGTGTCTCTCACACAGACATCAGCTAGAAATGGCACAAAACTAAGATATCTCCCAGAAAAGTGGTATCACCGTATGAACAAAGTTTTCCTTAGAGATGCAGCGGACTGGTGCCTTCCTTTGTCCTCTCGATGGACAGTACAGTGCTATTTCCAGCTCGCAATGGAATGGCAGTAATTTATGTATACAGGACATCACAGTTAGTGTACAACACTATCAAAATGTTGTGTGTGACCTCCGTCAAGCTTTGCCACCAATGTTGATAATGGTTATATGCGTGAATTATATTACTATTACTGCATAACTTCTCATAAATCAAACATTCCCGCATGTAGTTGTCACTTTTAAAACTGCCTTACGTTTTTGTCATTAAGAAACACTTGTGGCCAGAATTTCAACAAAATATATGACAGAATCTTCTTTGATGGCTTGACAGAGCTTTTGCTAGACAACAGGTCACATAATTTTTGGAAATGTAAATTCCTCCACACAGGTCATGGGAATGAAGAGGTAAAATATAAAATGGGGGGTACTGTTCTAAGTACTACTGTAAAAGAAAAGGACTTGGGGTTAACCATTAGTGCTGATATGAAGGTTTCAGAGCAGTGCGGAATTGCAGCGTCAAAGGGAAATCAAATCCTTGGATTAATTAGGCGAAATATAGCGTATAAGAAAAAAGAATTAATAGTACCGCTGTACAAAACAATAGTGAGGCCTCATTTAGAATATTGTATACAAGCATGGAGGCCATATCGCAAGAAGGACATAGATATGCTAGAAAGAGTACAGAGGAGAGCGACTAAAATGATACCAAATCTGAGGGATCTTAGTTACGAAATACGCCTAAAAGAATGTGGTTTAACAACATTAGAGACCAGGAGATTGAGAGGAGATCACATAGAAGTGTTTAAAATATTGAATGGTTATGAAAATATTGATAGAAACATTTTTTTCTCAGTTAAGAAAAATAGAAGGACCAGAGGACATGAAGCTACATTAGTAAAGGAGCAGTGTAGATTAGATATAAGAAAGTTCTCATTCTCACAAAGGACTGTAAATGAATGGAACAGATTATCTCCTGATTGTGTTGGTGCTAGTAGCGTGAATGTTTAAAAATAAAATCGACACACACCTTAAAAAGGCGGGATACATGTAAATAAAAAGTATTGGACTCTCGATAAGCCAAAAGGCTTCCTTGTCCACCTGCCATCCAGAGTAATTTTCTGGATGGCAATCTTGTTAAATCTTGTTAAATAATGGATAGGTCAATTGGGTATTGTTTCTTTAATGCCACAGTGTTGAACATATCGAGAAGAAGGGTTTGGAAACCATTTCAATTCTCCCCATAATTACGGCACAACGGCAACCTGTCAAAATAACAAAGGGCACAAATGATTATCAGACATTGTTGTTTTAGGCTTTATTTTTTAACTGTATAATGCAGTGCAAATAAATTGTTCCTCTACAACTATGTATCATTATGCTCCGTGATACATATCATGTTGTGATACAAATATTGTTTTACATATCATGACTTAGTGTATCGTTTCAGGCCCAGTACCTTCAGGAGTGTTACGGGAATCGATTATTCCCACTCTGCACGATTTTTGGTATCAACGTCATTATGTGAATAATGTACCCGCACTCTGCGCAATGGTTTTCAAACCCCCGTGGTCACATGATGGTGACGCATTGGTGGTTATAACGGCATTGTGTTTTGTGGCTGTCGCTCCTTGGATCTGACATTGGCCGGACGTGTAATAAAACTATTTGCGGTTACATCATTCACGTTGTTCTTCATTGTTCATCACCTCAGGAATCAACAAACCCTATTTTCCAAGTCAAGTCCTGTAATGCTTCTTACACCAAATATAACAGGACGGACACGAGCGGAAGGTTCATTTGGATTTCGATGGAGATGACGAAAAACAAACGATGCCAACGACGTGAACAGCAAACAGTTTAATTTCACATCCGGCCAAATCCATTGAGCGACTATCTTCAAAACAGCCGTTGTTATCCGTTAACATCACAATGTAATTCACATACTCGCAGCGGGATGCAAAGCGTGGTACGTAATTCAAGACGCCAAGACAGATGTGATGTTATATAAGTTATATAACTGATTCCGTCCGGTGCTGCATTTCACTGTTACAGCACCTCACAGTGTGTTTTGCGTTTCAGGTTCTTCACCGACTTTGACCCCCAGGCGTGTCTGGGCAAAGGGGGGTTTGGGGTGGTGTTTGAGGCCCGCAACAAGATGGACGACTGTCTTTACGCCATCAAACGTATCTCACTCAATAACAGGTATGTATTCAGTCTATTAAACATACATGCCGTATTAAGCGTACACACCTCTATCAGGATCTGACACTGTGACAATTATCTCCGAGGCAATATTTGACTTGAGAAGTTGAGTCGTGTTACTCTTGGCTGGTGAATCCATTATTTGTTGTAATTTAATTTCTACAAATGTCGGATTAAATTCAAAGCTCGGTGAAGACATAAGATCTAAGTCATTACAGTGTCTACTCAATAACTGGTACATTCTTCTTCACGTCTCTACACAGTTAATGTGGAACGTCTTTCTTCATATGACACAAATTCTTCAAGTATGTAAAATATTATATGACGCACAAAAACAAACTGTGGCACACACAATCAGTAGTAGGAAGTATTTCTTAAAACTTTTTTTGCCAGTTTCGTTTCAGAGAAATTTCACACAAACATGAACCTACCTATCTACTCAATCCACTGTGACATGCCACCCTATTTGTGCAAATGGGTTATTCAATTTCTGTGAAATCATTGGAAAAAGTATTAATATATTTTTAGATGGATGTGGTCAAAACTTTGTGAATTTGTTATACCAACTGCACGTATCACTTACACTTAATTACCTACGAAATTGTCCTGACCTTCATGAAATGTCCAAAGTAGTATTTGCATAGGGCGCACAGGGAAGTTTTTTTAACTTATTTAGTTCGACATGTAAAACAGGTTTTGTAACATGCCAATTCTCCTGCACAATTTCAGTCATGTTTAATGTATCAAGAACAGGGACGAGTCCAATCACAAAAAATATTTACTGTTACTTTTCAATTCACACTTATAAAATGTTCTATTTTTTACAGTTATGCTATTTCAACTATGGATTTATTTTACAATGTTATTTATTTGTTTAAGCACTGCACGGCATGTGTGCTGCTGAATTTTTATATTTTGTACAAGATTGATTTGGTCTTATGTGAGACAGCACCTTTTGTAGGTTTGTTAAGTACTGTGTTATAATAAAAAATTGTCATTGATTACAATTCATGTAATTCTTGCAATTACATTAGAAAATAAGTTACAGAGCCATTTCAGAACTAGAACCTTTTATAATTAAATAATTAGTTTTGCCTGTAATAAATTACAATGATGTCAATAGGCCAACTGTATCTTTGAAAAATGATGTATTTTATGTTCTGTGTTGTGCGCAGCGAACGGGCGAAACAGAAGGTCATGCGAGAGGTCAAGGCCCTTGCAAAGCTTGAACACACGGGAATCGTTCGCTACTACCAGTCATGGTTCGAGAGCCCGCCACCAGGGTGGCAGGAGCAGCATGACCAGCATTATCACGACATGTTCTCGACAGCGGACTACACGACCGAGCCGAACCTGCAGTCGGCCACCAGGGGGCACTGTGCACGAAACCCACCATGTGGCTTCACAGACACAAGTAGTTCAGTGGCTGCGAACACTCGTAGTGACACAGGGTTCTCTGTCAGCGTCGGTGTGTCAACCGGAAGTCACTACAGCGAGGAAACAGATGACTCACTTCTCAGCGAATCACGTGACACGACTTCAAGTCATAACATCGTGATTAAGGATGTGACAGACTCATTTGATATAGTCTTCCAAGACTCGCAGCAGAAAGAAGACAGTAATAATCACAAGAAGCCCGATATGAGTCACATATCTGACAGACTAAATGTGACAGACAGACAACCATGTGTCAGTCGACGCAGCGGTAGTGGTGACTCATCGACGTCACCACCTCAACAGAGCAATGACACTTACGGTGTCACCAATAAACAGTCCAGTGAGAAAGAGAGAGGTGCTGCCACCAAGTATGTACCCCGCCTACTGCTATATATACAAATGCAGCTGTGTCAGCGGGAAAGTTTGAGGGACTGGCTCTGTGCCAACACGCTAAATCGTGATCGCAAACAGGTCCTTGACATGTTTGATCAGATCTTGTCGGCCGTCGACTATGTCCACGAATGCGGACTGATGCATCGAGATCTCAAGGTAGGGTTTTTGGGTCAGATATTGTTGTTCATCTCTTGTTTCCCTGTCTGTCAGGGGTGAAGCTGGCCTCGATTGTGATCCTCGATGTCAATTTTTCTTTTCCTTGTTTTTCTTTTCCCTCACTGATCCTCCACTGCTCTGTCCACCAACCGTCTCCATTCCCCTCTGTCTTTCATTCTTGAACTCCACTCCTCTCCTTACCACATAAATACATATGTATTCAGTTATACATGCACACACAATTGTGACACACATTTTAAATGCATAATGGACATATACATAACACCAAGAGTCAGTAATGTTTATTTTCACGAATACAGGACACAGCATCTGACAGCCCGTCGGCTCAAATTTCCACCCATCCAAAATCAACACGGCCTGTCTAAAAGACGGGTCTGTCTAGATAAAGCTGTGCATCATTGGTGTCAATGTTACCTGTGTCAGTAATACTTGGACATGCATGCTGTTTGGCTCGTCTCACATATCTGTGGGTTTTGTATCTCACAGTAGATTTTATTCCCAGAACTACCTTCAACCTGAGCAAGATTGCTTTCTTTGAAGCTGCTTTGGGAATCAGGATCATTCTCTCACTCATCTTGATATTTTCAGAAACTCTAGCTACCTTCCGCAAAAACACCTATACATAGTTGTGCAGTGGAACTGTATTAGAAGGACTAATGTCCTACATTTTACTGTAATGGAAACAATTTGGGACTGTTCTACGGTGACTTTTAAAAATAATAACAATAAGTTTATTTCAGTTGCAACTTTCAAAGATACAAGACAAAGTAATACAGATTAGGATAAATATAAGATTGTAGTGCAACGAAGAAGATTCCTATTAAAGTGAGGTAGATGTATCATTGCTTGGTGATCTTAAAGCAAGGTAACAAAGACTCAACTGTATTGATGAATAGACGTGACATTTGACATTTTGAAAAAAAGACGGATGGCACTTATGACGTTTTGAAAAAAAGCTCTCTTGTGCAGGTCATGTAATTTATGTGTGTTTATCGGGCTTTGTATAAATAAGTTATATAGTATCATAGCTTAACACATGTTTAAACAAACGTTTCCTGCTTATTTCGGGGACATTTTGAAAACAGCATTTATCATGTTTTGTCCTGAATCCCATACAGATTTTGCATGAATTATTTTTATACTGATTTACATTTCCTATGTTTAGATTCTGGACTACCCAATTGTAGACTTGAACATACAACATTTTATACTTTCTTATTATTAACCAACTGTTTTTATTCCATGACGTGTGTTTTTTTATTATAAACCATTGATTATGCAAGTGAACTGTATTTAGTAATAATAAAAAGTCTGTGTTTTTCAGCCGTCCAACATTTTTTTCTCCCTGGACGGCACGGTGAAGGTTGGTGACTTTGGTCTCGTGACCGCGAGTGAGGAACACGTCACGGAGGGTGACAGTGACATCTGGGGGGACCGAGCCACCTCACAGACCCCCCGCCGTCACACCAACCAAGTCGGCACAAAACTCTACATGAGTCCAGAACAGGTACATGCTGGTTAGAGGCTCATCGTGACATGTCGTATTTTAATTACTTGTCATATCTTAAAAACTACTTGTCCTAACTTGAGCAAATTTGCAGTGAATTAAGTCAGTATGAAAATATGGCCAAGAATTAAATAATTATTTAATAAGTTTGCCTTATGGTATTTAATTTAATGGGTGTAATTAATGACACCTCCTAGGTCAAAATTACCGCTACAGCTGTCACTTTTGTTATAAAGGTAACATTTTGGGGCCAGAACTTCAATAAAATGTACAATGGAATGTCTGAAAGCAGCATGTATTCGACATCCATTCTATGATGGCTTGACAGAGGTTTTGCTAGGCAACAGGTCAGTTGATGGATAGGTCAGTGACCTCAGGTAGATTTAACCACTGGAACGGTCACCTAGTCACCAGACATCTCCACATGTATGTACTCTTTCTGTACGCTGGCCACATGATCAAAACAACATTTGCATATATATGTATCGATCAAAATTTACATAAAGTAGAAACAAATTTCTTTAGTAAACAATTATCGTACATCCTGTTCAAACCAACTATAACCAACCAGAAAGAATCCTTAATTAATGGGGAATTTTGAAAAAAAATACGGATTCTTTGTGGTGTAGATGAACACACGCACACACATGCATATAAACGCGTGCGCATGTGTGCCTTAAAATGTTGCATGTTATGTGGGATATAGCCAGTTAATAGCGAGACTGTTTTTGTAGATTGTGGGAGGCAGTTATACACACAAGGTGGATATCTATGCCCTTGGAATGATCTTCTTTGAACTCTTCTATCCCTTCGCCACCGAGATGGAAAGAGTGACCACACTGCTCAATGTAAAACGTCTCCAATTCCCGGGAAGATTTTCGAGGGAACTACCAACTGAGGTATGCCAGATGGAACTTATTGAATACCTTCCCAGATGTGGGTTTTATTACCAAGAGTGTCCCTTTGAAGTGTACCCAACGTGATAGTTTATACTTGCAAATAGAGCAGTTGTTTGAAGACATCAGTATAAATATACAAAGTTACGAACTGGAATAACCTTGAAATAACAATCGGCGACAAAGTAACAAAGAACTCTACTGAAATACTCTGGTATATATTTCTGACGTAAATTAAAACATCACTGGTTATTGAAGCGACACATTATGTTGTCACCCATCAAAGCTGTATCATGTATGTATGGTCTGTCATTCCTGATTCATGCTGTTTGTCAGGTTGTGACATTGTGTCATTTTTTGTTGTGGTGCCATTGTGTGCCATTGTGTCACTTTGGTGGTGCATTTGTATAGTCTGTAGTAGAAGTAGACTGTCATTAGAGTCACGTGTTATAATAATGTGACATTGTGTCACGTTCATGGCGTGTTGATGTAGTGACGTAACGTTTTGTCACATCAAACTTATGGTAATAAATGTCACAATGCCATGTCATTTGTGTAATCTCACGACACAAAGTTATCTGTATTGTCATGTCATTTATATTGTCATGCCACAGCCTGCCATTCATGTCATGTCATCTATATTGTCACGACAGAGCCTGTCATTTGTGTCATGTAATCTATATTGTCATGACAGAGCCTGTCATGACAGCCTCTCATTTGTTGTCATGTCAAGACACAGTGTCATCTGTATTGTCATGACATAGCTTGTCATTTGTGTCATGTCATCCATATTATCACAACATAGCCTGCATCACAACCAGAGCTGTAACAAGTACCGGGTACATTTATTTTGTACTTGAGTAAAAGTACAAGTAACTTTGAAAAAAGCTACTCAAGTAAAAGTACTTTTTGAACAAATGTACTTGAAGTACAAATAAAAAGTAAACAAATGTACTTGAAGCGAATGCAAAAGTACTACCAAGTCAGTTCAGTAGTGTGCAAAACAAACACTTTATTGAACAGGACAGGATCCTCAGCAGGATACAGTGACAGGCTCCTCAAACAAACTATACATACTATGCAAGACAGTGACAAAAGAAAAAAATAATAGTAATACCCTATTCAGTAGTGTGTACAGTGAATATTGTCTACGGCCAGCCTGGGGGTCAATATGTGAGACAAAATATTGAGAACATGAACCAAGAATACATATAAACAACATTTATTGGTCCTACAATAATTACTTTATTTTTAAGATAAATCTGAGTAACCATTAGCAGTTTAAATTGCCACAGCGAAGGGAATGTTTTGGGGCGATAATGTTTGAATTTCGACGTGCATTTATCACTAATGCAATTCGGGATGTTGTTCAGGTCACTAATAGCTCGATCGAACCTAAATCTGAGAACATGTTTTGTTCATATTAAGTGCACTTGCACCTTTTGTACAAATAACGACGTGTTATGGTGTAATATATTTGCACAGCAAAAATGAGGCAAGAATACCTTTTAGCTGGGTAGGTCTAACACTAATAATTTACCAACCACGTGTGTAAGGAAGGTTCGAAAGTGATCAACAGATATGGCATATCGGTGCACACAACAAACAGATCAACTTAACAGTAGCCCCGTGAACTGACTTAATGTCAAATATCCTGGATAAGTATGGCAATGGATGCTGCAAATGATCGTTTTCGGCTGATCCTTCCATGATAAATCTTTGAACGCGAATGACATCATATAATCTTGGCAATGTTCACGCCACCTGGTGATCATGCGTGGTAATGACAATGATAGGCCAATTAGAAAAGACTACCAGTTGTTGCTCCGGCTGATATCTATTTATATATATATGCTGGCGGAAACCACTTCCGGGCTTCAGGCATTATTGTTCGTTACTAATATTTTTGGAGCTCCATATTTTTTACGCATAAATTATGGATACTTCGTTACATTTATGAAAAGTATACACATCTGTACTTCGTTACAAGTAAAAGTACTCCTAAAAAAATGTACTTTGTTACTCACGAAAAGTAAACTTTTCTACTCAAGTACAGTAACGAAGTACTTGTACATCATTACGTTCCAGCTCTGATCACAACGTAATCATCCATATTATCACGACAGAGCCTATCATTCGTGTCATATCACAACACAATGTCATCCACGTTGTCATGACAGAGCTTGTCATTTGTGTCATGTCACGACACCATGTCATCCGTATTGCGTCAACAGAGGCTGTCATTGACGTCATGTCATGACACAATGTCATCTGTGTTGTCACAACAGAGCCTGTCATCCATGTCACCTGTCGTTGCAGTGTACATTCCTGGAGCCGTTGCTCTCTCACAAACCCGATGAACGCCCCGACACAAATGACATCCGATCTCACGCGCTGCTCGCCGACTTCGAAGAGGCGCGTGTCGTCGTCAAAAGATTGCGCAGCATCTCGACGTCTCGCCTACACACAAATTCATCGTCCAGTGGCACTTCTGTCGACAAGGATCACTCGTGACGCACAGATGACCTCACTGGTTGCATGACAGGGTCATACACAGACCTTCCAAGTCTCGATATGGCAGGATATGTAATCGCACTTGTTTGTGATTTTTTACATCTTCCCTATCTCAGAATTTCAAAACAAAAACCTCTGGTTTTGTTGCATTTCAATTCAGCAAACTTTTTCTGTGTTTCAGGGAGGTTTGATATGAAAAGTTAAGTGTGTATGATTGTATGATATAACATTGATAAGAGCAACTTTAAATAATGCCAATTACCTGAAAGATCACTACACTCGCAGATGTTCACTTTTTTCACAATACGTAGAAACGGATCCGAACCGAGTATAATTTGTGTAAAATATATTCAACAGAAAAATATTTGTTTATTTGCAAAAATCTGCCGTGAGCCCCCACGTGAGGGGAATCTCCTGCTATATGCGCTTGTCAACTTGGAAGGTATGTAGTGGACATAGTGACCACACTACAGGCTTTATCCGTCTAGTCAGTGTAGTGGCTAGATTTGCCAAATTCTCCTAGCATATCACTTTTGTGTATTGTCTGTTAAAGGGAGGGTTTTCCGTTTTTTTTTGTAAAATCACTTTACACAGTATAAATTATGTGTATTGTAACACAAATATGTTTCACCGAAGCAGAAACAACTTTTGAATTCAACAATTCAGTGTTTTTTGAAATCGCTGTCACTCGTGGCAGTGTAGGAGCGCGGCTAGTTTAGTGGTTAGCATATCCGTCTGCCATGCCAGCGTTCTGAGTTCGAAACCCGGACCTGGCAGGCATGATATTTGGTGTAAAAACCTGGCTCTCAACATTGGGGACTGTGTATCCCTCGCGACTTGGAGATCACGTTAATGTCGGGTCCGTCTCAATTTGGGACGTAAAGGAACCACTGAGGACGACAAGCACCCTGGCAGTGACCACCCTCAGTGCCAGCATAGAAAGGTCGGTTTGGCGATAAAGTTCTGAAAAAGGCTGACTAGTTGAATGAGACCCCATAAGACCATTACATTGTAACAACAATAATACAGACTAGTTAGTTAATAGAACAGTGCCGAGCGGTGAAAACAACTAGAAACTCAAATCACTGCGTTTGGAAAATAGCGGGAAAGGTCATGACCCGACGTGGGCGGGGCTTCCAGTGTTGGCTCACTGTCGTGTAAACAAACCGTTTCCTCATGAAACATTTAAATTTCGACAACAAAAGTGAATCAGTAAAACATTTAGTCAGTCAGCGTGTTATAACAGATGTGGTTTATACTGTTCGAGATGATTTTACAATGAAAACCATCAGAAAAACTCCTTTTTACGTACAATGTCTGTCCCTCACGTGTTAACATTTATTTGTAATATATTGTTCTTAATACAAGAATAAATACGTTGAATGTTTGCTGCCCATAAAATTGTGATTCATTAGTCTGAAATCGTGGTTGCAATTTGAATGTTGCACCCGTGGAATGTTCAAATTGTAAACACGTTTTAAAACTAAAATGCTAGTTTTGCCAGTAATTGGCAGTTACTGCAGAGGCATGCGACGGAACTTTAAAGGTATAAGTCGGTTACAGGAATAAGGAACAGACATACCTTTTATGTCCAGATCTCGATTGTACTTTGCAATAAAGGGTTCTGCTCTCAGGCAATTCTTGTGCTATATATAACTTGTCGTACTGTTTTTTACTGCATTGCCACTGTTGTTTAGATGTGTGTAACAAAAAATCGCACTACAAAGTATTTTTATTTTAGTAACTTTGGTGCTTTTGTCCTATTTATAATGTGTTAAGAAATAAATGATGTATTCTGTTGCAATGTTTGTTTTGTGATTGTGTCGTACCAACCAACGCCAAAAATAGACCCACTTCAATCAAGTGTTGTATATAATGACGTAGTTGAAGGGCGTCAGAGCAAAACACGACAAACATCAATTTGGGTGAAATTTTGACTGCAAAAATTTCAGAACTTAAATGTACAAAAAAGGATTTTGGCCCTTGCCATCAATCATGGATCTTGTTTTCTTAAGATATTCCAATATCATGTACACCTTTTATTTTATACTATGAGGATGTAGTGTAGAAGTTAGTTTTGTAAACTACAAACCAGCTATATCGTGTGTTGCTCTGAAAGTCTTCAGTTTTTATTTAAAGCTGCAATCACATGTGATCTAATCCATCAAGAATCTGGTTCTTTAATGTCCAAATATATTTAGTGTGTGAGGAGTGTAAATAACATCCGCCATCGGTTTGACGAAATAGTGCATACATAAATGCATACACAGAATAAAGTGCGATTGTGTGACGCATTCATTTAAAGATTCCAATTCTTGCTAATTACACAATTTAATTGCTTGATTGATAATTTTGACAATCATACATGTGCAAAATGTTGCATGCAAAGACAATCTGGTATGTCAGAATGGATACTACCGGTATGTAGGTTCGCTTTTTGCAAAATCGATTTAAAATGAGACAAGCGAAAGAAATGACTTGAGGAGATACCTTTAAACATGTATGCCAGATTTCCCCCTCGTTATTCTTCAGGGGGTTTCACCCCTCCACCCTGCTTTGTTGAGGCGATCTGAGCACAGTTAAAAGTAAAGGTAAGTTCCTAAACAGCATCGTATCCAGTCGTTGGGACTGCTCAAAGCACTTTACACTTTACTCCCTGGTAGACCTGTTCAGTCGAACACCATCTCGACTTCTCTGGGTATTTAGCCATGTTGCAATTAATGCACGAAGACAATTTATACACAAATACCCACCACTGTGTACAGCCAGGTATTCATTTACATCAGCTGAGTGAACTCGAGCAATGTAGTGTGAACAAACTTAGCCAAGATTCGAGGGAGCAGGAGAATTCAAACAAAGAATCTCTCGACTGAGAGTCCGACATTCTACACCACGCTCTACATACAAAATAGCATTGTCAAGAGTGGTCATAATGTATCAGAGTGGGAGAGTGGAATCGGGGAAATATTTTTCAGTAAACAGGTTTTGGGGGTCAGTCGACCTTCCCTGTTTGGAGATTTGGGTGTGGGTCAATTTTTAGAGCACATTTTACCAATGTACGAGACTGGACGGTCGGTTATATTCTAATGTAAATAGTTTTAGGGTGGGTATGATTTCAAATCTGGGTGTGTTCTTTGATTCCGCTGGCGGACCCTCCTGATAAATAATGACTGCTCCCTTATTGCTCAGGGAAGGGAAGGGCCATTTTGAGTTGTCCAATGTTATCAGAGATTCCATAATGTGAAATAGGATTTCCACACATTTATTCCAAATCGGACAAACAGCAGGAGCCTGTTACAGGCTTGCCACCTTCTGATAATGTCACATACATGTAAACATAAAAATATACAAAGTCTAAGGGATCATCTCGGAACATCAAATCAGACAAAATTACTTTCGTTTGGAGGGAGGGGTGTCAGAGACTGTTTCATCTGGCATCAGACATTTTAGACATCAGACAAACACTGTTAATATATTGATATCATCACATCATTTTTACAAACTTTCATCTGAAGGGTGGGGATGGGTGCTGAGGCCAGATGAAAGTAATTTTGTTTCAGAAGTCGACGTTCTGAGATGATCCCTAATCAATTAATAAAAATACATCATCTATTAAACTTCAGATAGCATTTGCGGAACACATTTCACCAGTTTCAAACACCGGTACGTATAAAATAAACAGACCTAGCAAATTGGTTTAAGAAATTGTATTTCCAACCACTCTCAGAAGTTGCCCATTTAACCCCCGACACGTTTAGTTTACCCCTTAAATACACAATGTTTGCATCACATGTATTTATCACTAATAGTATCCAATAATAAGCAACTATGTTTTTGATCAATTAAAAATGTCTGAATTGCTGAGTGTGATGTCCAATTTGGACTTTCAGATCCATAATGCAAGTTTCT
Organism: Paraescarpia echinospica; assembly: GCA_020002185.1. NCBI lineage: Eukaryota > Metazoa > Annelida > Polychaeta > Sabellida > Siboglinidae > Paraescarpia > Paraescarpia echinospica. The sequence continues at coordinate 19,385,690 of CM034534.1, forward strand.
GGAATAATAACGAGTATTAATGTTTGTATAATAATACATTTTTGCACATATACACACACAACTGTATTTTATACAGGCCTACAGCTTTATAGGCAGGACACCAGCAACATTTACATTTTAACTCATGTAATACAAAGCATGCACACACCCATCTTGTGGGTGGCACAGTCATGGACAGCGAAGTCAATTACTAGTTTGATTCAGCCGACTTCCCAACACTGCGTAAGATATCAGCCAGGAGTAGAGTACATTGTCATCACCCCCGGCTTGTGAAGATTATATCAGAGGTGCCAAGTTCACTGCTTTGGTGGTAGACCTCATGCTTTTTTAATTTTGTTGGGTAATTTCACGATCTACCACCGGACCGATATTTCATGGTACAGTTTTTTGTTTTCCGATTTTAAATCATCATAAACCGGTGAATGTCAAGGTTTAATAACATCGTTACTGCCTCTGAACTCAATTATGCTGTCTAACCAACATCTTAATTAAAAAATGCATCAAAAATAAGTAAATATACCCTAAAATTGAACAATTATCCAGCCATGGAGCAGTTTGTTTTCTTGCAGGCACTCCCCCTCGTGACTGCAACATGAGGCACGTGGTGCCAGATCCTCATCTACCATTATCATATTCATACCATGAAAACAGGTAGATCTACCTTTTTTGGCGATATAATTTGGCACCTCTGGTTATAAGAATCAGCCCCGCTTCATCAAGAAGATAACAGCTGCAAGAGTAACAGCAGCAACAGCCACCATGAACGACAACAGAGTGATGCCTTGGTTCTCTTCTGCATAACCCTCTTCTGAGTGGCCAGTATTGTCTTTGACAAGACTGACATCACAGTGGTCAGTATCGCCTTGGGCAAGACTGATATCACACTGGCTGTCTTGGACATCAGATGGACTCGGGTGGATACGACCGAGTTGACCAACATTGTGCAAGACGCTGTGGTCTCCAGACACATCTGACAAAACTGTGGAAGGTTGCATCTTCAAGTGGCCATCTCCACTCGCAGGTGGTGTTTGCGTCAATGAACTGTCCAGCCCACTGCGATGGTCAAGCCTCTCTCCAGCCATGGGTGGAAAAACACTGCCCACATAACTATCAATGCCACAGCATCGGTCCTCGTTGTCTATCAGATCACTCCTTCTGTTGCTTTCTGTTAGGCTGGACACATTATCTGTTTCGACACTATTACACATGCGTGGCTTCATAAGCTCTGTCTCGTCACCACTGCTTCCGTCGTCATCGCTCGACTGCTCATGGGAGTCAAGATCCCCTTCTTCCTGTCTTGACGTCATAGACACCTCCACTGGTAGGTTTTCTTGTGTGCTCACCAGCGAAGGTTCTGGGGTCGTTTCAATGCGAGCCTTCTGTTCGGTATCGGCGCAGTCTGAGGGTTCCACAGAGGCAAACGGCAATAGGTCTGCCTCCCATCTCACAGCAGTATGTCCTTGTTCGATATCAACATCAGGTAGTCCTGATTTTACATCATGCCGCATATCAGGTAGTCCTGATCTTCCATCAGGACTTACGTGAGGTTGTCCTGATTTTCCATCAGGACTTGTGTGAGGTTGTCCTGATCTTCTGTCAGGACTCATGTCAAGTTGTCCTGACCTTCCATTCAGACTATCAATTTGTCCTGATCTTCTAGCAGGATTTTTATCACGTTGTCCCAATAATCCATTAGGATTTATGTCACCTTGTCCTGATCTTTCACCAGGACTAACATCAAGTTGTCCTGACCTTGTATCAGGACTCACGAGAGGTTGTCCTGAACTCCCGAGAGTACCAAATTCACTGAAACTGGCACTGGCATCAGCAGTGAGAGAACTATCACTTGTGTCCAGGCTCGACATGTCATCGTCGGTCAAACTGTCACCTGACTTGGGGACAGACATGTGACAGTGGTGGCCTACCTGTACATTACAGTTTGTCATCATCATGATTGTGTCACCTTGACCTCTTTCTGCTGAGGTCGCAGGTGGCATGTCTCCTTGACCTCTCTCCGTCTGTGACCTATCGGGTTGTCTGCCGCATGCAATTTCGAGGGCTGGAACAAGACCAGAAGCCAGCGTTAGTGCACAATGACTTGTATCGTCCCAACAAACCATCAATTATCACCACTACGGTATGTTGGTTTTAAACTTGTTCGCATTGGCGACATCTGCAGAGTTGTTCATGACTCCATTCTCTTAGTTAGGAGAAAGGCCTTCCAGAAAAGGATAGCACATCGCAAAGACATCAGTAAATAACTATTGTTGTGTTTTTCTTAAGTATAACATCAAAAGATAGCATATTGCAAAATAAATAAGTAAGTATCATTGTGTTTTTTTTAATATGTCACCAATTGGTAGATCAGAGGCCACTGATCCAAGGAAGTGAATAAACATAGAAAGAGAGGTCGGCAACTGGAAGAAGATACTCTTACAATGTTACAAAGTTAGAGTACTGATATAAAGATTGTCATACAGTATTAATATACAGACTGTCATATAGTGATAATGTACAGACTGGACCTGTGCGCCTGGGAGGAGATACTCTTACAATGCTATAAAGTTAGTATATTGATATATCAACTGACATATGCATGTCAATGTTACACAATAAATATCGAGATTAAATGTGCACATTAATGCAAAAATGCCGAAAGTGCCACTGGGGTGAACCTGTGAAAGACGCAGTTTAACTTAAGTTTGATAATGATAACGCAGTGGATATGGAAGGCACAACACTACTGAATGCAACTCGACACAATAACCCAGAATGTGCTCCTGGAGTGAAAATGTGCACGTGTGACTATAGACTGGGACATGCTGGCACTTTGTGCCCAACTCGACCAGTCTAGACCAGACTCCCTGCAAGTGCAGTATGTCCACTACACTAACCGTCACCAACTGCACTATACTCTAAGCTGGCATTACGTCATAACCACATAAACTTGAAAACATTTGACTACATCAGAACTAGTCGGGGTCAGTCCAGATGACGTATTCAACAGATTTCAAGTTTTCATGCCGGCTTCGAATATAGCGTAGTCGGTGCAGTGGACGCAATAAGTCAGAGGGAATCTGGTCTGATCTCATGAAAAGTGCCATGTTAACCTGGCCTTAATTAATTTCCATTGCAGTTTTAAAAGTAACTAATAAACTTGCTTTACCTTCCACCATTCCATCAGCCAACTCTTTAAACCCCACTTCTTGGAGCGCCTCGATAAACTCTTTCGTTTTTCCTTTGCGTGATAGACATTCCTTCAGTTTCTGCACAGCATTTTGTTCCCCGTCATTCCTTTGCACGCATTTAATCTCTTGCTACAATATGCACGAAAGTATTAGTGTTATACATCTGCACAGATTCTTAGCTTAACCAAAGCAGTGTATTCATTTTGTCAAAACAAAATACTGCAAAACATATCCATAGTGGACATTGACCGGGCTGCAGTATAAGGTCCATTATGGCTACATCAATGCTATGGACTGGTTGTGGACACTAAACTTCAGAGGAACTTCAGTATTAAATTTAAGGTTACCCTTGGGACTGTGCAAAAGTGACCTGATTAGCAAGATGACCATACTAGCAGCACTATTTTCATATACTTTGTTGTGTATGGAACAAATTTGGGAGTATCCTGGGGTGACCTTAATTGCGAGGTGGCTGTATAACCGAGGTGACCGTAAAGCAAGCTTCTACTGTAGTCTTTCAGAACTTTCAAAAGTGTCCGTTTGTAGGAAGGTTTTCGTTACGGAAAAGTGTCCGCTATGACAGATTTCACTGTATTCAATTTTGCCAATCTGGAAATATTCATGGTTTCAAGCATAACAAAATATTCCTTTGTCAATTTGTCGGAAAAACATCCTAGCAAGGCAACCATGAAACGTGACATAGATTGGCACTCTCCTAAAATTTATGTTGTTTTTCACTTGATTTAATTTCTAAAAATAAATTACTAATTGATAGGCTGACATTCAAGACAATAACAAGTCTGACAATATATTCACATATATATATCACTAGACTATTCTTTCAAGACTCATACTAAAACCACCATTTCCAGGACTACATAATTAATTTACACATTAATTAGGCATTGACAATGTGTTTTATATATCCAGATAGAAACCTTCTCAAAGGTGCTAGCTAGGTAACATATTAGTCCAAGAGCCAGCGGTCATTAATTTGCTTGAAATGACCACGTGTCTGGTGGGTATTTCTGAATAGCCATACAGTTGGGCTGTTCAAAACACTGTCTTAAGGTTCCCGAGTGGTGGACTGACATGCATGGGGATGATGAATGACCTTAGGTGCGAATGATAAAAGATGGGGGTAGGGGTAAATAGTAGTCCATTTGATCCACCCAAATCTCCCAAACTACAGCAACTTGGTATCGTTGGAAAGATATTAGGATACTCTATCCAACAACGGCATAATTAATGTGTAATTATGGTGTAGTGATGTCATTATGACGTCATATGTGTACATTTTAGTTCGTACTTCAAGTAGGTGAAACCCTCTAACCTAGAGAATTAAAGACTTTCAGACAGAAAAATCCATTTCCTTAAGCTAAATCAGTTAGTAAAAGATAGCTGATTTCACATAACGCGAGTCACTGTAACGCGAGTCGTGCTGATTATGTAACATTTGTTAATAAGATATAAATTTATTAATTGTGCTTTTTAAACGCTATTTAGTTGTGATTCATTCAAGGGTATTCATTGGTTTCTGTCATTTATACTTTGAAGAAAAAATTGACATGAATAAAGGTAGGTTTCTGTGTTTTCCTTTTGCCATAACATGAGTCATTCTATAATTAGATACAATCAAAACCATATTATGTAATTAACATTTGTTGACATCATTTAATACACTATGCCAATAGATTTCCACCTACAGATGATGGAATTTTGAAATGCATTATTATAGCACATATGCCAAAATTTAGTTTCTGAAATGGGCAAAACTGTAACGCGAGTCACGGTGGAAATGCCCAATGATTAAATCCAGTTAATAAATTTAATGTTTATTACAACAACATTGACAACTACCCATTAACACACATTGTTAGTGTAACATACAAAAACTGTTTATTACAAGTGTTACAAACATACTTGATCTGAAGTTGAAAGGCTGGGTAGATGTGGCAGTATCTCCATTGGGTTAATCTTTTTAACAATGACTGGGTAGTACTTGCACAATACTCTATTAAATCCAGTCGCAAAGTCCCATATTCTCCAATCGTCCATTCCGTGCCACGCTTTCAAGATTGCGTCGGAAGTAACGTCTGCAACACAAATTGTATTCATTTACAGACAACTGTTCGGGGCCGTCCATAAAGTATGTCACGTTAAATTTTGTAGAGAAGAGGGAGCTAACCCGGTGTACACTAAGCCGTATCGGGTCCCCTATGCTCTGCGACCAAAAGGCGAGCAAGAGTTAGAGAGGCTTCAAAAAGCAGGGGTGATTTCACCAGTTACAAGTGGTGACTGGGCAACAGGTATGGTGGTTGTACCCAAGAAGAATGGTGCTATTAGACTGTGTGGCAATTATAAGACGACAGTTAACCCTCAGTTGAAAACTGCGTCCCCGCCGAATATCCACTTTGACGATATTCTGGCAGATTTGGCTGGTGGAGCAAAATTCTCAAAACTTGACTGCAGTGTTCTGCCCAGGTTCTCAAAAGGGCAGGGTGCCATTTCAGAAAAGGGCACATAGGACGCGGTGAGCAAAAGCTGAAAAGGCACGTGCGAGGTGTGACTAAATAGTTAACATGACCCGAGAAAAAGCCATTTTAATAAAGGGCACATAGAGCGCGGTAAGCAATGGTTAAAAAGGCACTTGTGACATGCTACTAAATTAAATAGTTAACAATAGTAGCTTGTAGTTTAATACCATGCTACTTACATAAAGTATATGATGTACACAGTGTGTGTATTTATGCATTATAATATTGGCTTGGGCAAGCATTTGTAGAACAAAACACAATATTTAGCTTTACATGACTTTTTATTTTGTGTCAATCAGCATAATATTAAATATACATAGAGAATATTATACAGGTAATATGTGTGCTAAATTTCTTTGGGCTAGGTTTAACATAAATAGAGATATACTGTTATTATTAAAAAATGTACAAGCAATATAGTAATTTTGAAAAAGGACATTTAAATAAATATAAATGTGGACAAATGGATGATTATATAATATATATAGACAATACAACATATTTTATTTTATTAAATTGGTATGTATTAACTTTATTTGAGTTTTAACAAAACACGATATTCAGCAAAACATAACATTTTATGTATAACATAAACAGAAAAAGTAATTATTACTACACGTAGTTTGAAGCCACTGTTTAATGGTACCCCTCCGAATAATAATTATTACAGGTAGCTACTGCTAAACGCTTTGGCAAAAGAAGACGCTAGCCGCCAGCAACCTTAGCACCCTTGGCTAGTCCGCTACACGCGCACGTGACGTCGTGACCTAGAAACGGCACGCCTTGCAACGAACATGAGCGACGTCATGTGCCGGCGGGTCGTTGCATATTGAGGGGAGCAGGTTCTTTTAACGCGGACAATACGCAATTATTCACTACTATTGTTGAGCTATGTTATATTAAACGTCATTACTTATCATTATATATCGGTATATTAACAAATAAAGAGTGTATGAATAAAACATAATTTATCACACGTGACGGCTTCGAAAGTCTGTCGCGAAAAGGCTGGTCTACCGACTTGCGAAGTTTGGCGCCTCCTCAGATTAAAACGTATTTTAAGTTTTGCAAGTATCAAGTGATTAAAAACTGAACGACTAATCTAACGGTAGAAGTCTCCCTGCGATCAGACTTTAACTTTTGAAGATACGAACAAAATAAGGAATATCTGTCGATCGAGTGTCTGCAAGCGCCCCGATCTCGTGACGCATCCATTCTCGATTGCGGGATGCGCTCATTTGGGAACAATCTAACCGCGCGTGTGGCGCGATCGGGATGCGTTTCGAGAGCGGGACGCTCGCAAATTAATAGTTATATACATGATCGATCGTGTAACCGACTGTAGCCATGAGTAGGGTTACATGCAAAATATAGCAGGGCGTCGTATAAAAAAGGCAGAGGGTTCTTTTTGCCTTTTTTTGGGTACCAGGGCATCACTGAAAAAGAGCAGATTCCATGCAAATTCGACCTAGGCAGAACACTGCCGAGTTAGCAAATGCGTACAACCAAATGGAGGTTTCTGAGGAATCTAGTCAGTACCTGACCATATCAACGCATACTGGACTATTCCAGCAGAACAGGAATCACAACTGCGCCAGCTATCTGACAGAATGCGATAGAGAAAGTGTTGCAAGGATTGCCAGGTTTCAATTCAAGGTATATCTAGATGATATCCTTGTGTCAGGAAGAACTGAGGCAGAACATCTGAGAAATTTGGGCAGGGTGTTTTTATAAAGCGGAGTGATGGTATAAGGCCGTTGGACCTTCGGCCCAAACGACTAAAAACGGGTGAAATCAATAAGTATAATGTGGCGTCTCAATACACATTCAGTGTAGAAATATGTTTCACTCAAAGGAAAACAGTTCCACTTGAGATCTAAATGTTTCAAGAGAGGTGTAGTATAAGGTTTGTGGGAGAGCCTTTAAATGCAAGTCTATAAAATAATGCATCCCCAAAACATTACGGGCCTGATTTGGTTGTAGTCTGATTCTGAAGTTCCACGTGGATAGCAGTTCCGTGCCATCATATAAAGCTGTGAATATAATAACATGTTTGCACTTCAAGTGGATGAAGGCAAAGTGTCGAAACCAATGGGAGTGCGGCACGGCAAGATGTCAAATCCGGAAAGAAACCCTCTTGGACATCTAAAGGGTTTATCCAGTTTGACCAGCCACATGAAGACAGGTGATTGCAGCTATCGGAAGAAACAAGAACAACGTACATTTCTCTTTAGAGCCGACCAACATTTTGCAAAATATAATGAGACATGTGGAGAGTTTATTCATAAGTTCTCCAAACATCAATCAATTCATCTTTTAAAACCAATGCAGTGCACATTATAATATAACACATACATTATAAATTGACAAACAAATTAACATAATTAAGTTTTACCAACATATACAATAATCTGCCAAACAATTTTCATACAAAGGCTTTCATGGAGCGGAGCACAGTGGTGCAGTAGCTAGAGATTCAGACTCGACCGAGAGAACCCAGGTTTAAATCCTGTGCTATGGTGTCAAACCTTGGGCAAGTGTGTTCACTCTATGTTGCTCCAGTTCACTCAGCTGTATGAATGAGTACCTTGCTATAGACAGTGGTGGATATAAAGTATTCTATATGTACAGCTATTTTGTATTAACCCACTTAATTAAACATTTAACATTGTTAACAATAAAATATTAATAACAGGAATAATCCATCCTAAATTCGATATATAATGGTATATGGTTTCACAATTAGCTAACAATAATTAAAAACAACATATTTCTGAAAGGGTGGCATCCATGGCCTAATGCCCACGTATATACACCAGTTTAGGAGTATAACCGGAATAGATCAGGGTGAAATCCATTGAAATATTTATTAAGACATTTATACAGTCTTTCATACTGGTGACATTATTGATGTTTAAAACTGTTGAACCATTCAGTAACTAAATGACAAGCACACCTATTCGCTAAATTTTTTTATAAAATTCACCTGCCACTATTTATAATAAAGCTAGCAATTATTATAAGAAACAAATTTTTTTAGCAAAATAAAATGTTTGAAAAACGCAAACAAATTAATATGTATTGTATCATAGCCATGATAATATTACCTGTGATAAACGACATTAAAATGCAGCAATAATTACACAAGCAAATAATCGTAATAAATACCATCAGCTGCTGTCAGCATTAAATTTAAGGTAACCTTAATTAATTAGATATCGCGTGTTTTATTGACTTTGTTTGATAATAATATTGAAATATAAAGCGCAATCAACACCCCTTCGTGGATGCATTTGTTGACCAAGTCTTCAATCCGTTTGCTTAGACCCGGCTACCACACTGACCGTTTTGCATGTTCTCGGCATTTCGTGACATTAGCAAAGGAGCAGTATATATTAGATATAAGAAAGTTCAAATATTCACAAAGGATTGTAAATGAATGGAACAGATTATCTCCTGATTGTGTGGGTGCTAGTAGCGTGAATGTTTAAAAATAAAATCGACACATACCTCAGAAGGGCGGGATAAACACAGATAAAAGGGTTGGACTCTCGATAAGCTATAGGCCTTCCTTATCCACCTGCCACCTAGAGTTAATTCTGTGGGTGGCAATCTTGTTAAATCTATCCCCATGTCTGAAATCAACCATAAACTGGCGCCACCTACCGGAGTTTACGGTGGAATTAATGAATACACGCAAAAAATATCTTGTACATTTTGACCGATAAAAGAGAGTAAATTTTATTGTTTGATAACGTAACGAGTGTATATATGTAGAATAGGTTTTGTAGATATATGGTGTAACGTTTGGTGACTGTAGGTGAACGTTATCACGGTTTTTTCGAGGTGCGGGCGGCTAAACTGCAAAACGAAAAGTACCGACATTTCATTTAACGAAATGGCCCAAACTTGGTTCATTCTACCGGTTCATCCCCACTATCAGTGGGGAGCGGTGGTCGATAGCCTGCTAGATCTCATATACTAAGCCGGACTAGCCTGAGGCTAAGCCTATCACTTTTAAGCCTAGCAGCTAGCTAGCCTAGTCTAACCATGGAAAGGACCCGGCCTATACCTACCTGTCTTTGTATATTTTTGCCCTAATCATGAATCGACAGCTCGTTCCACAGAAGAAGAACGCTCTGATACTGATCACTGTTGCAGGTGTAATTGTGTTGAGAAACACCATATGCAGTTTCACATATAGGGAAAGTAATATTATGTCTTGATCTGGTTGAATAACACCATTACGCTACCCCGAACTGTCAGAAAAGCGGAAGTGTGCAAGTTTGTAAATGACAGCCTCTCAGTGACAGTGGTGATGCATGATCTAAAAATAAACGCAGGGAAACCCGTTCGAAGTCACTCTGTTTTTGTAGAAAAATGACTCGGGTAATACCATAGAACACGTGATCTAAAATACATTAATCGGCAAACTAGTCATGCTGTAACTTACTGAATATGCGCATGCTAAGGGTTTCGCCGAGGGTAACACGTACATGACGCAACGCTATTAAATTTATGACAGGGCCCACTTTGTTGTATTTGTCCATCACAAGGTGGCAGCAAAGACAAAATTTCCTTATTTTGGTTGATTATCTAAGTATATAACTAAGAGTATACCATTTCGTACTTTTTAAATTAATTACTAGTTTATTAATCTGCCATGAGGTAGTGATCACGTGAGATGCTGTTAACTCTCTCTGCCCTGGCTCTGCCCCTTTGATGTGACCTGATCAGTACACCATCCTTATCATACTGGTGAGTGTCACATAATTTATTAACCAAAATTATTTATTTTCTTATAATCATTTGATGCAGGTTTGATCAATAGTGTTAGTTAATATTAGGGTCATGACTAGTTTTATTCTCGAGGGTACATATATATATATATATACATGACCTTATCTGCCCATGTCCTACTTACTATGGAGCACTGTTTGTCAGGTTCAGCCTCCAGTAATTTTACTGGAATGACTGGAGATTAGGGAAAGAAAGATACTTGATCTAGGATTTAGTTATAACAGAGAAAACATTGTAATTACTATTTAATCATATTATAAGTATACATCATATACCATGTTAGCGTAATATTACATTGTTGTGAGTAGTTAACTTAGCAAATGTTGTTTAATCCCTTTGACAAACGTATGAAACAGGTATTCAGTGCTTCCCTGCAAAGGCCTAACAAGTGATATTCTGGCCAGCAGGGTGATAGTGAACAGCTTGCCCACTAGATGGGGTAGTAGAGATGTCCAGCAGTGTTTATGACCTGGCTGTACATTGCCTACACTGCATGGCTACAGCAACAAATGCAGTAGCTTGGGTTTAATAGATCACAGACAAGTTGTTCCCACTTCCCTGTAGCTGTCTATTGGATATAATATATGCCTTATATTGAACCCTAATGGACAGTCTTAACAATTAAGCGAATGTAACATTGTTATTCCAATATGTTCTATTGTAAACGCAATGCTTCTTACACGGTTAGTTCTAGGAGAAAATTAATAGAATGTACGTATGGTGTTATTCATATACTGGCTTATATAGGATGATGTGCGTTCATTGACCTACTACTACACACACTGACGTAGCTGTGGTGGGGTAAGCGTCAGAGATTTATAGAGTATTATTTTAATTTCCACTGGATCATCCGTGTACCTTCTCTGTATTAATGTTAGTATGTAAAACTCTCAGTGTCCTGGTATATTGTTAGTAAAGTATTAGTTACACACAAATAGTGTTTACAACAATGTAAATGTATTACCCTTGTTAAGACAATGATGCTTGTGTTATATGTATTCGTAGCTTTGCTACCAGAGAACAGTGTTGGATACGTTGATTGTATTATGTATGTTTTATCTGTAATATCAATATGGGCGCAAGAGCGAATCTCTTTCAGTTGCTAAATGTATTATGGATGTTAGCGAATTTGTAATTGTTTTAGCTATTTTGTATTTCTTTTTGTTGTAGAAATTTACAGGATTTTACAAACTTGCCAGTAAATATAAAGCATTGGAAGCAATGAATCGTTGTTGTCTCCCGATGCACCCACGCTGCATAAGAATAAGGATTCCCCATGAATCTGAAAATCCCACTTGTGTTGTTGTAGGGGTAAGATCACATTAAGGATTCGTTCGTCATTACCGAGTTAAAGAGTGCCCTTGAAAATAGTGTTTGGTGTGATGTGTGGATTTTTTCGAGCACTTTTACATGGGACATGTTGGTCCAGTGTATACTGAATGTACTACTGCATTATATCTCTCACGAGGTAGCAATAAATATGCGCTAGTCGCTCGCGTATTCGCACGGTGGCTATTTTGCAGAACGCACCAATATTTCAAAACACGTCACAAGATTGGGGCGAAATAGGTTTTTTTTCTGAAATACGAGGTATGAGAATTTCACGATTTTTCCACAGCACTTGTGTTAGTGGAGGCTAAATATGTTGACATTTTCAAGAAAATTGTGCAGGAAATGAAGGCAACGTTATATGGGCCGCCTATGTAAAATCTAATCTGGTCTTACCTGTAGGCGTGGACGCATCACAGACACAGATTACGGCTACTAACGTGGCTTATGTGGTATTCGCAACGCAAATTTATAAAACAGTTCTTTGTACGTAGAGCATGTTCTCATTTCAAAGCAAAAGTTCCGTTCCCAGCCAGTTCTTACACTATATAATTTATATGCATAATATTTTTGATCGAGTCTACATATGGTAGGCTCCACTTGTAGAGAGCCACCGTGGCTATAATTAGTTAATTATTACCTATTAGAGGAATTTTTACCTATTAGCGGAAAAACTTAGAGATTAACAGAAAACTCCAGTATTCACGGTTATATAAAAGCAAGCATATGGTTACTCTCAAGCAGAAACAGGGCAGAACAACAAGGCTGGGAACGATGTGTTTATTTGTCTGTCTGAGGGCGTCGTCCTTCGTGTCATCCAGAAGAGGAAGTAGTTGACCGTTAAGGATTGATTGTAGCAGAATTCTGGTACAGAAGTTGACCGTATGTCAGTTGACCTTAGATGTGCCCTGGTTTTAAGAGTTAACGGGAAGGTTATCCGGAAGCAACGTCGAACAAACGTCGGCGGTCCCCCATCCCCATAGTATGATGACATAAAACTACGCATGCGTATTGTCATAATTCAAAGGAACACGTTACCTTGCGTTTGCATCTTTACTGTTTAAAAGAGCGCTCCCAGGCTTGGCAAGAGGCCTAGCCAGTTCGTTTAAAAGGTGACTATTTCAGCTGATATACAAAAGGAGAGACCTTGACGCTCTTCACGGGGGGACTACGAAAATGTTCTCCACATTTTAGAACATTCAAAATTTCAACAAACCGCCGGTTTGCATCTTGTTTTATGTTTGGACTCTTAAAAACGGCACATACGTTAAAATGTAAAAGAGACGCTGACACACTTGTGTTGTTTTAATGCTGCACGGACATTGTTGCCGATGATGATACTATACGTGAATAAAATCAACATTCTTTACGAATCTGGAAAGCGTGTTTGGTCAAATTATTGTCGAACAAGAATACCCTTAGCCGTGAGGGAACGACAACAACAACGACACTACGATGCACGCGGCTTGGCGAGCGAACAACCCAAGGTGACTCCCGTCTTCCACAGCCATTGCGTACCGCCCACACTGGGGGAAGGAAGAGACGATGGAGGGGGACAAAAGCATTTACACATTATGCAATATTCTTATATTTTTGTTTACCTTTTCTCTTTGTGTTCTTTTTATATTCATATGGACATCTGTACATGCTGCACAGTTGAGCCTGAAATAAATATATTAAACTGAATTACTGTGAGGTTTGGCTCAAGCTCTTATAAATTATAATTCTAGTCCCATTTCTATGTTTAAATACACGATTCAGCACATACTGTTAAGATTTAAGAGACGACGATGCTGATGATGAGAAGGGCCGGAACGATACACCACAGGGTACGCCACATCCTCCTTTCTCAGGAGTGCTCGCATTCATTAACATTTCAGTGTCCCAATTGGCCAGAGGTTACTAGCACATAGCCACAGTTCAGATCGATGTTTACCATCGACTGTCTACACTCTACACAGCCGCATTGTAGTCACTGAAATAGGACGGAGGTTTCCTGTCTCTTGCTAGATTTCGTCTTGGTCCAGGTTCGTCAATCACCGGTGGATCGACCGCAACTAGTTCGTCTGTAGGTTGATCCACAGGAACTGCAACATCGTTCGATACTGCGACATCGTCCGGTACCGCTTCACATTTAGGGGCTACAGGAGTTGGTAGCAAGTGTCGTCGATTTCATCGCACAACACCCCTTCGTGGATGCATTTGTTGACCAAGTCTTCGACCTGTTTGCTTAGACCCGGCCACCACATTGACCCTTCATACACGTTCTCGGCATTTCGTGATTCCTTGTTGTTCTTCGTGGATCTTCGCGAGTATTTCTGGACGCATTGCTGTTGGGATAACCAGAGGGCTACCTTTCAGTAGTAATCCCTCCTGGACAGTAAGGTATGCGCTGACTGGCAGGCAGACTTTCTTATTTGATTATAACTTTGGTCTGTCAGGCCACCCATGTACGCAGTAGTACGGATTCCTTCGACATGTTGCATCATCAGGTTGTGTTCGCTTGATTTCCTGCAATCGCATATCAGTCATAGGAAGTGCATCAATGGTTGCGATGACGTACGTTTGGCAGTCATCTTGGAAGCTCTTGTCATCTGCCTGTAAGCTTTTAGTGACTGGAGCCTGCGACGACGTCCTTTCCAGGGACGTGTGAGATGCCGTAGCTGAAGCGCATCTTTCCAAGAAGTGATACGACAGGTTTGTGATCCGATCTGATTAGGAATGAAATGCCGAAAAGAAGTCGTTGTACCTCTCGCAAGCCTATGTTTTTGCTAATGCTTCTTTCTCAATTTCAGCATATCGTTGTTTGGCTGCCGACATTACTCTTGAAGCATACGCGATTGGTCGTAGTTCGCCATCTGGTTGCTTCTGTAGCAGCACTGCTCCAAGGCCATACGAGGACGCGGCTGCTGAGACAATTGTTCCTCTTCGTACATCGTACAGTGTCAGCACTGGAGCTGACGTCAGATTGTCTTTCATCTGCGTAAAGGCTTTCTGTTGTTTATGAACCCATATACAGTCATTCTTCTTGATCAGAAGATCCCGTATTGGTTTCGTGCTCTCTACTAGGTATGCTGTGAAGTTTCCCATTTGATTGGCCATTCCGAGAAGTCGTCGCACACCGCTGACGTCTGTTGGCTCTGGCATGTTTTGTATTGCCTTGACCTTCTCGGGATATGGGCTAATTCCGAATTCGTTTATGATCTGGCCCAAGAACTTCACTTCTGAAACAGAGAACTGACAGTTCTTCTCGTTCAATGTTACCTTGGCACCTTGAAGTCTTCATAGAACAGCCCGGATGCGTTCATCGTGTTGACGTTGTGTCTCGCCAAAGACTAGTATGTTATCCATATTACACACTACTCCGTCTGTGCCTTCCAGAATTGTCGACATCCGTCGCTGGAAGTGTTCTGGTGCCAATGAGATCCCGAAATGCATTCGGTTGAAGCAGAATCTGCCAAATGGTGTCGTGAATGTTGTCAGTAAGGCAGACTCTACTGATAGCGGGACCTGCCAAAATCCAGAATTTGCAACCAGTTTGGTGTAGATTCTCGCTCCTGCCAACTGTCCTAGAATATATTCCAAAGATGCTTTTTTTGACGTTTGCGAAGTACGCTTTCGTTGAGCTTTGTCAGGTGTACGCAGATCCTAACATCATCTTTCTTTGACACTGACCATCGGTGCACACCAATCAGTAGACTGTTCGATTCTCGTTATTACTCCAATTTCCTCCATCGTTTTCAGCTCTTTCTTTGTTTTAGCCATCAGTGGCAGAGTTGGCATGGACAGAAACAGCCTACAACACGCCGCTCTAAAATGGACACCACCTGGAAAACGGAAAAGAGGCATACCACTGGGCACCTGGCGAAGAACGATAGACGAAGAAATGAAGCTGGCATGGAAGAACTCGCATGAACTGAGCTGGCTCGCCCAAGACCGATCTGCCTGGAGGAAATCTGTTGACGTCTTATGCTCCAGTGGGGGCGAAGATGTTAGGCAAGGAAGGGCAGAGGTATTCTTCTTGGTACGGTGATGGTGAAAGGCTGGGCATCTTCTTTCAGTATTGGGTAAGGACCTTCCATCTTGCACAGTCCTTCGAAGAGATCCGGGAACTCGTTCTGGTAGTCAATTTTGCCTTCGATAGAATCAATGACTCTTCTGATCAGCTGGAGTGCCTCTATTGCTGAGTTGCCCAGCAATGACAGCGTAAATGTGCGGCGAATTTGTGACGGATTCTGCCAATCAGTGAACGTGACGAATTTGCGACAGATTCTGACAGTCGGTGATCGTGACGAAGTTGAATACGCTATATATTCCGGGTTCGCCAGAATCGCAATCGAGTACAGCACAGATCTTGCATTACCGGCATAGTCGATTGGTTCGGTGGCAGCGGCGGAACGTGCGAGGCGGCAGTAGCGTGACTCGTGTGTACGCATACCTGAAAACCCAATAACAACATCTGAATAACCATAATGCTTTAACGCAATCACATAAAACATTTTGCAAAATAAAATAGCGTTGAGCCTTGAGGTTTCATTTTTTTGCGAAAGCGAAAGTTTGCAAACGCGTTGCTTACCTTGTGATAAGAGAGTGGTAAGCATGGTGGCAGAAGCAACTGGCAGACAGCGAGAAGGCAGCTACGAAATGGCGCGATGTGTTCTATCGCCCAGAATGTTCCGATGTCGCTTCTTTTCACACATAGCTACTAGTTTTCGATCGCTTCTAGAAAACGTCTTCAATCGGCTGTATTGCGCTCAACCGTTTCTTCAAACGTTCAGGCTCGATGAACAATGCCAGTGACGTCATGCCTAGTTTGCTTTTGGCCGCTTTAGTTCCATGTCTGGTCAGTTTGCGTTGGCGCGACCAACTGCCTACCGTAACATTCAAACGTAGCGTTACGTCACATTTGTTGCTCGCATCTGATTGGCTAGCCGAAACCTACTCCGCGAAGCACGGACTCGATCACGCTGCATGCACGAGGGACGACCACTGATATGTAGATAGATCATATAGATCAGTAGGGACGACCATCCTCGCAAGCCAGGGCTGTTTACCATGCAAAACCTGGCAGATCTCCTACGCAAAGTGTGGAAATTAGCGGAGTCAAACTAATAATTGACTTCGCCAGTCGCAACTGCGTCACCTGTGAGAACATTGTGTATTTGAATAATTGCATCTACTTCCTAAACATTGGTAATAAAACGAGCCATGGTTGGTTAAAATTAATTTTATTATGATCACCTGACTGAAAGCAATCAGCCAGGGGGTACTGCCGGGTGGCACTGACGTAATCAGCAGCAGCGACCCCTAGCGCGCAAGGATGGGGACGACCCTTGAGACCACGAGCGTTCGAGCAGTTTATTCAATGCCGAATGCGTGAATAATACCTATTATTACAGATTGATAAAACCGGGGAGAGGAGTTTTTGGTCGACGGGGTCTGTCGCAGAATTTTTTTCATAGAATGGCTAGCAAATGGTAGTCTTGGTGTTGCTTCAGTCCTGGCAATAATTTGTCAGGTAACAGTTGCTGTACATTCAGGCGTCTGCTTCGCCATGACATTTCACCATTATCCAGTACATAAAATCCCCTGATGACACCCCTCCCCTGTGTAACTCTGGACATTACATCCAATAAATACCCCCGTCCTAATCAGTGGACGATGTCAGTACGGGCATGCGTTTGATTACATGTGTGTTTACGTGTTTGATTTTATCAATAATGCACAGCGATAAAACGCAGGTCCATAAAAACCACACTTTATCAATACGCTGTGTGTGTTTGTGCGTGCGTGTGTGTGACTATTTCTATACAAATATCCACCACTGTCTATTGCCAGGTACTCATTCATACAGCTGAGTGAACTGGAGCAATATAGAGTGAACGAACTTGCCCAAGGTTCGACACTGCAGCACAGGATTAAAACCCGGGTTCTCTCAGTCGAGAGTCCGAAGCTGTAGCCACTGCACCACCGCTCTCTACAATGGTCCATGGATAACCAATGTCATGTGATAAGTGGGGTCATCTGTACATCACAAGTGGTCCTTGTCTACAGAAGTGTGGCTGGATGGTGAGTCTGTGTGATGACGGGATGACGGGGTGATGCGCAGTCTCTTTACAGCCGCACGCACCTCTTCGAAGTCGAAGAGTATCGCGTGAGATCGGATGTCCTTCGTGTCGGGGCGTTCACCGGGTTTGTGAGAGAGCAGCGGCTTCAGGAATGTACACTGCAATGACAGGTGACACAGATGACAAGCTCTGTCGTGACAACACGGATGACATTGTGTTGTGACATGACATGAATGACAGGCTCTGTCATGACAACACGGATGACATTGTGTCGTGACATGACACGGATGATAGGCTCTGTCGTCACAACACAGATGACATTGCATTGTTACATGACATGAATGACAGGCTCTGTCGTGACAATAAAGATGACATTGTGTTGTGATATGACACAAATGACAGGCTGTGTCGTGATAACATGGATGACATTGTGTTGTGACATGACACGAATGACAAGCTCTGTCATGACAACATGGGTGACATTGTATATCGTGACATGACACAAGTGACAGGCTGCGTCATGATAACATGAATGACATTGTATCATGACATGACATCAATGACAACCTCTGTTGAGGCAATATAGATGACATTGAGTCGTGACATGCCACAGATGACAGGCTCTGTCATGACATGTGGATGACATTGTGTCGTGACATGACACGAATGACAGGCTGTCATGATAATGCAGATGTCACAGTGGTATGACATGACATGACACGAATGACAGGCACTGTTCAGACAATACAGACGACATGGCATCTTGATATGACGTCAACAACAGGTTATATTAACATCATAAATATGATGTGATGAAATACTAAAGATGACTACATTGACATGAACACGATACAATGTCACAAAATCATACTTTACACTAATGACAGTCACTTAATTATAAATATTTCCTAAAATGTGACAGTGTCACCAATGACAGATTAAACAACTCACCATAAATCTGAGACAATGTCACACTATGACAAACTACATCACAAAGATGACACAATGTCACAACATGACAAGCAATGACAGATTAGACAAACATGTTGTAAATTTGACAGGAATTACATTTCTAACATGGGTTTAACAACCAG
The DNA here is from genome assembly GCA_020002185.1 of Paraescarpia echinospica. Taxonomy (NCBI): domain Eukaryota; kingdom Metazoa; phylum Annelida; class Polychaeta; order Sabellida; family Siboglinidae; genus Paraescarpia; species Paraescarpia echinospica. Next base: position 19,404,706 of record CM034534.1, read on the forward strand.
CAAGGTTTATCATGATGATAAAATTTACGATATCTCTTCAGAAATATACGTTTTCAGTTAGTCATTACATTACGTTTAGACCATCAGTTGGGCTTTGAAACGTAGCAAAACGAAAATTATGACGAAATAATGCAAAACAGTTGGTTAGTACATGTCTGATGTATGCAGATGGATATATAGTAAATGGTTACACCAAATATTTAATACATTTGTCGTAATTGACATTTGAAGAATTTTAGGCTGGAGCAAGGCAATTCAACACCGTTACCATGCCTATGAAAAGATACGTTGCAAAAAGTGCATTAAATATCATTAATACGTCATTATAACTATTCTGATTGCTTTCTCTAGCGTGCATTAATGTTTATATTAACCTAATTATCATTATTTTTACTTTTTTATGTGACAGACAGATTTTAGGAGGTATTTTCTGAAATCTTTCATGCCAAGATAACGGTGTCGATAGTAACAGTGTTGAAGAAATTTGATATTTTCCGTGTATTACGCAAAACACGGATTTCTATTATTACTATAGCCGTTGTAACTATATAAAGATGTTTCACTGTGGCCTATCTCAGGATATTTTTTATTTTGACAAATAGCCTGTTACGTACTATACATTGGTAACAGTGTGGACATTAAATAAACGTTATTATGGTAAAATAATTACATTTCTTACAGTTACACATCAAACGCAGTGTTTATTATGGCATGGTGAGGTTATGCAAATAGCAGCAGCACATAAAGAATGAAGACACTTTACTTGTGAGCTTCGAGTGGATACAAACTAAATCAATAACAGTGTTGAGAATATTTATGAACAAATGTAAAGTGGTCATATCATATTCCAAACCCTTAAAGTAGAAAATCTAACAACAGTCAAATATAGCTTATACATTAAAGTAATGGAAACCTATTACACAAGATACCTTATTAATTTGCTTACATGTGCATTTTCAATGAGAAATGTCAACTCAGTCTGTTATGGCCTACCGGGTTTAATGGATGCCCCTTAGCAAAAACATTATTTTGCAAACCTCACCCATTTGCTTGTGCCTATATTGCAAAGAACATGTTGACATTCTGCAATATATCTTGTTTTCACATCACAAAGATAACTTTTAGGGACATTCCTATACTTCAGACAGCAACTGGTGGTCTAAAAGTGCAATGACTGTCGTTCCAATAATTAGTTCAAATATGTACCTTGGAAACTATTTCAATCTTGTTCCAACTTTGTTACCCTTCACAATATAACAAGTTTACAGTTACTGATTGTTATTTTTTAAATTTACTTATTTTGGAAATATATTCAGTACAAAGGTCATTCTGGCATACCTCAGTTGGTAGTTCCTGCAGAAATCTTTCTGGGAACTTGAGCAGTTTTACATCAAGCATCGTCTCAACTCTTTCCATCTCGGTGTCGAAAGGACAGAAAAGTTCGAAGAAGATCATTCCAAGGGCAAAGATATCCACCTTGTGTGTATAACTGTCTCCTGCAATCTGGAATACACGGCTCTCTTTTAACTGGCCTTATCTGACATAACATGCAATGTTTTAAGACTAAAATACTGTCAAACAATATATGAAATCATAAAATAAAATCATACCTGTGCGGTCGTCCATTTAATCTAAAGACTATGATGTGACTTAGTTAATGAGAGCAATAGATACGCTAGTCAGCAGCAGTGTATACCACATTCACCCAGTATTGACTAATCTATACATTACTATGCTACCTTTTGGGGGAAGTCTGACAGAATCTTCTCCCAGGTGCTGAGGTCCACTCTGTGTTAATTCACTACCTTGGACCACCAGCCTTTGATCTACCAATTGGTGATGTGTTAAAACACAACATGGTATTTGTTTTTAGTTGTGTACTTATGTGAACTTGGTAAAAGAAAGTAATGGAAATAAATGCTCAACTTGTTTTCTTGTTCCACGAATGGGGTGTAAATGTGTTAAAGATAGAAATCAGATTGTTTGCGACTGCTTGAGTGGTAAGAACCTTTAACCTACAGGAAATAAAAACCTTCCTCTTCTTCCGGGAGGTCACGGGTGAACCCCTGACAGTTTGGCACCCCAGAGGCAAAGAGTCTAGGAGAAAAAGGGGTCACACCCCTCGTGAAATGTCACATTTTAGTTAACTCCTCGTGAAATGTATTTTAATGAACTGACATAATATCTTAAATTGACCAAATTGATATGGGTATTATGCCTATATGTTAAAAGAAAGTCAAATATGATATAGCAGTTGATTTGCATAATCGTAACCATGATAACCAGTTAACTATTTGACATTCTTACGGGGGTAGTTTTGTGGAACATCTGATGGAAAATTTAAATCATGTATATGGGTGAATATTTGACAAATGGACAAAAAGCTGTTGCCAACATTCAACAGTTTTTAACGCATTGAGTTTGCATATGTGTTTTAGTTATGTATGTTATGTATTACCACATCTCTCTATTATCATTGGATATTTTTTTCTTTTGGAAATTTTTCTGGTGCAAAGAAAAAAAAAACCTACACTGGTCTCCCAACTGAAATTGTGTGTTGCTAATGACAATTACCAGGTATTATTCTGCTTATATGTAATGATTAAAAATATGGAAACAAAATTACTGTCAGGAACTCTCCTGCTAATATATGGGCATAGCTTAGGAAACAAACTTTGATTTTGATTTTTTTAACAAATAAAATCCCAGTTGTACTCTTGGTTTGTGTCATAAGAGAACAGTATCTATATCTGCCAAGCTGAAGCGACATATGTTCTAAAAATCACCAGAATGTCAATGTGTGTTCAGTGTGCATGAAAGATCCTACCAAAAAACAGTTGCGAGTTATGAAATGTTTCAGTCTTGTGGACAAAATGTAATCCGAAAAGTCATTAGTGTCACATGTCATTAGTAAACGTGACTCTAATGACTTGTTTTGTGACATTAATGAAAAATTTTGTTTTATATTAACTCAAAGATTTGTAATTCTGCTAAATAAGTGTATCTAGATGTGCACTTGCTGGACACGTGCTCTCAATTCCAAATGGCAAAGCATCAGCAGCAAATATCCAGGCAAAATTAATCTGATGTTAAAATGGTGCAAGTTATGTCAAACTGTGACGCTAATGATGTGTGTGTGTGTGTGTGTGTGTGTGTGTGTGTGTGTGTGTGTGTGTGTGTGTGTGTGTGTGTGTGTGTGTGTGTGTGTGTGTGTGTCTGAATGCGAGTGTGGTGTGTGTGTGGCGTATGTGGTGTGGAGTGTGGTGTGTGTCTGGCGTGTGTGGTGTGTGTGGAGTGTGATGTGTGTGGAGTGTGTGTGTCTGAATGCACGTCTGGCATGTGTGGTGTGTGTGTGGAGTGTGACAAGTGTGTGGTGTGTGTGTGTGGAGTGTGGTGTGTGTGTGTGGAGTGTGGTGTGTGTGGAGTGTGGTGTGTGTGTGGAGTATGGTGTGTGTGTGGAGTGTGGTGTGTGTGTGTGTGGTGTGTGTGTGGAGTGTGGTGTGTGTGGTGTGTGTGTGGTGTGTGTGTGTGTGTGTGAAGTGTGGTGTGTGTGTGGTGTGTGTGTGGAGTGTGTGTGGAGTGTGGTGTGTGTGTGGGGTGTGTTGTGTGGGTGTGTGTCTAAATGCGTGTACTAGATAATGTTTAGTATATAAAACTGTCCATGTCCATGTCTTATTCTAAAAACTGGTATCCTGGGAGTATAAAACTTTGCACATGTTGATATCTCTTTCTGATTCTGGGGAAACTAGAAGTATTTGGGACATAATTCACTGATGAACCTGCCTCATCAGATGTGGGACTCTGACTTTGCTCATCTATGCTGATTTTATAATCTCTAAATAAATTAAGAGACTAAAACATTTTGTCCAGTTGTTAAATAGTCACCCATATATCCATTTTTATTATAACAGATAATGTATTAAGTTGTGCAGTGAAGGAGTTTGGTTAAAAAGAGTAATACTTTTGATAAACAATATTTTTAACATTATGTTACGTTTTTACAATTGATAAACAAACACTAAAAATCATATTTGTGCCAAAGTTGTTCCTCTCTATCCACCCTAAATATTCCATTTCACAGCATACTATAATATTTGTTAGACAAAATAAAAAAAATGAAATATATGAATTCATATTTCCATGGCACGTACCACAAAACTGTACCATTATATTGTCCAAGAATTATCTGGTTACCATAGCTACCATAATGCAGACTGATAATTACATAAAACCTGACATACTGACTTAATACTCTGCAAATTTGCTCAAGCTAGGACAAGTAGTTTTTAAGATATGACACGTAATTAAAATACGACATGTCACGATGAGCCTCTAACCAGTGTGTACCTGTTCCGGACTCATATAGAGTTTTGTGCCCACTTGGTTGGTGTGACAACGGGGGGTCTGTGAGGTGATTCGGTCCCCCCAGATGTCACTATCGCCCTCCATGACGTGTTCCTCACTCGCGGTCACAAGGCCAAAGTCACCAACCTTCACTGCGCCGTCCAGGGAGAAGAAAATGTTGGACGGCTGAAAAACACAACAATTTTATTATTTCTAAATATAATTAACTTGCATAATTAATGGTTTATTGTAACTCAATGCAAGTCATAATTATAATATATGTATGTATGTACAATGGGTCCAGTGATACTTTGTATTACACTGTCTGCATAGCCTGCTCGGCTTTTCTCACATGCCTGACCAGGAATCAACTCTGGCCGCTGGGAGCAAGATCCAGTGGGTTAGAGATAGAGACCACCACCCTGTGAGTCTACGACAGGTTACACATTTACCCCCTGTGTGGGATCTTTTATTTCCCCTGGCGTAGACACCAGATAGAAGGGACCAACGGCTTTCAGTCTCTTCCGAATGTCCCAGACAACATGAGGTGAACAAAATTGTCTAAGTTTTGAAATGGTAGCAGGTGGAATCAAATCTTCCGCACGACCACCGCTCCCCACTCTTATCATAGTTACATAAATATCACTGGTAGGAGAGAATAATGTGGTCAAAAACCTATAAACAGAATTGACATACTACTGCTTTATCTTAATGTCACTTTACCAATACAACTACAGTACCAGTCAGACCTGTGTTCAATCCACTTTTATCAATTCCAATTCAATTCCAAGCATCAGTTCTAATTAAATTCAACATATACGTACAAAAAATGATCAATTCAGTTCAATTCATTTTATTCAATTCAATTCAAATTCAAATCAGCAACAATAGCTGTTTTGTTGTAACTTATTACGCTTCTGCACATTGATGTGCAATGAAACCCCAGGGAAAATCCATTGAAGCAAACAATAGCCCTTTAATTTATTTAATTAAGCACTAATAGCACTTACACTAACAGGTTTTAGTTTAGGCCATTGTCCTTTGTTGGCACCCATATCTCAGGCTGTCCCAGCATAAGCCTGGAAGTTCATAATAAAATGCCTGCTTTATTCTCAGAAGAGACAAGGCTAAGCAGGCCTTGTGCCAAGTACTGCAATGTGGGTGTTATGAAGGGTTACGTTGATTCAAGTCAGCCAACCTGCACCAGTATCTACTATAGCACCACCTCCCAACTTGGCTAAAGAATAAAGGGGATGCTGAACTCTGTATATTGGCAAATGCTAATTCATCCCCTCTGCAAACATAATTTTGGTCTCTGGTGGTCAATTTTTTTATCAATTCAATTCAAATTCAATTAAGAATTGAATCCTAGTCTGATTACAGTTTGCAGTTTTTTCCAGAAAGTATTTAGAATTTCTGAAAATGTTAAGATGATTGGGACTTTGTTCCAGATTTTTGATGCCGCTTTAGCAAAAGCATGCTAGCCCAGGTTGAGCTTAGTTCTGGGAATAAAAAACTGTTAGGTGATAGGAGATCAGAGGTACCTCGGGATATATGAGACAAGCCAAACAGCACGTCCAAATATATGACATAGTCTCAAAGGTAAGTTCTTATATAGCGCAATATCCAGTCCGCTGGCAGACTTGTTCAATCGAACACCATCTCATCTTCTCTGGGAAGCATTCAGCAATGCTGCAATTAATGCGTGAAGACAATTCGTACACAAATATCCACCACTGTCTATAGCCAGGTACTCGTTCATACAGCTGAGTGAACTGAAGCAATGTAGAGTAAACGAACTTGCCCAAGGTTCGACACCGTCGTGCAGGATTGGAACCCGAGTTCTCTCAGTCGAGAGTCCAGAGCTCTTACCACTGCGCTACTGCGCTCCACCTCAGGTAGCACCGAGACCACAAAGGTATCTGACCTTGGTTACTGACTTTCACTGTTATTTATATGTCCATCGTGTTTTTGAAATGTGTGTCACAAAAGTGTTCATGTATCAATGTATACAAATGTATTTATGTTGTAGTTACGGCCAGGAGAGGAGTAGAGGCTGAGAGTGAAAGACAGAGGGGAATGGAGACGGTTGGTGGAGAGAGCAGCCCTGACAGACAGGGAAACAAGAGATGAACAATAATGTCTGACCCAAAAACCCTACCTTGAGATCTCGATGCATCAGTCCGCATTCATGGACATAGTCGACGGCCGACAAGATCTGATCAAACATGTCAAGGATCTGTTTGCGATCACGATTTAGCATGTTGGCACAGAGCCAGTCCTTCAAACTTTCCTGCTGACACAGCTGCATTTGTATGTAGAGCAGTAGGCGGGGAACATACTTGGTGGCAGCACCTGTCTCTTTCTCACCGGACTGTTTACTGGTGACACCGTGAGTATCACCACTACCCCCGCGTCGACCGATACACGTTTGTCTGTCTGTCACATTTAGTCTGTCAGGTATATGACTCATATCCAGCTTCTTGTGATTATTACTGTCTTCTTTCTGCTGCGAATCTTGGAAGACTATATCGAATGAGTCTGTCGCATCCTTAATCGCGATGTTTTGACTTGAAGTCGTGTCACGTGATTTGCTGAGAAGTGAGTCATCTGTTTCCTCGCTGTAGTGACTCCCGGTTGACACACCGACACTGACAGAGAACCCTGTGTCACTACGAGTGTTCGACGCCACTGAACTACTCATGTCTGTGAAGCCACCTGGTGGGTTTTGCACACAGTGCCCCCTGGTGGTTGACTGTGGGTTCGGCTCGGTCGTGTAGTCTGCCGTCGAGAACATGTCGTGGTACTGCTGGTCATGCTGCTCCTGCCAACCTGGTGGTGGGCTCTCGAACCACGACTGGTAGTAGCGAACGATTCCCGTGTGTTCAAGCTTCGCAAGGGCCTTGACCTCTCGCATGACCTTCTGTTTCGCTCGTTCGCTGCGCACAACACACAACATAGAATACATAATTTTTTCAAAGATACAGTGGGTCTATTTACATCATTGCAATTTATAACAGGCAAAACTATTTATTTATAAAAGATTCTGGTTCTGAAATTGCTCCTTAAGTTGTGCTGCTCCACATAAGGCCAAATCAATCTTATACAAAACATAAAAATTCAGCAGCACACATGCCGTGCAGTAAACATGTACTGCACTTACACAAATAAATGAAATTGTAAAATAAATCCGTAGTTGAAATGGCATAACTGTAAAAAGTTTGAACATTTCATAAATGTGGATTGAAAAGTAACTACCCCGGGGCGTAAATGATTTTTGTGAATGGACTCATCCCTGTTCTTGATACATTAAACATGACTTAAATAGAACAGGAGAATTGGCATGTCACAAACCCATTTTGCATGTCGAACTAAATAAATTAATAAAATAAATAAGTCTAAAAACTCCACTGTATGCCCTATGCAAATACAACTTTGGAAAATTTGGTAGGTAATTACGTGTAACTGATACGTACAGTTGGTATAAATTTTTTACAAAGTTTTGACCAGATCCATTAAAAAATACGTTAATAGTTTTTCTAATGATTTCACAAAAATTGAATAACCCATTTGCACAAATAGGTTGGCTTATCACAGTGGATTGAGTACGCAGGTAGGTTCATGTTTGTGGGAAATTACTCTGAAATGAAACTGGCAAAAAATCTAACTTCGATGGAAGTTTTAAAAAACATTTCCCACTACCGATTGTGTGTGCCACAGTTTGTTTTTGTGCGTCATATAATATTTTACACATTTGAAGAATTTGTGTCATAAGAGGAAAGACGTTCCACATTAACTGCGTAGAGACGTGAAGAAGAATGTACCAGTTATTGAGTAGACACTGTAATGACTTAGATCTTATGTCTTCACTGAGCTTTCAATTTAATCCGACATTTGTAGAAATTAAATTACAACAAATAATGGATACAACAGCCAAGAGTAACAAGACTCAACTTCTCAAGTCAAATATTGCCTCGGAGATCATTGTCACAGTGTCCGATCCTGATAGAGGTGTGTACGCTTAATACGGCATGTATGTTTAATAGACTGAATACATACCTGTTATTGAGTGAGATACGTTTGATGGCGTAAAGACAGTCGTCCATCTTGTTGCGGGCCTCAAACACCACCCCAAACCCCCCTTTGCCTAGAAACGCCTGGGGGTCAAAGTCAGTGAAGAACCTGAAATGCAAAACCCCCTGTGAGTTGACAATAATAATAAGGTAACTTCTACTGCGCTTACATCCTTGGAAAACGAGGTCAGAGGTGCATCATTTTCACAACATGTAAAACATCCGATCCAGTGACTAAAAGTTGAGCAACAGTTGTAGGCTAAAAAAGTAAAAGGTAAGTGTCCAGTCCTCAGGATTGCTCAAAGCACTTCACACTTTACTCCCTGGCAGACCTGTTCAATCAAACACCATCTCGAATTCTCTGGGAAGCATCCAGCCATACTGCAATTAATATGCGAGGATTATTCGTACACAAATATCCACCATTGTCTATAGCCAGGTACTAATTCATATAGCTGGGTGAACATTCTTAGTATCATCTCTGAATAAACAGTGACTAAATCTTGCAGAATACTGCTATTAAAAAAAGCATTAAAGGGAGTCAGTTTTTTCCTCTACCCAGAATTAGACTTAACAGCTCTTGCGTCTATAGATGCATGAGGCAGTCAAAGCGCGCCATCCAGATCTGTCGCTTGCTAATGTTCTGACGTCGCTCCAACTTTTGTTGACCAGCTGTGGGTCGTGGAATTAGCCAGAGTAGTAAATAATAACAGGAAGTCTGCTGTGACAAACCTGAGAAAATGGGAAATTGTTGAACTCGGCCCGCCTCGGTGATATTGCCAATAAAGCTTGTTTTTAAATTTGGTGTTTTATTTACCATTTGAACATACTCCGGGGTCGCATCCTTCAAATTGCGAATGTTGTTACGACTTAAAACAATTTGATGGGTGATAAACATTCAACGTATTTATTATACTCATTAGAACAGTACTGTTAATTAGTACATGAAAAGCTTCCATATGGTATCATCGTTACTCTGCTCAATTCTATTACACAATATTCACAACATGCAATGACATCTGGTGGCTAACTATTAAACTATGGTTGTGTGCAAGTTTCCTGTTTTGCGGGTGTCACACATGTTGTACACTGGAAGCTGTGTATCAGTTTAGTTTGTACAATATTTATTAATAGGTGACTGTTATGACAGTGATCAAGTTTGGACTTGTACTAGCATTCTCTCTCACTCTTTGAATCAACATTACAGCAGTTGGCAGTTGAAGAATAAAAGCATGCTAAGGACAATTTGTATAAAAGATGTATTTTAATACAAACTCTTATCGTGTTGTGTTTTTGTATCCCTGATTGGTTTTAGAAAACTTCCAATTAAACAAATATTACACAGTGATTAAATGTGTAACTGCCATGAACCTCATTTCTCAACCATACGAGGCAAGACAGAAGACAAGACATGGCTCCTACTCTACTAACAACCTCACACAAGGACACGGTTGATCGCACCATTCAACAGGAAACAAAAGTTCTTGTACCTCGACTGAAATTCCTTCTCATTTGTCTTTTCCGCTGTCTCCGCCTGTTTCGATTCCACCGACGTTTCCGATTCCTGTAGGAAAGATGTGAATTTCAGTGCTATTAGTAACACACCTACCTGCCCCTAAAACTTCCTGTCATCATAGGCAGATACAGAGGGGGCTGGGGGGCATGTGCCCCCCAAGACCGCCTGCGCTAGAGTGACGTGACTCCTAAACCTTTGGAATGTGCCCCTGTTACAACTTACGTGTCCTGTAGACTTATGGAATGTGCCCCCGTTTAGGCGAGTCTCAAGGGGGTGCAATTGGAGGTTTTTGGTGAGCTTCCGAAATTGTGAACATCTTCATGAACAATTATCAATGTTGCCACCCCCTCCCCCCATCTTTCAATGACATGACCCGACAGCGGAGTCGTGCTGAAGCCCCAGCTCAGCACACCCAATATTAATTTGGTTCGGCCGCCAGTGGAAATTGTTTGGCAAGCCTCAAGAGGGTACAATTGGAGGTTTTGGGCCCTTCTAGACTACCATCTACGGATGTTGCACACTATTGCCTTTTATGATGTCCATATAGCACTCTAGTTTGCAACATAACAGCAATCACATTTTTAGCTACCTTTAACCAACTCATTATCATTACATAATGCTATTACCTGGGCAGTTGTCTCAACACTTTCCAATTGTGTCCTACGGGGTTGTCTGCTACCATTTTTACCGGAACTAGCACTGACATCTGCACTGCGAGAACTGTCATTTGCGTCCACGGTTGACATGTCACCATCGGTCCGTCTGTCACTTGACTTGGTGACAGACATGTGACTGTGGGCACCAATCTGTAGGTTCTTTACAACACAGTGGGTCATGGTAACCCTTGTGTCTCCTTGACCAACTTCCGTCAAGGTTGTATGTGGCATATCTCCTTGACCTCTTTCTGCCAAGGTCGTGGGTGGCATGTCTCCTTGACCTCTCTCCATCTGTGACCTATGGGGTTGTCTGCCGCATGCAATTTCGAGGTCTAGAAAATGATCAGAAGCCAGGGTTAGTGCATTGTTTACACAATAATTCTTACACCCACGTAACAAACCATCAATTACATTTTTACCACCATGGTATGTTGATTTTAAACTGGTTCACAGTGGCGCCATGTGCAGAGTTGATCACCACTCCATTCTCTCCCGCTAGAATGGGACAGCATATCACGAACATGTAAGTAAATAACTACTATTTTTTTTAATACAAAGTCAAAAGATAGCATATTGTGAAACAAGTATCATTGTGGGTTTTTTAAATGTCATCAACTGGTAGGTCAGAGGCCATTGTTCCAAGGAAGCGAATGAACATAGAAAGAGAGGACGGCATCTGGGAGGAGATACTATATATACTGCCATAATGCTACAAAATTAGAGTATTATTATACAGACTGGCACATGAGAGGACGGCACCTGGGAGGAGATACTCTTACAATGTTACAAAGTTAGAGTATTAATATACAGACTGGCATATGAGAGGATGGCACCTGGGAGGAGATACTCTTACAATGTTACAAAGTTAGAGTATTAATATACATACTGGCATATGAGAGGATGGCACCTGGGAGGAGATACTCTTACAATGTTACAAAGTTAGAGTATTGATATAGACTGGCATATGAGAGAATGGCACCCGGGAGGAGATACTCTTACAATGTTACAAAGTTAGAGTATTAATATACATACTGGCATATGAGAGAATGGCACCCGGGAGGAGATACTCTTACAATGTTACAAAGTTAGAGTATTAATATACAGACTGGCATATGAGAGGATGGCATCTGGGAGGAGATACTCTTACAATGTTACAAAGTTAGAGTATTAATATACAGACTGGCATATGAGAGGATGGCACCTGGGAGGAGATACTCTTACAATGTTACAAAGTTAGAGTATTGATATAGACTGGCATATGAGAGAATGGCACCCGGGAGGAGATACTCTTACAATGTTACAAAGTTAGAGTATTAATATAGACTGGCATATGAGAGGATGGCATCTGGGAGGAGATACTCTTACAATGTTACAAAGTTAGAGTATTAATATACAGACTGGCATATGAGAGGACGGCACCTGGGTGGAAATACTCTTACAATGTTACAAAGTTAGAGTATTAATATACAGACTGGCATATGAGAGGATGGCACCTGGGAGGAGATACTCTTACGATGTTACAAAGTTAGAGTATTAATATACAGACTGGCATATGAGAGGATGACATATGGGAGGAGATACTCTTACAATGTTACAAAGTTAGAGTATTAATATACATACTGGCATATGAGAGGATGGCACCTGGGAGGAGATACTCTTACAATGTTACAAAGTTAGAGTATTAATATACATACTGGCATATGAGAGGATGGCACCTGGGAGGAGACACTCTTACAATGTTACAAAGTTAGAGTATTGATATAGACTGGCATATGAGAGAATGGCACCCGGGAGGAGATACTCTTACAATGTTACAAAGTTAGAGTATTAATATACAGACTGGCATATGAGAGGATGGCATCTGGGAGGAGATACTCTTACAATGTTACAAAGTTAGAGTATTAATATAGACTGGCATATGAGAGGATGGCATCTGGGAGGAGATACTCTTACAATGTTACAAAGTTAGAGTATTAATATACAGACTGGCATATGAGAGGACGGCACCTGGGTGGAAATACTCTTACAATGTTACAAAGTTAGAGTATTAATATACAGACTGGCATATGAGAGGATGGCACCTGGGAGGAGATACTCTTACAATGTTACAAAGTTAGAGTATTAATATACAGACTGGCATATGAGAGGATGACATATGGGAGGAGATACTCTTACAATGTTACAAAGTTAGAGTATTAATATAGACTGGCATATGAGAGGATGGCACCTGGGAGGAGATACTCTTACAATGTTACAAAGTTAGAGTATCAATATACAGACTGGCATATGAGAGGATCGCACCCAGGAGGAGATACTCTTACAATGTTACAAAGTTAGAGTATCAATATACAGACTGGCATATGAGAGGATCGCACCCAGGAGGAGATACTCTTACAATGTTACAAAGTTAGAGTATTAATATAATATACAGACTGGCATATGCATGTATCAATTTTCTGCAAAAAATATTGAGATTACTTATGCGAACTTATGCCAAAAGTACCACTGGGATGAAACTGTGAAAGACGCATTTAAAGTTTGATCGAGTTAACACGGTAAATAGGGCACAAACAATACTACTGAACAGTGAAGTAACCACTTACTTGTGTATATATATATATATATATATGTTAGTTATGAATAGAGGCCAGTGGCAATAACACATAATGTGGCCCTGGAGTAACAATTAGCATATATAGAAGAGAAATCTAGTGATGGTTTTTTAAGATAATTTGTTTTTGGAGGGATGTACTTTCAGAATTATTGCGCAAAATCATGAATGCAGGCACTACAACACCTACACCATAGTTTATCAATATAATGGTCACTTAAAGTATTGACCAGTTGTTTACATGATTTTAGAAAAATGTGCCAGTGTATTGAACTGAAATGAATGTGAACGTACAACTAAATAAATTTCTGTTGCAGTTTTAATGTAGCTAATAAATTAACTCTACCTTCCACCATTTTATCAGCCAACTCTGTAAGCCCTACTTCGTGGAGGGCATCTATAAACTCTTTCGTCTTTCCTTTCCGTAGCAGACATTCCTTGAGTTTATACACAGCGCTTCGTGCCCCGCGATTGTTTTGTTCATATATAATCTCTTCCTACAACATGCATGTAAGTATTTGTCTTTATATCTGCACACATTCTTAGTTCAAACAAAGCAAACAAACTACATTCATCTTGTCAAAACAACATAGATTAAAACCTGCTCACAGCGGACACCATTGGGATAGCACAATACGTCCATTATGGCCACATTACCACTATGGACAGATTGTGGACAATAATGTATACAAACTAGTTTGTTATTCAGGACTTTTAAAAAGTGTCCATTGTAGAAAGGTTTCCTTATGGACAGGTGTGTGAAAAGCCAGGTTTCACTGTATTTAAATTTGCCAGTAAGTAAAAAAAATCATGCAAAACTAAATAGTCCTTTTCTCAGTTTTGTTAAAGCATCCTGGTTTCAAGCATAACAAATATTCCTGTGTCAATTTGACTGGAAAACATTCTAGCAAGGCAACCATGGAATGTGACATGGTTTGGCACTCTCCTAAAATTGATATTGTTTTTCACGTGACTTTTTGTATAAATTTTGTTAAAATAAATTACTAATTGACAGACTGATATTCAATACAATGACAACGGATTCATGTAGAAAACACGCAATTATGCCAACATCTCCAGGGCTATTTAATTAATTAGTTAATTAATACATCAATTAGGCATCTCGATAGAAAACATTCACATAGGCACTAACAAAGTAACATATGAAAGACAAGTCATGATAACTTAAATTTAAGACAAATTCAATAACTTACAATAAAATTAGTTAAATAAAATAAATAAATAAAGTATGCAAGAGGACCTTAAACATTTATCACAACACCACTGAGAACAATATCTGAACATCCATATTATTGTTGTATGGTTGGAAAACTGTATATTACAAATGTCATAAAAACACATACTTCATCGGAAGTTGATCGTAATAGGCTGGATATGTATGGAAGTATCTCCTTTGGGTTAATATGCTTAACCATGTCCGGGTAATACTTGTACAATACTCTTTTAAATCCGGTCCCAAAATCCCATGTTCTCCAATCGGCCATTCCGTGTTACTCTTTCAAGATCACATCAGAAGTAATGTCTCTGTAACACAAATTATAAACAAATGTTAGGGGCCATCCATAAAGTATGTATCGTTAAAAGTTGACTTTTTTATTGATTTTTTATTTTAGTCCAACCTGCATAGATGACACCATACTAAATCCTAGTGCCGCGGTGCTACCTGCGGTGACGACAACGACCGCTGTACTGCCTATAGTATAGGTGTCACAACAAACTGTGCAGAAAATGTACAAAAAAACGCGACCAAAAGGGACCTTAAAAAGTGTGATGGATGGAGTTAAAAGTTTAGTTGAATATCAGGACAATATTTTTATATTATATTTCATTCAGATTGGAAATAAAAATTAAGGCTAATTTCACTTAGTCTTCATTTTTTAAGTATGCTTCAGGCAAGATTATGCTTTAAGCAAATTACGGGTAGCTAGACCTTATATACTATGCCGGGTTAGCCTATGGCTAGACCTCTGATTTCTATGGACAGCCAGCCTACCTCTAACTGCTAAGGCTAAGCTGAGGTGCCAACCTAATGGGGTCAGCACACTGATAGTTTTCCCACTGGCGACCATGTTAACGTTTTGTCTGATTACAAGAAAACGTGACCTAGAAAATGTATTAAACTTCTCACCTGCCGTTATCATCATCTCATTGACATGCTGGTCGAGTTTAGTCAAAATCTAATATTTGTAGCTCTTACAAAATGCCTGTATGTATGACACCCGTCAATATTTATAAATGGATGCAAGCAGTAATCCAGCTAAAGCCAGTTTAGTAAAGGGTCAACTAGCCAAATTGCTGCCAAATACCCTTCCGCTTAGTAAAATCAGCTAAAAATACACCATTTTACTGTCAACAGCTTCTACAATCACATTTAGAAATCTGACTACTCAAGTGCACTTGTGTCAGAGCAGGTGAATATTGTAAAAAATAATTTCCCCAAAATATACTGCACTGTTACGTAACCAAGCAGGAAGTCTAATAGAGGGTGTCTAATGACGTCAGCACTATGCGTGCACACAACCCCCAGCGGCCATATTGGAGTACAAGCGAACCGTTCGCAACCGCCCCGCATTGTGTGTTCACTGAGCCGCTAAATTGTTTTCTTTGTCGTTGCACCGCGCAGTATGGCTTCAAAGACAGTTAAAGTTCCGTATGTTGACACATTAGATGTGTTGACAAAGCAGAGGTATTTAGATAAGTTACGAATCGTTGATAGCGTTGATCCGTATTCTTTGCCGAATTCGGCATGGTCTAAGACTAAGTCTAAGAAGGAAGCATGCTTCCCAGCTGTATCATACCCAGACATAGTGAACTACTTGATTTTTAACAAATCTTTCTACACCATGGAAGACATGAAGGCGTGGAAAAGCCTAGAGGCGTACAACCAGCTGACGTCAGGATGGATAAGCGATGTGGCGGTTTTTGTGAAAAATGGCTACCACATTGTACGAGCGAAAGTAAGCTTTGATTTCAGTAAATTTAGACATTTAGTTTTGATAAGTAAGTAGTCCCCCTATTAATAATATTACAATAGCTTAATGAGAATGACTATAAAATTAATTGCAATAAAATATGTGCATGCAATTATACCTATGGCTATGCCCTTTTTCCCATGGGGCTATGCCTATGGCTATTGTGTAACTATAAATAGTAGGTCCCTATATTTATAAGCATAAAAGGCTGGATATATTTTTTATTAAGTACTGTTTTTATTATTAATTGCTTTATGCATCAACTTTGTTTTGCAGAAGATAAGTAGGTACAACCATGACTTAAGGCCTTACAGCTATATATTTATGTATTTTAAGGCCCTAATTTTTGCATGTATAACATTGTCAACAATTCTAAATTTAGTTTGCACCGTACTAAAATTTTACACTGTTTGACAGGTACTTCATTCGCAGAGACTTCGCGAAAAGCCATTGCAGCCATGGATCATCGCAGCTTTTTCTGTGGACTTAGCCTGGGTGACACAAAGCCTGTTGTGTTGTCCATTCTGCCTCCGTACAGTGATGGGTTTGTTCCCAAACAGGCCCAGGTAAATTTTCCAGCAGTGCTTTCGGACATGTTCCAGGATGAGCTGTACAAACAGCCGTTCCATGTCGTCCTGGAGAAGTGTTCGTCTGTCACGTTGGCTGTCACACTTCAACAGGCGGAGGCAGTGGAGATGGCGACAAGGGCTCAGGCCAACTCACGACTGTGGCCAAAGTTCAGGGCTGGCAGGGTGACTGCATCAAGGTTTCACAAAGTGTGCCACACCAACCCCTCTCAACCAGCACCAAGTACGATCAAGGACATCTGCTACCCGGATCGACACCTGACCACACCAGCCATACGATGGGGCATCAAGCATGAGAACGTTGTGAAGGCTGCTTATCGCAAGACGATGACCGGGCATGCCAACTTCTCCATGCGGGACTCTGGATTAGTCATCCACAACCGATATCCAGAGATTGGGGCTTCTCCCGATGGAGTCGTCCGATGTGACTGCTGTGGGAAAGGCAGTCTCGAGGTGAAGTGCCCCTACCTCGTGCGTGACGAGGTCCTGAGTGAGGTAAAGGAAGGCGCCACATGTTTGGCAAAGAATGCAGATGGCACTCTACACTAACAAAAAGGACATGCCTACTACTACCAGGTACAGTGTCAGCTGTTTGTGTGTGGGCACAGCTATGGAGACTTTGTTGTGTGGACACAGAGGTCCTATCACTGCGAGCGCATCTACAAGGATAACATTCTCTGGGAAGAGATGGTACCAAAAGCCCGACACTTCTTCCGAGTAGGTGTGCTACCTGAACTGCTGGGAAAATGCCACACACGTCCACCCCTGGTTGGCTGTGCTGTGAACTCGGACACTGTGAACACTGGTGAAGCTGCACAAGCAGTGAGGTGTTACTGCCGAAAGGAGGAGTGTGGCGAGATGGTGGCCTGTGACAATGACAGCTGTCAGTATGAATGGTTTCACTACATGTGTGTGGGTGTGCTGTCGGAACCAAAGGGAAAGTGGTTTTGCCCTGAATGCCGAAAGAACAAACGCAAACAGAGAATGGAGAAACGCTGAATCATGAATGCCCAAGAAAAAAGGAAAAAACAAAAAAATAGCATGTCTGACATGTCTGCAGTTTTTCATTTCACATGAAAATCCTAGCTGCACTGATGAGTCCTGGGGGGACGAAACATGTTACTAACAGACAGGTGCAATTACAATATATATATTCATATCAATTACAGCATACCACTTTCATCACAAAAATAATTATTCCTTTTGGTGTCTATATTGATATAATCAGGTTCAAGCTAAAATCCAGATATATAAAATATCAACCAAAAATAATGTAATAAGTGTATTTATTTTTAGAGCATGTTTATTTACACATGTAATTTCAAACATTTATTGTTTTCCATTCAAAAGTTAATTATAATAAAATTTGTAAATGTTATTCTTACCAGAAGCTTTAGTCTTTACACATGTTTCGTCCCCCCAGGACTCATCAGTGCAGCTAGGGTTTTCACGTGAAATGAAAAACCGCAGACATGTCAGACATGCTATTTTTTTTTTTTTTTCTTGGATATCATTCCACACATGCCACCTCCTACCATTGTGCAATCTCACTAGTCATATGGAACGATGGGCCCATTCAAGTTTGTAAGTGCACAGCAGACAGTGGCTATTTTGTCAATCGTGGTGATTCCTGTTCCATCATTGACGAAGAGAAAGTCAATTGGCACTGTTTCTCCCAGAAAGGTGTACTTCTGACGAAGCAGGCCAATAACACGCTCAACATGGATTCGCAGATGAGCGAGTTTTCGTGATCGTTCAAGCTCGACTGCTGGCATCTGGCTCTTCCCCTTTGTGAAGGCAGGCATTTTGATGGTTGCCATCATCAGTCCCACACTGTCATTCACATCAAACCCTCTGTCGGCCATCACAACGTCACCTGGGAGGAGGTGGTCGAGGAAACCACAGTGTTCGGTGAGGTACTTGTCACTGACTCGGCCAGCCCAAGCTCTCGACAAGAAGGAAATGGTCCCATGTGGCGTAATTCCTATGAGGAACTTCACCATATTGTGATGCTTGTAGGAAGACCAAGTCAGTGACCTTGCTTCCAGGTTTGATGGTGTTTCGATATACACCTCGAAACAGTCAATGATTACCACAACTTTTGACTCGAGATAACGCCGGAACTCCATCGGCATCGTCTTCCTCAACTGTTGACAGTGGGACAGGTTGCATCTATTTAAACTAAATTCGCAGGGGGGACTCGCAGAGAAGCCTGAAACTGGAGGCATACATAAAGGCAGCAAAAATAATTCAGCAAAGAACAGTCTGGAAAACTGTTCTGAAGCTGGGTATAAATGTGTTTGTTTAAATGCAAGGAGTATAGTAAACAAAAGAAATGAACTAAACATTATGGTAGAAGATATTGACCCTCACATAATAGGTATAACCGAATCATGGGCAACCACCGATATATCAGATGCCGAATTGGGACTGACAGGATATGTAATGTTTAGGAAAGATAGAATAGGAAGAAGGGGAGGTGGAGTTATTTTATATATTAAAGAATCTATCCAGGCTTATGAAATAAAATTAGACAGAGAAGCAGATTGCAAAGAAGCTGTTTGGTGTAACATAGTTACAGGAAACTCAACGTTAACGGTTGGATTAGTTTATCGAAGTCCAAACATAAGCATAGAAGAGAATGAAAAAATACAAAACGCTATAAGGGAAGTGAGCAAACGGGACTGTGTTATTATGGGGGATTTTAACCATGGGCATATAAAATGGAAATCTCTACAGAGTATGGGTAGTGAGGACCACAAGTTTTTAGTTTTAGTACAAGATAGTTTCCTTTCTCAACATGTGCTAGAACCAACCAGGGGAGAGAATGTGTTAGACTTAGTTTTGTCCTCACAGAATGAATTAGTTGACAATGTTAAATTATGTGAGCCTCTGGGAAGTAGTGATCACAGCCAGATACATTTTACCATCAAAGTAAAATCAGAAAGAAATAATAAAAAGCAGTTCAGGAGAAATTTCCACAAAGGAAGATATAAGGAAATGAGGAAATATTTAGCAAAGATAGACTGGAATAATACACTGAAGAATAAGACAGCAACAGAATGCTGGAATATCTTAAAGAATGAAATAGAGTGCATCGTAGATAAATTTGTTCCCTTCAAAAAACAAGGGAAACGGACCAGAAAGAAATACTTATTGAAAGAAGCCATTAGAAAAATTAAGTATAAACAAATGATGTGGAAGTCATATAGACGTACTGGAAATGACGAAGACTACAACATTTATAAAGAAGCACTAAACCAAGCTACAGCTGAAATTAGAAATTCAAAGAGAAGCTATGAACATAAATTAGCTTGTAATATAAAACATGACAGCAAGAGTTTTTATGCGTATGTTCGAAGCAAACAGAAAGTTCAGGATAAGGTCGGTCCTCTAGAAGATAGTGCTGGAAATATAATATCAGAAGGATTCTTAATGGCAGAAGACCTAAATGAGTATTTTAGTTCAGTGTTTACCAGAGAAGACACTAGTTCACTGCCAGTACCAGAGGCTAAGTTCAAGGGGCAGAATCAGACTATTTAAGACAGTTAATTGTAACCCCAGAAATGGTAGCTAAGAAAATCAGGGCTATGAAGGATAATAAATCACCTGGAGTGGATGGTATTCCACCCAAACTACTATTGGAAATTGTAGAACAAATTAGCATACCGCTTGCAACAGTTTTCAACTTGTCATTAGAAGAGGGAGTGGTTCCTTTAGAATGGAAAGAAGCAAACATTATACCGTTATTTAAAAAAGGTTCGAGAAACAAGTCAAATAATTATAGACCAGTTAGTTTAACATCGGTGATTTGTAAATTATTAGAAAGACTAATTAAAGATCACATGGTGGATTTTCTTGTTAAACATAACTTGATAAACCCATCTCAACATGGGTTTCTAAAAGCGAGGTCATGCTTAACAAATATGTTATGTTTTTTGGAAGATATCACTAAGTGGGTAGATGATGGATCACCAGTAGATATCATCTACTTAGATTTTCAAAAAGCTTTCGACAAAGTGCCACATCAGAGATTACTGCTTAAACTAAAAGCCCATGGCATAGGAAATGGTATAATTAACTGGATAGAAAAATGGCTGATTGACAGAAGACAACGGGTAGTTGTTGATGGGGAGGCTTCAAACTGGAAATCAGTTTTGAGTGGGGTTCCACAGGGATCAGTACTGGGACCTATATTATTCTTAATATATATAAACGATTTGGACAATGATATAGCTAGCAAGGTGTTGACATTTGCAGATGATACAAAAGTGTTTAGAAGGATTAAAAGTGATGGGGATAGACAGCATTTACAAGATGATCTAGACAGGTTGATCAAATGGTCTGAAAAGTGGCAAATGTTGTTCAATTTTGGGAAATGTAAATGCCTTCACACAGGACATGGGAACGAATATGTAGAATATACAATGGGGGGAACTGTACTAAGTACTACTGTAAAAGAAAAAGACTTAGGGCTGACAATTACTGCTGACATGAAGGTTTCAGAGCAGTGTGGAATTGCAGCTTCAAAGGGAAATCAAATCCTTGGATTGATTAGGCGAAATATAGCATATAAAGAAAAAGAACTAATAATACCGCTGTACAAAACAATAGTTAGGCCTCATTTAGAATATTGTATACAAGCGTGGAGGCCATACCGCAAGAAGGACATAGATATGCTAGAAAGAGTACAGAGGAGAGCGACTAAAATGATACCAAAACTGAGGGATCTTAGTTATGAAAAACGCCTAAAAGAATGTGGTTTAACAACACTAGAGACCAGGAGATTGAGAGGAGATCAGATAGAAGTGTTTTAAATATTGAATGGTTATGAAAATATTGATAGAAATGTTTTTTTCAGTTAAGAAAGACTAGAGGACATGAAGTTACATTAGTAAAGGAGCAGTGTAGATTAGACGTGAGAAAGTTCTCATTTTCACAAAGGACTGTGAATGAATGGAACAGATTATCTGATGATTGTGTGGGTGCTAGTAGTGTGAATATGTTTAAAAATAAAATCGACACATACCTCAGAAGGGCTGGATATATGTAGATAAAAGGGTTGGACTCTCGATAAGCCAAAGGGCTTCCTTGTCCACCTGCCATCTAGAGTTAATTCTCTGGATGGCAATCTTGTTAAACTCATCTCGTCCTGGCCATATAATTAGTGGCTGCATCATGACGTACAGAACATCAAGTGTGTTCAAGAAAATTCTTGAGACAGTCGACTGTCTGACGTTGAACAGTGTCCTGACCCCTAGCCTGGGCCGGGGCTGGGCCTGGCCCTTGTGAAGCTGTGGTACCGGCCTTGTAACTTGTTACTTGTAATAGTTGTATATTATCGCCCCGGCCGAGGGCCAAGCTGCGGCATCTTCTTATTCCACAGAAAAAAAACTATTTTATTTCACTGATGTAATTGCGTTGTGTACATTCATATGCAGTTTTACATATAGAGAAGGTATTATTATTTATTGCTCTTTCAAAGACTATTACGTTACCCCAAACGCGGTGGCAACGCGAAGTGTGTAAGTTTGCAATTGACAGCCTCTCAATGAAGGTGCATGATCTAAAAATAAATGCAGGGAAACCCCTTCAAAGTCAAGCTATTCTTTTATAGAATACAATTACTCGTGTAACAACTTTAAAATTATATAGAAGTATACGTTCATCGTGAAAAATATTTACTGAAAATGTGTTCACGGTGTAACTTAGTCACTGGGACTTGGGCGTACGTGTAATACGTACGTATGACGTAATGTCATTACATTTAGAGTACCGGTAGGGATTCCCCATGAACAGTTTCTGGGAAAGCGGTTTCGTTTCCCAGCAGGTACCTCCCAGCACTAGGTGACGTGTGTCATTATTTCCACGTTTCTGTTTCGACTAAAGTATTATTTAGGAATCGACGGTCAAGAAAAGATGCGGTTGCAAGGAACAGCAGCGAAGTGAAAACGACAGGCTAGCTTAATTTCTGGGTTTCTCAACATCAATGCAAGGCATATAGGCCTACCAGGTAAGAACTATATTTTATTACCAAAAAATAATAATTCTTTGGAGATATAGACTACAGCAGACCCTAATTGGCTAATGTACCTTGGATATACATACATGCAATATCATATCTAAAGTCTCGACATAGCAGCAGGAATGTCTACATGCATTAAATATGAATAAAACTATAAATTAAGTATAATAAAAATTAAATGGCTCCTGGTCCTAAACATACTGAGGTACGTATAAACCTCAATTATCAATATATATGAGTTATTTTATGAAATATTAAATGAGGTATCAAGTCAATATGTTAAATGTGGGATATATATATGCAATACATTGAAGAATAAAAAATGGGCCGCTAACCTAAGTCTTTAGAGTTGGGTCGCCAAGAGTCTCCAGCAAACTTTCCATTAGACCATGTTGTCCTGGCTGCTTAATTGCCTGTAGCCTACCACTACCAGATGCATACAAGACATATGTCATTACTCAGATTTGGATCAGAGCCAAAAAAAGATTAAGAACCATTTCTTAATAGGCTACAAACATGCTGAACTGTAGACCTAGTTGCCTTTACATGTGTGTCACTGGATGC
>CM034534.1:19433074-19539336 GCA_020002185.1 Paraescarpia echinospica
TTTAAGAAAATGTGCACACATTTTCTGTTCTCATTTTGCCCCTACCACCCTCCCCCAGAGTGGAAATAACAAAGAGATGAACTATGATAAAACTTTATTTCTTCACAAGGTACATATACATAGCATGCGTTTTGACTTAAAAACACTTAAAACAGTAACAATTAATGACATAATACTGATTGAATTTGGAATTAATAGCTGCAACATGTATTGCAAAACATCTGAATATAGCACGGCGGACCGCCGTGGATGATGCACGGTGGCACAGCGGAACGCCGTGGACGATGCACAGCGGACAGTTAGATCGTTAGATTTGCGAGACATACGAAAATTAAATACAAAAAGACAATTCGATCAAACGCTAAATAAAGAAAATGTCACAGTTACACACCTGTTAGACAGCGTCATTGGCTATGCCCGATCCGGTCGATCGCACGACAGACGTTTCGGCCTCCAACTTTCACGTAGATACGCATCACAGTATGAATTTATACTTAAAACCAGTGAACGCCACAACAAAATACTAACGCTCACCTTTCATTTGCTATAATTCTGAGTGATTTTTATCGCTAGTTCGTCTACAACAGAGCCAGAAAAAACTCCATCTACTTCTATCACATAATTAGTAAAGGAATCCTTTGGCGATCCCCACATAAAACCCACCAATGAAATCGTCGGAATCCGGGCTTTCCGATGACATTGTTTCTATAATTATACACACAGACACTGAAACGCGCGAAAAGTATTTTTAGAAGCCATTCTCAGCGTACTCCACAAACGGCTTCACGGACGCGATTCACACTTGCAAAAAACAGCCAACACCATTTGTCTCCCAGCGCCTGGCGCAAGTAAATTCTTTATTCAATGAACAACAAAACACCACAATCTGAAAGATAAGATAACAAACTTTATTGCAGTATAAGTCTTGATGTAATATTCTCACATTTACTGAGAGAAATGTCGGGTTGGAAATCAGATAAAATCGGCTGACACCAGCTCTGTTAGCCACTGCTAGTGTGTGTGTGGGCCTACCTGATATTATGGGGTGGAGCTCAGTGGTGCAGTGCCAGAGCTTCGGACTCTTGACTGAGAGAACCAGAGCTCGAATCCTGTGCTGCATTGTTGAACCATGGGCAAGTTCGATCACTCTATGTTGCTCCAGTTCACTCAGCTGTGTGAATGAGTATCTGGCTATAGACAGTGGTGGACATTTATGTACGAATAGTCTTCGCGCATTAATTGCAGCGTGGCTGGATGCTTCCATGACAGAGAAAGACAGAGAAACACGGACAGAGATGGAGAGACACAAAGCGACAGAGAGAGAGACAGACAGAAAGAGAGATAGAGAGACAGAGAGAGAGAGAAAGAGAGACAGAGAGACAGAAAGAGGAAGAGAGAGGGAGAAAGAGAGAGAGAGAGGGAGAGAGAGGAAGAGCGAGGGAGGGAGAGGGAGGGAGAGGGAGACAGGGAGAAAGAGAGGGGGATTGAGGAGAGAGAGAGGGGGAAGAGAGAGTGAGAGGAGATAGAATGGACCAACCATTTTTAATGTCTCTTCCAAAAGACAAAGGCACAAAAAATGCTTAAGCTTTGAAATGAATTGAACATTTACAATGCGACCACTGCTCCTTCCTACTTTCACTGCATTCTCTCTTGTCGATCTCTCGTAGATGGTTGGATTGACAGCATCTGTCGGCGTAGGAAAAGCAAAGGATCTGGCTGGTGCAGTGAAACACATTCTGAAGCTGTGTGCCAACATGGATGCTATGAAGTTGAGCACTGTTATAAAACACAGGCAGCAACTTCTGAAATTTACACATAAAGCCAAAGAAGGTAGTGTAACTCACACCGACCACATACAGATTTCTCATATATATATATATATATATATATGGATATAAATATTATGATATATGTATAATATATATTACAGTACATTATATATATACACATATATATATTATATTACAGTATATTATAAATATATATAATTATATATATACATACATAACAGTACATACATACAGTTTTAATTTTTGGAGGTACAGTTGAACCTAGCTTTACAGTCACCTCAGTAATACAACTACCTCGCAATTAAGGTCACCATAGGACAGTCCCAAATTATTTTCATACAGAGTAAGGTACAGGAAGTTAGTCCTGTTAAGACAGTCACCTCTTCAGATTTATTCCACATTCCTAATTATTGTAGTAAATTCAAAAGTGTTGACTATGTTCCATATTGGTGCAGTTAGTTGCCAACCAGTTTTAAAACAATTAAAACATTTATCTGCCATTGTATATGCCATGACATTTTTCTGTATCTGTGTCATGTTTGCTTGTTCATTGTATTGATGCATTTTCTTAACTTCACCTTGATAATTTTTCAGGTAATGCAGTTGAAGTCCCAGGCCGAAAATTTGACCCATTCAAGGACAAAATATGTAAACTGATGCAGCAGATTGAACGAAAGCTGTCCACGGCTCCTGGTAAATACAAACACAAATGTCATATACAGCTTGCAAGAATGCATTCCAGGATGAGATTATTTGCAGAGTTGAAGATTCCATTTCTTATTCACAGAGCAGTTTTTTTTTATTAACTTATAAACATACATAATTCGTACCACAATATACAATCACTGGCCTAAATGCTAACAACTGAAATCTTTTACAGTGTATATTCTAACATAACATTGGCTGTGAGAAAAAACAAGCTTTCTCATTGGCTATCCGGGCTCTACAGTGAAAGGCGTCTTCTGAATGGTTAATCGTGGGCTCTGCAAATAAGATTTGATTTTTTATTATGGCGAGAAGCCAGTGGCTATATGTATATACATTTGAACATCAGTTTGTGGTCACCTCAGTAATCCGTCACCTTGTCATAAGGTCACCTTGGGACAGTCCCAGATGGTTTCCACAGTAAAAGATAGGATGTTTGTCCCGCTAATCCGGTCATCTCGCTATTCAGGATTATGGTCAGTGGTAACCTAGTGGAAAACGATCAGATTGCCCACAGACTCACTCCACTTATGGTCAGTAACAGCTGGGTAGCCAAGTTCAGCAATTATATATATATGTATATATATATATGTAGAATCACGCAATACTGGGCCAAATTGGTGTCCTGTAACTTACGCTATATTTACTCCATAACCAGCTTCTTTGTGGACAGTTCCTGTTGATAACATTTATGCGGTATCTTAGGCCCACGAAGAAAGAAGAGACACAAAAAACACATCCTGCCTGTTTATTGTTGTTTGAAAAAAATTGTGTTTGTGGTGGATAACGTAAGTTACAGAGTCCACCATTTCAGGTCCAGAGTGCTCTGATCATTCTTAACGTTTTAAAAGTCTTGGTTGGATTCTTATGAGGTACTAGCATACATCAGTCAAGCAAATTTTGACTTCTAAAGGGTTTCACATTCTCATATTTTAGTTAAAAGACACCATGTAACTTACATCATGAACTTCAATTGGCATTGCGCCACATAACAGTGAGTAAAGAGATCTTATATTCTTCTTTAATTTTAGTGTAGATGTATCTTGGCTACCATCTAAGACAGTTTTTCTTTTATTTAAAGCATTTTTTGTTTTTTGCATTTTTGTTTTTGGTGTCAATGTCCTTTTTTGGCCCAGTATTGTGCTTCACCTGATATATACATATATATATATATATATATATATACATACACCAGTATATAATAGTATATTGAAGTTTAAAAAAAATACTTTTGTTAATTTGTATCCACAGAGCTCAGCATTTTAAACATGGAAGGAAATGTGTACCATGTGGCCATATTTATAAATGGCAAAGGTGGGTTGTTCTGTATGATACATGTATTATTTATCCACTTGGATATGTTCACAGCGTTACCGAATGCTCCACAAATGACTGACTTGGTGCGTCTGCTGGTGGCGCCATCTGATCGTGGAAGTGAGCGATACACCCAGTGGGTGAACTCATTGACGACTCCGGTGACAGAGCTGAGAGACCCTGACACGAGGCGACTTATTGTCACTTGTATCAATCATTTGAAAGTAAGTAGAGTTCCTATTTCAGTATTGCCAGTATCAGATTGACTGATCACCTCTAAGCATACTTTCAAAAGTACCATATTCATTCTATTAAGCGTACAAGCCCTAATTTGTAGACACCCTCTTTTAGCAGAGTGTGACACCACCACAGTGATCTCTAATGCGAACCTTGACTCTTGAATCCATCATTGTAATTTACAGGGACCGTACAGGGCCTTAAAATCCTTGAAAACCTTGATTTACACCAATCCCATTTCAAAGCCTTGATATCCTTGGATTCTAGCCAGTAGCCTTGATTATGCTCTGCCACTGGCCTTTGTTCATTGGTAAAAAGTACATTCCCTGCTGATCTCGGTCAGAGACCCAGGTTGTCTTATCTGCTTATTTTGCATCATCCTTGGAACTGCTGTTGACTACAGTTGTCCACTGACCCTGGCCCTTTGTTCATGAGTACCCCCACCCTCAGGCTGGGGAGCACTTCAGCTGCCCATCAGCTTAGCTGCTTGTATTGTATAATAGTTGCCCATGAACCCCTTTTATGATGCAGGTCTACCTATTAATTCAAAACTGATCTTCCTTGACCAATCACTTTTTATGGGTATAGGTGATACAAACTTTGGTTTAACAGTTTATGCTTCTATAGATGTATCTATAGATGCTTCTATAGCTGTATCTGTAGATGCTTCTATAGATGTATCTATAGATGCTTCTATAGCTGTATCTATAGATGCTTCTATAGATGCTTCTATAGATGTATCTATATATGCTTCTATAGATGTATCTATAGATGCTTCTATATATGTATATATAGATGCTTCTATATATGTATATATAGATGCTTATATATATGTATCTATAGATGATTCTATAGATGTATCTATAGATGCTTCTATATATGTATCTATAGATGCTTCTATATATGTATCTATAGATGCTTCTATATATGTATCTATATATGCTTCTATATATGTATCTATATATGCTTCTATATATGTATCTATATATGCTTATATATATGTATCTATAGATGATTCTATAGATGTATCTATAGATGCTTCTATAGATGTATCTATAGATGTATCTATAGATGCTTCTATAGATGTATCTATAGATGCATCTATAGATGTATGTATAGATGTATCTATAGATGCTTCTATAGATGTATCTATAGATGTATCTATAGATGTATCTATAGATGCTTCTATAGATGTATCTATAGATGCATCTATAGATGTATGTATAGATGTATCTATAAATGCTTCTATAGATGTATCTATAGATGTATCTATAGATGTATCTATAGATGTATCTATAGATGCTTCTATAGATGTATCTATAGATGCATCTATAGATGTATGTATAGATGTATCTATAGATGCTTCTATAGATGTATCTATAGATGTATCTATAGATGTATCTATAGATGCTTCTATAGATGTATCTATAGATGCATCTATAGATGTATGTATAGATGTATCTATAGATGCAAGAGGCTGCCAAAGCATTCCACCCAGATCTGTTATTTGTTAGCATTTTGATGTTTTGTTGACCAGCAGTAGGTCACAGTCAGTAGTTTGGTGCCAGTTCGTTCTCAGTTAAATAGCCTTGAATATTCCTTACACTAACCTTGAAATAAATAGCCTTGAAATAGCCTTAAATTTGGTATCTGACATTGTGTACGGACCCTGAATTTAATATCTACCAATGTCACACTAGATACAAGGATCAGTGCTGAAACAATAGACCCACCAAAATTATCACGCTTTACAATTGCTCATATATATCACTTGTCAGTCACATCTGTTGGTATGGTTGTACCCAAATAATTCCAGAACTCATTAGAATGCAAAATTTTGCCTAATTTTTGTGTCACAAATATTTGTTAAACATACTGTGTGCTTAATAGAACGAATATGATACATCTTAAGATGCAGTATTTTAAACTTGCTTGTAACATCTAATATTTTGAGCAACAAGAATGAACAGTTTGGAACGTTAAGTGGAAAATTGCAACCTTTCGATCCACCACCTGTGGAACTTGATCACGCATTGATGTCATGTGACATGGCTCAGATTTTGATGACATCAATGCCTGATCAAGATCCACAGGTGGTGGATCGAAACGTTGCAAGTTTCCACTAAACGCTCAAATGAACCACTCATGAACAATATTTTCCATATCTAATATTTTGTTTTAAAGTCACCCTTCTAATATAGGGGAGATCAGGACACCTTGGATATATTTGTTTTCAAATTCCTCCAGTGGCTAGAAATACATAAGTTTCATAAAATGTATATTGCATTTTATACTCCTCGATAATCTCTGAACTTGTTTGGCATATCATCTCCAAAACATGTCAAGAACAGTAAAAAATAAATTGTTTTTATTTTTTAAATGAGGCACCCGCAGTGGTGCAGTAGTGGGGCTCAAGGTTTTTAATACAATACCAAAATGAGACGCCTCTGGAAAAACTACGTTGCTTTATCTCATATTCGGATATAGCACATTCAGAGGGAATAATTGATACCTGAACTTTACTTATATTCACAGTATTTCCAAAGATACAGCAATTTGAATGTCGAAAATGCTGAAAGTATGGTTACTGAAAAAACAGCTTCAAAGTTTTTACTCGGTCGGCTGTGGTTTTCATAATGTCAACTGCAATCTTCACAATTGTAACTGGTTTTCACTCTACCCACTATGGTTTTCACTCTACCCACTATGGTTTTCACTCTACCCACTATGGTTTTCACTCTACCCGCTATGGTTTTCACTCTACCCGCTATGGTTTTCACTCTACCCGCTATGGTTTTCACTCTACCCGCTATGGTTTTCACTCTACCCGCTATGGTTTTCACTCTACCCGCTGTGGTTTTCACTCTACCCGTTGTGGTTTTCACTACCCGCTATGGTTTTCACTCCACCCGCTATGGTTTTTACTCTACCCGCTATGGTTTTCACTCTACCCGCTATGGTTTTCACTCTACCCGCTATGGTTTTCACTCTACCCGCTATGGTTTTCACTCTACCCGCTATGGTTTTCACTCTGTAGGTTGTGATTTTCACTGTTGGGTCTAGTTCTCACATCATCGGCTGTAGTTTGAAACATTGCCAGCGGTTATAATAAAATTTAGTTAAAATAAACACATTAGGTAACATTTATATAATTTATACAACTAACACATGAAACATTGTCTTCAAAAGTTCTTGCTCATGTCGATGGTGCCGATTGCTTTGCTATTTTAATGCCATGTGCTATGTTAAAAAAAGGAAAGTAATTGCTTCCTGTCTGATATCGTATCGTTTTAAAGATCTGTGCCATTACTTACCAGGCACTTTCATGTAAGCAATCAGCATTTTTATATTCATTGCTTACTCCTGTTAAAAAAAGCCTATCCATCTTCGATCATCTTGTTCTGATTTACTTTTCTTTCCTATAGTTAATACTAATATTGGAACTGGGGAATTTTCTGTTGCTGCACCAACTCTCTGGAATATGCCCCCTCTTAATGTTAGATCAGTTGAAAATATTACACAATTCTGCCGTCATTTAAAAACTTCCCTTTATAACCTTGAATATCTGCCTTAGCTCCCTAGCGTATCAATCCATCTGTTGACGATGTTAATATGGCTTATCAATTCTGAGGTGGACTAATCCTTTTGTATTGATGCACCTCTGAGCTTGGTTTCCGAGGATTTAAGTGCAAAATAAGTTACCTTATTATTAATATATGTTTGCAGATGTACAATGAGGCACTGTACATCAGTGCTGACTGTCAGATACAAGATACACTGGAATATATGTTTGTAGATGTACAATGATGCGCTGTACATCAGTGCTGACTGTCAGATACAAGATACACTGGAATATATGTTGTAGATGTACAATGAGGCGCTGTACATCAGTGCTGACTGTCAGATACAAGATGCACTGGAATATGTGTTGAAGGCAATGGAGGGCATCAACTTAGAGTTGGCCGACGAGACCGAAGAATGGCTCAACCGGATCTTCAAAGGTCTGATATGTTGTTGTTGTCATACTAATGAACATAACACAGCAATAGGTAAACATATACACATATATATATATATATATATAAAACTAATTTTTTTGAACACTATCAATAGTCTGCTGTCTTAGGAGTTTGAATGTTAATTTTTGGAAGAAATCACAAAATTTGGCACAGGTGACTTTTGATGGATACTAATCAAATCCTGATATAGGACACATATTTCGGGATTCGTTCACACCCCCTAATTAGCATAAATACAAAATGGCCACCACCGACATAGGGTAAAACCCGATATGGTCATATCTCAACTAATAATAGGCCGATTCTGATTAATTTGGTATGCATTATGATAGTTTTGGGTATCACGATCAATAGAAGATGTTTTCATCATCATCCAAGGTCACAGTTACATGTTTGTTTGCCTAAAATAGCTATAATTTGCCAATAAAACTTACCATGAAGCTATTTATCTTGTATTAAATGTATTGCATGCTAGATCAGATCATGCTGTACTAAAATACATGCCTTCTTTTGTCTCCATGATGTCATGGTCAAGTCCAGAAGGTCAATGTGATGACCTCTAAGTATCGCACGATCCGTATATTGTTAATACATTTCAAACCAATAATGTCAGAATCATTAATGTCGAGTCTACCAACATCAGCATTCAATAGCGCACACTTTCTGAGATCAACCACAAATTTAGTAAAGGTAATGCAACCTAATATGACGGAAAACAAGGAACTATCCTTTTTAACATAGATAGCCCACTATTGAATTGGAGGTGGGTAAAGTCAATCATCTCTATAGGCAGAACAATTATATCGGGTGTGGCTACTAGACAGCGACTATAGTTAGTCTTAGTACGAGTCTCCTGTCCCTAAATTATTATGGCATAAACTTTTATTATTCTACCATACATTATATACTTACCACTTTTGTTTTCATGTCGACTCGATTATAATATATTGTATGTTTTTTGGTAACAAATAATTACTCTGCTGTGTTGTGTATTTTCGGACAAATAAATATTTCCTGTGGAGCAACATTAGATATGACATGATTCAATTAAGTACAGTAGTATGGTGTTAGCTGGTGTCGGAGGAGGACCGGGGCGACCATAACAGCTTCCTCCACATTTTTCTCTGGCTGTGCACATTTGTAGCAGGAGCACCTTCCTGTACAGCTTATAATGTATCTGCAACTGACCAGTTCTTCCAGCTGTTCGAGGGAGGGGAATCTAGAAAGGCACCCAACCAGATTCAAACTCTACTCACTCCCCCAGGAGCTTAGGCTCAGCAAGACTTGTTTGGCAATAAGAGATTGTCCCCTCGTGAATCCAACTTGATAGGTCGCTCTCTTGAAGTGCTCTATCAGGGCTACCTTGGTTGTTGACAGGTACTCGAATGTGTGAGATGACTGAGCGAATAACTGCAGGCATGCATGGTTAATTTCCATCAGAGGGCAGGCCACAGAGTATAGCGGGATGACGTGTGAGAGGCCTTTCCATCAGGTGGCATAACATGGTTACGAGCTCTGGCCTTGTGTTCCACTTTCCTCACACCGATTTCTTCCCCGTGCCGGAAACAAAGCATGGAATGGAGGGAGAGCCTTGGGGGAGTTGCAAATGTCGTGGATGGAAATACACCTGAACTTCTTACCCATGCTAAACGACAACCTCAATTTTTCCGCACCAATCTCAAAGAAGAAGAGATCCACAGGACAACGATGTCAGTGTCATTTGCAATGCTCAGCATATGCATGTAGCATTGTGACACTGCATTTGCAGCATGCAGCATAACTCTGATATCGAAATCTTCTTGGTTGCATGGACTGAGAGAATATACTCTGTTTGAATCACAGGGTCGTCATCGCATGGTGCAGGATTCTGGAGGACGTTCTTATTGCAAGTTGTAATAACAACCATCCCCTCGTAGAAAATGGACTGGACGATCAGTCCTGATAGATAATGGAAGGGGTCCACTTTATTGGTTTCATTGCGCAGATAGCTGTTCCAGTTCCCATTCCCATAACTTGGTAATCGCTGTAGGATTCTTGCTCCTCTTTTTTCTCTGGCCGTCACTTCTGGCTGTTTGATAGATACCAGTCTCAGATCACATCAACACATTCAACCATGGCCAATGAAGGCCCAGCAATCACCTTTTTCTCAGCATATTCGCGGAATGTTCTGATGCTTCTCTCCGGTCTCAGAAAATGCACTATACCTGCGTCATCACCAGTTTTGCGTCAGTCTCATCGAAGTCGGATGGCGAGTATGCTTCCAAGCAAGGCAGCAGATCAGACATTTGGCCACTTCACAGACTGTCGTGTTTTGATAAGGACGGTGGATCATCAGCATTTTTAACTTCAAACAGGCGGTTGATATCGCCTTCCCTGATGTGCAGCATGACGTATAGCTGTCCTAGTAGATGCAGGTCTTCTTTGGTGATATCGACATGCTTGCTTTGGGTTTTTGTGTTGATTGATGGGAAGGGGGATCTTGTTTGTTTTGATTGGTTTGTGGAAGGCGACTGCTTGAGACTGCAGGTGCTCCTTCACAAAAGCTGAATGCTGTTTCTTTCCCTTTGGATGACATGACCTCTTTGGTGTTGAAATGATGACCTCACTGTCTTCATCAAGGGGGTTCCCCGTCTCTTGGAATGCTGCGATAAGTCTTCTTGATCTTGATCATATACTGGCCGGTCACCTACTGGCCAATGCTCCTGTGGAGTCA
Source organism: Paraescarpia echinospica (assembly GCA_020002185.1). Classification (NCBI taxonomy): domain Eukaryota; kingdom Metazoa; phylum Annelida; class Polychaeta; order Sabellida; family Siboglinidae; genus Paraescarpia; species Paraescarpia echinospica. Next base: position 19,443,853 of record CM034534.1, read on the forward strand.
TATGGTCAGGGTTGGGTGCACCTGCTAACTAGTTGTGTATTTAAGCTTGTTTGAATTCCTGTGGTTCTGTAATGTTGACTATTGCATCTGGTAGGGAATTCCAATATTTTATTGTTCATGGGAAATAAGAAAATGTGTAAAAGTTCTTGCTGGTATTGAATGCTTAGCTACTTAGATGATGTGATAGGCATTGGATGGGCTGGAGAAGGTTTCAGGCAGGCAAGGATAGGTGATTGTGGATGGCTTTGTGGAATATGGTGAGGCATCTGCTTGTTCATCTGGTTGTTAATTTTTACATTTCTGACATGCATCCAGTTTCTCTGGATGTGTAATCCTTCAGGCAAAAGCGATCTGCCCAACTTTGAACCATTTCTATTTTGCAGATGAGGACCCAGATGTGGGGATCCCACACAGATGACGAGTATTCTAAGAGTGGTCGGACAAGTGTTGTGTAGGCAGTTATTTTAATATTTAGGGGGCACGTGAAATCTTTGGTGATACATACTCCTAGGTAGGGATGACTGTTGGTTTTGTGTAGTGTTGCGTTTCCTAGAGTAAAAAGTGTGCCATGGTGTTTGCTGCAAACCTCTTCTGGACCATTGGACTCTGACCGTGATGTTTGGGAACAGTGCCCTTACTTGAAGGTATGCTAACCTCAAACTCTGCGATGACCCGTGCAACTTCCTGCCTGCCACAGACCACTCTGTGAAGAAGCACTCATCTTTCAGATTGACACCAACTCCCAACTAACACCATACTACAGTACTGGATTGGGTCATTTCGTAATTCGTATCTATAATGTTGCTCCATGCCTGATATGATTGTTCAGTTTCTAGACATGACTGAATTTGCCCATCTCCAATTCAGTGGCCTTCGTATATTAAAAAAGAACAGTTCATGATACTGTGTTCCATCATTTCATGTTTAACAAGATTTAACAAGATTGCCACCCAGAGAATTAACTCTAGGTGGCAGGTGGACAAGGAAGCCCTTTGGCTTATCGAGAGTCCAACCCTTTTATCTATGTGTATCCCGCCCGTCTGTGGTATGTGTCGATTTTATTTTTAAACATATTCACGCTACTAGCACCCACACAATCAGCAGATAATCTGTTCCATTCATTTACAGTCCTTTGTGAAAATGAAAACTTTATTATATCTAATCTACTCTGCTCCTTTGCTAATGTAACTTCATGTCCTCTAGTCCTTCTATCTTTCTTAATTGAAAAAAATATATTTCTATTAATATTTTCATAACCATTCAATATTTTAAACACTTCTGTCTGATCTCCTCTCAATCTCCTGGTCTCTAGTGTTGTTAAACTGCATTTTTTTAGGCGTATTTCGTAACTAAGATCCCTCAGTTTTGGTATCATTTTAGTTGCTCTCCTCTGTACTCTTTCTAGCATATCTATGTCCTTCCTGCGATATGGCCTCCACGCTTGAATACAATATTCTAAATGAGGCCTAACTATTGTTTTGTACAGCGGTATTATTAGCTCTTTTTCCTTATACGTTATGTTTCGCTTAATTAATCCAAGGATTTGATTTCCCTTTGAAGCTGCAATTCCGCACTGCTCTGAAACCTTCATATCAGCACTAATGGTTAACCCTAAGTCCTTTTCTTTTACAGTAGTACTTAGTACAGTACCCCCCATTGTATATTCTACCTCTTCGTTCCCATGTCCTGTGTGGAGGCATTTACATTTCCTAAAATTGAACAGCATTTGCCACTTTTAAGACCATTTGATCAACCTGTCAAGATCATCTTGTAAATGCTGTCTATCTCCATCACTTTTAATCCTTCTAAACACTTTTGTATCATCCGCAAATTTCAACACCTTGCTTGTTATTTCATCATCCAAATCGTTGATATATATTAAGAATAATATAGGTCCTAATACTGATCCCTGTGGTACCCCACTCAATACCGATTTCCAGTTTGAAGCCTCCCCATCAACTACTACACATTGTCTTCTGTCAATCAGCCATTGTTCTATCCAGTTTATTATACCATTTCCTATGCCATGGGCCTTTAGTTTCAGCAGTAATCTTTGATGTGGTACTTTGTTGAAAGCTTTTTGAAAATCTAAGTAGACGATATCTACTGGTGATCCCTCATCTACCCACTTCGTGATGTCTTCCAAAAAACATAACATATTTGTTAAGCATGACCTTGCTTTAAAAAAGCCATGTTGAGATGGGTTGATCAAGTTTTGTTTAACAAGAAAATCCACCATTTGATCTTTAATTAATCTTTCTAATAATTTGCAAATCACTGATGTTGCACTATCTTTAATAATCTTGTGGTTGTTCCAAAATGTGCGCCATTAATGCTGATACACTCAACATTCATGATTCTGACATGAACTAGCTGTTTTTGGAATTTATTGACAATATATGGATGTGCGGCACTTAGAGGTCATCACATTTGCCTTGACACCATGGATACAAAAAGATACATTTATTTTAGTATAGCATGGTCTGATCTAGCATAAAATACATCGAACACAAGATAAATACCTCTAAGGTCAGTTGTATTGGCAAAGTATAACTATTTTAGGCAAAAAACTCATGACGTTGACCTTGGAATATGACGAAAACTTCTCCAATCGATTGGACATACACAGAACTATCATAATACATACCAAACACATCGGAATTGGCCTATTATTACCTGAGATATGACCATAATTACCTATATCGATGGTGGCCATTTTGGATTTATGCTAATTAGGGGTGTTAGCGAATCCCAAAATGTGTCCTATATCAAGGTTTGATTAGTACCTATGAAAGGTCATCTGTGCCAAATTTTGTGATTTCTTCCAAAAATGAACATTATGTCTGAAAACTTACCCTAAGACAGCAGACTACAAACAAGAATTGCAATATCTATTACATATTACAATACATGCACATTTGCACACAGTCTGCGTGTGTTTGTTTTGTGTAAAACACACAACATACACACAAAGATGTGCGTGCACACACATGTTAATATCATTATATCTTTTTAAAACAAAATCCACACTTTGAAGTAAATTTGGTATCAGAATTTACAGTATTTTTAAATACTAAATTATTAGGCCTCTGTGTTATAAAAACATATACACATATTTATGAGTAAACAATTAGCAATTGGTAAACATCTGTTCACAAACGTTGTGCTAGCAAAATATAACTAGAAGTACGTATTCTGTTATATTTCTAATTATATAGCCAGGTTCAGGGCAGTATTAAGTGCAACATGTATGGAAAATACTTATTACAAATTTATAAGTTTCAGTTGTGGACGATCAAACATATTTTAATTTACCTTTTCTAGTTATTGCTGCATAATTCTGATTAAACATGTGATTTCTGATTTATATCAAACCAACCTGGTTATGTGATTATATCTAGATATTCATTACAATTGGTATTTTTATTTACATCAGATACATTAGAACTTGTTTAAACAAACACGGTGTAACATTTCATTATGTAAGTACTGAATCATTGTTCTGAACTCATGACGAGTGACAAAAACAGAAATAATGTCTTTCCCAAAAAACAATTCAACAGCAGATATCTATGAAATGATTTACTATTATTATTGTGTGATTCTGCAAAGCCATTTTGGGTTGTAATCAGTGGAACAGTCTTCCTGATGAGATGCGTAAATTGACTCTGTAGAGTTTCAAGACTCCTGAAAGCTCACTTGCTTAACGAGCCTATTATTCTTGAACTGTCACAATCGGTTAATATTGTCAGTGGATTGGACTTAATGATAATTTGATTGGATTTTCATGCTGTTTTATAATCCTGGATTTTTAATCTTGTTTTGTTATAATCATGACTCTTTTACCTCTCTTTCTGTCAGTGCCTTTGAACAAGGTCACCTGGAACCATGGCCCTCTAACAGTGCTCTTATCATTATTATATTATTATTATTATTCAGAGAGCGAAGCAGATCTGAATAAGATGGCTGACAACCCTTGCCTTAGTAACCCAAAGCTGGACAGCATACGGGACATCCTCCTTGAGTTCTACAAGAAAGATCGTGATTCCCGCGGGATCATATTCTGCCGAACCCGAGCCACGACAGTGGCTTTGGAAAGGTGGATGAAGGCAAGGGCAGATCTAAGACCGCTGAATCCGAAACGTCTCGTGGCAGCAAATGCACCAACAGACAAAGGAGGTACAGTCGAACCTCATGTTATGGTCACCTCAATAATACAGCCACCTCGCAATTAAGGTCACCCTAGGATCGTCCCAAATTATTTCTGTAACAGTGAAGTATAGGAAATCGGTGACGCTGATACGATCACCTTGCCATTCTGGTCACCTTGCCATTCTGGTCACCTTGCCATTCTGGTCACCTAGCCATTCAGGTCACCGTTGCCTTCTGGTCACCTTTCCATTATGGTCAACTTGGCATTCTGGTCAACTTGCCATTCTGGTCAACTTACCATTCTGGTCACCTTGCCATTCTGGTCACCTTGTCATTCTGGTCACCTTGCCATACTGGTCACCTAGCCATTATGGTCACCTAGCCATTATGGTCAACTAGCCAGTATGGTCACCTAGCCATTATGGTCACCTTGCCATTCTGGTCACCTTTCCATTATGGTCACCTAGCCATTTTGGTCACCTTGCCATTCTGGTCACCTTTCCATTCTGGTCACCTTTGCCTTCTGGTCACCTTTCCATTCTGGTCACCTTGCCATTCTGGTCACCTTGCCATTCTGATCACCTTTCCATTCTGATCACCTTGCCATTATGGTCACCTTGCCATTCTGGTCACCTTTCCATTATGGTCACCTAGCCATTCTGGTCACCTTGCCATTCTGGTTACTTTTGCACAGTCCCCAGGATGAGGTTCTACTGTAGTATGTTAGATGTATTGACCACTGTTCCCCATCACAGTAATTAAGCATCCATAGTTTCTTTCTTGCGACCACTTTAAATGGACTGGTAATTTATATATATATCATCATGAACAGGATTGTTGGAGTTTATTTTTATCTGATGATCTAACATGTAAATTAAATTTTATAGTTGTGGTATTTAAAGAAAATATTATTTAAAATTTGGTATTTAAAATTCGATTTGTATTATTCTTCCAAATTTATATATTTTCAACAATAGATTTTATATTATATATTATATACCCCCTATATATATATATATTATTTTTAACAACAGGTTATTATGTGTATATAATCTATTGTTGAAAATATCTAATAGTGGAGGAATAATTTAATTTCATAGTTGTGGTATTCAAAGAAAATATGATTTAAAATTTGATATAAATTATTTCTCCAATGTTAGATATTTTCAACAATAGATTATATATATATTATCTATTGTTGAAAATATCAAAAGTTGGAGGACTAATTGAAATCATATTTTCTTTAAATACCACAAATATGAAGTTTAATTTACATGTTAGATAATCAGATATCAGTGATGAAGCACACTGATGGAAATCGAAATATTTATGGAAGTTAAACTTTGTAACTGTGATATGATCAAATATGATTTAAATTATAATATCTACACGAACGTACACATAGGTGTGTTTTGAATAACCATAATTTCCTTGTTGTTATAGTTTGATGATTCTCTGTGTATTTATATCAACCATGTCATTCAGCATGCAATGTTGGCATTATGTTCACCCCAGAACATTAGAATTATACCTCAGTATCGTCAGAACTCTTACATATCCTGGTTCATAACTTTGTTTAAAGGTAGCCACTGGCCCTAAAATAAAAATGTTGCCAATTTGGAATGTCATCATTTTCAATCATGTCGTAGCTTTATTTGAGGGGTTTGTAAACAAGGGTCAACCAGTTAAGGAATTTTTTTAATAAAATCTTCATGCGGACAGTACCACTTAATACGATCAAGACATTTAAGGTCCAACATCTTATTGCATTAAATAACATTCCAACAAACAACTTGTTGCAGCTGCTAGCATTTGCCCTAATAAATTTTTGCCGTGGGAGTGCAGCTCCATCAGAACATAACTTTCCATTGCCAAGGCTACAAGCATGCAGATTATTGTTTTCACAAAAAAAGATATAGATACACAGCATTTTTATATAAAGTAAAGGTGAGTTCTTATATAGCGCAGGACCTCAGGACTGCTCAAAGCGCTTTACACTTTACTCCCTGGCAATCCTGTTCAATTGAACACCATCTCGACTTCTCTGGGAAGCACTCAGCAACGCTACAATTATTGTGTGAAGACTATATAAAACTAATTTAATACCACATTTTGCATAACACATATGCAATAAATATGTCAGCATTTATTACCATTCTCTTTGATTGTGGGTTATTAATAACTTAAAACTATACGACAATTTTTTATTTTAACTGAGGATGAAACACAAAAGTGAGTTTTTCTGAAAACAAAAAACCGCATACATCACATTTTCTTCATTTATTCATAGATGGTAAGCTGTCACTGTCAGTCAGAGAGTGCGGTAGTGCAGTGATTGGCACATCCGCCTGGCAGTGGCATGCTCTGAGTTTCCGGATCGGGCAGGCATGATATTTGGTGTAAAAACCTAGCTCTCAACATTGGAGACTGTGTATCCCACGTGACTCAGAGGTCACGTTAATGTATGTCCCATCTCAATTTGGGACCTAAAAGAACCCCTGACGACGACAAGCAGTGACCACCCTCGGTGGCATGTGCAAGCATAGCCATAGCCATAGCCATGGCATAGGCATAGCCATAGCCATAGGCATAGAAATTAAGAGTAAGAAAGGTCAGTTTGGCGATAATGTTCTGAAAAAGGCTGACTACTGCCTGGTTGATCGATACCTCATAACATTGTAACCACATTATACAGTGTGTTACGATATTCGCTCGGGCCTCACCGTATGGACTTTAGAGTAAATAAAATAAATAAATAAAAGTACTTATACTAGCGCCCGATCAATTAAAATTGCTCTCGAGCGCTTTACATACATGCACTCGTATATAGTAGTATTTTACATAAAAAGAAATGCTAACTAAGAAATAAATATGTAAAAAATGTAACATTACCTTAAATATATAGTTGCTAAAAAAATAGAAATGATAGTTCTACCTTTGGTTCTACTAATTAAACCAACCCAAACTTTATCAAATGTGGCTGCCGCGACAAGGGAGCAGCCTGTTATTTCTCTTTCTGGGGAGACACCATTAAGTGATGTTGTTATATACACAGTGTATACAGACTAGTCAGTTAATAGAACGTTGCCGAGCGTTGTAAACAACTAGAACTACCATTCTGTACGTGCTGCAGGAATGGTGCAGAGTGAACAAGACGAAACTCTCAAGCTGTTCCGAGACGGTCACCACAAACTCATCATAGCAACATCTGTGGCTGAGGAGGGGCTGGATGTACAAGCGTGTAACTTTGTATTGAGATACGAACATGTCACCAACGAGACAGCCCGCATACAGGCCCGCGGTGAGTGGCAGACACATTGCAGAGTTTACTTTCCTGAAAATACAGTATATTTAAAACGTAAAAGTAAAGTATACAGTATATTTAAAACATAAAAGGAAAGCATGGTAACCAGTCCTTAGGACTGTTCATTGCACTTTACATTTTGTACTCGCTGTCTATGTCATGTACAGACAATTTTGTGAGTTTGACTTACTTCATAATTTCGTCTTTCAACGTCCAGTTTATGTTCATCGACAAACAATCTAAAACTAATAAAATTGAAGCATGTACAAAGCCATAGATTCAAAAAAACAATAGACAATATGCATGAAAATTACCATGTTCCTCAACACGTTGATTTTTTAGTTAGCTTATTTTTTTCAATAATAAAAAATGTAAAGTTCAAAGATATTTCAACAAATGAGGTATTGTTTTAAAGATCTTGATCTGTGGAATCCAGAAAGGTGCAAGGCTCCATTTCTCAATGTTGTGACTTAGAACCCTCGATGCCGTGGCTGGTCACGTGTTATTTCGTTATTAATAATACGCTACACGTCTAAGTTTACTATCAATAGTGGGCACTTGTAATATTGCTATTGGGGGAAAGTGTCTAATAAACAGTGTACTTCAAATGCCTACCTTTCCATTTGAACTTTTGAAATTATTATGTATTGTTGTTCTATCCATACATCTTAAATTGGAAATATTGCATTGCATTGCATTGATGCTGTCACCTTTCTGCGTTACGATGTAGGTCGAGCTCGCAAGCCCGGTGCAGAGTATATCTTAGTGACGGAGCTGGGACGCGGAGCAGCACAGAGAGACGAGATCAACCGAATGCGCGAAGACCTGATGAACGACGCCATACGCAGAATCGACAACATGCCTATGGCCGACTTCTCGCGAAGCGTGAGAAAACACCAGCAGGACGCGAGACTGGCAAGACAGCTGGCGATGCTGGGAGAGAGGAGGAAGATGAAGCAGAGAAGCAGCAGACAACCTGGAGGACTGCACACTCTGCTGTGTACCAAGTGCTCCACTCTGGTGTGCCTCTCGTCGGACATACGCCGCGTGGAGGATGTTCACCACGTGGTGATTGATGAGAAGCTAAAGACGGTGGCCAACATGCGGAAATACTCGACGGCGACAAAATACGGCGAGTTTGACACACGAGGCAAGCTGACCTGTCGCAAATGTCACATCGACTGGGGCGTGGTCGCTCACTACAGTGGCGTCCTCTTCCCGGTCCTCAAACTAACCAACTTCGTGCTGGAGGACGAGAATGGCCACAGGAAATGCTACAAGAAGTGGAAGGAGGTGCCGTTTACTGTGGACAAGTTGACGCCAGAAGACTTGCTGCGTCTTGAAGACGAAGACATTGAGTTGGTTCAGTGGTGAGGCCAAGCTAATTTCTAGACACTAATTTTGATTAAATCGTCATGTTATTTTGTTTCCGTAGTGAGAGTTGCATAGTTTGTTAGATAATTACTTTTTGTATATATTTAAAATGCACACACTCTCCTTCGTTTTTCACTGTAAACATTGAATTGATAAAGTGGTGAATCCAAGCTCCTTTCGAGCCACTTATTCCGATGAGATTACCTTTATTATTTTGTTTCCGTTGTGAGAGTTGCTTAGTTTTTTTAGATGAATATTGTGTATGCGTATTAAAAAGTCACTCGCCATAGGCCTTCCACTGACTATCCACGTGATGGGAAGTGTACGACTTTATCAACAGCAATATCCTTAGAAAATCCGGACTGAGTGGAAATTTTTTGTATGTGTATATACAAATTAATCTTCCACAACGGCCGTAGTTTTGGTTTGATACATGTATTATAGATTGTCTGTCAATAATGTTGTTTGTACAAAATGCTCTGCTCAGTTTGATGCAATACAAAGCATATTTAAATAGCATGTACTTTGGCCAAAATATACGTGGTTCACCTATAATGGTTGGAAGAATGAGAGAAAACTACATCCCCCAGTGGATTGGAGACTAAATATAATTGTATTATTGTGAATAATATATGAATATTGTGTTTCCTTTATTATTGCCATTTATTATGAAATTAATCGAGACATCACTGCATGTACACAGCGTGCAATTGTTACTTTGGTGTTAACGTGAAAGAACTTAATTTCGGGTACGCCGGTTTTAATATTGATCTTGATGTAAATACAGACTGACGTGTACATGCACGCATACAATTAAAACTGCCTTCCGAGTGGACTTGAACTCTTTCCTAATGGCTTCAGTTGTGGCCTGAGTAAACATTTTTGTAACTAAACTAATTTTGTTCATTAATAAATCTTATAGAAAAGCTGGCGACGTTGATATCTACTCAACGGTGACAAAGGCCTGCTCAACATAGGACTCTCGGAACGAGACGGCCGTGTGTTACCCATCAGAATAATGCACGGTAATGCTGCCTTCTAATGGGCTCGTTTATATCGTAAACACGATTTGGGAGATTGAAAGTTCACTACAAACCCGAGTTTATGACTGGTAAATTTATGCAACTGAGGCAAGCCACAAGAGCACATTAATAAGGATTCATGCGCCATTACCGAGTTAAATAGTCAACAATATAATTCGCATTGTGAAGTTTTGTGAATTTCTGAGAGGACTTGTGTAGTGTTGAGTGAGTTTAAATGATGTTTATTCTGAAGCGTGGTATCAACGCTATCCAGTTATGACAGCTGTCAGTCGGTGCTTTCCTGCGTACATACATACAGGTGTCATTTGGATTTATGATGTCATCACAGCAAATAACTGTCTGGTTCCAGCAGAAAGGAAGGGGTGTCAGGTTAGACATTGGTATGTGGGAAAGTGACTTATGAGAATGTCACGAATATTTTACATAGCATTTGTGTCAATGGAGGGTAAATATGCTGTGAATTTTTCAAGAATGTTTTTAGAGAAACCTTGCAGGAAATGGAGGAAACGTTACAATGGCCACGTATGTGGAAATATAATGTAGTATCGCCCCAACTGGGTCAAGTAGGCGTTATGAAGTTATATTTACGATAAACACGAGCCGATTGGAAGGCAGCATAACAAGCGTATACCCGATTGATGTGTTCCCATTAGTTTGAGGTGGGGTGAGAGCCAAACCATTATTGTCGTTCCGCCGTCTCGATGATATTTCTCCATGTACCCAGATCTTCTGCAATGTTCTCCCACAAGCCCTTTTACTCACTGCTCCTCGCCTTGTCTATAGTGTAGTTATAGGGTGTGATGTGTATTGGAATCTGTTGCGCATTGCTAGGTTTATGTAGAGAAAGAAAGTCACAGAATCTGGGTGGAAAATGGCAATACCCTTTAATTACATGTAGTAAATTAGTAATGTAAAAGGTCAAGACAAGATAATGGGCATTGTCGTTGACCTAGATAGCAACAGGCCATTCCCCTTACAAACATAACTATAAGAGTCACAAGCCCTTTATCCATACTCGTATCCTCTCTCTGTCTCTCTCTCTCTCTCTCTCTCTCTCTCTCTCTCTCTCTCTCTCTCTCTCTCTCTCTCTCTCTCTCTCTCTCTCTCTCTCTCTCCTGCTGTTTCCGTTTCCATACAAATAGAATCTTAACTTTATTTATCCCCGCGTCGCTATTGCAACTGTCTTGGCGCACTTATGTGATGTGGCTGTATTACCGAGGTGACCGCAAGGCGAGGTTCGACTGTGTCGTGTTTAACCCAGCAAAACAAACATAAAAACGCTTACAAACGAAATAAAGTATAATCATTACAGACAAATAACGCATTACGTTGAACGCCGATGCACAACGTAACGGTGACGACGGCGGTTGTTTCTGTCCGTTCCGTTGCAAGACGTTTTACGCCTGCATTACTATCAAAAGGAGGCAGTCTATTCCTTGGTTTCCATTTATTATCTAATACAATGTTCTTAAGACTATGTTGAAGGCATAATGACCGCCAAATTGTGTTTAGTAAGCCCGTAACTACGTTCGCAATTTTAAAGATACAACCCCGGAGCATTTTCAAATTGTAAATCAAACATGCAGTTTCAAGACAAGCTTTATTGACAATACGGCCTGATCTAGCAGAAATAACCTTTGATGTTCAACGATGTTCCACTTTCCCACGTTCAACACAGCAGACGTCTTCTTACAAATTACTACGCTCGCTATTTCCGGGTATTGGAACTGACTGGCTCCTTTTAAAGGAAAACAAAAGGCAACGTTGTGGTGTTAAGCACCTAAAAGAGTTAGCACAAACTAACCATTTGCATCTACAATCACAATTTTCAGTTCAGTGGTTTACTCGGAATGTACTCTTAAAGTGGAAGATTCTAACGAAATCTGCGATAACATGTAGACTGCCATCTTACTGATGACGCGTTCGTTTGGCCGAAAGCAACCAATAAACGAGCAGCATTATTTTTGCCGTGTACGACACACTGTCTTGTGTAGTTCGCGTAGTTGGTTCATGTTCATGGGATGCGGTTCGTTATATTAGTATTGTCATATATTCAGGATATAATCAGACTGACTGAAGCTGGATTCGTTTATTAACATGAACGAAACAAAACCAAAACACACAAGCCGGCGGATATACTACTACTGCGGCTCTGATAATACGACGTAAACCGTGTAGTTCTTCCTAGCAATGCGACTACATTACACTCCTCCACACTAAATTAAAGAGTTCTCTACTACTAATGTTCAGTTCAGTTCTTGTATGGCAACACGGACAAGAAATGTAGTAAACGTCACAAACAACTTAAGTAATGCACAGGGGTATTATTATGACCCACGGGGTGCAGTGTTACGTACTCGCAGGTCGAGCCGTACGACTGGTTTCCGATACCTTGGCGGATAGCGCCGTTGGGGAGAGTTCACGCCATCAGTCGCCGGTGGTGTCGTCGCGGCACGTGCCTTCGGAGTCGTAATCACCTCGGGAGTGGTCATCACGGTCGGTGTCGTCATCACGCTTGGACGAGTCGTCGCGCTCGGTTGAGTCTTCACGACTGGTTGAGTCGTCGCGTCTGGTTGAGTCGTCACGCCCGGTTGAGTCGTCACGCTCGGCTGAGTCGACACTCGCAGATCGCGTCGCAGTGCGTCCTCCGTCACTGAAGTCGTCATCAGATGACCGGCGTGTACGTACCGGTTTGTCCCAGAAACACGAACGATGTACGTTCTGGGTCCCACCACTTTGACGATCGTTCCCGCGAGCCATTTCGCTACTCCACCTCGAGTGTTGCGCACCGCGACATGCTGATGTAGGATGAAGTAGCGATCCTTCACACCGGCTCGATCATGGAAGAGCTTCTGCTTCGCTTGTCGCTCCTCAACATCTTCCTTCAGACTCGGCTTCAACAGAGCGAACCGGGTTCTCACCTGCCGTTTCAGGAACAGTTCGGCCGGTGTCCGCCCCGTCACACTGTGCGGAGTGTTCCTATATCGCAACAGGAAGTTCGCCAGGCGATGCTGAAGCGATATGTGAACGCCGCCATACTTCGCCTCGAGAACGTCTCTCAGCAGCGCCTGCTTCAGGAGTCCCACTGCCCTCTCAGCCGCCCCATTGCTGGCTGCGTGATAGGGCGGTACCAACGTCTGCTTGATGCCGTTCAGACGACAGAAATCTCGGGAATCATGAGACGTAAATTGCGGCCCATTGTCACTAACGATCTCCTCAGGAAGACCATGAGCTGCGAACAGGTTGCGTAGAATCTCAATCGTACGCTGTGAAGTCGTCAGACGCATCTGAAACACCTCCACCCACTTCGTGTGGCTGTCAATCAGGACTAGGAAGTTGTTTCCATCTTTCTCTGCGTAATCTATGTGTACGCGCATCCACGGACGTACAGGCCACGACCACGGCTGCAATGGCACCACAGGCTGTGTGTTGCTTGTAGCCATGCAAACCGCACACTCGTGGACACGTGACTCGATCTCCTGGTCCAGACGAGGCCACCAGAAGTAACTCCTTGCCACGCCTTTCATCCGTGTCATGCCCATGTGACCCTCATGTAGGTCGTCCATGAGCCGTTGGCGCCAGTTCGGTGGCACGACCACTCTCAACCCCCATAGGATGCACCTCTGCTCGACTGAGAGTTCGTTTCGACGGATGAAGTAGGGTTGTAGGTCGTCATCATTCACTCTCGCAGGCCAGCCATTCATGTTGAAGTTGAACACCTTGGCTAGCACGGGGTTCTTTCGAGTGGCCTCTTTGATCTGTTGGCTCGTGATTGGCAGTTCATCCACACACGTAAAGTGGAAAATGTCGTCACTCCCATCAGCTGTCTTCCCAGGATCGTTGTACGGCAGCCTGGAGAAGGCGTCAGCATGCAGCAGTTCCGAGCCAGGCCGATACTGGATGTCATAGGTGTAGGCCGACAGAATCAACGCCCACCTCTGAAGACGAGCTGCTGTCATCGTAGGTATACCGCTCTTTGACCCCAGTATAGTGAATAGCGGCATGTGGTCCGTCTCAAGTGTGAAGTGGCAGCCCCACAAATATTGTCGAAAGCGCTTCACCCCGAAAATGATGGCCAATGCCTCTCGTTCGACTTGCGAGTAGTTACGCTCGGCCGACGTCATCGTGCGGGAGGCGAATGCTATCGGCCTCTCCACGCCATCGGGTGAAACATGCGATATCACCGCACCAACTCCATACGAAGAGCCATCACAAGCGAGCTTCAAAGGCTTCTTCGCATCATAGTGGCACAGAATGTCCGCATTACAGATTAGTTCCTTGCTGCGTTTGAACGCCTGTTCGCACGTCGTGTCCCATGACCACTCTGCACCCGAGTGTGTCAGCATGTGTAACGGCGCCAACAGCGTGGACAAGTCCGGCAAGAACTTCATGTAGTATTTGAGCAGCCCAAGATAGCTGCGCAGTTCTGTGGTGTTCGTCGGTCTCGGCGCTTCCTTGAGAGCCGCGATCTTGTCAGCCGTGGGAAGCAGTCCCTCCGCGGTGACCAGGTGACACAGATACTCAATCTGGTCCGCCATGAACTTGCACTTTGTGAGTTTCAATCGAATGCCGTAGTGTTGCAGTCGGCTCAGCACCTCATCAAGCCTCTGCAGATGTTGCTCGTTCGACCTCGCAGTAATCAAGATGTCGTCGAGATAACAAGCGACACCGTCTATCCCCGCCAACACCTGATCCATGGTTCGCTGGAATATGGCCGGGACAGAGTTCACACCATACATCTGTTCGGCTGATACAGACCCTTATGTGTATTGATCGTCAGCAGGCGTTTGGACTCATCATCGAGCTCTAGCTGGTTGTACGCGTGTGCCAGGTCCAGTTTCGTGAACTTTGTTCCTCCCGCCAGCGTCGCGAAGATGTCTTCGGCTGTAGGAAGTGGATAGCGGTCCACCTCTACATGCGGGTTAACTGTGACCTTGTAGTCACCGCAGATTCGTACAGTTTTATCCGACTTCAACACATTGACCGTCGGTGTCGCCCAGTCAGAGCGCTCCACCTTCGTGATGACCTTGTTAGCCTCCAACTTATCGAGCTCCGCGGCCACCATCTCTCGTCTAGCGTACGGCACTGGACGAGACTTCTTGAACACCGGAGTCGTATCCGGCCGCACATGAATCGTCACTTTGAAGTCGTTGATTCCACCATAGCCTTCCTCGAAGACCGGTAGGTGGCGCCTCACGACGTCATAGGCTGTCGCCACGTCGCTGTCAAGCGAGATTGCCCGAATGCTGGGCCAGTCCAGCTGGATTTGCGCCATCCAATTGCGACCTAGCAGCGCTGGTCGTCGTCTGTCACCTGCCACGATGACGAGAGGTAGTTCAACACTCTGTTTGTTGTAGCTCACCGGGATGGTTATCACTCCTCTTAGCGGCAGGAGACCACCCTGATAGTCTCTCAGTTGCAGCTGTGTTGGCTCTAGTGCAAAGCGAGACAACTGTTCATTGTACAGCTGCTCGGACGCGACTGACACCACTGCGCCAGTATCGATCTCCATGTCGATAGGCCTACCATCAACCCTGACAGTCACCATGTACTTAGGTGTGCGCTGTCCCACCGTAATCGCGGACACGTCACTGTCGCCCGTCGATCTGGCCTCCGTGATGTGGTGAATTCCGAGTCCACTACTGCTGTCACTTTCCCCTCCGTCATCATGCACCAGGTTGGTGTTGCTGCGACTTTGGCACATTTTATGCAAATGTCCAATACGTCCGCACCCATAGCACTTAGCTTTGCGAAACTTGCAAGTCTGAGCATCGTGATTCAGCCCGCAACGCATACACGACTGCCTCGCTGTATTATCGCCCGTTCTCCTCGACACCACATGCTCTTTCGTCAACACCTGCTGCTGCCGTCGTGGATGACCCGTCACCCGGTGTACCTCCATCACACTTGCCTTGCCAGTCAGCTCCATCGTGTTGTGAGCTGCCAGCTCCATCGCTTGAGCGACCGTGCACGCCGTGATGAACGTCAAATCTTTGTCCGCTAGGAGGCGCTTCTGCGTAGCTTCGCTGTGTAGACCGCATACGAAACGGTCCCTCAACGCCTCATCCAGAAACGTCCCAAAGTCACACGTCGAGGCCAGCTGTTTCAGTGCCAGTATGTAGTCGGCTACTGACTCCCCGTCACCCTGGTTGCGTTTGTTGTACCGGAAGCGTTCAGCGATCACAATTCGCTGTGGTCGGTAGTGCGTCACCAGGGTCGCTGATCAGACGGCTTTGCTGGAGTGAGTAGGTTCCGTAGAAGGGCGTATGCTTTAGGCCCGATTACAGCTAGAAGCACACTCACACGACGATCCGCTGTGCCGGCCGGCGTAGGCTCACCAATAGCGTTAGCCAGCATCCACTGCTCCAGTCTTTCCAGATAGCTGTTGACCTCCTCTCTTCGCTCATCGAACTCGCACATAGCACCGATGATGCTCGAGGAAGCCATCGCGCAGGTTGGATTCAGATACTCGTCGCCAGTGTCATATATTCAGGATATAATCAGACTGACTGAAGCTGGATTCGTTTATTAACATGAACGAAACAAAACCAAAACACACAAGCCGGCGGATATACTACTACTGCGGCTCTGATAATACGACGTAAACCGTGTAGTTCTTCCTAGCAATGCGACTACATTACAAGTATAAGTTGAGCTTACAGTGAAAACGTGACTTGCAGTGTGCCATACTGCTCTGCATACGGTTGTAACAATAGTACAGCGAAGGATAATGAGCCAGAAGTGAAATAGTGGATTCACAACTGTGGACGGGCTGGTTGGAAGCCTTCGAAATACAACGCACTATGTTCAGATCATTTTGAAGAAACGTGCTTCGAAGGAAATCTATATCGTCAGTTAATGACACAAGATCCGACAAAACGTCGCCGACGTCGATGGTTGAAGCCAGGTGCAGTGCCTACGATATTTTAGTCACGGACCTCAGCCGTCAAAGCGACGCATATTTTCGATCAAACGCGCCGTCGCTGAGAAATCGATCGCAAGAAGGTTAGTACCGAGTTACTTGGTATCCAATTATAATCTGTTGACATTTGAGATGCAAGATATGCTGGAGGCAAGCTAGAACAGGACCAGAATGTACTATATTGCACCATAAAGAGTTTAGTCTTTAGAAGATAGCCGAATAGCAAAAGTTAACGGCAATCAAGTCGCGTGAGCGATATTACAGTAACGGATTAACATGGACTGGAATGATTGTCGTTTATAATAACATTCAAAAACTTACAGTATTTTGTGTTAAATGAACAAAAATACGTTCTTCATTCAATAATATTGCATTAGACATTGTCATATATCGAAATGTTTGGCCTATCATTTATGTCATGTTGTTATATAATTGGACTTCGTATATAATTAGGCAATGGCTACGCGTAAGTGAGCCGTACGTTTAGACCTCCATTCTAAAAGTACGGCACTCATTCTGCGCATGCGCATGCTATTATTTCCGGTTACGTGAGTTGTATTTTTAGTATCACTTGTCTAAAGGTACGGCAGTCGATATGCGCATGCGCATGATTTTCATACGTGAGCAGTTAAATTGCCGATCTTTAGCACTCGGTTCTAAAAGTACGGCAGTTAAATTGCCGTATCTTTAGCACTCGTTTCTAAAAGTACGTGAGTTTTTCTGCGCGTACAGGCACTCATACTGCCGTATCTTTAGCACTCGGTTCTAAAAGTACGGGAGTTTTTTATGCGTGCACTTTGATGTAGTTCTGTACATACGCTGTATCTTAGCACTCGTTTCTAAAAGTACGTAAGCTTTTCTGCATGTACATGTTGATGTACAGGCATAAGCTGTATCTTTAGCACTCGGTTCTAAAAGTACGGGAGTTATTTCACGCGTTCATTTTGATGTAGTTCTGTACATACGCTGTATCTTAGCCCTCGGTTCTAAAAGTATAGACGTAAGCCGTATCTGAGCCCTCGCACGTATTTCTAACAGTTTGGACAATATATATAGTGTGCATATATGCGTGAATATATAATTAATTTATGTACTGGTATAACATAATTGATTAAACGCAAAACAGTAATGTTGTAAAACATCAGAGTAGTTTTATTAACTATAAACACATGGAAATTATACAGTATCATATGAAATATCAGTTGATTGGCCTACTTAGCCTACTGGCAGCTGCCGTATACATATCAATTAATACAAAAAACTGCCTAATACAAAAACATGCTAATAAGACTGACTTGCCTGAATACAAATTACACCACCACATTATAAACGTGTAAATGATACAGTATTAAACATTAGTATATAGGCCTACTTACCCTACTGACAGCTGCCTTAAACATCATTAATACAGTCGACTGCTTAATAAAAAATGTGTACATAGAACATGCTAATGTGATTGACTTGCGTAAATTACTAATAAATAAATTGCACCATATTATCGTAAAATTTTCATAACATCACATCTTCTCTAGACTATTGCACGAAACTCGCTATATGTAAAACATTTTTACGCAACTCTGTAAATGTAAAACATATATACATGGAACTCAGCAAATGTAAAACATATATACGTGGAACTCAGCAAATATAAAACATTTGTACACAAAACTCAGCAAATGTAAAACATATATACGCGGAACTCACTACAAGTAAAACATATAAACGTGGAAGTCATTAATTTTGTTGTGACTGCAGAGATGCATATGCATTTATATAAACTGTGCAATGTTCTTAAAAAACAGCCTTGTCTTCCCCTGCAGCATACTCTCAAGATGTACTCCACATATTTCAGAACAATTACGTTGAAATTCAGTATCTGACATTGTCTGTGATAAACTGTCTGTCCACAAGTCTACATGATGTCGATGATGCCCTTCTCGTCGATGGATGGGTCCAGCTCCTTGTAGGCCGAATCTGTGCTGCTTCATCCATCACATTGTGACGTCGCCAGCTGAATTTTGGGCGAAGTCACTTCCCTCATGTGGATGTTGAACGTCGAGTGGTGCATGGAAGGCATGCCCATGTGTCAACACAGCTAGACGAGGTCACTGTGTCCCACACCCATATCCATCGTGGCAGACACGAGGGACCGCACCATCACAAATGGAGCCGAACTCAACTTCGCGCCTCCCAGTCGATCAGATGAGTACGTCTTGTTCAACACCTCGCCATAAGACATGCTTAGCACGTATGTCTCCAGCACACAAACGACCCCAAGAGTGCAGTCGACAGTCCGGACAGCAAGCGTGCAGCTGCTGCATGCACTACACAACAGCCCTCTCACTAGCTCAATGAGGATGCTGGACCGCATGCAGATGGTCGACAACTGTTCCACGACATCGCCATCTTCCAAAGTTTTGGTATCACTCAGCGGGCATTTGTAGGGAAACTTCTTCTTGGTGGCTGAAGTTTGCGTGTCATCTATCACTTGTAATGTTGATGGTTGTTGATCATCCTCACCATGAATGGATAACTGTAACAAAACAAATGCAATGTTTTACAGTGTACTGTAATTATTAAATAAATGGAGAAACAAATTCCTGTGATTAATAAATGCTGTTACCAATAACAATACTGTATATGTACGTATGTATGTGTGATCTCCACCATACATAGATAAGTTATAACTAAAGTAATAACATCATGACATGAACTGATAAAAAGTATTTGCACTGTCCATTTCATAGTGTCTAAATTATTAGTTGCCAATAACAATAGATGAATCTGTGTATCTATGAACATGTACAACCAGGGCAGTTGTCGTGACATAGCCTGGCTAGAACAGTGAAGCCATGACCATGTCCATGTCCACCCATATACTAAATGAAATGTCAACAGCTGAGCCGGAACACCTACTAACGTATTTCATTCAAATAACTATTATAGCATCTAAAGAACATATCAATAAATACCACTTTGTCGGAATCACCACTGCCGGATGAGCGCTGGAACTGCTCAACGTCGGCATCGCCATGTTCCTTTCACCTTTGACGCACTCTCAGCGGCACTCCTCTTTAAGTCACGCGCTAGTTGACACTGCTTTATCCTCCTCTGTTTCCCAACGCCATACGCTTCCTTAGATTTCTGTTTTCGGTACGGCATATTCGCGTTTTCGTAAATATCGCGCCCACATCCAACTCCGCCATCTCGACTATAAACACACGCGGAGGAGGAAACATGCGCGCGCAGAATTAATTTACATTTCTCCAGGAAATGACAAATCGAAAACAGCTGCGCGCACATCCTCACGTACGTTTAGGCCACCAGGCTAAAAATACGGCTCACGTACGCGTAGACACTTCGATATAATTATGTGTGACTACTGTTTATGTGACGAAGAATATCACTGTATACTATATTGTAAAACGTTTAAAATGGCTTCATTTCTATTTAGTAAAATTACATAATGTTACTCAATTTTAGTTAAAGGGATACAACCCAGGTGAAAGTGTTTTTTTTAAAGAAAAACATACTAAAATATTGTTTATGCCAGATTATGATAGCTTATTATGTTTACTGTGAATATATATCATTTTACAACAATTACTTACCTTTAAACCACTCTTATCCATGGAATAAGGGAGTCAGTATAAAGTAATTGTTATTCATTATGCCACATTTGATGGCCATTTTCTAAAAAAACATTTAAATTCAGCATTTGGAAGGATATCTCTAGGAGTAATTATGTGATCCAAATATAATTATCAATGAGCTCACCAGATACACCATGTTTGTATTATAAAAATACTGGCATCACTCAATAATCATATATTGTCGAAATATCTTTAATAATATACCATGTGCACACATTTTCACTAACTTATTTTTGTGTACACTAACAACAAAATCAGGTAACAGCTGTTGTGAAAATATCTTGAATTTGGATCAGAAATATAAATAATTGTAATTTGCATTTCAGCTCGATCACCACCATGATGTGGCACATGGGGAAAGACATCAACCGCAAGTTTACTGTGAAGGTCCGAGGCAAGGGATGCGAGGACCTCCTTCATTGGATACAGAATGTATCAAACCATCTGTGGTGGTGTTGTGCAACATGCAACGGTGATGCACAGTTGCTGAAGTAAGTACCAAACTTGATATGTATTAATTTTATACCTGAGGCATGTCCAAAGCAACAAGTAACCTTTAGACTTGCAATCAGTAGATGATGAGTAGGGACCACGACCCAAGTAGTGCAAGGTGAATTCCAGTCACCGACTTGAATCCCAAATACACTAAATCAGCTCCTATGCATAACTAACATAATAAGTTTTTGAAATTAGTGCATTTCATAGGCATCCAACTCGTTTTTTTCAGGATGGCTACTCAAAAGTACCAGCCAGCATGACTACTACCTTATCAGTAAATGTGTTTATTCAGACTTCCAAAACTGATAATGTAAATGCTGTTTACATGTTATGTGGTAATATGTGGACCACCAACTTATGTATGGAACCAAAAATGTTACATAGTCAAAGTTCCTGATGACCAACTTTTCAGTAGTTTAGTCACTCAAATGTGAGGGGGCGAATACACAGATGGATAGTGCTCATTCTGTATCACCCTACCTATTCCTTGTAACCAGTTGCTGTGTACATTTATGAGTACAGTTACTTGAGTGTAATAAATTACATCTCCGTGTATAATTACATTCCAGAATGCAGTTGTCTGTAATGAAATAAATAAGAGCACTTGTGTCATTATCACCAATTTTATTAAAGAAATATAAAATCAAAACATGATATCAAAATACAGTGACTGTATATACAGTAGATACAGAAATTAAGAAGAAAAAAACAAGTTATATTAAATTATGTGAAGGAATGTGATGATGGAATGCTTTATTTTTAAGGATCAGTATCGTTTTACTAATGTACCAGTACGACTACCATGATTGGCCATTGTATTGTTACTAAAAACAAACAACACTTTACACAGGAAATGCACTTTAAAGTTCACTGAATGCTACAGTCATAAGGTAAATAACAGCAGCTTACTAACAACATATAGACTGGTGTGTTACACCAGTTTGTTTGCAGACATTTTATTAGAATACTGCATGTACTATTCATCACTGTAGGAATGAAAGCTAGATTGATGCTGTCTGCTCTGGCGTGGAACTACCGACCACGTCCCAGCCCAGACAAACCTGTTGAGACTGGTGTCATGTGGTCCAAAAGACGCAAGCAATGGGTGCTGCATAACAGACCACTGCAGGTGAACCCACGTACCCACCTACAAATGCTCACGGATTGAGTGACAGATGTGTTTATAAAGAAATATCACACTGCATCCGATCACAGTCACTGGGGCAGATGACCCAAAACCAGAGAAGGAGGATCTGCTGGCAGCAAGAGTCAGTAAATTTGTAAAGAAACAGTAAATACTGCCACCACCCACCTACACCTTCATAGGTCACATGTACATCGTCTAGTTTAGTTTTCAAGTCCAGCGTGGTATCCCTCGTGTTGTCTCCCAACGGGGGCAGGGAACCTTGATCTTATTCCATGGCTGGCGCATGCTGGTAGAACTCTCTGTACCTTCGTCCCAGCTTGCCATGGATCCACCAGGTAAACTGTCTGTATGCAGCCGACATGAGAGACCTGAAATAAATTAGGCTCAAATAAACATCTGACATTGTAAATAAATGACATATAAAAATCGGTTCTATAACGACACCATTCCTTTATATAAATTGTTTACCATTAAACATGTGTTCATCTGGAATAAGGAAAATATTGATAATTTTGCACTACAGAACAAATTATGACGGTGCAACAAACATTGTATCTATACGTTATGATAACTTAAGTGGAACCATTATAATTTGTTCTGTAGTGAGAGAGTATCACTTTATTCATACAGTAGAATACAATAAAGTGTGAAACGATAAATCAAGTACATGTGTAAATAGCTATGTATACTAGTATATTGTAGCAAGCTAAGGTAAATAATGACTAACCGTTAAAGTAAGTCATATTGAAAATGAACACATTTATGTATAGGATTACTTGCTGTTGAGGGAAATTTTATTTTGTAATTATTGTCATATTAGGGTGATGGTCATCATATTTAAATTAGTCTTGGGTCAAACCAGTGTGGTTCGTCTTTACATTTAGAAAGGGTGAATGGCGTTAGCAGGGCTAGTTTAGACAAGCATACGATTGAATTAGTTGTTTTGTTGGTGGTTTTATTCCAAGAGATTTTAAGGAGGTTGTCAGTCTTAGATTTGTTGGGTTCAGATACATAGCCTCTGCAACCAATTTCAATGCATGTTAATTCTGATTTTATTCCGTTATTGTTTACATCATGGATTAGTGCGACATACTTGTTAGTTTTTAATACATGATCTTTCTTGATGTTAGGTTCAAATGGTAGTCAGTTCAATGATGTGAATTTGCTTAGCATGTGGATGGTAGATGACGTATGGTAAGTCCACTAAGTAATTTCTCTGGAAGATTGTTAATAATTTGGGCATCAGGCATGAGATTGCTGATAAAATTATCTATATATATTTGTATTGCTAGTGCATCTATGATGTTGTATTGTGTTCATTATTAATACATTTCAATAAATATTTAACAACACATTTCACTGGTCTTGTAACAATGCATGCACATATATACGTACTTGTTTGTTGGACGGTCTAATTCCCATTTTGCAGCATCACCTGCTCCAAACAAAGAATTCTAAATCCCCTGCTGTTTGTAATGCACAGCAGTCCACATGTAACAAAGAATTAAGCATTTAAATAATAGTTTTACACGAATGTTAAGCAAACATGGATTATTATTCTGAACAGATTTCACAAAGAATGCATCACGATCCTCTAACTGTATTCATCCCAGTATTATACCTGGGTCCATAGAAATATCATGCAGATTAAGGAAGGCCGTTTTGAAATGTGTCAATATTTGCACAAAACGGTGGTCATTTTGTTTGTCACCAAAACAAATGGGGGCTCTGGCTGAAAAATGTTCAAGGTATATTTTATTCATAAGAGCCAATGTAAACTTTGGGCAGAAAAATTGCAGTATGCATAAAGTTAAAAAAATAATCTATCTACCTGCCATGTGTTTAAAAAGTAGCACTGCCACATATTGTTCATACATGCATAGCCATTACTGCGAATGTGAAGAGTGTCGACGGGGATAGAACAAAATGGGATTTATTCCTGCTTATTTTCCATCACAGCTCTGCCCTGTACAATTTTGGTTAACGTGAATCATGGAGCCATTCAACTACATTTCTTTAAAAAAAGTGAGGGTACAGCCATGGGTAGTATTCGAAAATGGACATGTCATAGTTCAAACACTGAGTCCAGTGGCACTGAGAGTGAGATCTAACTAAGTTCAATAATTCAACCAATCCCAAATGTAAAACAAATGACGTGTCCCGGCCCGACCGATCATCTCTCGCTGTTATACGCAGCCCGGAACTTGGGCTCATCGGTTATTTAAACAATAAACTAAACAGATTAATAATTACCTTCACCAACAGCGTTGCTGTCGAGTAGCAACCGCCTCCTGGCAGCAAACATTCAGTTCTTGTTCCCGAACAAGGAGATCGCTGCGGCATTTTCCACACCGACACCAGTCAATTTCATCTCGGCATGGTATGCGCCTCGACATTGGGAACAAATAGTACGCAGAAAATTGTCGAAGCGAGTTACGACAGTGTGACGTCATTTTCTTCTAACAATGGCGTAGTCCATAGAAATTCGGTAGTTGTGTGTTCAAAAATGTTTTCCTGGTAAACCGCTGATGTTAAAAATTTGATTGTAGTTGGAAATTGTTAGTTTGTATTAACTCTTTTAGATGCTTAACACTAAAACGTTGCCTTTTGTTTTCCTTTAACATGAGCTTCAGCGTTCAACCTCGCGCAGTTGGCTACATTGTCCCTGACATATATCATACACTACCCCTGACAGATATCTTACGCAATTAATGAACGGACGTTCACTGACTCGCTCTCTCGTACTTCGTTGCAGTTGCTGTCTTCGTCGGTCGTGTTTGTCGGAACCAAACGTCCGCGCCCCATGTCAAAGAGCAGTTCCATGAAATTCCACTGATTAAATCCGTTCAACCATTCTCCCGAGCCAGCGGAACGAAACCTAATGTGGCTTAGGTATTGTGCGATACAGAAGCGGCAAATGAATTAGCCTCGATTACCTAGGCGCCGGGTAAGACCACATTAAGGATTCGTCCGCCATTACCCACCAAAAGAGTGCCCTTGAAAATACCGTTTTGGTGTCATGTGTGAATTTTTCGAGCACTTTGGCATGGCACATGTCAGTCCAGTGAATACTGAATGTACTACTATATTAAATCTTTCACGAGGTAGCAATAAACATACGCTAGTCGCTCGCGTATTCGCACAGTGGCTATTTTGTAGAACGCACCAATATTTCAAAATCCGTCACCAGATTGGGGCGAAATTGAGGGGTGTCAGGTTTGGGTGGATTTTTCTGAAAACTGAAGTATGAGAATTTTATGAATTTTCTACAGCACTTGTATCAATGGAGGTAAAATATGCTGTGAAATTTTCAAGAAAATTGTTCGTCAAAAATTTAGCAAAAAATGAAGGAAACGTTATAATGGCCGCCTATGTAAAATTTAAATGTGGTCTTACCCCTCCTGGAATATTAAGGCCCTGCCAATGTTGCCGGTAGGGGCTTTCCTCCAGATTCGGGTAGAGACGATGATTGGCTCTCAGACCAACTATGAAATAACAAATTAAATAAGGATACACTTTTATCAGATAATACTATAATATGAAAACTATTCAACATTAAACTAATATTGAAACATGTCACACACAAAAGTAAACCGACATTAAACTTTTTTTCGTAGTTTAGTGCCTTTTAATCACATGCATATTCACTAGGTGGCAGCTCTCATGGCTGTCAACAAGTGGACAGTCAAAATCCGATTCTGAGCCAGACTATCTTCTTGGCGAATTCACGCAGCCAGGCGGGAGTCGGTTAAGCGAGACTACAAATGAATTTGTAGCACCTCTCATCCAGCACAAAGCCACTTCCGAGCAATCATCTGCTAAAACAGAGCCACGTGACAACATTGCCGATACCAGCGATCTGCTCTGCCTTGACTGGACGTCTGGTTAAGATTAATGATATAGAGGCGTCACGAATTAATATTGGCATCCCTAACAAGCCTCGCATGAGTACCTGCTCGGCGGACACCGATTCAGTCGTAACAGATTATTTCATGTTTTGGCCAGAATTGCATTTCGCGTTATCACAAGTCACATAAAATCATCCTCGCAAGCCGGCCGTCCCTATAATTTTATGGATTCCTCAGTTCAACACAGCTTCGATCAGTTACACTTTGCAAAAGTCAGTTCAATTGAATGCTTTCTGGACGAAAGTATTGACAAAAATCGGCGAATCCGGTTCTACACACATTCATTTGTTTTATGTACCAATTTATATTTACATCTTAGACAGAGAGAGGGAGAGAGAGAGAGGGGGTGGTGTCGAGATCGCAAATACTTTCATCCAGGTCCACCTGTTGTCATCCAGGCCCACATGTTGGTCGTCTGCTTCGCCAAAACGAGGTATTGCGAGACAAAGATATAATTATATTTTGCCTAATTAATCCAAGGATTTGATTTCCCTTTGAAGCTGCAATTCTGCGCTGCTCTGAAACCTTCATATCAGCTCTAATGGTTAACCCTAAGTCCTTTTCTTTTACAGTAGTACTTAGTACGTACACTACCCCTATTGTATATTCCACATCATCGTTCCCAAATCCTGTGTGGAGGCATTTACATTTCCCAAAATTGAACAGCATTTGCCACTTTTCAGACCATTTGATCAACCTGTCAAGATCTTTTTGTAAATGCTGTCTATCTCGATCACTTTTAATCCTTCTAAACACTTTTGTATCATCCGCAAATTTCAACACCTTGCTTGTTATATCATCATCCAAATCGTTGATATATATTAAGAATAATATAGGTCCTAGTACTGATCCCAGTGGTACCCCACTCAAAACTGATTTCCAGTTTGAAGCCTCCCCATCAACTACTACACGTTGTCTTCTGTCAATCAGCCATTTTTCTATCCAGTTTATTATACAATGTCCTATGCCATGGGCCTTTAATTTAAGCAGTAATCTTTGATGTGGTACTTTGTTGAAAGCTTTTTGAAAATTTAAGTAGATGATATTTACTGGTGATCCCTCGTCTACCCACTTAGTGATGTCTTCCAAAAAACATAACATTTGTTAAGCATGACCTCGCTTTTAAAAACCCATGTGAGATGGGTTTTTAAAGTTATGTTTAACAAAAAAATCCACCATGTGATCTTTAATTAGTCTTTCTGATAATTTGTAAATCACTGATGGTGGTAGTTCTCTTTTAATCTTCTAATGACAAATTGAAAACTGTTGCAAGCGGTACGCTAATTTGTTCTAAAATTTCCAATAGTAGTTTGGGCTGAATCCCATCCACTTCAGGTGATTTATTATCCTTCATAGCCCTTTCTGTTTGCTTGGAACATATGCATAAAAACTGTTGTTGTCATTTTTTATATTCTTGTTCATAGCTTCTCTTTGAATTTCGTGTTTTGTTGTTTTCTTTATACCACTATCATAAGTAATACAACGTTGTTAGTAGTGACAAATTGGTAATAAGGGATACATGTTCTGTCAATAAATGAAACAGTTTTGACATGTTTTTCAAATTTTCGATAACACTTTTTTTGTATGTAAATTTGTAATCAGGTACCCAAGACAGTGCGGGGTCCGATGGGCCTCTTCGTGAATGTCAAAATTGACTTGTGCAGCCCACAACATTTTGTTTGCGTTGAATAGGGTATGCTGGTAGTGTTCAGATTTTTGTTAATTTTGACCCGTTGAGGGTAGAGCATCATTAATTAAAACGTTTTATGTAAACTCCGAATGCTACAAATCAGGTGTCGAGAAATATGAAATAAACAGCGAATAAGCTGATGATCGACGGGTAATTAACTTAGTTTTACCTAATTGTTATTAAATTAAAATGTTCGTTGAGCTTCGGTAGGTTGGGACATCTATTGTGCTAGAATCTTGAATTAAAGGAAATAAAAACAAGGCATTAGCTAAAATCCGTTTTCCATGTGTACAGAAAGTTTAATATTGCATGTAACATTCGAGAACATTAAAAAAATACAGAAAAATACATTTATAGCATAAATTCGATTTTAAACCCGTCTGTGTAGCGATTCCCGCGGAAAATAAAATTTAATGAGCTAGGCGATCACGTGGTATCTTAACGTCACACATGACTCACACTCGCAGCAGGCCGACCCTTTCTATGCATTCAGAGCATGTTTACATGGATAATGTTGGGATCGAAACGAGCGTCAGAATAAGTTGTTATGCAATAATCCGATGTAATACAAACACTAGTCATCATAGAGGAACAAGCAGTTATCTTACGGTTCCACATGAATTCAATTTTATTCAAAACAATGAATGCGAATGAGCCTACAAGTCGACTAGTCTAGGTCTAGGTTTCGCCGAGCTTGGCCCTGGGCTCGTTTTCTGAATAATTATATCGAATGCAACCAACGGGAGATAATGTACACCAATATACATACATAGCAAACATATATCGTATCCAGCTACTGAAAGTAACGTGTAAAATCTCATAATATCACTAGAATATCGATCTATGAAGGAGGAGTTGTACAATTTATCATAACAACTGAAATCAGTCAGCGAATTTCTGCCGGCCGTGATAGCTCAGTTGGTAAACGCGTTGGTTCCTTGACATCTGTTTTACAATCGGGCGACGCCGGTTCAATCCTGACAGCAAGCAAACTATTGATTTTCTTTACACTTTTTTTGTTTATGTTTTCACGAAGTAATATAAGCACTGTTTGTAAATATTTTATTTTTATTTTTGTTAAAATATGGTCATTCATTATATACAACGATGTTTCTAAATTGTATTTATCCAGACAGATCACAATCTGTTTTCACATATATAATTACAATATATTACTGTACAATATATTTACAATTAATAAATTAGATATCCATTACATTATATTTGTTTGAATAAATAAAATTTAGAAACATCGTTATATAATGACCATATTTTCATTTTTGTGGCGAATAAATAATTACTACAAATTAAACATTATTTACAAACAGTGCATCATAGTATACTAAATGATTTGGTTTATATTACTTCGTGAAAACATAAACAAAAAAAGTGTAAAGAAAATCAATAGTTTGCATGCTGTCAGGATTGAATCGCCCGATTGTAAAATAAAAGACAAGTAACCAACGCGCCTACCCACTGAGCTACCGGGACCAGCGGAAACCTTCTAACTGATTTAAGTTGTTATGGTAAATTGTACAACTCTTTCATATATCGATATTCTAGTGATATTATGAGATTATACACGTTACTTTATGTAGCTGGATACAATATACGTTTGCTATGTATGTTTATTGGTGTAGATTATCTCCCGTTGGTTGCATTCGATATAATTATTCTGAAAACGAGCCCAAGCTCGGCGAAACCTAGTCGACCTGTAGGCCCATTCGCATACGTTGTTTTGAATAAAATTTGATTCATGTGGAACCGTAAGATAACTGCTTGTTCCTCTATGATGACTAGTGTTTGTATTACGTCGGAAAATTGCACAATAACTCATTCTGACGCTCGTTTCGACCCAAAAGCTATACTTGTAAACATGCCCTGAATGCAAGGAAAGGGTCAGCCTGATGCGAGTTTGAGTCATAAGTGACGTCACATCTCGGCATCCCGAAAAGCGCGCCAAAAATATGCATATTCGAAAATGTCCGGATGTACAGCATAAAATGTGGAAATTCTAATTCATTGAATTTTTTGATTTTTTTTGCTTGGTGGACGTGGAAGTAGATAGCAGGATGTAATATAACATAAATTCAAGCAATAGATGTTTTTATTCCCTTTAAGCAATAGTTGCTTCCACACCGGTTAGTGAGCGATAAAAGAGAACTACATTAATTTTAAGGTTCCTGTAAATATGAAACGCGCTAACATCATATAGAAATATATAAGTGATGATAAACAGTAAATATATTGTGGGATACCTTACAATACAACTTATAGTTTTACGTAACTGACATTTATGCAAATGTTCGCCGATGCATATTTTCCTCAGGAAGAGTAGTAATGCAGGTACGTATTGTAAAGCCTGAATGTCATATCTTAACTTCAGTAATGCATGACATGCCGATGTTTTAAAGCCTGCTAATAGTATTTTATTTTCAGTTATTATTAATAAATCGTATCACAGTTACCAGATATTTATTGTAATAAAAATCACACGTTACACTAACTGATCTATTCTAAATGTAAAAGAGTCGTTGTGGCTCAAGGGACCCCCACGATTTGAACCACTGAACATGCCTCCGCTAATTTGCATATACTTAGAGATTGACGTATCCCAACCTCACAAGTGTCAGGACCGTCTTAGAAGACATACGTATTTACATACGTATTTACATGATAGTGCAATGTTAATGTTAAAAACTGTACTATGTTTGGTTTTTCACTGAAAACGCGAACAATGGCTCATGGGTCCCCACCTTCCCCTACTTCTTGTCCGTGTTGTGTCAAGATTTCAACATGCAAATCCTTTCCGGATTCAGTTGAATTCATAACTTGGAAGTGAAGTTACCGGCATGATACCGAAGTCGGGTACTCTCTTCTGACACAGCAATCCTTCCATCGCTGACACGTGTGCATGCGGCAAACCAACAACTAAGTTAGACATGTTAGCAGTGGCGGATTAACCAGTTAGTACCATAGGCACGTGCCACGGGCGTACGAACATACCCGGGCATATTTGTATAGACTGAATAATCCCGAAACCCAGCTAGCAAGACATGATTTAAATTGGCCAGTGATGGCTACGGCATAAGTTTCATTGTTAGTTCGTTCGCCTAAAGAGGCCGGGGAAGTATTGTTGCCTGCAGGATTTGTTTTTGTACTATTGATTGCTCACATTCTGGGTCAATCTCCCCTGTCGGCACTGTCACTTTTAGCCATGGAGTAGGAGATGATGCGTTCACTCCCGGTTGATATTTTCAATCCGTTTGTCATCAATAAAATACGCAAGGTAAAACAGTAGATGCATCGCTAAGGTGTGAGATGGTGTAAGTCGACTTCGACAATCGTTACCAGCCTACCGAACACCACGATATATCCTCGATATGTAACTTGCAATGTTTTACTTTTTAAAGGAAGGACTGTTATTGTATCACTTTTATCGATAATTAGTTCATAAAGCCGTGTAACTATAAATAGGGTGGGTGTACCTAGGGCCAACGAAAGAGCCGGGTGCCTAGCGCCCACGAATGTCTTAATCCGCCACTACCTGTTAGTAGGCTCTCTGCATGCAACAGTAGTGTAGTGATTTGCAATTTTCTCCCACACGCTTTTTATCCCTACTCGTGTCCTTCTGCCATCCTGTACTATTTTACATGTTTTCTTTGCAGGTCGTCCTCCCCCCACTCTCTGTGTACCCTGTACATCAAGAACTGCGTTATATACATGTATGTTCTGCTTCTTTGGTGATGCCATAGTTTCATTACGCACTGGCGTCGGAACGAAATTAATATTGAGCTTCTGTTCAGCGCCCCTTCGCCGTCGGTTCGCTCACACGTGACACCAGAAGACGGGGCAGGAAGGGGGTGGCTGAAGATTTTTCGCGGCCACGTTCATAACATTTTAGGCAACAGCCTCGATTTGCACCCCCTTAAGGATGGCAAGAAACAGCTTCTCGCTCTCCAAAAACTTCTGCTAATTACATTATAAAATGCACCCCATTCCATAAATATTGAGGGACTAATCCTATATCCAGGCCACACTGGGACGGCGGTAATGGGTAATTGGGGAAATAAGCATTATAGAGTAATATATCGTCACCGGTGTGTGTGTGTGCGTGTGTGCGTGTGTGCGTGTGTGCGTGTGTGCGTGTGTGCGTGTGTGCGTGTGTGCGTGTGTGCGTGTGTACGTGTGTGCGTGTGTGCGTCCGTGCGTGCGTGTGTATGACGTGACCGTGTGCCCCCCCCCCCCGACCCTTTTGAATGTGCCCCAGTGAGACTGAAGATACGGCGACGAACATTTCTTCAACAGCACCCCCACCCCGTCTTCGTTGACACAGTCGAGCTAGCCGAGCCAGCGCAGAAGCTGAAGAAGAGTGTGTGTGTGTGTGTGTGTGTGTGTGTGTGTGTGTGTGTGTGTGTGTGTGTGTGTGTGTGTGTGTGTGTGTGTGTGTGTGTGTGTGTGTGTGTGTGTGTGTGTGTGTGTGTTTGTTTGCATATATGTACTGTTGTCTTTTATGTGCATTCTTCACTGGTTGCCTGTAGCACACATAATCGATTTTAAGCTATTAGTGTTTACATATAAAGCTGTGCATGGCGATGTCCCGAAATATTTATGCGACCTTGTATGCCCATACAAACCAATACGAGCCCTGAGCTCTGCCAACAATGACATGTTAACGGTCCTGCGGACTCATGTCAAAGCTGGGGAGAGTTCGTTTGCGGTCGCCGCGGCGACTTTGTGGAACACTTTGCCTAATGACATTAAAACGTCTGTTTGTTTCTCTACTTTCAAGGCACGCTTAAAGACTCGTTTGTTTCGACACTCGTTCTTGTCCAGTGTGGCATAGTTTAGTCTCTGCATTGATTTGTTTTATATCTCTTATGTCTTAATTAATCTATTTATATATTTATGTTATGCCTACATGTACATTAGTTCAGTTAAATGAATTGACAATGTCTTATTTCTACATAGAACTGTAGCTAAGATCATTATTTTAGTATATTTATTGAATTACTGTATTTATTTGTATTTTACTAATATTAATTTTATAAGAATTTCTTTTAGAAAATGCATGTTTATTTAGCCATCATTATTACCTCTATCTGGGTTCTACATGTTGTAAAGCGCCATGAATAATTTATAATTGGATCTGGCGCTATATTAAATAAAATATACTATTATTATTATATAGTAGTAGACGTCCTGCAGTCTCGTGAGACCATGGAGCAGCGCCCTGATTTCGATGTCGCTAATCAGTTTATAGAGCAGCGTCTGTTGTGGCTGTAGAGGCCGATTCTTGAGTGGCAGTCCGTGCTGCATCTGTTGCACTTGAAGGCGCTCTCTGCTCTGTTTTCAGTCGGAGTGTTCTTCCTGCGGATATGTTTTCTACTGCTAGCATGCGGAGACTCCCCTCTCCTCTTTTGATACCTCTGTGTAGTTCCTGCCTCTATATGGATCGGTCTCCAGCAAGCTCCTCCCAGTTGTCAACATCCATGTCTAGTGCCTTCAAGTCTCGCTTGCATACGTCCTTGAAGCGCAGATGGGAACGTCCTGCAGCTCTCTTTCCAGTGGCTAGCTGTCCGTAGAGGACGACTAGTGACAAGAATTTAAGATAGCTTCTGACACTGTGATGAATACAAGATAAAACGTCTGTGATTGCTAAGAACTAACTAAACAAAACTACTGGATAAACCTAAGCTGAAAGAAACTGTACAAAATATACATCCCCATGCAAGTGTATAGGTATAGGTATCAATCGATACTTGTGGACAAATACATGGCGTCTTGTCAAGATTAAGTAACCTCAAGTATAACTAGCATAATATCTATCCAATCCAGGACAGTATGATGTGTATGCAGTGAACAAATAAAGCAGAAGAAAGTTATACTTTTATATTAATATTTATTGTAAATGCATTCTAGTTACCGACAGTACTTTGCTACTCTTGACATGACAACACTGTTTCACGAGTTCTGACATAAAATATGTGGCCTGTCACAGCAAAGTGGGTATTAAGTCCACGTATCACGAGTTTTAAAATAATACGTCATTTGTTGAAATAGCTTCGTAGTTGTTGATCTAGAGCTAACATTGAAGCAAAGTTTATCAGTAACAACGTTTTGAGAAACAAGGTAATTTTTACCTATACTAGCTATTGTTTTTTCAATCTAAATGTATGTGTTTTACCAGTTTGGATTGTTTGCTGAGGACAATAAACTAGACATTGAAAGACGAGATAATAAGGTGTTCATTCCTGCCAAAATCGCAACATTGAAGGAACATGATTTACAGTCTACAGAGCTATGTTTATCTCGTGTCGAGAATGTACCCGTGCGACGTAAAACCCGGTTCAATGTGGCGGGTTACATGTTTCACTTACGTAGTTATTGAGTGTTTCTAGAACACAAACACAAACGTAAATACAATATTATATCGCCCACACCGAGTAAATGAAATGCTATGCGTTCGCGTAAGAACGTCTCAACCCTTCTTGCTGTGAACACATTGCAAAATAAGATAGTTCGTTGCATGTCAGTCGTTGTTTTCATAAGGATACAAAAAGTCAGTATTGTAGTGCTCCACTGTGCTACAATTATGTCAGGCAATTTCACCTTGTGTGCAAAGGTGCGATTCGGTTTTAAAAGAAAATGTGCAATTTGATGTTTGTTTTAACGCCGACTTGCCCGTCATTTGTTGCACGAAGAAGACGGATTATGTCTTCGTAGACAGGAGAGCGTTCCACCAATGCCACGTGCAGGTGGGGTGAACAAGCCACTAGGAATGTAACTCAGTGCGCAGCAGTAATGTTTTATTCTGCAAATATGCCCTTTCCATGTTCGTATCTAATTATAGCGTGCAACAAATCCTAAAAGGGGATACCATCTAAATTCTACTCGTGATTGATTCGTCTACCATGTGTGCGGAATTGAAACAGCAATTTATCCCAATAGAGATGGCCAAAACAAATCACATATTTATGAAAGGAAACACCACCTTTGTTCATATATATACGTGGACAAATGAAAGCGTGGTCACGCGCCGTCCTTAATCTTGTTAACTTCGACGCGACTTTTCCATGTCCGCCTTTATCTTAGCCACAACCGTCTTGCTGACATCCGGGTCTTGTAGGAACATGTGAGCTCCGTGGTAGACCTTGCTGCGGTACTTGTACTTCCGGTCTGCCATGTTGGCCCAGCCAGTCATGTTGCTGGTTGGCGCAAACAAGTCGTTGCTGCCGCTCAACGCCGTGATGTTACAAGGCAGTCGGTCGGCGTGGTTGTATGTGTAGACGTAGCACATCTTAACACCCGCTGCCAGACATGGCTTCAGTCGCTTCATTATGGCTGGATTGGAAGCCAGACGTGGATCAAGGTAGGTAAAACGCGGAACGTAAGAAGTGAGTACGTGCGTTGGCGTGGATGGTTCGAACACGTTTAGAGGTACGTTCTGTGGATGTTGGTATGGGATGGTCGGAGTTGACCAGGCGGCCACGTACAGGTGTCGCGGGCAGAGATTGTGCATCGCCTGCAGGTAGTGGGCACTCTCGAATGCCAGTAGCGCGCCCAAGCTGTGGCCGTAGAAGACGAAGCGGTCGGGCACGAGCAGCTGTGTCAACTCGTCACTCACCGACTGAACCATCTCTTGAAGGTCGTCTACGGGCGTCTCCGTGAACCTTGCCTCCCAGCCCGGCGGCTCAACCAGGAACATCTCCCAGCCATGTTTATTCAAGTAACTCGGCCAGTTCCGGAAGTTGGTGGCGCCACCGCCGTTCGGAGGGAAGCAAATTATCTGAGCGTGTACCTTGACAGGGTTGTTCATCTTCCTTACCCACGTGGATCGTGTTTGTGTCTTTCCATTTTCGACACGTGTTTCTGTCTTCGAACTTCCTTGACCGATCAGAGCCTTGGTGTAGATCGAATGGCAGACGGATGACAATGCAGTTTTGTCGTTCAGTAGTTCCACGGGAAGGAATTGGATTTCGAAGGCGTTCATGATATTGTTGCTGAGGTCGGTGGCCATGAGAGAGTCGACGCCGAGGTTGACAGGTGACACGTCCACCGAAACGTCCGCTTCCTTGATCCCAAGAAGTTTAACCAGAGACGCCGTAAGGTGATCCATCACGATTCCCTTTCCTACGTCTGGAGTTGCTTCGCGAACTCGATCCCTCAACGCTTTCCCGTCGGCATTTCCCAGCGTCACGCCTTCCATGAGGTTCTTGAAACGGGACAGAAATCCGCCGCCTCCAAACTTTTCGTTCTGTGTCATTGCGCCACGGAAAGCTTCGGCAAATTTGTTACTGTCAAACGCAGCAGTGATTCCGAGGTGATCGATGTTTAGACTCATCAGCGTCGCAACTGCATTGAGAGCGTTCTTCGGGGATACGGAATACATGCCCTTCTTGTCGTACATGTTGACGAGTTCGTTGCGGTGGGCGAAGCCAGTAGAGTTGATGACACCGAAACAGGCGACGCTGCTCGGCAGACCGAGTGACCGTCGCAGGTCGCCCAAGCTGAGCAGGAATGCGTTCGCCACGCAGTAGTTGCACTGAGTCGCGTTGCCGACCATTCCAACGATTGACGAGTAAGTGACGAAGTGCTGCAATGGCAGACTCTTGCGCACCGACAGCTGATGTAGAACGAGGGCTCCGTACGCCTTGGGCATCATTACTTGCATCCAGTCTTCGTGAGTCATCTCCTTCATCCAGCCATCGCGGAACACTGCAGCACTGTGGAAAATGCCTTCGATCGGTTGAGGCTTGCGCTGCAGATTGTCAACCACCACCTCCATTCTCTTGTAGTTCGACACGTCCGCCTTGAACACGTAGATGTGACAACCGGCTTCTTCGAGGGCCGCGATGTCACTCTTTTGTTCTGGTGTGGCTTCACTACGCCCGATGATAGCCACGTGTTTGATCCCCTTCGAGCAGAGCCATTTGACGGTCGCCATGCCGAAGCCTTTCATGCCGCCAGTGACGATGTACATCGCATTGCCATTTGGATGAAATCGACTGCCGTCGAACGACAGAGGCACAGCACATTTCCCATCAACGACAGTTACTGTCTTTCCATTCGCAACATCGCTGACAGTTTGTCCGACGGTCGCAGATAGTTCTTGCTTACGACGCCCGGCGGCGCGCACATCGAACTGCGGCAACGCTTTCTGATCGGAATCTTCCAATACGGCGAACATTCGCGTGGACAATACCGGAAACTCGTCTGTTTGCCAGATGGCGCTCTTGCTGAGCAGGACGAGGCGCTTGTTGCGAAGTAGTGTTCCTCGGCTTGGCACCGACTGCTCATCGTCTGACATGTAGATGACGATGGTTCCGAATTTCCGCACATAATTCAACAGTCCATCGATCGCTGGATCCTTCAAACTGTCTTCTTCCATAGCAATGAGAGCGTCATAGACTTCCACTGGTCTGTGTGCGTCTTTCCCCGTTAGTGACTGCTTTGTGAACAGCTTCACGGAGTGTCCCTGGCGCCGCAGGACTTCTGCCAATGTGGGACTGTCTTCACCTGACGTTTTCTGGGAGTAGATCGCTACTTTGGATTCGTTTCGCAAGATGTCGCCACCGTTGCATAGATACAGCCCCAGCAGGAAACTGTTGAGCTGGCTCAAGACATTCGCCGATTCGCCTATGTTTGGAGGCACTCGGACCACATCTCGTGACGACAGGCGCATCTTTTCTTTCAGAACACCTTCACAGAGAGCGACCATTTTGTCACCAAGTTTCAAGAATTGCACTTCTGGGTCGGTCGCGTCAACGGACCCGCACACCACGGCCTTTGTCACACCGTCAACGACAACAACACTGAAGGCTTCTACGCTGATGTCTACTTGAGAACGATTCAACTTGCTACTGGTCTCTTCGCGTAATTCCGTTACACTGATTGTGTCGCCATCCAGGGTCAGTTGCCATGGCACAGACGTCGACTTCATATCGGTGGCAAGCGACTTGGTGAGACGACGCACCTGGATTTTCGGTTCTCCATCTATCGTTGGTCTGACGGCGAATTCGTTCTCGGGCAGCAGTGGAGGAACGACAAGTCTTGCTAAGATGGCGGCGTCTCCCGCGAGATCATCATCCTGCGAGAGATCGACGCTAGACGTCGAGTTTATGTAGAACTCGTGAACCGCGGTCAGCGCCACTGAATGGACGGTGTTCAGACAAGGACGAGAGATGTCCCCGGTTTGAACGTAGGCCGCACCACGTGTCACCATCCAAATTTTGGGTGGGATATCGGGGAAAACGTCATTGATCTTTAACAGCAGTGACGCTGCGGTAACACAACTGTTGTCCATAGCTGTTGTGAACAACCCTGCGTCCATCTGACCGCAGTCTTCTTCTGTAGGGTCAAAGTACAAGACAACAGCGTCATCCGGCGTTAGTTGAAGACACTTTCTCGGCAGTTCGTCCAGTTGTCGGGTCGACACCCATCTTACTTCAGAGGCACCCTCTCTCTTCATCGCTTCCGCCAGTTGGTTCGCGTCTTCGCCTTTTTCGCAGATGACCACGACTTTGTCTACCCGTGTCCCCGTGTCGCGAGGCTGATCGTCGATGTCGAACGGGTGCCAAGACAAAGACCATGTGTGCAGGGCATCATTGTTGTTGGCGTCCGGGAGAGGGTCAAAGCGGATTCCGGTCATCACACAGAATACGATGTTGGTGTTAGCATCTGCCGCTCGCACATCTGCGTATCTGATTCCGTCTCTCACATACGACTTGACGTGCATCACTATCTTCTCTGCAGGCTGGCCATACAATTCCACCTGGTGACAAATACATGCTTAAAATATACAATTAATCATATTTAATATAAGTAAAAATTTGAAATCTAAATTATAAATTGTATTAATAAAATATTTGCTACGATGCAATAAATATGATATACAAAGTAAAACAAATTTAAATGTACGAATTAATATAGTAAGACGATACAGCTATACAATCAACAGTATATACAGTTAGATCATGAGTAAGTAGATATATAATTAAATTAAGATTAATAAAAACATTCTTACGTATCTACATATGATCCTCAAACTTGAATATTACCGACTTTTTAAATTACTAATTGGAGGGAGGGGCGAATGGGTCTGATAATTAGTAGGCTCGGTAAAATATCTATGGGTAGTGGAAGGATACAATTGTGATGGGAGGACTGTGTGTGGAGGGACATGAGACGAGCGAGTGAAGATGACAGATGGGGAGAGGAGGCTGCTGACAGGAAGTTATGGAGAGAACGAACAGGACGAATCATTCAACAATACTGACCTCACCACTATACAGGGATAGAGGAGGAAGAACAGTACAAATAGCTAAATGTTGTGAACTTTTCCTAAGGAGTTAGATAGTATCTCACCTCGCCAAAGCTGTAGGGAACTTCTGTCGAGTAGTAGAACGGTTCGTTGTGTCTCTTTGCCAGGATCTCTCCGCCAATAATCACCATCAGGATGTAGCCGTGCAGCAACCCATCAAAGAACGCCGGATGGTAGGCATAGTCGCGGAAGTCATGGAAGATTTCGTTTGGCGCTTCTGCATACAAAAGTGCCTCTGTGGCGTCGTCATTGATGAAGAGTGTCTTCCCGCTTTGGAAAGCCGGACCGAGGTGAAACCCACTGTCGAGCACAGTCTTGTAGACGGCGTCCCGCTTGTGCGTGCAGCGGAGTCGCAGTTTCTCGACCGGAAGTCGTATGAGGGTGTTTCCGCGGGAGATCGTCGCCGGCTGGTCATCGTCGTCGACGTCGTCCCCTCTCAGGTCGATCTGTCCGCGGGCGTGCAGCACCCACTCGGCTGAGGACGACATGCTCCACACTCCCACCGACCACAGTTTGTCGTCACTTCCGGGCTCACTCGACGCCATCGTCAGAAGTTCCACGTCTCCTTGAGTCGGGAAGAAGAGGAACTTCTCAAATCGCAGGTTGCGCACGCGCAGTGAAGCATCCCCGTCTCGTAGTTCTTTTACGATTTCCAGCATCATGTCCGTGTAGCCGACAGCGGGCAACACCGTCGCGCCTTGGATCACGTGATCAGCAATCCACGGGGTCTTGGCCACTGATGCAGCTGGCTGGTACCACGTGATCTTGCGAGAAGTTCCGTCTCCATCAAATGCCGGAATTGCGATCTTCCTACCGAGGAGAGGATGAACCGGGAATAAGTGAAGCTCTCTGGTTAGCGAGGGGTATTTTCCGCACTCTAACCGCTGCCACTGATATGTGGGTAGCGATACCACGTGGTACTGTTCATTGAACATTGCCGGCAGACTGTTGTGATCGTGTTCACAGAACAGTTGTAGTAGCGTCGACATGATGTGAAACTGGCCTTCAAAGGAGCTCGTTGGGTCATCTTTTCGTCTCAACGTCGGTAGCACGGAGAACTTCTTGGGCTTGTCTTTGGACGACGCAATGACGTCACGAATGACTGACATCAACGCCGGATGTGCGCCGATCTCGAGGAAGTGTGAATAGCCGTCCGCCAGGAGTCTCTCGATGGCCTCCTTGAAGTGAACCATGTAGCGGATGTTACGCCACCAGTAGTCGGCGCCGTTTACTTCCTCCGGGCTCACATAGTCCGTCGTCACTGTCGACATCATGGCAATGCTGGGTGCGTCCGTGTCAGCGCGGCTGCGATGCAACTTGTCAAACTTCTTGAACACGTGTTTACGTAGCGGCTCTTGCTGTGAACTGTGGAATGCGTTCTGGACATTAAGAAATGTGTGTCGGGCGCCCTTGTCACGCAACACGGCAGCGA
Source organism: Paraescarpia echinospica (assembly GCA_020002185.1). Lineage (NCBI taxonomy): Eukaryota > Metazoa > Annelida > Polychaeta > Sabellida > Siboglinidae > Paraescarpia > Paraescarpia echinospica. Next base: position 19,484,299 of record CM034534.1, read on the forward strand.
AGACATCAAGGGCGTCTCGCGTGCCTGACAGCACGGTCTGAGACTCACTGTTGACGGCGGCGATGTCAACTTGAGCGAAGATGGCATAGTTTGTCGCGCGGATTTCCTCCGCCTCTTGTTGAGACACCCGGGCTGCCAGCATTGTGCCAGAACCGCTCGTCTTCTTCAACGCCCGGGCTCGTTCGTAGATGACGTAGACAGCGTTTTGGAAGGACAACTTGGCGCATGCATACGCCGCGGCCACTTCGCCCACGCTGTGACCGATGACGACATCGGGAATGACGTCATACTTCTTCAGGAGTTCAGTCAATGCCATTTGTACGGCGCAGATGGTCGGCTGAGCGTATTCTGTCGGAAATATAATACAAAAGCCATGTAATATGTGGATGCGTAGAAATGAATCCCTATTTAATTTTATTCATTTCTACTACTACTGCTACTACTACTACTACTACTACTACTATTACTCTTGCTACTACTACTACTGCTACTAATACTATTACTACTAATACCAGTACTACTACTTCTACTACTACAACTATTACAACAACTACTACTACTACTTCTACTACTACAACTATTACAACAACTACTACTACTATTGCTACTACTACTAATACTACAACTATCACCACAACTGTTACTAGAATTGCCACTACGACTATTACTACTAACACTACTACAATTACTACTACTATTCTTCTTGTTCTCTGAATTTTCCCGTCATCTGGGGTCGTCAATATGGCTGGTAATTTTGTTTCTCCATGTCGCCCTGTCCATCACCACGTCTGCACTCAGACCCACGATTTCCACGTCTCTTCTGCATGTGTCTTTCCATCTGGTCTTCGGTCGTTCTCTCCTTCTTCTTCCTGGTATCTCTGCATTTAGCATTCTTCTCACTGTGTGCTCCTCATCCCTTCTCATCACATGCCCATACCATTTCATTCGTTTGTCTGTTATATTTTTGGATGCTTGTGTCACACTCGTTGCTCTACTAATATATTCGTTTTGGATCTTATATTTCTTTGTTACTCCACACATCCACCTCAGCTTCCTCATCTCATTCGTCTCTATCCTTGCTTCTTGTCCTTCGTTGTTGCCCAGGTCTCTGCCCCGTACAGCATTACTGGCTTGAGTACTGTTTTTATACACCTTCCATTCAATTTCACTGGCATCCTCCTGTCGCTCAACACTCCACTGCATTTCTTCCAATTTCTCCGGGCTACACTCATTCTCTGTTTGATCTCCGTTTCCATGCCTCCTTTCTCTTCCACGACTCACCCTAGGTATTTGAAGTGTGTTACTTTTTCCAGCTCGTCTCCCAGTATCTTTAAAGTTGGTCTGTCTATCTCCTCATTCGGTTCGAACCTGAAGTCCATGAATTGGGTTTTCGGTCGACTAACCCTCATTCCTCTCTCATCCAGAACCTTCCTCCACGTCTCCACGTATTACTACTACTATTACTACTACTACTATTACTACTACTATTACTAATATTACTACTACTACTACTACTATTACTAATATTACTACTACTACTACTACTACTACTATTAGTACTTTTACTTATACTATTACTACTACTGCTACTACTACTAAGAGTAATACTACTAACACTAACACTAATATTACTACCACCACTCCCACTACTAATACTACTACACATACTACTACTACTACGACGACAATTACTACTACTACTATTACTACTACTACTACTATACTACTACTACTACTAATAATAATAATCCCACTAATATTACTACTACCACTCCCACTTCTACTACTACTACTACTAATTATAATAACAATTTTAAATAATAATGTCGCTACCATCATCATCTTCACCACAACGACTGCAACCATTACATTATGCGATGTCCTACCGGTTTCGTGGATGCGGTCTTTAAACTGGCTGTTTACAAGTTGCTCCATCACCGACCAGCTGCACTTGAGCGTCTTCAGCACTTTGTCGAACTTCTGAAGGAACAAATCATCACTTATTATATGATCAACTGTGTTCGTTATCGTTTTACTGTTTTGATTCGATGTTGATAATTGAAACATACTGCGTATTCCGAATTCGTGGAAGAGGAGAGACAACGTGAAACTTACCAAGATGGTTTCCCGAAACACGGGTTCCGCCTGCAGCAGCGCTTGTCCCATGCCGAACCACTGCGTGCCCATGCCGTTGAAGACAAACACGAGACGATTGGCAGAGCCGACCTGTGCGTCCGGAACATGTCCGTCGATGTAGAATGTTCTGCCGCTGTCCTCGATGAACGCTTCCAGTCCGGCGATGGCGTCTTCTCTCGACCGACACAAGACACCGATTCTGTGGCCGTAGTGCTGTCGCCTCAGTGCGGCCGTCGATAAGATGTCGTAGAAACTGTCCTCGCTCTTCTGGAGATGAAGGATCCATTGCTTCGCGTTCTCTGTTAGCCCCTCCTTCGACATAGCAGATATCACCAAGGGTTTCACAACACGCATCTTCCGTTCTCTCCTTTCTGCTGACGAATTCTTTGAACCAGCCGATATGCCTTCTAGAATGAGATGGGCATTGGCGCCTCCGAATCCGAAAGAGCTGACACCGGCCAACGCTTTATCTTTGTTCGGCCACGGCTCCAACTTCTGAGGAACCTTTAGGTTATATTCGTTGAATTTGATCTTCTCGTTGCCTCGTTTGAAGTGAACAACAGGCGGGATTTGATGGTGTTGCAGAGCCAGGGCGGTCTTGATGACTCCGGCGATGCCAGCCGAGCCCTCGCAATGGGAGATGTTTGATTTCACCGAACCGATGTACAAAGGACTGTCTCGACTCTTACGCGCGGTACCGATCGTCTGGCCGAGAGCATTTGCTTCAGTCGTGTCACCGACCTGTGTGCCCGTTCCGTGGGCTTCGACGTACGGGATGTCTGCATAGGCAACTGCGGCATTGGCGCACGCCCTTCGCACCAACTCGACCTGGGCGTCGTAGCTGGGATTAGCAATGCCCGGGGTGTGACCGTCGTTGGTGAGAGCCCCTCCACGGATGACGGCGTAGATGCGGTCGTTGTCATCTAGGGCACGGTCCAGTGGCTTCAGGACGATCACTCCGGCTCCTTCGCCCCGCGAGTAACCGTCGGCTGAAGCGTCGAAACTCTTACAGCGACCGTCCGGAGCCAGCATTCCTACAAACGAGGATGAACGTGATACAACCGAATTCTTTATTTGCCATATAACGGACGTTCTTTATTTGTTACCTTAATGGTCCCACTATAAACAGCAACACACTAAACAGTATTATGATAAGTAGTATCAAGATGATCGTAAATGGCAACTACCTGTTGGAGTTATGTACAACATTGGCAGGATCATTCCTGTATCAGTGTTTAATGACTTCAATTCTTCTATTTCATTACTGTGTTATTGCGCTCCTAGTTAAATTTGACCTTTGTGCGAAACTATCTTATTATTTGTACCAGACACACCATGTTCAACATGATCAACGTACATTTTAGTTTTGACGAACTACGTACAAAAATTACTAACATTCAAAATAGGCCTGCATTTCTGTCAAGAGGTCTCAAGATCATTGTAAATACATTTATTAACTGTCCTGTTTTCCATACTTACATATATATATATAGATACATACATACATGTGTGTATGTGTGTTGTGTGCGCGTGTGCGTGTGTGCGTGTGTGCGTGTGTGCGTGTGTGCGTGTGTGCGTGTGTGCGTGTGTGCGTGTGTGCGTGTGTGCGTGTGTGCGTGTGTGCGTGTGTGCGTGTGTGCGTGTGTGCGTGTGTGTGTGTGTGTAAATTTTACTTATGGTATGTAGCGTAACAAATTATGTCCAGTAGGAGTATTCACAGCATATTATTCTTTTTGTTCTGAAACAATGTTCTGCGATCACGCACAGTTTTATGTTCGGTTTTCCGAATCGTATTGCACCATTTTCCGCTTGAACCTTTTGTGAATAAGAACAACGGACAACACAGTGAGTGATTATGAGAGTGTCCCGTCGGTTTGTTACTAGTCTCGCTTAACCGACTCTCGCCCGGCTGCGTGACTTCGCCGGGAAACAGAGTCATGAATGCACGCATCTAGTACCGCTCCTATGGTGCTCACATCTCGCGGCGCCTGGATAAAGGCTAGTGCTACTCGAGAATCTATTTTGCCTACGCTGTCAGCAGCAAATGTTTTGGGCGAGCAGCCAATCCGCGTTGTTATCGAGATTCTTAATCCTAAAATAAATTAAGATTTAACTTTTCTGTTCATCACTTCTGTAAACATATCCAAAGTTTATAATGCGTAGCATAAATTTATATAAGTTGACTCTTATTTGACTTTTAGTTTTATCGTTAGCCTGAGAGCCAATAATTGTCTCTACCGGGACTCAGTGTAAGCCGGGATCAGTGTCGTACACTGAAAATCGCGGCGCCTGGATAATCGAGGCTAGTTAGTTACCTGCTTGACAGAAGCCGATGAAGGTGTTAGGCATGAGAAGTAGGTTGACTCCACCAGCCAGCGCCATGTTGCACTCGCCTCGGCGGATTGCCTCGCATGCCAGATGCGTCGTGTAGAGCGACGACGAACAAGCCGTGTCGACGCTGAAACTGGGCCCGTTCAGGTCGTACTCGTAAGAGATGCGATTCGCCATCATACAACTGTTTGTCCCTGTAAACAGAACACTATTAATGTGATGACACAGTAATTCCATTATTTTCATAAGTATTCTTCAATGGACAACAACAGTAGCTTTCTATGCATGTCAGAAGTCTTGCATGACTATGATCGTTATTTTGCACAACGATGGAAATAAATTTATCAGATATATAGAAACTCCTATTACTAATAAGAACAGTCATATAGCATTCTTCAATGGGTATATTAAATAGTAGTTCTTTAAATAATATAATTGACATTATCTGCTGACTCTGTAAATGATAGAGGTTGGAATACGTATGCAACAATAATTGAATACGTGTAATACAAACATTGTTACACATTTTCCAGGGTTGATCATAAAATTATACAGTTGAACATCTGTTTAACTATTAATACGCCAAGGACATTCATGGACACATGCATTATGGAATATTTCGTTATGAGGTACAATCTTTTTTTTTCTTTTTTCTTTTTTTCTTTTTTATATATATATATTTTTTTACACGAATCATAGATTTCATTGCATATATGACATGAATAAGGAACACAAGCAATGTGTTGCTTCGTTCCATTTGATACGTAATGTATACATGTTTCATATTACTGCTACATCTGTGATATACTTAACATTATGTATCAATAAAGATTATTATTATTATTATTATAATCTGCTAATTTAGATTAATAATCTCCTTATGTTAACTATGTGCATTTTAATCATTTGAGTAGCGACGACTTACCAGAATTGGTGTACTGTGAAATGTGACTCACGGGGCTCGTGTTTAGAGCTTGATATTCACTCGCTGTTACACCCATGAATACACCTATAATGCCACATGTTAAAACATTAGTAAATGAAACTAATATTCGTTTGGCTTGCCGTACTAAGCAGAGACGATAAAACTGCATCCATCATTTATTCTGGTTTGGTATGTAAATTATACTACGGACGACAAGCCTGCCTTTGAATCTCTCCCGTTTGGTCGACGACTCAGAATGCCATGTGCACTCAAAAACTGTCACATGAGATCGGTTATTCCGGTAGCCATATTGAATTCTATAACCTGAAAATGCGAATGTATTTCATGTCAAAATCTGACTTAATGTGCAGTTGTGTGCGGGCGTGTGTATTGTATGTATATATAAGGATTGGGGTGTGTCTATGCGTAGGTGTGATGGGGTTATTTGGGTGGGGTGTATAGGGTGAGTGGGTTTGTGTTGTGTGTTTGAGGGGGTGGGTGTATGGGGGATAAAGTTGAATGATTTGGTAAAACGTTTACAGTATTTACACAAGTATTGTAAATGCTTTATATGTATTACTTGTTTCACATGTCAATCACTGTCTTATGTTTATACCTTAATAGAGTGAGGCCACATGAAATTGTTCATTTTATGTGAAAGATCTAATGTACAATAACGATTTCCCATTTCAATTAAAATACAACAGCACAGCGAGCTCCGTTAAACTAACTGGATGGTTTGATAAAGCCGAACCTGTGTTTGATCGCTTCATCGACTTGGGTGGTAGTCCAGCATCTTCAAACGCCTCCTGGGTCACCTCCAACAGGAGACGAACTTGAGGGTCCAAGTGTTCCGCCTCGTCTGAAACAAAGAAATATTATATTTTCGGCCCTCTGTGACAACGTGATGCTTGGTTGTCTTTGGCATCACATGAATGTCACTTTCGTTGTCATTTCTTATCGCGGCATTTAATTTGTTTAAATACTTTTTCTTCGCACTTACAACTGTTGGAACGCACAAATAAAACCATTACATTGGTCAGTCGTGCATTATTATTGTCAAGAGTAAATAGCTGTGGTCATAGCAGTAATAATCTTCCTATTTTCATGTTTTTATTAACTACGTTCATGATTTTTTCAAAATAATATGCTAATAAAAATATTACATATTAATCATCACCACATGAAGGACGCAATCACCAACAGTTCGATCGACGTTAAATGAGAGTCAATCTCGAACTATGCCCGCCTATATACTCACCTGGCGGCATTTTGAAGAACTGCCTGTCGAACTTGAGCACGTCTTGGTTGAGGAAGCCGCCGCGCTCGCAATACAACCTTCCGTTCTTCTTCACGTCCGGGTGGTAGAAAGCGGCGACGTCGAAGCGGTCCTGGGGAAGCGGACTACTGCAATCGCGGCCCTCGGACAGCGCCTGTAGAGCGAAGTCATTTTGGATCGTGCAAATAGCAGGTTTCATACCGCGCATTGGCGGGAATGGGTGTGGGTGTGGGTGTGGGGGTTTTTAGCCAGTAGTAAACATGTAACTTTTGAATTTTCTGAACTCACGATACCATCCCATAGTATCAGTAACTCTTTCGTTGCTGATTCATGTTGTTTGTAATCGTCAGGATCGTGTTGTGGAAATACCCTTGTGACAAAGCTTACACACTCACGCACGTACACACACACACACACACACACACACACACACACACACACACACACACACACACACACACACACACACACACACACACACACACACACACACACAAACACACCCACACATCGTGATAATAATTGTGGCATTGTTTGAAAAATTCGAAAACATACAAGCACATGGTCGAGACATAGAAACTTTGTTTGAGTAATTTCAGTTGTTTTGAATTGAGTACTACTTCTGTTGGTGTTGATGTTTCAATAATGTTGTTTGGTACAGTTATTAACAACATCAATGTCACTTGAACTTTTAACCAACCATTCCGACCTAGAAGGAATCGCGTTGCTGATTGTTTATGGCGCAAAGTGTGTTTTCACAAATGGACTCCACACGCGTATATGTCTGGATGCAGATAGTCTTTCACTACATAGCTACTGCTACTTTTTTCAGTCATACGTAAGCTGTAGCAGTTGACCCGATGTCACGGTCTGTGATTCCGTTGGCTGTGTCAGCTCGCATTCATTGCTTCCTCTTCGGTCGAGTGATTTATCTTTTAACAAGAGCGCGGGCAATACAACGCCATGCAAACATTGATTCCGTGACACGGCAACTCGATCTATTATCTGTCTACTGTAATGTCATTTTCTTTTTGCTAAAACCAGTACCAGTCTTACGTGAAAAGTTCATGTTGATTTACAACGTTCGTCACTGTTTCTGGAAGATTATGTTCTTTGATGGAAGTTTGATAACAATCCTACTTCCCCTTCGATTTTGGATTCAGGTTTCAACCACAAGTATTCGCTATACTAACGAGTGGGTGTATGATACATAAAATGGTTCAATGAAAACATACGTTTTTAAAAAGTTCCTTATGGTGGAGCATACTGCCGTACTCCATTCCGTAGACTTTCTTCGTTTCATCTTCAGCAGCGGAAATTCCATGCTCCTAAATCTTTAACTTACACCTCTGGTACTCATTTATCTGAACAGCAACGTCAGTTACAGAAAAAGTCCATATCTGGATCACATCATGAGTCACAAACAATCCGTTTCTGAATCGCAACGTTGGTTACAGCGACTCCCGACTTTGAGTAGTAACGTGAGTCACAGTCACTTTCGTTTCTGATTTGAACATTTTCGTTAAATCAGATTTATTAAAGGTACCTATTGCTCACAAAAACGTAAGCAGTTAGGGTACTCGGCAAGGGGATGTTGCACAACATAACGTGAACGCGGAGAAGACTAGTAACGTTAATATTGCTTCACTATTCCATGGATAGAAACGGTTGCAGCAAACTGATGAGAACACGAACTTTTGCCACCGACTATTTCAATTATTTATTTGTGCCCAGCTGTGAATAGAAACGTAACCTAATTACCACTTAGTTTGACACGTCAATTCTTCTATCAAAACAACACTGTGTTATAAAATTACCAGCGACCAAATCAAGAAATATGTTCTCTAACTTACCTTCCAGAACTCTTCCACGTTGTCAATTCCCCCGGCGAAGCGACACCCGATGCCAACGATGGCAATCTTCTGCTTCGACGGCATGGCAGGAGAGCTGGGAAAGGAAATGTTGTTGATGACACAATTGTTCGATGAATTTTAGAAAACTCTACGATACGTATTTAGAGTTATCTACGTACGAGATTATGATATGTTCTGCTTTTCTAGAATGGTTTTCTCCTACATGAGAGAATTGACTATTGATCACTTACACAGATGGCGCCACCACACACATTTTTTTTGCTGCATGGGCAAGCTAATTGTTATAATTGAGCTAACAATTATACAACACAACGAGAACCGTATCTTTAGGTATGATCAGGATATTATATATTGCTGTTGTATTTTTCACCCGATTCTACGAATGACACTTCTGCAATGATCCTGAACCTGATCCATTCACGTGAAGAATCTTTGAGCTGGTTCAAATTTGAATTGATTCTACATGTGGAATTAAATTGATGAATTGTCTGTTTGGTGATTACATTAAAAAGCTACGCAATCCATCAACAATGTTTTAATGGATACTAGGCAAAAAATCGAACATTCTCCTCACACACACACACACACGCGCGCGCGCGCGCACACACGCACGCACACACACACACACACTCTCTTCCATCTTGTTTACAAGTATTTGTTTCAGTATTCACATTGTTAGTGCGATAAGGTTTCGCTGGTACTTCGTCGCGTCTTGATTTCGGGTATTTACAAGACCGTATCCACCCTTTCCATAATCAATCAATCAATCAATCAATCAATCAATCAATCAATCAATCAATCAATCAATCAATCAATCAATCAATCAATCAATCAATACAACTTTATTCATCCCTGTAAGGGCAATTACAGTGTCGTTTGGACGGGCACAGTGTATACAAATATATATAAATATTAAAATATAGCATAGGTAACAGCGTATTACTGGCTCACTTCATCATGGTCACAAAAGAATAATGTATGACATGAACACATGGAGTGCATTTCTTCACACTGTAACTGCTAAATATATAGAACACACTCACACTACATTCATTTCACATCGTTAAAAAGACTGATTGCAACAGGAATAAAAGATAGTTTCTTACGGTTTGTTTTGTACGAGGGGCACCTAAAACGGCGGCCCGACGGCAGAGTCTCAAACATGGGATATAGAGCATGACTATCATTGGCTAAAATAGAACGTGCCTTCCTAAGCACCTGTTGTTCACAAAACTGAGTGATGTCTCTCTGAGTCTCTCCAATTATTTTGGAGCTGACACGTACACACTTCTGTAAACTGTTCTTGTTTTTAACACTCAGGTTGAAATACCAGCAGATAAACGAAAAACAAAGAACACTCTCAATAAAAGACTTGTAAAACAGGTTTAAAATTTTTTATCAACAGAAAATGAGTTTAATTTTCTAAGAAAGTACAGGCGCTGCTGACATTTCTTGACGATTATTTCAGTGTTGTCATCCCATCTAAGTTTATCATCAAACACTGTACCTAAGTAATTGTACTTGGTGACAATTTCAATCTCTTGATCATGAAGGGGTGGGTAGGGGTAATTTTCAACTCTTCATTTTTTTTCAGTTTTTGTCTTATCCCTCCATTTTTCCCTCTTTTCCTCTTCTTGCGCTGCTTGCTGTCTGTGGTGTTTTGCTCTGTGTATGAACGTAACGATTCAGGAGGGAAATCAGAGTGTATCAAAGGTCCAACAGCGCTGGAGCCCTGCAGGCTCAACAGGTACTCACGGGTGTATTGAAGAAAATGGCCTCCATTTTGTTGTCCGTGCACTGGTCCAAATAGGCATGAAAAGGTCATAGCACATGCACATGCCAACATTAGTAATCTACGCATATCCATCCTGGTACGCTCCAAACACCCAGGAGTCACTCTGCCAGTTCAGACGACGAAAGAAACTCGAAATACACAGTAAACATTTAACACAATAGCCCGTCCTCGCGAACGTGTCGCCACTCGTGCAGCGCCGCCTATCCGAGTCACATGTAGTGTAATCAACGACTGTCACGCAAGCCTGTCAGTTCGTTCATATCGCTACAGTCAATGGTAGTCCCGGAAGTGGAATAATCACAAAACTGTTGCATCGACTCAGATTGCGCCAGTTTATTACTAAGAATGACAATTAACTAGTCAAACCCATATGTGTGTGTGTGTGTGCGCGCGCGCGTGCGTGCGTGCGTGCGTACGTGCGTGTGCAAAGAAAACCTTCTTTCCATGCAGCCATCGGAGAGTGTCAACAAAGCGAACTTTGGTTGTACCCTGTATTGCCCCGTGGAGTTGGTGATCTCTCGTGCTGTTAGTGACGGTTGTGACTATGAATGCTCGCGTGGTTCAACGCGTAGGAGTCCTCTGCGGGTCGGTCCGTGTCGAGCAAGTGTGTACCAATGTTTCTAGTCTGTACCTTGTTTCTTCAGGTTTCCTTTTATTATGTGTGTGTGTCCCTGTTTGGGGCGACATTTGTTTCTAGATCCGTCTGACACGGGGTGGGAGCTACTGATATGGAAATTACCATCTATTCATATCAACATACATTCTTCTTCGAACAAGGCGGTGGTTCATTTTGAGAAGAGTAGTTTGCAGAGACACTAGCAGTACGCAAAAGCACACACTCTGCTCTTATATGTTCGTTCCACGAGTGATTGTGTTTTTAATGACGAAAATCTACCAGAAAGAAGACACACTATGTTAAATATTACAATGCGAAACGGTATCGCGTCTATTTGATTTAAGAACATTATTATTGTAAGTACATAGCAACCAAAAAAGGTTACGTTTTTCATTATTCTTACTAACCATTTCCACGAGGAGCAATGAACAGGCTGAAATGATAATTATTTGTTACGAGAATCTAGACTTTGACACAATTTATTGGCGGGCAAGTAGGAAGTTGGAACTGCGCGTCTTTTATATGAATACTTTAATTGTTGCAATCTGACGAAGGGAACTATATGTACTTTACAATAATGCAAAATGAATATGTTTAAAGAAAACGGACGTAGATCTGGCCAGGACGAACAACACATAAAAGAAACAGTTGTGGACTCTCAATAAACCAAAGTTGGTATCTTGACATTAGACGACGGTCTAATTTAATCTTGTTAAGCTGCTGTGCATATGTATTACTCAGGACTGAAAAGCCTAGATGATATTATTTGGAAACTAAAAAACAACCACAACACATTTAACTCACTTGCTCATGTTGATGGCTGCCTTGTTTAGTCTTTAGCCATATCTGGTTACTTGACAGAGTATCGTTGCAGTTCGTTCTTCATGCATATAGTTTGTCGTCGATGCAATCGATGGATTGGCCAGCTTTTATAAGAGCTTACGGACAACTGTGGGAGTTACGCAAGCATAGCACGCGCTTCGTTTCAGCCAATGGCATTGCACATAGGCGTACCTGAACACACATAGAGCCAATGGACTCATTTTCATTGACATCACCGAAACCCAAGCATCGTTCTGCGGAACAGGAAGTGAAAATGCGGAAAAATATTTCCAAGTGGAGTTTTCAGCTCTTAATGATTATGCTTTATTTAATATCTTTTGTCGAATCGACATTTTTCGAAAGTGACACCAGCATATACTTTGAGACAGCATAGAACGTAATTCATTTTAGCAAGTTACCTGATTAGAAGCAGATTCAATTATGTTGATGTTACCCAAAATATGCATTCGTATTAAACATCTACACATTAATACGCTAATTTTGGATTAGTAGAAGTGTTTCTCCTCCGAGACATCTAGGTGCATTACCTCGTTTTACGGTCATTCGCTTAACCACTGGTCCCTAATCTACCATTTGGCGAAGCATTTAAAAAAACACGAAGGGGGTTATTCAAAGTTACAAATGTAGTTGTAAAATACACGTGGTAATCTTTCATATATGCATGATATCTGATACACGTAATTTTATAATTATAATCTTGTTCAGATTAAAGGCCGTCTGCAAGGTTAGATAGCGCAGACTATTTTTCTTAATATTATATTTTGGGCAACATATTGTGCACGACCTTTCGATAATCTCTTACTTCTTACTAGACAGCATATATGCCAGTATGCATTTACTAACAAAAGGTCCATTCCAAAGTACGATGACTGACATGGTGTTCTTTGTTTGACATGAGGCTGTACTGGAATTTGTTTCCCCTCGTAAGGGTATGGTGACGTTTTGCGACGTGTGATGTGGTTTGTATAGTAATAACTTAATCCCAGGGGAACGAGTGACATGTACGTGAATGATGTTATTTCTTGTTGTCTGTGTTGTTTGTCATGAAGAAGGAAGATTATGTCAACACGACAGACACGAACACCCATCGTGCAAGACAATTGGCTAAAACGTAACACGTGATGTGCATAAGTAATTCCTCTGTTTTATATATATATCCATGGCGTTCATAGGAACAACAAAAACAACAATGATAACAATAATAAATGCTTAGTTTACATAAGCGTACATTTGCTATCACGTACGCACCCGCAAACAAACACGATGTCGATGTGTTTGGGGCCATTCATTAATTATGTCTCGCTTGGTGAGAGGTCGGGGGTCTCCGAACAAGCGATACGAAGCTTTACATGGGGCAGGATATCTTGGTAGTAAGGGTTACGTAAAGATTAAAAACAAAGCTATTGATACCAGACTAATGTTATTAATAAACTTCGTCGTGCTAGTGATAAGTTCATGGAGTGCACGAATTCGTATAGCGTCATTTTATTAGTCGGAGGGAGGACTTCTGGGGAAAACGTCTGGGGGATGTTCTTATTCAAAATCCGTGTGGTGTGGGCGAAGTTAATAGCTGTGGAGATGGAACCGAGGCTCATGTATGGCTTCGTTCCCCAGAGAACATAAATACTCCGCTGTAGGCTTAATTATATAATCACGTTATTGTAATTACTAGCTGGATAGATGTAGGCTAGTAAAGTGAAACATATATTTCGATGTGTTAGTTCATAAGTATAGGCATACAGTGAGGTCATCGGGGTAATCGTTGGGAGCTTAACCTTAACCGTAAACAAACCCAGCTATTACCAACCCCAACCACAGCTGACTGTAACCCCAACTAATAATAATAATAATAATCTTAACACTAATTAATAATGACATTTCACACTAACTATTTATTCCCGTCATCATCCAATCATAACTGACTCCAATCATAACTAATAATAATAATATTACCCTAATGGATAACGGCATTTCACAATAACTATTTATTCTCGTCATCTGATTGGTTCCAACAATTACCCTAACTCCAACCACTGGTAATGGTAGTAACCTTAACCTAATTAATAAGGTAATTTCACAATAACTGTTTATTCCCATCGTCTGATTGATTATAACGATTATGCAACAGCTGAACTGTCGTGAAAGACCCGTTGATCACGTCAGCATCACTTGTGTGACTCTTGCCGAGAGCCATTCATTTGAATATGAATAATCGTGTTCTTTTAATTACGTTTATTGTGGGTTTCGTTTTCCTTATTCCTAGTTTGTGTCATTTCATCAAGATTGTCTCAGTCACCGAATCCCCCCAGGATAGGTTGTGTATTCACTCCTCGTGGCGCAGTATCGGCGCAGTGAACGTATGACGCATTATGCAGTAGTGTTGTCACACATGGCAGCTAGCCGACGACTGTATGGAAACTATTGTTATACCTTTGGTCAAAACAAGTCTGGTGACCTGAGTGCTGTTAACAACTACATACATTGCGCTTGTCTAAGTTGCTTCTAAGATTTTTGAATTTATGTTGCGTGAACTTGAAGTGTATATTAATTTATCAATATCTAGACAACTATCTTAGCTACGTGCATTGCCTAAATCCCAGATGTGCGGAGTGCAATTCAATATTTGTTTACTCTTTATATCTGTTTGGATCCGCACAAATTTCTTATCATTGTTTTCTAACAGTAATTTCCTACAATAATTCGTTTCCTTCTCCATCGCATCATACACTCGTGATAATCACTGTATACGTGTGTGTAAATATATTTCGAAATATATGTTTATGGGGTCACAGGAAGACGATATATAAAATGCCATGTGCTCACCATGCAACTCAACATTAATTTGTAAAAGGTTGTTTTGTGTATGTATATTGTTATGTTGTTGATTTGATTTAAATATATAAATATATGTATATATATATATAAATATATATATATATATGTAACAACTATATGTAATATATATATATATATATATATATATATACATACATACATACACACACACACATATATATATATAAATGTATATGTATATATATATATACATATACATTTATATATATGTGTGTGTGTGTATGTGTGTATGTATGTATATGTATATATATATATATATATATATATATATAGATTACATATAGTTGTCTCCGTTTGTAGTCTATTTTACACTGAGTTGTGTTGGGCTAATTGCTTATGTCTACAATGAACAGCATGGGATGTCTTACTTTTGTATTACCTTGAATTAAATCGAGATTAAATGCCCTTTCATATCGAAAGTTTATGGCCGACGAGTCAAAACCAGACTTACAACACTGCGCCAATAGCGCCTTTTAAAATTCTCGATTCGTGACATGGCTTCATTCTGCCGCGCCGGCTAAAATATATAATAGCTTCAGGGGCCGCTCTAGACGCAGTGCCTATACAGAAGCACCAGCAAGAAATTTCCGCATGCGGTGTCTGTGCAGCGACGCGGAAAGTCGACGTTGTGTTCAGTCAAGCGTCACGATCTGGCACCTCCCGTGGCATCGCGTTAGCAATTTAAAAACCAAGCGATCCACTAAGGGGTGGTCGAAGAAATCCACACCAATACCTAACATTACACACGGTGCACTGGTTTTGTTATCACCACGGATCGCGAGGAAATATAACCGCAACAGTCGTGGTTTTTTGACACCGCAAACTTATAAGTTCATCCGAAAGTGTCGTTTCTTGTTTCGCCACTTAAATGCGATTCCGTGTTTCTATGGGGTGGGTGTCAGTGACTAATTAGCGATCAGCTTACCAAACGGTAATATGAGCCTAGAAAATTATAGTTTTGTAGTGCACCCCTAACATTAGTTTTCACCTGCCTAAGATGTTGCTAATGGCCGACGGATACCCACTGAGGTGGACACCAGTTATGAAAATGTGTGTTTTGGCTTGGAGGCCATTTTGAGATAACCACTAAATCAAATTTCGTCATATCTTAGTATCTACGTCACATGAAATCAGATCAAATTTTGGTGTCAATATATAGAGTTTATGGATCACACATTTGTACATTTAAACTTCTAATACATTCACGTCTGCCATTTTTTTTAATGTGGTAGTCGTCAGTACAAATGTCACCATATCTTACCATTATATCTACGTCACATGGAGTTGTCATTTCTACGTATGTTTATATAGTTGAGGGCAGCAATTTAAAATATGGTTGATGTTTGTCGACATTCGTATATTCGCGGCGACAATTTGTCGCATATATATGCCGCGCTGTAAGTATCTAATTACAGCACATGCATACTTGCATGCTGATGATGTCATTGTCATTTGATTATCATTAAAAACCTACAATGACAACATCCGACATTACCGATAGACAATCTGTCCTTGTTCTTCAGCACTAGGTTCAAACAAATAACACACACATGACGTCTTCCACCGTACGTCACATTCAAAGAAAAAATCTCGCCAACATGCGATGACGTAAGACGCACAGGACTCGCAGCTGCCAAGGCAGGACCGGCGGATGTATGACCCGCGTGGCTTCTCTAGGAAATCAACGTTTTGTATGTATGCATGGGGCGTCTGCACTGAAAACATTGGAGTACCTGCAACGGACTTGTTCGATCACCCCTCGTGGCGTTCGCTCAGGTTTCTAATGGTTGATAAATGTCACAATTCAGACTTGCTCTATCTAGTGATATTTACTCTTGCATGTATATGTTTATATTTGTATTATGCGTTGCACGGGTAGAAACACAGTTTTCTTGCGAAGAACAATAACGTATTTTTTATATATAGTTATCTTTATTTCCAGACTGTTGGTGAGGCAATTGAATGACAGCGAATTCATATGCTTGCGATAAGTACAAATTTGTAACGTTTGTTGCAAGTTTGTGCAACATACTGTCTAACAGTGAACGAGTATTATCAGGAAAAGGTGCTGTTTTATTTTATATTCTAAAACAACCGAAAACAGATTTGCCAATGTAATACTGTTAAAAGCCACTCTTCAATTCAAAGATGATATACACCGTGTTCAGGCCCAGAATCTAAACAAGTTAATTTATCTAACCAACTGTTTCTATTAGTTTAGACGGTTTTTTTGGCAAACGTAGTTATGCATATCATTAAGTACAAATGTCACATATTGGAAGTATTATATTTTATTTGTTTACCATATACATGTAATTATAAAGATGTCACTGTCGCCATTAAAAAGCAGTGTTATATCTACAATCTACTGTTCCGGCGAATACCTCCGGACATAGTATGGATACACTTATTTATCCTTTAACAATGTCTGTGACATTAATGTCGCCGTGAGCCTAAGAAGTAAAAGGCTAATTTAAATGCTAGTGTCTCTCGATCCAGATGGCTTCATTCGACATCAATAGTGTTATTGTGCGACACCCAATGTGTATGTGTGTGCGTGTGTTTGCGTGTGTGTGCGTGTGTGCGTGCGTACGTGTGTGTGCGTGAGCGTGTGCGTGTGCATGTGTGTGCGTACAAGTACTTAGATATATTCCATGGTATTACGGAGGAAAAAAATATATAACCTTATGGTAAACATGGCATAATATATGATAAATAACGAAAAGTTAAATATGGTAGTCGCTATCGAGGAACCACCTTTTGTAATAAAACTTTAACTGAATCAATACATCACCTAATTCAATTCTTCCAGAAAAAGAAGAAAAAACATAATGTGTATGCATGTGTGTAGTGCGAGCAAGCTTACATGATTATTGTGTTTGTCGTTAAGGCACTGTTTTGTACAATATCAAGTTGACAAGTGGTTGTCGGTTCTTAATTTGCATACATATATATAGCAATTTTGCCTTGTGCATGTTACTTGATAGTTTAAAAAAAATAAAGTTTAACATACTTGGCAAATCCTTGTGAACTATGTGTACTAAGCTTTTCTTTGACTATAATAAAATTATCAGGAATGTTATTTAATTAAAAGTGGCAAATTATGCCTAATACATTTCTTAGCAAATTCATGTTTAATTTTATAAGTGTATATTTTATTCGTGACTCTTGTATCATGATTTTGTACCTCATAGTTAAACATTATCCTCCAGTTTTGTAAATAAACTAGTAAGTCATTGTGTAAATATTTATAATAAAATTTTAATTGTTGTAATTTAAGGATGTCATCTACTTTTTAAAAGTTGAGTTTTTTGTGAAGTGGTTCTGTGTGGGAAGTATAATTACTTAAGGTGAAAATTCTCAGGGCTTTTTTGAAGTGTTATTATTCTATTTGATTGAAAGCCCCACGCCATGATGCAATAATTAATGTGTGGCACTATTACATAATTATATAATATTATTTTAATATGAAAAGGTAACACATGTTTCAATTTATTTAAAATACAAATTTTTTAGAACAAGCATTTTATATTTTTTCAGTGTGCTTTTTCTAGTTTAGATTTTGTATCTATAATTAAACCAAAAACATTAAATTCTTTGACTTGTTCAATATTTACATTGTCTATCTTCAGAGTAAGTGTGTGCATATTTTTCTTTGCCTTTTGAAATGTCATGTATTTAGATTTTGCTATGTTTAGCGATAATTTATTTATTTTGAGCCATTCGTTTATTTTTAAAAGTTCTTCATTTATTAAAGATTCTAAATTTTTGTCATATATTTTATCGCTAAAAGTGTTTAGTGTACTTGATAGAGTTGTATCATCAGCATAAATTATGAAATTTAACATTTTACTGGCTTGTGCAAAATCATTGATATATATATATATATATGATGAATAATAGGGGTTCTAAGATTGAGCCTTGTGGTACACCTGTTGTTATTGATAACATATTTGATATTTATATTGTCAATTTCCGTATATTGTTTACGATTTGTTAGGTAACTGCTGAATAAGTTCAAATTTGTTCCATGTATACCATAATATTTCAATTTGTCAATTAAAATTAAATGCTCAATGGTATTAAAGGCTTTGGAAAGATCTAGGTAAATATAGTCTATAATAGTATATATAATATATAGAACCGACAGTCTGCGCGAAAAGAACTTTGCGATAGCTTCGAACGCTATTCCCTTTAAGTTACCTGATTAAAACCCGAAGTAAATTGAGTTGACGTTTATAAAAAATATGCAGTCGTATTAAACATGTACTAAAACTTAATTCACTAAATTTTGGGGGGCATGAATATGCTTAACGGAAGCAAGTTTAACATCTAGATACTGCAACGATAATAACAGTTACTTTTGGCGTGTTGCTCTATGGTTGAGTACAAGATAGTGACATATGAATATCAGCGAAAGTAGATTACTAAAAACAAGTAGCTTAGATCTCGTGAAAAGCACGTAATGGTAGGTTGGAGACTGAATATTGGTTCGAGACTATTCATCTTATAAAATTACAGATCTAGTAAGTTCGCCATATGGTTATCACGTATCGCGGGGGAATAAACCGATACAGTGGCTTTATCAGTCGAGCAGAACCCGTAAGAATATTAAAAACAAACGTTCATTTTACCACATGTCCACTACACTAAATGCATATGTTTGCCTATTTTAATTTAGCAGCAAACACATCTTTCACCGATGCGTTGACCGCTTTAACGGGGACAGAATAAACAGATAATTCGGTTGGATATTATGCAACATTCATGACTCAAGATCACACTGAAAAGGAATCAAACAAATTGCCTGTGACAAAATATACGTGCCTAATCTTCCACCTGCACGATATACGATACACCCAATTATATGTTTACAATCGTATTAAGATGAAGGGTCGCTTGCTAGATTACACTGACTATCTCGGTCTCGATGATATATTTTGGTCAACGTATTGTTCGACATTCTCGTCATTCGTTCTAGATAGCATCTAGCACAGCAAGTGTTTTCCAGCTAAAAGGGATGATTTCAAAAGTAACGATGACTCACTTTGTTATTTGTTTGACATGAGGCTGTGCTAGAATTTATACCCATCGTGCAAAATAATTGGCTAAACATTATCACCAGGTATGCATGTAATTTCGTTGTCTACTCTTCTATGGCTTTTATAATAATACTACTACTTGCCCCAGGTTCGACACGGCAGCATGAGATTCGAACCCGAGTTATCTCGGTCAAGAGTCCGATGCTCTAAACACTGCGCTACTGCGCTCCACTTGCAGGATGGCATCGGTATAGTCACACGTTTTGGAAAAATCGAAACCAAGTAAGCCAAGATACAGTTTTCATAAACTTAAATGTTACTCAAACTTTGCACCAGTCACTGTGACCTTTTTACGCTATTCATCTCCACGTTTTTGCAGTCATACGTAAGCTATAGCAGTTAACCCGACGTCACGGTCTGTGATTCCGTTGGCTGTGTCTGCGAGCATTCATTGCTTCCTGTTCCAGTGATTGATGTTTCAACAGCGGCACCAAAGCCGGGCACTGATTCCGTGACACCGCAGCTCGATACCCCGCTACTGTTGCCATCGGGCGAGTTATCTGTCTACTGTAACGACATTTTTTTCTGCTGAATTGGCGGTTTGACGTAAATGGCTTACGCACCTTTCTTGATTTGCGGCGTGCGTCACTGACACTTCGCATGTCCTGTGTGTCCTGCTTTTGGAAGGTGATCTGCTTTGATGGGACGTTTGTCGTATTCCTGCTTTTAATTTTTTTCCATTACGTTAAATTTTAACTTCAGTTTTCAACCACAAGTAAGAGCTGTATTAAAAAGATGGTGTATGCTGCATAAAATAGCCTCCTACTTATTTTACTTAACACCTCTGACACTCATTTATTTGATTCGCTACATGAATATCATGCACAATTAATTCTGAATAGCAACGATAGCCACATACATTTCTGGATCTGACTCGCAACATTTTCGTTAAATGAAATTTATTAAAGGTACATCTTAATTGTTAAATGCAAAATAACTTTGAACATCACCGGTCACATCAACGTACGCAATTAGCATACTCGGCAAGTGCAGGGTGCACATTATGTTAACTTCTTCACTATTTTATCGCTAGAAAGGCTTGCCGCAAAATGACAACAATTTGACATTTTGTTATGAAGTATTTCAATAAATTGTTTCTGGTGAGATGACATTGAAACATACACACCTTATGCAATAGCAACATAAAAACCATTTATAAAAAGATAAGTTCTTACATAGTGCGATATCAAGTTCTGTGAGTTGCTGCGCACACGGGACGCCTTGAAATAGTGATTAACACATTGGACTCTGAATCGAGATAATCCGGGTGCAAATCCTCTACATGTCATTTAGAACCTTTGGCAAGATCGTTCGTTCAACGCTGCTCTACTTCATTCAGCTGGCCATAGACAGAGGTTGACATTTCTGTTGAATAGTCTTCGTGCGGTAACTGCACCGTACGTGGGTGAATGCGTGAAAGTAAAATGGATAGCGCATCGAGGAATCCGAAGGACGAGATATCGCGCCATATGGGCCTGTAGGAAATTACCTTTTCATATTTAAATGGGCAAACTTCGTATGTAAACCCGTACAAGGAAACACATACGCATGCATTGGATTAAAAGTAAACTATTTATAAATAATTTTACTTCTATAACAACAACAATGTTTTCTTTACAAATGGCTTTCTTAATATGCCAACTTATACAAAAGTATTAAATACTCTGCGCACCTACTTAGTCTAAGGATATGACACATGTGCACTGACGAACTTTTTTGTGTCGCATTTCAAAGCCCAATAGAAAGACACAGTGTGTCACGCAAGACATGCTGCTACACGCTACAAGTGTTCACTTACAAGTGCTACATGCTACAAGGGTTCAATTGAATCGCGTCGTCTCTTGCCGGCGGCCAATCAAGATTTAACAGGAACAAGATTTCCACCCAGTGAATTAACTCTAGATGGCATGTGAAGAAGAAAGCCTTTTAGCTTATCGACAGGCAACATTTTTTATCTACGTGTATCCTGCCCTTCTGTGTCGATTTCATTTTTAAACATGGTCATGCTATCAGCACCGACACAATCAGCAGATAATCTGTTCCATCTTTCATTTCATAAAATCATTTGTATACGAATGACTGGGCGTTATCTCACGTTTCTCAGGTGTATGTTTCGTGTTCCTTCTTCCTAGTTAGTCCAGATAAGCCTAAAGTCTTGTTGTTTCGTGTTTCGCAACTTAAGGCGATTCCGTGTTTATATGGGGTGAATGTCATTGTCTAATAATAGATCAGGTAGTCAGACGGTAACATGAGCCGGCAGAATGACTGTTGTAGTGCTCCGCCAACAACAAAGGTTTGACCTGCCAGAGATGTTGCCTAAGCCATACGTTCCGCTGCTGTTGTGGATCCCAGTTACGAAAACGTATTTGATGGCTTGGCGAACATTTCTTTTAAATTATCATTAAATCCAGTTTCTTCATATCTTAATAAACACGTTTGGTGTCAATAAATAGGTCAAAGATTTCACATAATAGTTTACATTTTAACCTCTGTGACATCCACATCCGCTATTTATAAGGATGGCGGTCGTCAATACAAATTTAACCATGTCTTGCCACATATCTACGTCGCGTGGAGCAGTGATTTCTATTTTAAGGCAGCGATTTCAAATATATAATATTTGATGTTTATCGACATTCATAATTATTCGTCATGTTTAAAGTATCTTAAGAACGACATAACCAAGAGTTACATAGTTACTGTAAACATATACATTTTCAGGTACGACGATTACAAATATATAACTTTTCACCTTCGTCGATATGTATGTATCCGCCATTTTTATAGATGGCGCCAGTGATAGCCAATTATTCCCATATCTTAAGACGTACCTCACCTACAACCATAATATTGATGTCAAAGTATAGGTTGTTGGATGCGACGATTTCAAATATGTTACATTACTTCGGCGACAAATTGCTTTACAAAAAACGACGAAGAAAACGGCGAAGGGTTCGAGCACGTCTTGCCACAAATTATCGCAGACAAAATGTCGCGTTATCGCAAATGCCGGGACTTTAGTAGCTAATTTTTATGTTTAAAAACTGCAATGACAAACTCCAGCCTTTCCCATGGACCATATTTCTATGCTCTTGAGCATTAGACTCAAACGAATTATAAGATTTTTAGAACATGACTTATTCCACCATCCGCCATATCAAATAATACCTGCATTCTTTGTATTTATAAATACCTTCTCAATAAATAAAGTGCCCGCTTTTAGCCAATAAGACTTCCTCTTTTTTACTTACTTCCTAACAAAATGTCAACGGAAAAACTGCTAGTAACGACTGTTATCATACCATACCGTGAAGTACGTGGGACGGTACTTTTACATTTTACTAGTTGCAACGACAATGCCAATTCGGCGATGAAAATAATTTATCAATGCTGGGTCTGCTGTAGGCGTACGAGCAGTCGATATAAACATGGCATAATCAGCTGAGAAAATATCATTAAAGCGCAAGCAACCGTTTAGCTCAAATTGAGCGACACAAGCTAGAGTAGTGTACTCAGTTTGGTGACTGGCGAACTGGGAAGAGTAGGCATTGGGGACGTCAGTCTTTCTATCACAATGGCGGTGCCCGTACAATTTAAATAACAACTTCAAAAAGGTTATCCTACTGAACTGCTAGCAACATATTCTTGATTGTATTTATGTCTAATGGCGAGATTTTATTAACTCTTTTAGATGCATAGGCTCAACACAATGTCTTTAGTTTCTCTTTAAGCACTAACATATTCTCCTCTCCCCCTGTACGCAAGGCGTTAGCAACCACTGTCATCAAGATCCTAGCGTACGTTGTACGTAGCAAAAAGCCCGGATTCCGTATGTACGAAAGCGGCATGCGGAAACATAATGCGGCAAAACTATGAATATAGCGACCAGTGGACATTGATAGAAGTATTTCCATAAAGCGGATGAGTTTGTCCATGCGGACGCGGATGCGGGAAATTGAATCGCTCCATGTAGCGATTCGAATTGTATCCGCACAGGAATCGGATATGACGTCACCACAGCGGTATTCACACTCCGCCTGTCGCATTCGTACGCGTTTCCGTATATATGGAACCGTAGCTTGACGCCTTGAAGACATTGCTTCGATCACGCGACAAAGAGACATGACCTTCCAACTGTTCTTTCCTAGACACGCAGTTCTTCTGATTGTGCAGCAGATTACATATGCTCATATTTCGCCCAAATTTACCGGATATCCCCTTAACCTGCTCTCATCACAAAACAGTCTGGGTGGGACATGTTGTAATGCGTTTATAGTATTATAATACTATTTACTCAAAATACAATGTGTTTAATCAGGACCATAAGTTGCACTTTATCAACATACAGGAATACATCAACAAGATGCTCATACAATACCCATACAATCCTATAAGCCAACTGTTCCGGGCGACCGGGCGACCAAGTGGAAACAGCGAGGGGACTAACACAGAGTGCATTGGGCAAGTCAAGCGATGGATGGCGCTGCGCGTGCTGAAGATGATGATGAAAAAAACTAACTAAAAAGTAAAAAGGTAAGTTCTTATATAAGCGCTTTACACTTTACTCCCTAGCAGACAGACCTGTTCAATCGAACACCATCTCGACTTACCTGGGAAGCATTCAGACACGCTGCAATTAAAGCGCGAAGACTATTCATACACAAATGTCCGCCACTGTAGCCAGGTATTAATTCATACAGCTAAATGAACTGGAGCAATGTAGAGTGAACGAACTTGCCCAAGGTTCGACACCGCCGCACAGGATTCGAAACCAGGTTCTCTCAGTCGAGAGTCCGAAGCTCTTACCGTTGTACTACTGCGCTCCGACGATCATCTTTACATCTAAGCATAATCTCACGCTGCAATGAGTTGCCTCTATGACCATCTACTGGTGAAATAATGTCTTATTATTTCACCAGTAGACCGCATACGAAATTTGGGAGTTCACATGGACCAATATCTGACGATGACACATCACGTGACTGTTGTGTGTGCTGCATGCAACTATCATATGTACACACTCTCATCAATACGACACAATCTTACAGCTGAGACCGCGGGAGATTACCAACCTGGAGTTGGTGATCTCCCGTGCTGTTAGTGACGGTTGTGACTATGAATGCTCGCGTGGTTCAACGCGTAGGAGTACTCTGCGGGTCGGTCCGTGTCGAGCAAGTATGTACCAATGTAGATTTTATCTGTAGCTTGTTTCGTCAAGTTTCCTTTTAATGTATGTGTGTGTATGTGTGTGTGTTTGTGTGCGTATGAATTCGCCTAAATATGTCCTATGATATACACCTGTCTACATTATTTAGTTTTATTCATAATGTCCCTATCTGACCAACAGAGTGTCCTCATTTAACCAGGAAGTCTTCCTCTTTTTAGTGACGTCCTAATGAAAATTTCCACGAAAAAACGCCCGAACCTAGCACTGTTTTTGCGTGAAACGAGTCTAAAAAAACTCTCCGCGATATTCGAAGAAGGACGTAGCGAAGACAGCATGGAGGGGGCCCGCGTGATCATTCTAAAAACCAAAAAACCCGAATCACATGTTGTAATGGTTAATAAATCTCGTGGTTCAGACGTATTCTCTCTAGTTTAGTTCTGTTGGTGCGGCAACTGAATAACACCTATTGATATGTTTAGACAAGTACGTTGTGTGGCCAGTTTGAGCGGCATATTGCAAAACGTAGACAGAATAGTACGCACATCTGATTCATGCGTGTTTAGTTGATAAAAGTCCTACTATACAGTTCGTGACCAGGACGACGTGCTGTTTTGTTATACATAAACCAAACGAAAATATATCCAAGGTAGCATTGTTAACAGGCAGGCTTACATTCAAAGATGACGTACATGTCTAGGGTCACTGTCTAGGGGGTGTCCCACTGGGGGTTGTCCCCTAGACGATTTAATGAGTAAATAAACTAAACTACTAGTGAAACGCGGACATGGAATTCTCCAGCACGCAGTATGTGATACATAGGAAAAACAAGTTAATTTATGGATGCAACATTGCCGGTAAGTTTAGACTGCTTGTTTGTTTGCAAACGGGGTTATCTATGTTATAACGTACAAATGCCAGATGTCGTTAACAGTTAATTTACTAACCACGAGTTTATTAATTATTCACAACCCCTCTAAAAGCGGGGTAACTTCAACGGTCGCATGGTGAACACAATAAACAAACCGTTTAAAAAAAATTAAGATTTGAATCGTACATAAATAAACATGCAGCCATTTTACAATTCATTAAACGGAATTATTATACTATATTATCGCCAAAGCATCGGCACACCTAAACGGGACTTGGACAGTAATAGGCATACGTAAATTCATGGACAAAATCGACTTGAGTGCATCTAACCCAATACAAAGTGTTAATACGTGCTATGCTTTGCAAGAATTGGCTTAGAGTTTGTAAAATAGTTTGAAACATCATTAAGATTGACTTGCGTGGTGAAAACGTGGAAGAAAAAGTCATCAATACTATCAACAACAAAATTCACGCCACCTCTCCCATTGAGCTCAGTGATCTGGAACGCTGCCATAGACTTGGCCGACCTGTCGACGGGCAGACGAAACCTAGACCATTGTTCGCTTTCGCAGAGAGCACTGCATAGTTGTGTTTCGCGCCAGGGGCGGTCTCAAAGATTACAACAAAACCTGCGCTATTGAAAATCGCATCTACCTCAACGAAGATCTCACGTCAAAGCGCTCCAAACTAGCGTTTGAAACCAGAAAACTTAAAAAGGCAAAAAATATCAATGACTGTTGGACGTCCGGTGGCAAGATTATTACCAAAGACAATCATAACGTGATCCGCGAAATCACAAGCTCAAACGACATTCTGACATACCAGTAGACTTTGCCAAACTGCTTGTGTTTATCACATGTAGTTACGTGGTATGATGCCGTCGTTTCTGACTCTACTCATTAGCCAGATTTAACCTTTCATTAATCTTTTTAATTTTTATTTTTTTTGTTTTCTTGCAAATACAGTGTTTAGTGTAACATTGAGTAACTGATTTTTAGGGTACCTACTAATTAACTTGATACGCTTTTAGTATATTATGAACAGCTATAATTACTTTGTATGTCATAATCATGTAATGTATATGTGTATGTATGTATATGTATGTATGTGTATGTGTATATGTATATATATATGTATATATATATATATATGTATATGTATATGTATATATATATATATATTATTCATTCATATCAATGTGAACAGACTAACACATTGTCTAATGTCGTTCTGGCATAAATATTTTGTAATGTAATCTAATTTTGTAGTGTTACACAAACACTGTACACCTAGTGTTTAAATGGCTCATTAACTGCTCGCTAACGGTACATGTCTTTTCCTATGTGGTTCAATAATGAATGGCATGCCTGTAATTTTTTGTTTGCTAAAGATGATACCTTTCAATTATTAATTTTAATGCGGTGTCTAAGTAAGCCTAGCACACATCGTTGTTCTAGGGCATATAATTATATAAAAAACATGGCCTCGAATACGGTTCCAGTTTGTTACGAGCTTTGTTATAATTACTGTAACCGGGTAATGCTTATATAGATTTCGTAGACAACTCCTTTGTTTATTTTGTAATCTCTCATCTAGTGTATTACTGTACAGTGGTTTAAGCTATTATATCTCACTTCGTTGTTGTGAGCTATGGCATGGTAATATCTTTTTATGCAACAAAGCTATTTACGTTTTATTTGTTTCTGTTTCTTCTTGTTGACTATGTTTACTGGACTGATACATGTCCATCGTCATATTATTTTGCTTTATTTGTTGAACATTGTCTAACAAAACATACAAACAAACACAATGATGCAACTACTCAAAATTATATTATTCGGTTAGCGTTCACCAATACATTATTTACTGCATCTTTGGTGCAAATACCCTCGTTATACACTGGACCTTGCACACGTGTACATATTGGTTTTTCATACTTCTTAATCTACCAATTATAGACAAAACTGTTTGATCGCAGTTTTCTTTCACACTTGGGTGGTATTGACAACAACAATTTAATTAACACATTAAATATTGATAACAATGAACTGCAAGTCATAAAACATTAATCTTATTACGACATAGATCACTTTAAGATACTTGCTGATGATAAAAATGGACAATTTTCAATACTCAGTTTAAACATTCAATCTATAAATTCTAAATTTGATGAATTAGTTTCATTTGTCAGCTCACTACAGGACATACATTATCAATTTAGTGTAATTTGTCTACAAGAATGTTGGATATCCAACATAACCGACTTAGCAAATATACAACTACCTGGTGCGCTTGTATTGCTCAAGGAAAGAGTAGCAGTAACAATGGTGGCTTAATCACATATATTGACAAAAGATTCCAACATATAGTCAAACTAAACATAAATACATACGAACACTGGGAGGGATTAATTATTATTGTAACTGGAGGTGGTTTATCAAAACCAATTACTATTGGCAACATTAACAGACCTCCGAGTATGATAAGAGAACATGTCAGGCAATTTATTAATGAATTCACCACACTTATCTTGTCAATGGAACAATCGAACACAAACATTAGCATTGCCGGATACTTCAATCTTAATCTCCTCAAGATAAACGAAATACCAATTTGCAGTGAATTCTTCGATCTGTTGACATCTCACAGTTTATTTACACAAATTACACTTCCCACAAGATTATCACGCTCAAATGGCACATTAATTGACAATATATTCTGTAAAAGTCAGAGTTCTATATCCATAACTACATCTGGTATATTAATAAATAAGATATCCGATCACCTCCCTTGCTTTATTCTCTCAGAAATGTCGTTAGTAAATCCACCAAACCCTTGATGGATTAAAATTAACAAATAAACGATAAAGCCACTAAAAATATAATAAATGACATTAATTCGTCTGATTTGTACAGCTTACTTGACAAAAATTTGAAGACATACCCTAATCTAAGCTACGACATTATATTCGAAGTAATTGAAATGGCCAAGAACAAGCATATGGTAAGTAAATGAGTTACGTTTAATAAATGCAAACACAAAAAATCTAAATGGATTACCACGGGTCTGCTAGAATCCATAAAGTTTCGAAATAAATTATATAAGAGAATGAAACTTACAAATCCCAATTAAAAAAATACGAAATTATGCGTATTAACTTAAAAAATTATGGTACTATATTAAAGAGAAGCTTACGTGAATCCAAACAACATTATTTTGCATCAACGTTCGCTAAGTATAAATCTGATATCAGAAACACGTGGAAAATTATAAATGAAATTATTTCAAGAAAAAACAAGAAGAATAGTTTTCCAGAATCATTCAGTATAAATAGTATAGAAACTACAAACACTCTAGATATAGCTAACGCATTTAACACCTTCTTTACAAATATCGGCAGAAAACTGGTTAATAACATAACATTTAGGTGAAAAAGATTTTAGGCATTACTTTGATAAACATTTTAACTGCACATTTGTACTTAACAACGTTGACGAACTAATTGTACAAAAAACAATAGACAACCTTCCGTCTAAAAATAGTACCGGGTCTGATTTCATTTCAACCAATTTGCTAAAACAAATCGCACCTAAGATAATAAAATATTTAACGCTACTTATAAATCAAGATTTTAATACGGGAATATTCCTTGAAAAACTAAAGGTGGCCAAAGTTATTCCGTTATTTAAAAACGGTGACCC
Organism: Paraescarpia echinospica; assembly: GCA_020002185.1. Lineage (NCBI taxonomy): Eukaryota > Metazoa > Annelida > Polychaeta > Sabellida > Siboglinidae > Paraescarpia > Paraescarpia echinospica. The sequence continues at coordinate 19,513,794 of CM034534.1, forward strand.
ATTAATAATAAACAACTATAGACCAATTTCACTCCTGCCTGCTATATCTAAAATATTGGAAAAAATTATGGGTAATCAACTATCTTCCTATTTTGAAAGTAACAACCTTTTTCTATATCCCAGTATGGCTTTCGTTCTGGTCACTCAACGGAATATGCTGCATTAGACCTTGTAGACCGAATAACAACCTACATGGATAATAATGAGGTACCTTTTAGCATATTTCTTGATCTCTCTAAAGCTTTTGACACCTTAGACCACAATACATTACTTTATAAATTAAAATATTACGGCATTTAAGGGGTGTCTCTGAAACTTTATGAAAGTTATCTATCAAAAAGAACACAATATGTAGAAATTAATGATGTAAAATCTTATATCTTATCTATAGAAACCGGAGTACACAAGGCTCCATTCTTGGACCAATTCTGTTTATTATTTATATCAATGACTTTTCTCAAGCGAGCCAAATGTTCAATTTTATATCCTATGCAGACGACACTACTTTGTTGAGAACAATGAGCAATTTCACAATCTCACACACCGATGATGCTGAAACATTGATTAATGAAGAACTCCCAAAAAATAATCAATGGCTAGAAATAAATAAACTTTCTCTTAATGTAACTAAATCTAAATTCATGGGTTTCCACACACCCAAAAAAACATTTAACACACCTATTCCTAAAATCAATAATAGTATAATTACAAAAGTTGACAGTGTTAATTTCCTGGGATTAACTTTGCATACACATCTAAACTGGAAAAAAACACTCAAACAAATGTACCAGAATAATCGGTATACTAAATAGACTTAAACAAATTCTGCCAATGAGAATAGCAATAATATTGTATAATACATTATTAGTATCACACATAACTTACTGTTTAACAACATGGGGGTACCACTCTCAAAGCATTAATCAACTTCAGAAAGGATTATACGCATAACTTTGAGTAATTTTTATGCTCACACTGACCCGTTATTCAAAAAATTAAACTTACTAAAAGTAAATGATATTTTAGCCCTTAAAGAATGTTTTACTATAAATTTATACATAACAAATTATCTGCTCATCTTCTAAGTTGGAAAATAGCCATAAATACCATGATTCATGGTCACAATACACGCAACCAACACAACATTCACATTTACGGTACAAATCAATCATTTGCAAAACTATGTCTTAAATACAGTTTACCAAACACAATTAACAACACTTTTCTTAGTGTGATAGCTAAACTGTATACACACAGTTTACATGGTTTTTTCTCAACTACGCTAAGAACCATTTCATTCCTAACTACAACAACACGTGCACAAACATTAACTGTTATGCCTGCATGTATACACGCAATCAACCACGATGATGTCACCCACACCCAAACACCATAAAATACTGCTTACCGCACCACATTCTATTAACATACATCTTATAATAAAATAATCTATCTTGGTTTTTTCACTGATGATGTATCTTATTTTATGTTACTGCTTATGTCTTAGATAATAGACAACATGTTTTTTTTCTTTCAACAGAAACTGAACTATAATTATACTATGTGTGGCTCCCATGGTAGCGACTTCTTTTCAAGTCTTAGTGGGAGTCTCCATCATCCTCGTTGTACACCTTTTTATATTATAATTTGTCATATTATTATTGGATGTACAGTCAGGATAAATAAATCCAATTCTGTTCTGTTCTGTTCTGTTCTGTTCTGTTCTGTTCTGTTCTGTTCTGTTCTGTTCTGTTCTGTTCTGTTCTGTTCTGTTCTGTTCTGTTCTGTTCTGATTGACTCGTCTCGACTACATACTGGACGTTGTAGCTAAGTTGTTATAACCAGCTGGGTGGCGGTTGGTGCAGTTTCCAGTTGCACTACGATTATTCTCGCTAATATACAATTTAACGTATGTCCGAAGCAGTAACGTCATATATCATCTAGTTGGCCTTACAAAAGTGACCCACGACACAATCCATTGTTTTTACACACGCATGCACGCATGCACGCACGCACGCACACACGCACGCACGCACGCACGCACGCACACACCCACACATATTACTACTGTTGGTAATAATACATTGTAATCAATTAATAACATTAATGCCTAACAGTTCAGGAACCAAATAATAAAATGTGGATTCCTACAAAGTTCAGTATTTATTGACAAACTTTTTACCGACATGTTTTTTTTTGCTGATGACACACATGTCGTTTATCCATTTATAAAACAATACGGTACTCTGTCTGTCTGTCTGCCTGTCAGTCTGTTTGTCTGTCTGACTGTCTCTTTGTCTGTGCTTTTTTGTTTGTTTATTTGTTTGTGAACCCATATCTCCGTTAATTTTGTATATATGGGGCTGACATTTGTTATGTGATCTTGCGGGCCCGATGGGGTGCTTCTTACATTAAGACTTTTTTTTCGAAATTCGGCCGGGGGTGGGGATATTTCACAATTTTAAAATGACAGTTGTCTCCGTCGGTTTGTGTGTATGGTGCTGAATTTGTGTGCGATGTAGCGGGTCCATTGGGATGGTTTTAGATTGAGATTGTTTTCGAAATTCGTCCGGGGCTGAAATCTTGGGGTCAGATTTTTTTAATGTAAGTTATCTACGTCAGTTGTGCGTGTATAGGGCTGAAATTAGTTATGCGTTGTAGTGGACCCATTGAGGTGGTTCGTAGTTTGAGTTTTTTTTCGAAATTCGTCCGGAACGATGTATCTGGGGGGGGCACCATTTAAAAAAACAGTTTTAGCACAGGGGGCTGCCGCCGAATAATGTTTATGTGTGTCAATATTAAATATAATAATCCCAACTAGCGTTATATCACTAGAGGTACCTAGGTATGTTTATTGTGTGGTTTACATTCTTAAATACATATAACTGCCTTTCCCCCTGGTAACGCTGGGTTACGCGAGTAGTATATGATATTGTATAGACACGTCGGAACAATTATTGCACGCCGGGATCTATTTCATTCATTGTTGTGCTGTTGGAAATATGAGACAACACGTATTGTGCAATGTGTATAGCAGTGCAGTACGTCGGGTTGGTTCAACTCCTGCACAACGCACAGTGATGCGTTTAGACAATTCCGGTGCTTTTGACGCCGCGCATTTTTAACTTTGCAATTTTATGACATTTAGAACAATACTCTTTACTAGCTTATCCACGGAGCAACAAACACATTGTCATCTCTATTACAGGAGTTGATCGTAAACGTGTTCATGGCGATAATTTAATATATTACTACCGTAAGTAATGTTTACGTGATATCCAAATAATACCCTGTAACATTAACAATGCGCCAAATTTGGTCGATTGTTTATTTACGATCAGCAATGTTAAGAAAATAATTGTTTATACGCACATGACATTGCAGTTAACACAATACATAATACAACGTTTGTCGTGTTCCATTTATTGCAAATTTTTGTGTGAAAAGTTAGGGTGTCATGATAATGTCAATTATATTTCAAAAAAAGTTAATTCCTAAATGTGTATTGTATGCAGACCTTTCTTGAATTTACTGTGGATGTTATGTTTACTATCAATTCATGTACTACCTTACAGGTAAAGGTAGTGCCAACTCGATTGCAATATTTGTGTTAAGTTTAAATATGTGACCTGTAGTCGAAATTGTGGTATTTTTAACAACGTCATTAAAATAAATGTTAGTTATCTTCAGTTACGTTGATAATCCATGCAGGACTCTCAGGTTTATATCATGAACATGTCATTACAAATCCGACTGTTTAGTTTAAGATATTCGAGTACGGGTCTTAGTATAGGTACATGTATATGTACCTGTATTTTTCAAATTGCCTGATAAAAGGTAGGTATAAATCACCTTTCATCTGGTTTGCTGGTTCAAATATATAAGTCGAGAGAGAAATTAACGTGAGTACGTATGCTGATGTTTCACCAGTAAGCTCAATGTATAATTTTTGATTTGGATGTTGTACGATGCTTCCTCAGAATTCATCCGAATGCAAAATGTTGCATATGTCTATAGAACATAATCCTAATCACATAGGGGTAGGTGCTGAGTCTTTCAACAGTTTTTTTCAATTGCACTTGTAGGCGTCGTTGTATAAGATTCTTCCTAATCAAATCTACATTAATCAAATCTACATCTAATTTTTGTCAAATCCACAGACAACATATCTGTCGTGTAACCAACTGAGGCGTGAGTGAATGGCGGTTTCAAAAATAGCGGCAGCGCTTTGACAGGTAGGTATCGGATCAAAAGCAGTGACGAATTCGTATTGGGAGAGCTAACGGTGCTTCAGCACCACTGACAAAATTTACACCGGAAGGTGGAGGTGCTGTTGAAAATGTTTACCGCTAGACCGCTGTAACTTCAGCCTCTCCGCAGTCTCGGCTGTACTCATGACATCAGAACAAACACGGCGGTACAGGGCTGTTCACAAATAAAAAAAATTACGTGGCGCCGCTGCTGTCAATTTACCTTCTCCAGCTTCCAGCTTCTCACCGCGCTGTCTCAACTCAAATGATGACATCCGAAGACGGAGGGGGGAGGGGTACTTTTGAAAAAAAATTTCGCCACCACTCCGGCTATTACTAGGGGGCAGAAAACAATACGTCTACTTCCCAATTGCACACACCTTTCACAGTCGATAAAATACACGTTAATCGTCTCATAAAACTTACATTTCCAACCGCCATTGACGCTCGCCACAAAAACAAACATTCACGCTCACATTTAATTGGGGGGGGGGGGGCACAACCATATGTCTGCCTCCCAGAGAAATTCCAGGGGGGCAACTGCCCTCTGCTCCCTGGTCGCACTTCTATGATCAAAAGAATACGTAACTTCAAAGATTTTACAAGATTTAACAAGATTGCCACTCAGGGAATTAACTCTACATGGCAGGTGGACAAGGAAACCTTTTGGTTTATCGAGAGTCCAACCATTTTTATCTACGTGTATCCCGTCCTTCTGAGGTATGTGGCGTTTTTATTTTTTAACATATTCACACTACTAGCACCCACACAATCAGCAGATTTAATCTATTCCATTCATTTACAGTCCTTTGTGAAAATGAGAACTTTCTTATATCTAATCTACACTGCTATTTCGTATATCTAATCCACACTAATGTAAAGTTATGTCCTCTAGTCCTTCTATCTTTCTTAACTGAGAAAGGAATATGTCTATGAATATTTTCACAACCATTCAATATTCTATCTGATCTCCTCTCAATCTCCTGGTCTCTAATGTTGTTAAATTACATTCTTTTGGAAGTATTTCGTAACTAAGACCCCTCAGTTTTGGTATTATTTTAGTCGCTCTCCTCTGTACTCTTTCTAGCATACCTATGTCCTTCTGGCGATATGGCCTCCATGCTTGTATACAATATTCTAAATGATGCCTAACTAATTTGTTCTTTTTCCGCATACGCTATATTTCGTCTAATTATTCCAAGGATTTACTTTCCCTTTGAAGCTGCAATTCCGCACTACTCTGAAACCTTCATATCAGCATTATTGGTTAGCCCTAAGTCATTTTCTTTGATAGTGGTACTTAGTACAGTACCCCCATTGTATATTGTACATCTTCGTTCAAATGTCCTGTGTAGAGGCATTTACATTTACCAAAATTGAACAACATTTGCTACTTTTCAGATCATTTGATCAACCTGTCAAGATCATCATGTAAATGCTGTCTATCTCCATCACGTTTAGTCCTTCTAAACACTTTTGTAACATCCGCAAATTACAACACCTTGCTTGTTATTTCATCATCCAAATGGTTGATATATATTACGAATAACATAGGTCCCAGTACTGATCCCTGTGGTACCCCACTCAAAACTGATTTCCAGTTTGAAGCTTCCCCATCAACAACTACCCGTTGTCTTCAGTCAATCAGCATTTTTTTCTATCCCGTTAATTATGCCATTTCCAATGCCACGGGTCTTTAGTTTAAGCAGTAATCTTTGATGTGGCACTTCGTCGAAAGTTTCTAAAATCTAAGTAGGTGATATCTACTGGTGATCCCTCGTCTCTCCATTTAATGATATCTTCCAAAAAAACATAACATATTTGTTAAGCATGACCTCGCTTTTAGAAACCCATGTTGAGATGGGTTTATCTTGTCCTAGCCCCCGGTAAACAAACAACGACGTCCCCACTCGCTTAGTGTCTTATCTGTCTTTCTCAGAATAGAGTCGCCCATGAATGCCCTCTCTTTTCTCATTGCCTCCTCAATCACTGCCTCAGAGTAGCTCCTTCTCCGGTTTTCATCTGTCTGGTTTTTGTCTTTACCCCCTGTCGTGATCTCTCCTGTCACATTCTCTTCCGTTCCATGCTTTTTCTCTTGTCACCTTTTTCTCTTGTCACATTTCCTCCTGTCATCGTCCCTTTTATCGACTTCACTTCTATCACATTTACTCTCACTTCCTTTCGTCCTGTCAACTTTCCTTCCTTCGCATGTTTTAACTCCTCGAAGCGAATTCACAATGGCAACCTCATATAACATAACATAGCATAACATAGTGTTTATTTTACCCCATGTAGGTACACAATTAATTGGTTTCTGAACATCACGTATGCAATAAAAACAACAAATATAAACATTATACAGGCATACTTATACGTATATCATTATATGTTCAACATATTATTTGGAAAATATATACAAACGCATGCACAGCTATTATGGTATTGATGTACCTTATACATTAATCATACAGCTTATTCAATCGGGGTCGGTGACTGCTATTAAGACACAATTGTCGCTATCATAGGAGCCACCGTCTTTACGTAATAATTCATATGGTCCTTTTACAAGGTGTCTAACTCATGTATGTTTATTGTGAGTGCTTGTTTTATGTGAGAATGTAAGTTTGTTTGTGTGTTGGTTGCCTGAAACTAGCATCAAAGGTATTGTATTTAATGGTTGTGTTGACATGTGTAGCAATTTGATAGATTGCATATATCATTATATTTGTGTAACAAGTTTTTTAAAAATATAAAATGAGAAGCCTCGCAAACTGTGAGTATATATTTTGTGTTTGATTATATCGGGGGTGTCATTTATAGCATGTGGTAGGCTGTATTTGAGACATTTTATTGCAAATTCATGCTTAGTTCTAAAAGTATGTATATAATTTTTTTCAAGAGTATTATAATTAGGTATGTTTACACTTGGGATAATTTGCCAGTTAAGTAAATAAGAAGGTAACACTTTATGAATGTATTTAAGTAACATTTTAATTCATGTAACTTTAATATGTCTTTTACTTTTAGTAGTTAAGTTTTTTTATATAAGTGGTTCCGTGTGTAAGTTGTATTTATTTAAGGTTCGCACGGCTTTTTTTTTATATTTGTTATTCCATTTATTTGGTATCCCCAAACCATGATACGATAATTAATATAATATAATATTAATGTGTTACACTTTTGTATCTAAAGGTAATACATATTTTAATTTGTTTATTATACCAATTGTTTTGGAGCACTTATTTGAAATCTCAATGTTTTTTTCTAATTTAGGTTAGTGTCTAAAGTCAATCCTAGAAAGTTAAATTCATCTACTCTTTCAATATCTATATTGCCTATTTTAAGCGTAAGAGTATGTGTGCGTTTACTAGGCATATGAAAATGATTTTATTTAAAGATAATTAATTTATGTTTAACCATTCATTAACTTTAAAAAGTTCTTCATTTATTAAGGATTCTGTATTTTTTATTACGTGTGTAGTTGTTAAGACATTTTAAAGAGCTAGATAATGTGGTATCATCAGCGTACATGATGAAATTAAATAATTGACTAGCTTGTGAGAAATCATTTATGTAAATGGTAAATAGCAGTGGTCCAAGGATTGAACCTTGTGGGACGCCAATTGTTATAGGTAAGATGTCTGAATTTATTTGTTCAATTTCAGTGTATTGTTTCCTGTTTTGTAAGTAACTTCTGAATAACTGCAAAGTTAAGCCATTTAGGCCATAGTATGTTAATTTGTTAAGTAAGATGTTATGGTCAATAGTATCAAAATCCTTAGAAAGGTCGAGAAATACATTAATTGATTCATCATTATTATCCATTTGAGTTATAATTCTATCTATTGGCTCAAGCGCAGCAAATTCCGTTGAATATTTAGCTCTAAAACCATACTGATTATCAAATTAAAGCTTCATATCTTTGAAATATGAAGATAATTGAATAACAATTTATTTCTCTAATACCTTAGAAATTGCAGGAAGAAGGGAAATTGGTCTGTGATTTTCTTAAACGTCTCTCTTAAATATAGGAATAACGTTTGCAATTTTTAATTTGTCTGGGAATATCCCGGATTTAAAAACTTGGTTTATTAACAGCTTTAATGATTTTATAATTGCAGGTTCAATTATCTTGAGCAATTTTGAAGAAATGCCATAAAAAACAGCTGTGGATTTTATGGCATTTCTTCAGTGGGAAGATTATTAATAGTTTTCCTAATAGTCTCTTCATCAACACTCTGAAACGTAAATACAGATGTTACGTTTTTGTTTAATTAATAATAACTATAGTTTTTGTTACCTTTATATTTAATACCTTATGCGATGGTCTGACCTATATTTATAAAATAATTTGTTTAATTTGTTTGCAATATCCTTTTTATTAGTTATTTTTGTACCATTTTCTATTTAAAAAAATAATATTAATCTTCGGTTCGCACGATTTTTTTGAAATAAATTCATTAATAACTTTCCAGGTATTTTTATATCATATTTAAATCGATTAAATTATCTTTGTTCAAAATACACTTGTTTGGCTGCACGAATATTGTTCTTTAATATCGTATTATTAATTTTTAGATTAATATAAATAGCTTCATAGCTTGTCGAATTTGGTTGTGTCAATTTTAATTGTTTATAGAGTTTGTCTCGATATTGAATAGACTTTAGCAATCCTTGTTTAATCCACATTAATATTTTATGTTTATATTTACTACATTTCACCAGATTAGTTTGCATATCCTTATTTTTTGCCCGTAAAATTTCTTCGTAAATATATCAAAATTTAAAGTTCTGTCTGCATTCATATTTTTATTTAGCTTATTGTATATCTCAGTTGGTTTAATTTCGTGTTTAACTTTATGCGTTGCCTCTTCATTTAGTATATTTATTTTAACATATTTATGTGGAAATTCAGTCTTCAATGAGACGTTTATGAATATAAAATATGGCTGATGATCCGAAAATGTGTTGATTAAAATCCCTTCAGTACTCTCCAAAATAGATTTATTAAGTTTACAAAAGAAATTATCTATTAAAGTACCATTTGTTCTAGTCAATCTAGTAGGAAGAGTAATTTGCGGGTAAAGGCTGTGTGATATTATGGTGTCAAAAAGTTACTATATGTATCATTTTCATTTAATTTGAGCAAATATATATTAAAATCCCCTGCGATAATGAGATTGTTATTACAGTTGTTTTCCATTGATGATATTATAGAAGTAAATTCAATTATAAAAGCATTTAAGTTACCATTAGAAGTTCGTATATTTGGACTATCATCCCTTCCCAGTGTTCTTACATGTTTACATTTAATATAACCTCTGATCTATATTTGTTGTCAACATATATTATTAGCCCTCTTTTGTTACTGCACGTCTTACCTTGAGCTAAACAGTCATAACCATGTAAGGAAAATTGTGATAGGTCATGGTTTTCTGATTTCCAAGTTTCTTGTAAGCAAATTACATTAAATTTAAAATTATTACCACTTAGCCCTTCTACAAAAGGTTCCAGTTCGTTAAATTTAGAATTTATTGATTGAATGTTAGTGCTTAAGACACTAAAACGCGTAGTGTTTGTCTGTGTAAGTTTACTAAACTTGTCAAAATCATAATATGATGATATTAGTTGAGGTTCATAATTTTCAACATCATTTGTGTCTAAGATGTTAATTAAGTCATTGTTATTAATACCTCCTAAATAGGAGAGGAACATATCGTCTAAAGTCATGCCTTTATATAATTTGGTATTGATCGTATGTATTTGTTATTATATTTGTATGTGTAAATAAGTGTTCAAAAAATTGTGATATATGCATATCCCGATAATTAAATGTATTTGTGGCATTGCATGTCGTAAGTTTTATTGACGTAATGCACTGAACGTAAGTGTGAGATTGATTAAACATGTAAATGTGAGAACAGTTTGAGATAGACATCTTGTAGTTTAGTATATAGAAAAAAATAACATAAAATAAGAATGATTTGCATAATGAATGCAAGAAGACCATGTTATGGGAGAGGTGTTGAGCATACAGTATTACAACGCTTTTACAAGCCACATTTACCTGAGTATCCGTAGTAACATACTAATGTATTTGAGAGCAACAAAATGAATACATGTATTAAAGGGAATAAAAACATATATTGCTCGAATTCATGTTATATTACATCCTGCTATATATTTCCACGTCCACCAAGCAAAAAAATCAAAAAAATCAATGAATTAGAATTTCCACATTTTATGCTGTACATCCGGACATTTTCGAATATGCATATTTTTGGCGCGCTTTTCGGGATGCCGAGATGTGACGTCACTTATGACTCAACCAGGCCGACCCTTTCCATGCATTCAGAGCATGTTTACAAGTATAGCTTTTGGGTCGAAACGAGCGTCAGAACGAGTTATTGTGCAATATTCCGACAAGCAGTTATCTTACGGTTCCACATGAATCGAATTTTATTCAAAACAACGAATGCGAATGTGCCTACAAGTCGACTAGGTTTCGCCGAGCTAGGGCTCGTTTTCAGAATAATTATATCGAATGCAACCAACGGCAGATAATCTACACCAATAAACATACATACCAAACATATATTGTATCCAGCTACATAAAGTAACGTGTATAATCTCATAATATCATTAGAATATCGATATATGAAGGAGTTGTACAATTTATCATAACAAGTTAAATCAGTCCGAGAGTTTCCGTTGGTCCCGCTAGCTTAGTGGGTAGGTGCATTGGTTTCTTGTCGTTTACTTTACAATCGGGCGACGCCGGTTCAATCCTGACAGCATGCATTTTTTATACACTTTTTTTGTTTATGTTTTCACGAAGTAATATAAACAAAATCATTTTATACTATAATGCACTGTTTGCATTGTATAACGATGTTTCTAAATTTTATTTATCCAAACAAATATAATGTAATGGATATAAAATATATTAATTGTAAATATATTGTACGGTAATATATTGTAGTTATATATGTGAAAACAGATTGAGATCTGTCTGGATAAATACAATTTAGAAACATCGTTATATATAATGACGATATTTTCATTTTTTGTGGCGAATAAATAATTACTACAAAAATATAAAAATATTTACAAACAGTGCATTATAGTATAAAGTGATTTTGTTTATATTACTTCGTGAAAACATAAACAAAAAAATGTGTATACAAAATCAAAGGTTTGCATGCTGTCAGGATTGAACCGGCGTCGCCCGATTGTAAAACAGATGACAAGTAACCAACGCGCCTACCCACTGAGCTAGCGGGACCAAAGGAAACTCTGACTGATTTAACTTGTTATGATAAATTGTATAACTCCTTCATATTTCGATATTCTAGTGATATTATGAGATTATACACGTTACTTTATGTAGCTGGATACAATATATGTTTGCTATGTATGTTTATTGGTGTAGATAATCTCCCGTTGGTTGCATTCGATGTCATTATTCTGAAAACGAGCCCTAGGCCAAGCTCAGCGAAACCTAGTCGACTTGTAGGCCCATTCGCATTCGTTGTTTTGAATAAAATTCGATTCATGTGGAACCGTAAGATAAATGTTTGTTCCTCTGTGATGACCAGTGTTTGTATTACGTCGGAATATTGCACTATAACTCATTCTGACGCTCGTTTCGACCCAATTGCTATCCTTGTAAACATGCTCTGAATGCATGGAAAGGATCGGCCTGATGCGAGTGTGTGTCATAAGTGACGTCACGATACCACGTCATCGCCTAGCTCATTAAAATTTCATTTTCCGCGGGAATCGCTTCACAGACGGGCTTAAAATCGAATTTATGCTACAAATGTATTTTTCAGTATTTGTTTAATGTTGTCAAATGTTACATACAATGTTAAACTTTGTGTACACATGCAAAAAGGATTTTATATAATGCCTGATTTTTATTTCCTTTAAGATAATTTCAGTGACAAGCTAAAGTTTTTGTGCAATACAGGGTTAAGTATTATGCTTGATAATCCATTTTGCATGTGCTATGATAATATATATAGTAATGTGACTACAGGTTTACATTGCACAAAAAGCTACGATTCTGTGAAGAAGCTACCGATTAACATCGTATGCAATAACTAACACAGTGCTTTCATTTCAGATTTATGCATCATATTTGTCAATCCATTTTACTGACAATAAAAAAGTTTAAGATACTATTAAATTATATATATTAAAAACAGACGTATTCATATATTAGCTGTATAACTATTTCAACTAACAAATATACAAAACAACATGACTAGCATTCAACTCAAAGAAAATAAAACTATACATATTTTTATAAGAAATAAAAATAAATTAGTTTCAGTTTAACGGGATGTGCATTAGTGCACAAGGGGCTGGAGCTAATATTTCTAGGAAGACACTAAGACTAAATTTTATGTTACAAAAATCACTTGAAAGAGTCCGCAGAGAAACTGAATGTCAAGAGTACAACAAATAATTAGCAAATTTAGATAGAGCAGTTAAAGTAGATTGATTGTTCAGCATGTAGTAACAGACTAACTAGCTAGGAATGTCACCAGATATATTGATAATATTTCCAATATATCTGATGTCACTGCAATGACACTTGCGTGTAATCTCTGAATCAAAGTAGAAAATACAGTTTAACATTATGCAGAAGTCGACGTAATGCTGTCGTGTGTTTACGTAAGCTTTACAGTATTGTAATTTGTGAGAAGGAGAAAGGAGAAGAAGAGAAAGAGAAAAATTTGTTTGTTGAGAAAGAACTAGAACTAGAAAAAAATAATAATTTAAAACGATTAAAGATACTATTAACTGACATTATATTATATTATCCCGGAGTCCGCTGAGTCAGTAAATAGGACTTATCTCTCTTTTAAAGGAAAACAAAAGGCAACGTTTTGGTGTTAAGCATCTAAAAGAGTTAATACAAACTAACAATTTCTAACTACAATCAAATTTTTAACGTCGGCGGTTTACCAGGAAAACATTTTTGAACACACAACTACCGAATTTCTATGGACTACGCCATTGTTAGAAGAAAGTGACGTCACACTGTCGTAACTCGCTTCGACAATTTTCTGCGTACTATTTGTTCCCAATGTCGAGGCGCATACCATGCCGAGATGAAATTGACTGGTGTCGGTGTGGAAAATGCCGCAGCGATCTCCTTGTTCGGGAACAAGAACTGAATGTTTGCTGCCAGGAGGCGGTTGCTACTCGACAGCAACGCTGTTGGTGAAGGTAATTATTAATCTGTTTAGTTTATTGTTTAAATAACCGATGAGCCCAAGTTCCGGGCTGCGTATAACAGCGAGAGATGATCGCTCGGGCCGGGATACGTCACTTGTTTTACATGTGGGATTGGTTGAATTATTGAACTTAGTTAGATCTCACTCTCAGTGCCACTGGACTCAGTGTTTGAACTTTGACATGTCCATTTTCAAATACCACCCATGGCTGTACCCTCACTTTTTAAAAGAAATGTAGTTGAATGGTTCCATGATTCACGTGAACCAAAATTGTACAGGGTAGAGCTGTGATAGAAAATAAACAGGAATTAACTCCCCTTTTGTTCTATCCCCGTCGACACTCTTCACATTCGCAGTAATGGCTATGCATGTATGAACAATATGTGGCAGTGCTACATTTTAAACACATGGCAGGTAGATAGGTTATTTTTTTAACTTTATGCATACTGCAATTTTTCTGCCCAAAGTTTACATTGGCTCTTATGAATAAAATATACCTTGAACATTTTTCAGCCAGAGCCCCCATTTGTTTTGGCGACAAAGAAAATTACCACCGTTTTGTGCAAATATTGACACATTTCAAAACGGCCTTCCTTAATCTGCATGATATTTCTATGGACCCAGGTATAATACTGGGATGAATACAGTTAGAGGATCGTGATGCATTCTTTGTGAAATCTGTTCAGAATAATAATCCATGTTTGCTTAAAATTCGTGTAAAACTATTATTTAAATGCTTAATTCTTTGTTACAGGTGGACTGCTGTGCATTACAAACAGCAGGGGATTTAGAATTCTTTGTTTGGAGCAGGTGATGCTGCAGAATGGGAATTAGACCATCCAACAAACAAGTACGTATATATGTGCATGCATTGTTAAAAGACCAGTGAAATGTGTTGTTAAATATTTATTGAAATGTCTTAATAATGAACACAATACATCATAGTAGCACTAGCAATACAAATATATATATAGATAATTTTATCAGCAATCTCATGCCTGATGCCCAAATTATTAACAATCTTCTAGGGAAATTACTTAGTGGACTTACCATACATCATCTACCATCCACACGCTAAGCAAATTCACATCATTGAACTGACTACCATTTGAACCTAACATCAAGAAAGATCATGTATTAAAAACTAACAAGTATGTCGCACTAATCCATGATGTAAACAATAACGGAATAAAATCAGAATAACATGCATTGAAATAGGTTGCAGAGGCTATGTATCTGAACCCAACAATTCTAAGACTGACAACCTCCTTAAAATCTCTTGGAATAAAACCACCAACAAAACAACTAGTTCAATCGTATGCTTGTCTAAACTAGCCCTGCTAACGCCATTCACCCTTTCTAAATGTGAAGACGAACCACACTGCTTTGATCCAAGACTAATTTAAATATGATGACCATCACCCTAATATGACAATAATTACAAAATAAAATTTCCCTCAACAGCAAGTAATCCTATACATAAATGTGTTCATTTTCAATATGACTTACTTTAACCGTTAGTCATTATTTACCTTAGCCTGCTACAATATACTACTATACATAGCTATTTACTGTATTCACACATATACTTGGGTTATCGTTTCACACTTTATTGTATTCTACTGTATGAATAAAGTGATACTCTCTCACTACAGAACAAATTATAATGGTTCCACTTAAGTTATCATAACGTATAGATACAATGTTTGTTGCACCGTCATAATTTGTTCTGTAGTGCAAAATTATCAACATTTTCCTTATTCCAGATGAACACATGTTTAATGGTAAACAATTTATATAAGGGAATGGTGTCGTTATAGAAACAATTTTTATATGTCATTTATTTACAATGTCAGATGTTTATTTGAGCCTAATTTATTTCAGGTCTCTCAGGTGGGCTGCATACAGACAGTTTACCTGGTGGATCCATGGCAAGCTGGGACGAAGGTACAGAGAGTTCTACCAGCATGCGCCAGCCATGGAATAAGATCAAGGTTCCCTGCCCCCGATGGGAGACAACACGAGGGATATAACGCTGGACTTGAAAACTAAACTAGACGATGTACATGTGACCTATGAAGGTGTAGGTGGGTGGTGGCAGTATTTACTGTTTCTTTACAAATTTACTGACTCTTGCTGCCAGCAGATCCTCCTTCTCTGGTTTTGGGTCATCTGCCCCAGTGACTGTGATCGGATGCAGGTGTGATATTTCTTTATAAACACATCTGTCACTCAATCCGTGAGCATTTGTAGGTGGGAACTTGGGTTCACCTGCTGTGGTCTGTTAAGCAGCACCCATTGCTTGCGACTTTTGGACCTCATTACACCAGTCTCAACAGGTTTGTCTGGGCTGGGACGTGGTCGGTAGTTCCACGCCAGAGCAGACAGCATCAATCTAGCTTTCATTCCTACAGTGAAGAATAGTACATGCAGTATTCTAATAAAATGTCTGCAAACAACTGTTGTAACACACCAGTCTATATGTTAGTAATGACTGTAGCATTCAGTGAACTTTAAAATGTTTTTCCTGTGTAAAGTGGTTTTTTGTTGTTGTAACAATACAATGGCCAATCATGGTAATCGTACGGGTACATTAGTAAAACGATACTGATCCTTAAAAATAAGGCATTCCATCATCACATTCCTTCACATAATTTATTATAACTTGTTTTTTAGTCCTTTGGCCGAAGGTCCAATGGACTATTGCCATCACTCTGTGTCCGCCGTTAGCTGCCGTATCTCAGAAGCCGTTCAGCAACTTTTTCTCTAATTTTGCATAGACATATCTTGGGGCACTGCCACTATGCACGAGAAATCTGAATTTTATTGATTCATTTTAAGAGCTCCCTAGGGCCTCCAATGACCCAAAAACTGGTAAAATGTAACATTTGGCCTATTTTTTCAAAAACTGTTCAGCAACTTTTTTTGTAATTTTTCATACATGTATCTTAGGGTGCTGCCACTATATACAAGAAATCTGTATTTGATTGAATCATTCTAAGGGCACCTAAGGGGCCCCCAAAGTGCAAAAGGTTTACATTATCTAGTGATGTGGTTTTGAAAAGGGCCCTTGAGATCACCCCCAACAGTAGATGTGTAGTGTGCCAGAAAATCAAAAGCTGTGACTAATTTCTACAGCCTAGGCCATTGAGACCTTGACTAATCTTTAATTGGTCACAACACCCAGGCAGAGTAGACACACTTGACCCCTGTTAGACTGAACAGTTGCCTAACACTTTTAAACTGTATCTTCAAAACTATTGATTTTCTATAATTGCAAGTTGTGTTTATTTTGATGTTCATTTAATTATTATAAAATGGTGTGACTGTGGTGTCTATTGGTTAAAGATGTATTGTCTGTAGAAACCTGTAGGTGACAAACATAGAAAATTAATATTTTGTCACCTGTAGGTGACAAACATAGAAAATTTATATTCTGGACAACTATAGAGTGAAATATCCTACACTTTATTTATATCAAATGCATTCTACTGTTCTGTTTACGCTTGCCATGCCTTGTGTAAATCAATTGTATCAATATAGACTAATAATTACAGATTCATAATATAGTTGACACCTGAAACAACCAAATGTCAACCATTAGAAGAGTTGACATAGTTCCGCTATACACTATATATGCAAATTTAACCAGCTGCCATGTCAAGTCCGTTATAATTGTGACTAACAGTGTTCAAAATTATTCAGGTAAATAGCAAATAACAAAGGACAAGTTTTCTCCTTGCCATACCTCTATACATGAGAAGAAGGCTGACACAGCCTGGCCCTCATTTATACATGATTTAGCATTTTTTTACATGTTGTATACAACTTTCAACACAATACCATTAATACTGCATGAAATTATCTTAGACCACAAGGAGGACCGGTCTACTAAATCAAATGCTTTCTTATAATCGATGAAGACACAATAAAGCCTTTTGAGTCGAGGCAAATACAATTCAACCAATACCCCTATCTGAACACTGCCTGTTCTTCACCTATTACTTTCGCTTTGTTTAGGTATGTGGTCAGTCTGGTGTTCTGAACAATCACTAATGCAGAATGTCACCCACTTGGCAGGTTTAATTGATCTATTCAGCAATGAGGACACTGCTTAGGCCTCACTCTGGACACTGTCACTCACAGTGTTGTGTATTGTCTTAGTTGGTGGATTGAGCTAATCTACTTAACCATGAATCAGTGGTGGCTCTGGTTGTGTATTACACCCAGCTGTGGAGCTAAGATTCTCTGCCTGCTATTGTTTGATGGAAGCTGTGACTAATCTGTAATTGGTCACTGGCAGTAGCTTGTGTCAACAGACAGCATTAAGCCGCTAGACCCTTGTTAAACTGGACAGTTGCCTGTGGGTTTTAAACTGTGTCAAACAGTGAGTCTACCTTTTGCTTTCAGATAATCTGTCCTCTTAGTTTTACACATGAAGACATACTCTGGCATAACTTGATAAGTCTTTGTAGCAGCACATTTGTACTTCCAGTGTATTATTGCAACATAACATACATATTACATACTGTGTGCCGCATTTGAATGTTGTGCATGTACTATTTCCGTGCAATCCATTTGCATATATAATGTAAAACTTCAACAGCCGTTTTCTTCTTTTTCACTTTTTGATCCCTACCATGTTCAATGCTCCATAACTTCGCCAATTTTTGTAGCAGTCATATTTTTTGAAACCATGTAAAGCACCCTACCAAACCTTTACAAGGATGTAAGAAAACAATGTTACAATTTTTCCGACTTATCACTCATTTGGTCAGCCGGGGTCACATATAAACGTATTAGTCCAAACGACTTCAGGGCCACTTGGCCCATTTTTTCTTCTTAATGTCTGTATCTACTGTATATACAGTCATTGTATTTTGATATCATGTTTTGATTTTATATTTCTTTAATAAAATTGGTGATAATGACACAAGTGCTCTTATTTATTTCATTACAGACAACTGCATTCTGGAATGTAATTATACACGGAGATGTAATTTATTACACTCAAGTAACTGTACTCATAAACGTACACAGCAACTGGTTACAAGGAATAGGTAGGGTGATACAGAATGAGCACTATCCATCTGTGTATTCGCCCCCTCACATCTGAGTGACTAAACTACTGAAAAGTTGGTCATCAGGAACTTTGACTATATATTACCACATAACATGTAAACAGCATTTACATTATCAGTTTTGGAAGTCTGAATAAACACATTTACTGATAAGGTAACAGTCATGCTGGCTGGTACTTTTGAGTAGCCATCCTGAAAAAAACGAGTTGGATGCCTATGAAATGCACTAATTTCGAAAACTTATTATGTTAGTTATGCATAGGAGCTGATTTAGTGTATTTGGGATTCAAGTCGGTGACTGGAATTCACCTTACACTACTTGGGTCGTGGTCCCTACTCATCATCTACTGATTGCAAATCTAAAGGTTACTTGTTGCTTTGGACATACCTCAGGTATAAAATTAATACATATCAAGTTTGGTACTTATTTTAGCAACTGTGCATCACCGTTGCATGTTGCACAACACCACCACAGATGGTTTGATACATTCTGTATCCAATGAAGGAGGTCCTCGCATCCCTTGCCTCGGACCTTCGCAGTATACTTGCGGTTGATGTCTTTCCCCACGTGCCACATCATGGTGGTGATCGAGCTGAAATGCAAATTACAATTATTTATATTTTTGATCCAAATTCAAGATATTTTCACAACAGCTGTAACCTGATTTTGTTGTTAGTGTACAAAAAAACAAGTTAATGAAGATGTGTGCACATGGTATATTATTAAAGATATTTCGACAATATATGATTATTGAGTGATGCCAGTATTTTTATAATACAAACATGGTGTATCTGGTGAGCTCATTGATAACTATATTTGGATTACATAATTACTCCTAGAGATATCCTTCCAAATGCTGAATTTAAATGTTTTTTTAGAAAATGGCCATCAAATGTGGCATAATGGATAACAATTACTTGATACTGACTCCCTTATTCCATGTATAAGAGTGGTTTAAAGGTATGTAATTGTTGTAAAATGATATATATTCACAGTAAACATAACAAGCTATCATAATCTGGCATAACAAAAAAAATGTAGTATGTTTTTCTAAAGAAAAAACACTTTCACCTGGGTTGTATCCCTTTAACTAAAATTGAGTAACATTATGTAATTTTACTAAATACAAATGAAGCAACGTTTTACAATAGAGTATATGGTGATATTCTTCGTCACATAAACAGTAGTCACACATAATTATATACGAAGTCCAATTATATAACAACATGACATAAATGATAGGCCAAACATTTCGATATATGACAATGTCTAATGCAATATTATTGAATGCAGAACGTATTTTAGTTCATTTAACACAAAATACAGTAAGTTTTGCAATGTTATTATAAACGACAATAATTCCAGTCCATGTTAATCCGTTACTGTAATATTGCTCACGCGATTTGATTGCCGTTAACTTTTGCTATTCGGCTATCTTCTAAAGACTAAACTCTTTGTGGTGCAATATAGTACATTCTGGTACTGTTCTAGCTTGCCTCCAGCATTTCTTGCATCTCAAATGTCAACAGATTATAATTGGATACCAAGTAACTCGGTGCTAACCTTCAAAATGATCTCAACATAGTGCGTTGTATTTCGAAGGCTTCCAACCAGCCCGTCCACAGTTGTGAATCCACTATTTCACTTTTGGCTCATTATCCCTCGCTGTACTATTGTTACAACCGTATGCAGAGCAGTATGGCACATTGCAAGTCACGTTTTCACTGTAAGCTCAACTAATATAACGAACCGCATCCCATGAACACGAACCAACTACGCGAACTACACAAGACAGTGTGTCGTACACGGCAAACATAATGCTGCTCGTTTATTGGTTGCTTTCGGCCAAACGAACGCGTCATCAGTAAGATGGCAGTCTACATGTTATCGCAGATTTCGTTAGAATCTTCCACTTTAAGAGTACATTCCGAGTAAACCACTAAACTGATAATTGTGATTGTAGATGCAAATGGTTAGTTTATGCTAACTCTTTTAGGTGCTTAACACCACAACGTTGCCTTTTGTTTTCTTTTAATTGTCCTCGCTGCGTAGATCACGTCTCGCTCAGGAGACTCACGTTGCGCAGAACGTATTTTTGTTCATTTAACACAAAGTAACCCAGTAAGTTTTGCAATGTTATTATAAACGACAATCATTCCAGTCCATGTTAATCCGTTACTGTAATATCGCCCACGCGACTTGATTGCCGTTAACTTTTGCTATTCGGCTATCTTCTAAAGACTAAACTCTTTGTGGTGCAATATAGTACATTCTGGTACTGTTCTAGCTTGCCTCCAGCATTTCTTGAATCTCAAATGTCAACAGATTATAATTGGATACCAAGTAACTCGGTACTAATCTTCAAAATGATCTCAACATAGTGCGTTGTATTTCGAAGGCTTCCAACCAGCCCGTCCACAGTTGTGAATCCACTATTTCACTTTTGGCTCATTATCCCTCGCTGTACTATTGTTACAACCGTATGCAGAGCAGTATGGCACATAGCAAGTCACGTTTTCACTGTAAGCTCAACTAATATAACGAACCGCATCCCATGAACACGAACCAACTACGCGAACTACACAAGACAGTGTGTCGTACACGGCAAAAATAATGCTGCTCGTTTATTGGTTGCTTTCGGCCAAACGAACGCGTCATCAGTAAGATGGCAGTCTACATGTTATCGCAGATTTCGTTAGAATCTTCCACTTTAAGAGTACATTCCGAGTAAACCACTAAACTGAAAATTGTGATTGT
Source organism: Paraescarpia echinospica (assembly GCA_020002185.1). Lineage (NCBI taxonomy): Eukaryota > Metazoa > Annelida > Polychaeta > Sabellida > Siboglinidae > Paraescarpia > Paraescarpia echinospica. Next base: position 19,535,131 of record CM034534.1, read on the forward strand.
AGATGCAAATGGTTAGTTTATGCTAACTCTTTTAGGTGCTTAACACCACAACGTTGCCTTTTGTTTTCCTTTAATTGTCCTCGCTGCGTAGATCACGTCTCGCTCAGGAGACTCACGTTGCGCAGAACGTATTTTTGTTCATTTAACACAAAGTAACACAGTAAGTTTTGCAATGTTATTATAAACGACAATCATTCCAGTCCATGTTAATCCGTTACTGTAATATCGCCCACGCGACTTGATTGCCGTTAACTTTTGCTATTCGGCTATCTTCTAAAGACTAAACTCTTTGTGGTGCAATATAGTACATTCTGGTACTGTTCTAGCTTGCCTCCAGCATTTCTTGCATCTCAAATGTCAACAGATTATAATTGGATACCAAGTAACTCGGTGCTAACCTTCAAAATGACCTCAACATAGTGCGTTGTATTTCGAAGGCTTCCAACCAGCCCGTCCACAGTTGTGAATCCACTATTTCACTTTTGGCTCATTATCCCTCGCTGTACTATTGTTACAACCGTATGCAGAGCAGTATGGCACATTGCAAGTCACGTTTTCACTGTAAGCTCAACTAATATAACGAACCGCATCCCATGAACACGAACCAACTACGCGAACTACACAAGACAGTGTGTCGTACACGGCAAAAATAATGCTGCTCGTTTATTGGTTGCTTTCGGCCAAACGAACGCGTCATCAGTAAGATGGCAGTCTACATGTTATCGCAGATTTCGTTAGAATCTTCCACTTTAAGAGTACATTCCGAGTAAACCACTAAACTGAAAATTGTGATTGTAGATGCAAATGGTTAGTTTATGCTAACTCTTTTAGGTGCTTAACACCACAACGTTGCCTTTTGTTTTCCTTTAATTGTCCTCGCTGCGTAGATCACGTCTCGCTCAGGAGACTCACGTTGCGCAGAACGTATTTTTGTTCATTTAACACAAAGTAACACAGTAAGTTTTGCAATGTTATTATAAACGACAATCATTCCAGTCCATGTTAATCCGTTACTGTAATATCGCCCACGCGACTTGATTGCCGTTAACTTTTGCTATTCGGCTATCTTCTAAAGACTAAACTCTTTGTGGTGCAATATAGTACATTCTGGTACTGTTCTAGCTTGCCTCCAGCATTTCTTGAATCTCAAATGTCAACAGATTATAATTGGATACCAAGTAACTCGGTACTAATCTTCAAAATGATCTCAACATAGTGCGTTGTATTTCGAAGGCTTCCAACCAGCCCGTCCACAGTTGTGAATCCACTATTTCACTTTTGGCTCATTATCCCTCGCTGTACTATTGTTACAACCGTATGCAGAGCAGTATGGCACATTGCAAGTCACGTTTTCACTGTAAGCTCAACTAATATAACGAACCGCATCCCATGAACACGAACCAACTACGCGAACTACACAAGACAGTGTGTCGTACACGGCAAAAATAATGCTGCTCGTTTATTGGTTGCTTTCGGCCAAACGAACGCGTCATCAGTAAGATGGCAGTCTACATGTTATCGCAGATTTCGTTAGAATCTTCCACTTTAAGAGTACATTCCGAGTAAACCACTAAACTGAAAATTGTGATTGTAGATGCAAATGGTTAGTTTATGCTAACTCTTTTAGGTGCTTAACACCACAACGTTGCCTTTTGTTTTCCTTTAATTGTCCTCGCTGCGTAGATCACGTCTCGCTCAGGAGACTCACGTTGCGCAGAACGTATTTTTGTTCATTTAACACAAAGTAACACAGTAAGTTTTGCAATGTTATTATAAACGACAATCATTCCAGTCCATGTTAATCCGTTACTGTAATATCGCCCACGCGACTTGATTGCCGTTAACTTTTGCTATTCGGCTATCTTCTAAAGACTAAACTCTTTGTGGTGCAATATAGTACATTCTGGTACTGTTCTAGCTTGCCTCCAGCATTTCTTGCATCTCAAATGTCAACAGATTATAATTGGATACCAAGTAACTCGGTGCTAACCTTCAAAATGATCTCAACATAGTGCGTTGTATTTCGAAGGCTTCCAACCAGCCCGTCCACAGTTGTGAATCCACTATTTCACTTTTGGCTCATTATCCCTCGCTGTACTATTGTTACAACCGTATGCAGAGCAGTATGGCACATTGCAAGTCACGTTTTCACTGTAAGCTCAACTAATATAACGAACCGCATCCCATGAACACGAACCAACTACGCGAACTACACAAGACAGTGTGTCGTACACGGCAAAAATAATGCTGCTCGTTTATTGGTTGCTTTCGGCCAAACGAACGCGTCATCAGTAAGATGGCAGTCTACATGTTATCGCAGATTTCGTTAGAATCTTCCACTTTAAGAGTACATTCCGAGTAAACCACTAAACTGAAAATTGTGATTGTAGATGCAAATGGTTAGTTTATGCTAACTCTTTTAGGTGCTTAACACCACAACGTTGCCTTTTGTTTTCCTTTAATTGTCCTCGCTGCGTAGATCACGTCTCGCTCAGGAGACTCACGTTGCGCAGAACGTATTTTTGTTCATTTAACACAAAGTAACCCAGTAAGTTTTGCAATGTTATTATAAACGACAATCATTCCAGTCCATGTTAATCCGTTACTGTAATATCGCCCACGCGACTTGATTGCCGTTAACTTTTGCTATTCGGCTATCTTCTAAAGACTAAACTCTTTGTGGTGCAATATAGTACATTCTGGTACTGTTCTAGCTTGCCTCCAGCATTTCTTGAATCTCAAATGTCAACAGATTATAATTGGATACCAAGTAACTCGGTACTAATCTTCAAAATGATCTCAACATAGTGCGTTGTATTTCGAAGGCTTCCAACCAGCCCGTCCACAGTTGTGAATCTACTATTTCACTTTTGGCTCATTATCCCTCGCTGTACTATTGTTACAACCGTATGTAGAGCAGTATGGCACGTAGCAAGTCACGTTTTCACTGTAAGCTCAACTAATATAACGAACCGCATCCCATGAACACGAACCAACTACGCGAACTACACAAGACAGTGTGTCGTACACGGCAAAAATAATGCTGCTCGTTTATTGGTTGCTTTCGGCCAAACGAACGCGTCATCAGTAAGATGGCAGTCTACATGTTATCGCAGATTTCGTTAGAATCTTCCACTTTAAGAGTACATTCCGAGTAAACCACTAAACTGAAAATTGTGATTGTAGATGCAAATGGTTAGTTTATGCTAACTCTTTTAGGTGCTTAACACCACAACGTTGCCTTTTGTTTTCCTTTAATTGTCCTCGCTGCGTAGATCACGTCTCGCTCAGGAGACTCACGTTGCGCAGAACGTATTTTTGTTCATTTAACACAAAGTAACACGGTAAGTTTTGCAATGTTATTACGAACGACAATCATTCCAGTCCATGTTAATCCGTTACTGTAATATCGCCCACGCGACTTGATTGCCGTTATCTTTTGCTATTCGGCTATCTTCTAAAGACTAAACTCTTTGTGGTGCAATATAGTACATTTTGGTACTGTTCTAGCTTGCCTCCAGCATTTCTTGCATCTCAAATGTCAACAGATTATAATTGGATACCAAGTAACTCGGTACTAACCTTCAAAATGATCTCAACATAGTGCGTTGTATTTCGAAGGCTTCCAACCAGCCCGGCCACAGTTGTGAATCCACTATTTCACTTTTGGCTCATTATCCCTCGCTGTACTATTTTTACAACCGTATGCAGAGCAGTATGGCACATTGCAAGTCACGTTTTCACTGTAAGCTCAACTAATATAACGAACCGCATCCCGTGAACATGAACCAACTACGCGAACTACACAAGACAGTGTGTCGTACACGGCAAAAATAATGCTGCTCGTTTATTGGTTGCTTTCGGCCAAACGAACGCGTCATCAGTAAGATGGCAGTCTACATGTTATCGCAGATTTCGTTAGAATCTTCCACTTTAAGAGTACATTCCGAGTAAACCACTAAACTGATAATTGTGATTGTAGATGCAAATGGTTAGTTTATGCTAACTCTTTTAGGTGCTTAACACCACAACGTTGCCTTTTGTTTTCCTTTAATTGTCCTCGCTGCGTAGATCACGTCTCGCTCAGGAGACTCACGTTGCGTAGAACGTATTTTTGTTCATTTAACACAAAGTAACACAGTAAGTTTTGCAATGTTATTATAAACGACAATCATTCCAGTCCATGTTAATCCGTTACTGTAATAT